>JADWPL010000007.1:0-600000 GCA_016109495.1 Phialophora tarda
TATTAAATAAACTTAATTATATAAAGATTAGACTATATAAAATTAAAAGAAAGCTAGAACTAATTATATTTAAAATAAAATTACTTACTAGTATAAATATTTACTTAATTTTCTATAAATTATTACTAAAGAAAGTACTACTAAATACTAAACTAGAATTAGTACTAATTTATAAAGAAACTAGGGAACTACTATATAATATAGAGTATATCCTTAACTACTTTAATAAAATACTAAAATAATACTTAATTAAGTAGTTAGGATATAATAACTTAAAGAATATATAGGAACCTACTAAAAACTTACTAAAGAGCCTAATTAGATAATACTACTAGAAGCGAAAATTAGGCTAAGGGATAGTTAATAGGGATTAGGCCCTTAAAACTAGCTATAGAACTTAGTACTAGCTTAAATATCTACTTAAGCTAGATATTATCTAGGGCTATAAAGATAATAGAAGAAGCGATTAGAGGAGAGTTAATATAATTTAACTTATTTAAGGCGTTAATCTCTTAAACTAATATCTATTTCTATTTTTCTAATAACTCCTTAGCTTTATAATAGAGCCACTCCTACTTAACTTAGGTACGAGCTATACTTACTTATATATAAGCTATTTTAGTTATTACTATTTTTAGTTCCTCGCCCTTATAGCGGGCCGCCTTAGTAAGATAATTATACTATAAGATAAGTATATTAAACTTATTTACTAAAAAGATCTTATTATAATATAGTACTCTCTTTTTAGTATAAGAAGAATACTTTAAATAATTATCTAGTATAAAATAAATAGTATTTATATTTTAATAGAGAGTATAGTAATTTATATTAAATTTCTAGGCTTTAAGGGTCTTAATTTAGGAAATAAGGTCGTATTAATAGATAGTAGAAGAATAGTTTATTTTAGAAATATAGAACTAAGGTATAGTTAGTCGCTAGAAGAAAGAAATAAGAATTTAAGAGGGGAACTTACCTTATATATACTAGAATAGCGAATAGGACTAGAGAGAGAAAAGTATTACGACTTAATCTCTAAAGCGGCCTTATAGGAAGATATACTATAGAAGGTTACTTAAGGAAGTTATATAGGGTTATATAATAAAGGAGCTTAATTCTATTTAGTAATTATATAATTAAGTAGTATAGAGCACTATACTTAGGGGTACTTAGTGTACTTAGTAGGTGAGTATACTAAGTATAGTAAGTACTAAGTAATATATATATAGGCTAGTAGCCTATCCCTAGATACCTTCTATAGTTAATCTTAGTTATACTCTAACCCCTATCTTTAGATATAAGAGTATTATTTTACTTTACGCTATTATAAGTAATTATATACCTTTACCTTAGGCTAGTATTATATTACTACTCCTTAGCGAGTAAACCCTTAAAGCGTAGAACTTATCTTATATAAAGTAATTTATAATATATAAGCCTTATATCTTATAAATTTAAATATTAAGTTCTTAAGAGTAATAGTTCGCTAGAGGGCTAAATAGGCTAATATTAAGTAGCTAAAGGTAATATATTAAATACGGAGGGTATACTATAATAAGTACTTTATACTATTTACACTAGATTAAAAACTTTATATTAATATAACTACTATACCCGTCTAAGAAGAGAAGGCGATAATTACACCTATTTCGCGCCTTTAGCTTAGTGAATCGGTTAAATATAGTACTTAACTATATATACTCGACTTTATTATTTATTTAGCTAGTTAGAGAGGAGGTAAAGAAGGCTTTATCCTTCTTAGTGTTAAAATCGTCTAGCTAGCTGTCTTAGAGGTTCATTATAAGTGCCTAGTAGATAATAGAAGGGGGTAAATAGCTATTATCTATATAGATAGTCGTAAGGACTATAATCTACTTATAGTTACTATCTTAGCCTATATCGAGTAGTTTATCGCTATTAAAGTAGCTTTTAGTAAAGACCCTCTTAGCCTTTTAAAGAATACTAAGTAAAAAGCCCTTTTTATCTATATTATAGGTGTTCTAGGGGAGGACGTTATATTAAGTAATCTTAGTAGTTACCTATAATATATAAGTATTAAATAGGTATAATAATAAAGCTCTAACTAGCTTAAAATAAAGGCGATACTATTATATATTATTTACCTTTTTACGATTTAAATCGGCGCTAGCTAAATACCTAGATACTAGTATATTCTTATTAGTCTAAATAAACTAATATACCTAGTTCTTTCTAGGTCTTTTTTAGTAGATATCTTATACGAAGTTATAAACTATTATATTAGTCGAAGGAATACCTCTCTCGATAAGCTTATTAATATAGATAACGAGGTTCTTCTATTAGTGTTTAGTAAGTAATAATATAGAGTCGAAATACTCTTGTCGACTGGAGGTTTCGCCTCTCCAGCGTCGTGAGAGGGTCAAACGCTTAATACCGTGCTTTTCAGCTGTCGCAGCAATATTCGGGGCCTCTTATGATGCCAGATCAGCAATTGCGTCCTCGATTGACCCCATGGTTGTTAATTAAATAAATTTTGAAGTGTTGTGTGCGAAATATTCGAATGTGTGCATTGTGTGGTAGCGTGCACGTGACAGGGAACTCTCCTATTCCCTCTTTTCGCATTTCCTCGATTGAATGATGATAGTCCTCGCCCAATTGATTGGTGTTAGCCTTTCAGAAAGAAGCAGAGTCACATGGGATGAAGTGAGATGAGATATGTGAAATAAGAAAGAGAAAAAGAGAAAGCGGACATGGCTCGTAGCGCTTGCTCTGCTGTTCCAAGGATACTGCATTAGATACGTATAGCTAAGATCATGTATAGTCAGATGTGATCTTCAGGATGAATCGTGCGACGGACAAAAGCTTCAGATCCGCGCGTAGTGTACGGTCTTTATGATCGATCGCATTTCGTCCCAGTGTCCAAACTCGGGCTGACCATGATATAGCATATACGTAGCCTGGCCCTGGAAAGAAGTACACTTCCAGCTCGGAATCGTGGCAGGCTTTCCGTCCAAGAATCCTCCATCCTTCTGCATACGAAGCCTGCGAATTCAGCTATGAAACAGCCCGATGTTCTGTACGGCGCACGAGACATGAGTCAGTAGTACCCCTGGTCCGTGCATCAGTCCACCGAATCTACAGAATGAACCGGAACCTTGGATCATCGTCGCCCAGGTTGTCCAGCTCGTCAGCTTGGAGACTGTTCTTCCAGTCTCTCTTGCCTGCCTCACGTGCTGCGTTTTCCCACCGTAGGTATAGAAAGAACCCCGTGGACGCGAGAATCCCGAAGAATAACATGCCTAGACCGGTCCCAAATCCAGTGTGGTACGTCGGCGCCTCGGATTGGAGGTAGATGAAGCTGGCGATGATGCCCGCAATGTTCCCGAATCCGACCTAACACCCACGTTTGTGTCAAAAACAAAGAAGAGGGGAGTAAGTAATGGGGCAGCTTGCTTACCTGCATTGCCACACCGATTGCGCGTTTGTAATGGCCTCCCATGTTGTTACTCAGCCAGACGATGCCGATGGTTTGGGCGGAAAATCCGCCCCCGGTGATGAGATAGACGGCGAAATATCTCGCTCCCACGGGCACGTTCTCCATGCTCAGTAGGATCGCGTAGCCAATGACTGCCAGGAGACAGCCCGTCATGAGCACGACGTAGCGTCTTTTCAAGTAGTCGGAGACGAGAGCCGCGGCCATCGTGAGCATAGCAGCCACCACGAAGACTGGGATCGACATGACCTGGGCGCGGATTGATGTCCATCCCAGCTGCCTGAGGATGGTAGGAAGGAAGAAGACCACGCTGTAGGTCGTGACCGTGATTCCGAGGAAGATGGAGATGCTTCAGTGCGGTTCAGCATCGGGGAATCAGTACGCGAAGAGGATGGGAGGGACATACCCAAAATAGATCTTTGGGTCGCTGAACGCTCGCTTGGCCGCCTTCTTGTCCAACCGGTTCATCGCCACACCTTCCGTGTCAGCGCGAAGGCGACTGTTGAGAAGGACTCGCTCCTCCACAGTCAGGAACTTTGCTGTGTGAGGCCAATCCGGAATGATGAAGGCCCCTATCAGTGCGAGCAGGACGGTGGCGGCGCCTAGACGAGAATGAGAAGTCATGAACGTCGACCGCGTAAGGGGTTTATCTGACCTTCGATGATGAAGATCCACCTCCATCCACTATATCCCGCGTGGCCGTCGAGATGGGCGATCGCGTAGGCCAACAGGCCAGAGAACGCCCCAGCGAGGATGGATGCACAGAAGAATAGATTGATTCGGATCTGAAGCTCAAGTCGCTTGTAATACCTTGCTGGCGTCAGCTGGATCCATCAAAACGATTACAGGTCTACCCACATGGAGATCAGGTATGCGCATCCGGGGAAAAAGCCCGCTTCAAATATCCCAAGGAGAAAACGACATGCGACGAGGCCTCCAAAGGATTGTGTCGTGCCCATCCCTATGGTGACGACGCCCCATGCCGCGATAATGCCGGAGAGATACAAGGATGGTCGGAGGTTTTTGAGAAGCAGGTTGGATGGCACCTCACACAGGATGTACGGGACGAAGAAGACGAACAAGGCAACTACCGAACAAGTATCGATTCCAGGTAAGCCCTCGGCCTGATCAAGGTTTGGACGGCAACGAAGAGAAGCCAGCACTCCATGATGAGACAAATTCCGAGAAATTGGAAGTATAAGCGACGCACGGGAGGGCAACAGGGTGAGGGACCATTGACTCACTATTGTAATCTTCACCTTCCATGTTCAGATCCTCTTCAAGGCCCTGAATCCGGGCATTGCCGATGTTGACTCTATTTTATCGTCAGCGGGAACCTCCTGTAACGATCAGAAACGGGCATACCGGTCAATGAAAGCGCAGAGATAGAGGAGAAACAAGATTGGAATCAAGCGAAAGTCGATCTTGCGCACCAATCTCTTTTCGGCGGCAGCATCGAGCCTCTCTGAGACGTCTTCAACAATCTCAGTAAGGTCTTTGACGTCGTCTTGGTCTCCGACCTCCAGGCTGTTGAGTTGGGTCGCCATTATGAAAATCCGTGCAGGTCTGACTTAGAATACACTTGACTGAGAACCGGATGGTGCATCATATCGAGACAGGGCGGGCGAGGAGTGGAGTACTCGTTCAAGATGAACTCCAAGAGCGGAATGGCGATCGGAACGGTTATTATTGCTAGGAGATGCTGGTGTTGTCCCAGCTTCGGGAATCTCAGCATTTCCAGCTGCAATCTGCAGACATTGGACGAAACCGGTTACTACACGGCAACCATGAGATCTCCTAGCTGAAGAGATTGGATAGAGACAGCCAAATGACTTGGCGTGAAGTGCCGTTTGAAGGGGACCGATCCATCCGTTGTCGAGGCCGGGGACCTGTGGCGCGACGGAAGGACATAATGAGTTACCAGCTGCTTATTCTGAAAAGGCTAAACTTGAAAATACAGGAGAAGCAATCCGCCACTCATGCCTCAGGTCGCAGGGCTCCAGTGGTCCGCGGCCGGCTTGTTCATGCTGGCTTGATTTTGGAAGGTTGGATTGCTTCGGCATGGATCAAACGGAATGACCTCCGAAGAGCATCGACGTCGGAAGGCTAACGCAAGCTGGCGACGGAAATCTTGGGCATGCTCGGGTCCAATATGAAAATTGCCTTCGTTGTATTGGAGCCAAGGAATAATGATTTTTGGTGAAGGATGGGATTATGAGATTGTGTGAGATGAGGTACTAGTAAAGGCGAGGTGAAGGAACGCGCTCGGTCAACTGCAGGCGGAGGTGCCAAGACTCGCGAGATGAGGTACAACAACGTGTGAGTGAGCAAAAGGAGCGAGCGGTATAGTACAAGGAGCATCGTCCTGACTTATGCTGCACCCTCTGTGGCCTGCGCTTTGAGCAGGATGTTGCATTTCAGTACCATATCCTCCTAGGGCCCAGCTTCCACTCCAGTCACCTCACATTGGACAGCATAACCACCCTCACTTCTCATCATCCTTCACTCCAACAATCTCACAGCTGACTTCCCACAATTTCCTCGCATCCTCAACATCATACACCCACGGCGCAGCACCGGACGCCTCGAATGGAATCTCCTCTCCCTCCTTCAACACCGGGTTGACTGCGCAATCATCCAAGTACTTGCCTCCCTTACCCTCAAGCTCTTTATCCACAGCCGCGAGCACCGTGGTCGCAGCACCCTGTGCGGGGGATTTCATCATCCGTTGAATGGCCGGGTTCTCTGTCAGCGCGCCGGCGTCGACGTGGACTAGCAGAGCCGTATCGATCCCACCAGGATGGAGAGACCACGCGTGCAGCCCTTCTGCCCCGTAACGGCGTTCGATCTCGTTGGCCATGTATATGTTTGCGGTTTTGGACTGGCCGTATGCGCCGAACGGCGTATATGCACCTTCTTTGCCCAGAGTGAGGTCGTCGAAAACAATGCGGGATTGTCTGTGACCCAGGGACGCGACGTTGACCACTCGAGAGTGGAAGCTTGGGGTCGAGGACGCGAGCAAAGTCGGTTTCAAAAGTTGAAAGAGGAGAAAATGACCTAGGTGGTTGGTTTGGAATTGCGCCTCGTGGCCATCCTTGGTGAGCTGTCGGTCGGGAAGAGCCATGATGCCGGCATTGTTGATCAGGATATTGAGTTGCTTCTCCTTGGCGAGAAAGGCCTCGGCACCGCGACGTACGCTTGCAAAGTCGGCGGTGTCGATCTGGAGGAGCTCAACCTTGCCGGGCTCGATCACGTCGGCGAGCGCAGTACCCGCCTTTTCCAGGTTCCGGGCAGCGGCATAGATCTTCGCGCCTGTAGTCTTGAGAGCGCGGACCGTTTCGATGCCAATGCCGCTGGAGGTGCCTGTGATGAGGATGACTTTGCCATTGAGAGCGCCCTCGAGGTTATTGTCCTTGATGATTTGCAGGGCTGTTGGACGGGCGTCCCCTGGGCCAGCGCGGTTGGCCGGGTCGTGGACTTCGGCGTAGCGGGTCGTCATTTTGATGGGAGGAATGGCAGTTATAGTTCTTGGTCAGTCTGTTCCAAGGGTTGTCTTCTATTTTTCCAATGTTGCTGGAGAGGGTTGATGCTGTTGCCTTGGGAATACCGCCCGGGGACCTACCTATATACCCATCTTTGCTCATGTTTGAACGCGTTATTTCGCGCGGAAATCTCGATCGATCATGGTTACCGCATCTTGCATTCTGGGCTCCACTGCCTTGCAGCGCTGCACCTTAAGGAGATGACTGGACAAGCGTACGTTAAGCCTGACGGCGCGGTCCTGCGGCCAATATTGCTCAACCCGCCAGAGTCCAGCGATATTGCTCACAACCAACCAGGACGGGCATGAATCATGAGTCGGAAGCAACTTTGTCCGCAAGAGCTGAAACATAACTCCATGCTGCTTATCCTCTGTGCGAGGTCAAGCGACAAGGCTTAGTTAAACCGAGAGCTGCAAGGTGCTGACTGGCTTACTCCAGTGTCCCCAGTCCCGGATATTGCGCGGACGGGGACGGACCAAAGATTCGGGGAGTGAAAGGTCACAATTTGATTCGGTTAGCCGGGGTGGTCATTTCTCTAAGTACCGAACACTTCCCCACGAGAGATGCAAATTACTCCCTACGAAGCCAAAGCGAGCTGGAAGACAAACCACGGAAGTTCAGCTGATCGAACACTGACGGGTGCCCGTTGTCCCGCAGCAGCCATTTACCCTCGATTATCTCCTTCGAAGACCCAGCGATGTCTGGACGAGAGAATCCGGCCAGAGTCTTTAGGTCCGAACGTGCAAAGCGATACTGAGTGGCGTCACAGGATCGAGCACCAGCTTTCCAGATTGACCCCTCGCCACGGGGACAAGAAGCACCTGAGCCTGCTTCGCCCAGAAGCAACAGCACCCGGGACCATCCGAATTCCGTTCGACCGAATCCCTCCGTCAACGAGTGGCTGTCTGCCCTCCCCGAGGACACAAAGTTCGAGGTCGTTGACGAGATGAGCCTACCTCATTCCAAAAGATCGCGATCGTCTGATTCTCGCACGCGCCGACTGTCACAACCGGGTGATGGCACAGAGTCGACCATTATAAGAGAACGGAAGTACTACATACCGAGACGTCAACTATCCTGCAGAAGTTCGCTGAAGAACCGATCGCATGCGGGAGCCATGATCATCCCCCGACGGCCTCCACAAGCATCTGAGCAAGAGAGCTCCGTAATGAACTCGGCGGATGCCATGAACGCGAATGACCCGATTCAACAACAACTAGCACGCGGAAGTTTCGCAATGCAATTTGACCGCACACGAATTTCGCCCACTGGAGTATGTGTCCATTGTAGCTCTTAACCCACAATTGCTCGCGTTTCTGAATCAGATTGGCGCGGAGACAACTTGTCCTTAAGCAGCTTGCTCGACCGCACCGCAAATACGGAAACACCACTACCTAACCCGACTGCTCTCAATCCCACCAACGACATCGAGACCTACCATGTAAGTGACACACCTGAAGTACGGCATCTCCACAACACGAGCTGCATTCTGCCTTGCCCGAGCCCGTCGGGGTAGCCGAAACCGTTTTTGAGAAGAACCCCGCGCAGGCAGCGGGATGGGCGTGGAGCGCTTTCAAGGTCAACAAGGAGGAGTCGGTCAGATCCTTGTATCAGTACATGCGGGCAAAAGTTCTCTCATCCGAAGGGCATGGAAAATCCCATTTTCGGGTGGGAAAGACGAGCTGGCTCTAAGGAGGCGTTATCAGGGACATCAGGACATCACAGAACAGGTACGCTGTTGCCCCTGATAAGGAGTCGTCTGCGCAATCCGGCAAAGCCGTTCAACTCAATCCCTTGGCTGGATACCATGATCTTCTTTCCATGGACAGAGTGGAGCAGGAGTTCAGGCGTCTCGATGAAATGCCAATGGTGCTATAAAACGTGGACTCGACACCGCGATTGACCGAACCAGATATGTTCCGCAACAATCCCGCCTCCGCCCCACAACGCTGGATTTTGACAGTCCCGCGACTTACATTGAACGACGGACGAGTGAGCCAGCAGGCGCTGGATGTACAAGACTGACATTCGACAAACTTCGTGCAGCGAGCCAATCTCGAGCCATCGGTCGGCGTTGGTCAGCGTTTCCCGCTCACAGATGCCTCAGGCAGGCCCTCTATATTCTGACGGCATGGTCGGTGTAAGCCTCCACCCTGGAATTTGAGACTTTCTCGATTTGAGGCCCAGTCTTGCTCAGACCGTCAGCCACCATTCCAGGCAAACTCCGATTTGGACCAAGATTCCGGCCTGGCTCAGCTTGCCACCTGAGGCACTATCACAACATCATGTCTTTGACAGACTCGCTACAGGCAGCATGTGCGAAGCTCGAGGCATACTCGGCAAGCGATGTGAGCAAACCCATGTTACCCCTTCACGACGAGAAAGGTTGTACTAATGCAGCTTCTGGTTCAGATCTCTGATGCTTTGTTGACGCTCAAAGTTCCGGGTGCTGGCTACATTCCAGATATTGGCCCGATCTACGAGAATTCCGGCCGCAAGCGACGACTGGTGGCTCCCATCAGCACTCTGCTGTTCATGTCTAAGCCGCTCAATCTGGCGGCCTCGAGAGTCGCGTCCAACATCTCCAAAGGACAGAACTGGACCGAGCTTCCTCGTCCCTCGACCGTGGTCCTGGTCCAACAACCGAGCCCAGACGTGCGTGTGGCGCTGCTGGGAGACTTCATATCGACTCGTCTGAAGGCCCGCGGCATCCGTGGCGCTATCGTCGATGGACGCATCCGCGATGTTGAGTCATGCTCCGCGAATTGCACCGATGGAAGTTTCCACATGTGGTCCAAGGGGTTTTCCGCCGCTTCACCCACCTTGGAGGTCTTGCCGTGGGCGGTCGATGTCCCACTGCAGTTTGGTGCCCTGACGGCAAATCCTGGTGACTTGATTTGTGCCGATGAGGGGGATCGTGTGTTAGTCTTGATCCCCCAAAATCTCATCGATCAATTAATCGAGTTGCTCAAGGTCCAGAAAGAGGCAAGCGATGCCGTGTTGGAGGAAGTAAGGCAAGGATCCACGTTAACAGCAGCCGTCCTAAGACATCCGAATTTCTACAGCGCCAAAAACTACGGATAGAATCTTCAATTGAGAGTGCGTGGTTGAGCTAGAAGAGTTTGCGGATTGATAAAGTGCTCCCAAGAAGTTGGCAGTGGACGACGCTGTTCATGGAACTCCACGCCTATACTGGCCAGCCGCCAGGTGTAGCGCGAGTGTGCCTTTTCCCGAAAGCCAAAGGGGCGCCCTTTCAGGCGCCGCATTCTAAATCTGGGCCCGTCGTCGGGCAGCCATCAAGTTCCCAGAACCTCGCTAAGTGCGCAGCTATGGCGGGTAGTCACCTCGGATCATCCGCCCACGATCCGCTCTTGACCTCCGGTCTTCACAAAGGAAAAGTGGGCTACATCTGCACTTGCGCGCGAGTAACACATTGTTGTCTCGATGACCATGCAGGCTACAAACTTTGACATATTGCCATTGGATACAAGTACTTCAAAGCGGCTACGAAAAGATACCAAATTCTACTATCATTCGCAACACCCGAGACCGGGTCGAAATTGTTCCTTCAGAGGCCCAGACTCCACCCGCAATGGCATCGATCGACGAAAAACTTGTCACGCCCTGCGAAATTGGACACTTCGGCGTCAGGACGATACCCGAGAACTATGATGCGATGGTCAAGTGGTACCTGGATTTCTTTGGCGGTCGGGCCCGCGTCTGGACGCCACGCGCGACGATGATCACGTACGACGACGAGCACCACCGCATGGTCATCGTCCCCAATCCGAGCCACAAACTCATCGAGAACAAGCGACAGGCCGCAGGGATCTACCACATCGCGTTTACCTTGCCGTCACTGTCCGAACTAGCCAAAAGCTACGAGCAGAAGAAGGCGCGCGGGATCCTGCCTCACTGGCCCGTCAACCACGGCATGACCACGAGCATGTACTACTTCGACCCGGACGGCAATGAGTACGAGCTGCAGGTCGACAACTTCAAGACGACCGAGGAAATCGACGAATTTATGATCAGCCCCGACTTCAGCGTGAATTCGATCGGCGTGGACTTCGTGCCTGGCGTGTGTCCGGAGCTGTCAGCGGGTGACTCCCTCACGGCCGACCCCGCGATCATCCCGATGGCTCTCCTAGTTTCCTTATCAGACTTGGGACATTGATCTTTGCAGCATCCCCCTCACGACCGCAACAGGTATAAGATGGTTCATTCTCTGCGGACAGAATCCTGCGAGCGCCTCCGCGACCGATTTCGTCATGGATCGTTGCTGCTTGAAAGGATTCCCGTGGAATGGCACCCCAAAGGGCCAAAATGGCAAACTCGCCGGACGAGATTGCTATGTGACTGGTGCCAATTCAGACGTCGCCATTCTCGTCCTCCACGACATGTACGGGTGGACGTTCGCAAACACACTGTTACTGGCAGACCAGTACGCGGAGGAGGTTGGCGCTACAGCCTACCTACCCGACCTGTGAGTCTTTGGCCTCGTCTCATCGGCTACCGTTCACTGTTCACCGTCCACTGTTCACTGTCATCTGGAGGTGGCACCCGCCCTCTGTTTGTGCCAGTCAGACTGACATTTCCAGATTCGGCGGCGAAGTTCTCCCACTCGATATCATCAACGACCAGAGTCGCTGGGCTGAACTGGATCTTCCTACCTTCCTGGCTCGCAACAGCAAGCAAATCCGCATGCCCGAGATCATTGAATGCGCTCAAGCGCTGTGCCAGACGCACAAAAGAACGGGAGCGATCGGCTTCTGCTTCGGGGATGGGGTGTCTTCCGCCTCGGAGCCGAAGGCCAGGGGTTGGTGGACTGCATTTCCACTGCGCACCCGAGTCATCTGGAAGAAGACGAGATACGAAGTGTGGGCGTGCCCACACAGATCCTCGCGCCCGAGATCGATTCGATGTTCACGGAAGAATTGAAGGCCTACAGCAACCGAGTCATACCCACACAGGGCATCGCTTACGACTATCAGTTCTTCCCGGGCGTGGCGCACGCTTTTGCGACTCGGGGCGACCCGGCAAACCTCGAAGAACAGAAGGCTCTGGAGCGGGCCAAAAATGCTGCGGTCGCGTGGTTCGCACAATGGTTGAGTGCTGAGCAGTCCGGGAAATGATCTCGTACGGCATGGTGTCGTCGAGTGACTGGACCAGAAACAGTCGGTCACCTTATCGGACTGATCAGTTATACTGGCAGTGTCTTCCAAGGCACTGGCGCAAGCAAGGATGACAGATGTGTAGATGCTTGGACGTAGGTTATCCCGAGTCCCATACTCTTACAGCCATCAAAATGACGAGACATTCTGTGAGACATGACTTTGGACAATACGTGCCACTCCCCTACATGGGTGCCGAGAAGGACGATAGTTGCAGGGTTTTGATGGACTTGTTGCACGCAAAAACCTCTCAAATGCAGTGTTTACCTATGCATGTGGATGTATCTTGACTCATTTCATTGTCCCCGGTGCCGCACCTTCTGCTTACTCCCTGTTGGAATCTGATGAATCCTGCACCTCCAGTCAGTAACCTTCCCAGGTGCGAGCCAAGGGTTAAGCAGCATACCATCCAAATTTTCCATTGTTTCGCCACTGCCAGATCTCCAGAAGTCGTCGGGAAGATAGCCTGGACGATGAAGCCCGCCGCGCCGGGAGTCCCATCAGTGGTCGTAAACTCCAGCGTCCCCTGCACGAGGATATCCTTTCCATCGTCTGCCAGGCTGTAGACCTTGTGCGTGACGTGGTTGCGATGCTTGACTCCCTCCCACGCCTTGCGGTGCAGATCGGCAATTTCTATACGTCCAAACGGGAGACCGATCAGTCTCCTCAACCTCCAAAAATGCGAGGGTAAAGGATGATCAAGGCTCTTACCCTTGTGACCTTTTGCCACCGTATCAAAAGCCGCCATCTCACCATCTTTGTCGTAATACTCTATAAACCGACGCACTCCCTCCTCTCCCGGCGTGTCGGCGGCCGCGGCGGCTTCCAGCACCCATCGCTTGACGCTGTTCGGGATGCGCTGAGGCCAGATGACACCGTCAGCAGTCATGATGAGAGACAAGGAGTGAAGAGGGAGAACTTAAGCGCAGATCTACTTGGCCGTGGAGGGCCCGAAATTGCGCCTCGAGTTCACAGACAAAGTTTCAGAGACGCCGAATGCTTTTGGGTAGACTCAAGTGTTCCGGTATATAACGTCGCACCATATGGCCCAGACGAACAGCCGCATTGAAATACATGGGTTCCAGCAACGAGGCTGTCTCGGGCGCTGACAAATTGTAGACGGGCGAACAGCGACCCTCTGCTCGTAAAAGATGCAGCATTTCCACAGCCGCCGAGTGATGGTGTCGGTCAAACATGACGACGGGACCAAGTCGGAAGTACAACTACGCAGAAGTGGATCCCTGACCATTCCCTCGATGCGGATCAGCCTATTCCGCAAGCCAAGCCCGATTGCGCGGAGGATGCCGCCATCGGTCAGCGGGGAGTTTGGGCCCCGGGTGCTAGTCAAAAAGGCCGATTCCGGACCAATTTGCTGGGTACGAGTACTCAAGGACAAAGGAGTCCTTGGGGACCAGTCCGAACACATTTGGTGCGAAAAGCTCAGACTTACTCTCGGTCGCTGCTATTAACATTGGACATGAAAACATCATCGATGTGAGTTGCAGAAGAACAGGGGTGACCGAGGAATCGCATGGTAGGTCATTAATTGGTTTTCGAGGAGAGTTTGCCTGATCAAAGGCTCGTATAATACGGCGCTTCCGTTTACGAAGTAGTCGTAAATGCGATGAAAGCTTCCGCCCCGTTCATGCTTTTGGCAGCTAAGAATCCTGTCTTGTTGTATGGGCGGCACCACCCTCGTCTGGAAGCGAGGTGAGCTGGCCGCCGATTTACATACCTCGTCTTGGCCCACGAGAAGATGCGAATTACGCTGCACGGAGCCAAAGCGAGCTGTAAGACATATGCATGACGCACCGGCCACGGAAGGTCAACTCATCCATACCGAATCACTGCTCTCTGTACTGACGGCCTCCTAATCCCAAATCCCGCGCTGAAACTCTGTGTATTGATTGCCGGAAGGAGAACCATTTGACGACGGCGCTTCCATGGTTGCATCCACTCGGAAACCTTGAGTAGGCGGATATTGCAGGCGGAGATTGGCGTAAGGTGGAAGAGAACTGGAGTACGAGGTATGTATGAAGGCATCCAGAACCATCATCTATTCAGCGAGATCTCTGAGATAGCAGCTTCCCGAGCAGGCCCTACGTTCAGGCCCAATTGATTATTTTCTCTTCCTGCCAGAACTGTCCATTCGACCCTTTGATATCCCCTATCGCCAACAGCACAGGCGTCTGCGCTCCTTGGTCCGGCGTCTTGACCCCTCTGCCCTTCGTCATATCTGTGTTCACGTACCCAGGGCAACAACTGTTGACCAGCACCTTACTTCCACCTGCGGCATTCAGTTCTGCAATTGTCTTGGTCATCCCGATAACACCAGCCTTGCTGACCGCATAACCCGCACTAGGCCAGTCTCGCTGATGCGTTCCGTTTGACACGGCCGAAGAGAATTCCTCCATCAGCTCGGTGATATCTTCTGGTTTCTTCGCGTTGAGGAATCGCATCCTGATGGTGTCAGAGTACTTGGGGCTGCTCAGCTTCCCAGCCACGGAGGCGACATTGACGAGACGGCCTCCATCTTTGATATGTGGCAGGAGTTGTTGGGTGGCTTCCAGGGTGCCAAAGTAATTGCAATGCAACGTCTTCTTCACCACGTTCTCGTCAAACCCATCCATCGCCACGGCCGCATTGTTGATCAAAAAGTCTATTCCGTCGGGATGTGTCTGTTTTATCTTTGCCGCGAAGTCATCGATGCTCTTCTTGCTGTCAATGTCGAGCGGGAGGTATTCCACATCTGTGAGGCCGCCTTGGCTGCGCAGCGCTTTGGCTTTCTGCAATTGTGCGTCTGTCCTGATAGATTCCAGGGCTGCCCTGCCTCTTTCTTCGTTGCGTGCCGTCAGGTAGATGAGGAGGGGACCGGTGTTGAGGGGGGATTTGGGATACTGCAGGGCGAGTTGACGGACAATGGCAAGGCCGACGCCCTTGTTGCCGCCAGTCACGGCGCCGACGCGTGCGTAGGTGGTCATTTTACTGTCGATGGAGTGAGGCAAGTGCAATACGACAGGAGATTCAGTGTATAACGAGAGAGTGATTACAAATTGATCCTGTTGAAGCCTTACCTTCGGGGATAGGCGATATCAGTGGACGTGTCATAGATCTGCCTGCGCATTCGGAAGGGTCCTGCGTCCTGACACGATGGTCCTCATCGTTCGCTGTTGCGCATGGACGATCGCCATGTTGTTCGCTTGCGTCAGACGCCGTCACCACGGCGTGGACGACTGTTTGTTTACGAGGCGTGAAGACTGCCCGACGACACCCGAATTGGCTGGGCTTCAGAAGTCATGTAAGTGCCTGCTTTGGTATGCGTTGCCGCTCATTGGCCCCCGGACGATTCTCGCTTCCGAAGCTGCTTTGGAGCCGAGGCCAACCGCTTGCTGGTGACGTTTTTGCGCCGCGCCGAAGATCGAAAATCGCCGAAGCATTTCCCATCCTGAACGCCCGCAATGTGAAAAGGGTCGATGTCTCTCTTCAACCAGCTCTGCGCCGGCCAACGGATGCCCTCAATGGCCTCAAAACAGATCTGCAGGCCTCTGCTGAGGCTTGCGTCACCGACGCAGCCATGTCGTTCCTTCTCGAGAGCCTCTGTATCTCAATTGACAGCTTCCCCCGCACATCGTCGAGCTGCGAGCTCTCGTAATGTGTCACGAACCACGAGGCCCCTCTTCGTTGCTGGTCAACGAAGACCCATATCCAGCAGCTTACAGCGTCGCTACGCCGATGCTGACGAAGGCTTCGATCCCGCCACGGTCGAACGCGAGTCCGACGAGGTCGACGTCTGCATTGTTGGCGCCGGGCCAGCGGGCTTAAGCGCCGCCATCAGGTTAAAACAGCTTGCCAACGAAGCCGGCAATGAAGAGTTTCGAGTCGTGGTGCTGGAGAAAGCTGGGGAGGTGGGCGCACATATACTCTCGGGCAATGTGTTGGAACCGAGGGCTATCAATGAGTTGATACCAGACTGGTTAAGCGAAGACAATGAGAACCGGTTCACGGGAGCCACACCGGCGAAGAGCGATAAGATGAGATTCCTGACGAAGAGCGGCGCGATCCCTATACCAGCTCCCCCACAGATGCACAACAAGGGCAACTACATTATTTCATTAAGTCAATTTACAAAGTGGTTGGGCGAACGGGCTGAGGAGATTGGAGTCGAAATCTACGCTGGATTTGCGGGAGCGGAGATTCTATACAACCGCGAGGGTGCTGTCAAGGGTGTTGCTACAAATGACCAGGGAGTAGGCAGAGACGGGAAAGCAAAGGCCAGCTTTGAGCGAGGGATGGAGTTCCACGCCAAAGTGACGTTGTTGGGAGAGGGCTGCCATGGCAGTTTGACCAAACAGGTGTCTAAGAAGTATGATTTGAGGAGAGAGTGCCAGCCTCAGACATACGGCCTAGGGCTCAAGGAAGTATGGGAAATCCAACCGGAGAAGTTCAAGAAGGGTGAAATATCGCACACAATGGGTTTTCCGCTGAGCAAGAATACATACGGTGGTGGCTGGATGTACCACTTTGGCGACAACCTGGTGAGTTTGGGATTGGTGGTTGGTCTTGACTATTCCAATCCTTGGATCTCGTTATACGGCGAATTTCAGCGGATGAAGCTACACCCATTCTACAAGTCCGTGCTCGAAGGCGGCAAGTGCATCGCATATGGTGCCCGAGCTCTGAACGAAGGTGGCTTCCAGTCGATACCGAAGTGCTCATTCCCTGGCGGCGCTCTGATCGGCGACACAGCTGGTTTCCTCAACGTACCCAAGATCAAGGGGACGCACACGTCGATGAAGTCCGGAATGCTGGCCGCTGAAGCTGCATACGAAGCTCTCGAGAACAACAAGGGCGCGAACACTGTCTTCCTGTACAACTATGAGGACGCATTGAGAGAGAGCTGGATCTGGCCTGAACTCAAAGCCGTGCGAAACATGAGGCCATCTTTCCACACTCCCCTCGGCATCTATGGTGGTATTATGTACTCTGGCCTGGAAGCGTTTCTGTTCCGAGGCATGATGCCCTGGACATTGAAGCACAAGCAACCTGACTGGGCGGCTACCAAGCCCGCGGACCAGTTCCAAAAGATCGAATACCCGAAGCCCGATGGCGAGATCACGTTTGACATCTTGACGAGCGTGTCACGGACGGGTACCAACCACGAAGAAGATCAGCCTGTGCATTTACAGGTCAAGGACTGGGATGCCCATGCCCAGAAAGAGTGGCCGAAGTATAAAGGGGTCGAGAACCGGTTCTGTCCTGCAGGCGTGTATGAATATGTGGAGGACGACACGAAGGATATTGGTGTGAGATTTCAAATCAATGCTCAGAAGTAAGTTCCCGGTATCTTGACGTATTGAGAACGATGCTAACCGAGGCCGAATAGTTGCATTCACTGCAAGACGTGCGATATCAAGGTGCCGGATCAGGATATCAATTGGCAAACGCCCCAAGGAGGTGAAGGACCTAGCTACAGTATTACTTGAGAACCCAGAAGAAACCGGTATTGGAAGGTCGGTCGTTCGTTCGGTGAGCTGAAGAGCGTGTTATTTTTCCATATAAGTGCTTCTTAGTGTGACGAAGTGCTATCCGAAGGGTCTCGCGTTACTTCTACAGTACTGAAGCCAGCAGATCGAGGAACGCATAGTAGTTTGAGGGCTCCCTTGTGTCGATAGCTGAAATGAAGGGCCGATTAATGCCTCCCTCTGAACAGTCTCATTCCTATAGATAGGCTGTAACCGAAGTGGAATTTGAGTTAAAGCAAGGAGAGAGCAAACTGAGAGATCAACCATGGATAGGTCAAGGTTGAAGTGATTGTAGCTTGCTACGAGACGTTGGGTCTGACATGACTTGGTAATCGTTGACAACCAAGTCAAGGACCTCTATTCATGCCATATGGACCCTCTCTCGTCCCCAATTCCTGCTAGCAGAGACTGCGCGGTTGGCCTCATAGAGATCCATCCTAGTTGAACCGCTCGAGGGCTGATCCAGTCATCCTCATCGTTATCCTTGTCCTGTACGCAAGATTTGTCCTGCAAGAGTTTGAACGCCTCTGCAGTCATGCCCCCCGGTACCGTCTCGACCATGTGCTCCCGCTGACCAGTTTGGATTTCGAACGTCCCTCCCAACCATTCCCTTGGGCCCTCTTGCGCAATGTTAACCGAGCTGAAGAGAAGCCCGGCCGTCCTGGAGTATTCAGTAAGTGGATCTGCGCAGTGCTCCGACCTTGTCTGCGAGATGCGCGGGAGACGCCATCCTACCGGTCCGGGGTGGTGATATCGTGGCCTTCCGCGCAGACGCCTGGGGCTGTGGGTATGTTTGACGAGATTGGCGGGTTGTGCTGTAGGCGTGCTTGCGGACGCGTTCGTGGTTCGCAGCATTCTGTCTCTCTTTTTTCTTTCTGCCCTGCCCATACAGCCAGCTGGTCTGTATGCGTATACATTATTTCGATATCCTACTGCAAACCTACCTGTTACACAAGGGCGAGAACCGGCCGTTTGACGCCAATCGCATGATTAGTTGGTGACGTTGCTGGGCCATGGCTTGGGAAGCTCAATCAAGAGCGTGCAAGTGAAAGGTCAAACAGTCTTTGGAATGGCTCGGGGCCTCCTCGCCTTCGTTCTCTGGTGCTTGACATGGCAAGGGACTTGTCTGGGACGATTGCGACACGGACACTGACACTGAGCACGCACCACAACCACGACCATTTAGTACGAGTACCCCATTTGTGCTGTCACAAGGAACGCCAGACTGGCCACGCATCACAACCACGACCGTCTGGTACGAGTACAACGTTTGTGCTGTCACGAAGCACGGCTCATGCGGCAAACTCACCGAGTCGCCTACCGACGCATCTCGGGTCTCAGAGACACCGTGGTCACACACCGCATAACATATTGGAAGGCCCAGCGAACAAGTGACGTTGGTTAGTGCCTCCAGTTTGCCGAGATCCAAAGAGCCTAAATGCTGAGGGTATCAAGCGGGGGTTGTATACTTGAGATCGTCATTGTTGCAACTCTTTGCTCAAGCGACAGTCAAGACCAACTGAACAAGGCAGGTCGATCGTTCTATACTGGAGATGCTTTGTCAACTGACATCCATGGTTGGAATTGAATTCAGCCGAAATGTTTTAGGTCGACGGCTCCATTCATTCTACATAGTACGTAGGATGAATAGTAGTAGTTATTTCCTCCGCACGGTTCCCCAGATTCTGGAAAGCCTTGGGGAGAGTCTTGGAGTGCTTGATTTATCAAGCTTCAATCACTACTGCGTAGTACAGGGTCGCGAGATGCGGCTTCTTGGACGCCTTTGTTTGGCGTCGGCGGCCATCATCTACGCTGCATCCGCGGCACCAGCGTCGGGATGTCCTACTGCGTCTGCTAGCCCATCCCTTGCCACCAAGAACCCTCTTCTGCCGAATCCATTCGAATTCTTGTCCGGAGCACCTGTCTCCAGTAAAGCAGACTGGTCTTGTCGACGCGAGGAAATCTCGGCGTTATTCCAACAGTATGAGCTTGGAATCAAACCTGGCCCGCCGGAAAACCTCGAGTCCAATTTCCAGAAATATGCAGACGGCACGGGTGGCAATCTCACCTTGACAGTTTTCAATGGCGGCAACTCAATATCCTGGACGGCCACAGTCACGTATCCCAAAACGACGACTGTGAGTGGCCCGTACCCAGCACTAATTGCCCTCGATCTCTTGACAATACCGGCTCCAGACGGTGTCGCCATAATAACGGCGTTCATTTCCGAGTTCGCGCAACAGGACAATAGCACGTCCCGAGGAAAAGGGTTGTTCTATGAGCTTTATCCGGACACGTCGCCTCAAGCTGCTGGCGCGTTGATGGCCTGGTCCTGGGGCGTCTCGCGCATCATGGACGCCATCACCACTACCAGCGAGGCAGGCATTGATCCGACGCGTGTTGGTGTTGTTGGGTGTTCTCGATGGGGCAAAGGATCGCTCGTCGCCGCCGCGTTCGACGAACGGATTGCCCTTGGCATTGTCCAGGAGTCAGGCTCGGGTGGCGCAGCATGCTGGAGATTGTCCGATGTCGAGAATGTCAGCGTCAATGGCAGTGACACTGTGCAGACCGCCCACGAGATTGTGGGCGAGAACGTCTGGTTCAGCCAGGAATTCGAGGTGTTTGCCAATGAGACCGACGGCACTCAAAGACTTCCATTTGATCACCACATGCTGGCTGGCCTCGTGGCTCCTCGAGGACTCTTTGTTATCGACAACCTTGGATACGAGTGGTTGTCGCCCTGGAGCAGTTATGGATGCATGACTGTCGCGCGGGAGATCTATAGGGCTCTGGGCGCTCAACAAGCATTCGGCTATAGCGAGGCTGCTAACCATACTCACTGCCAGTTTCCTGTCGCCGACCAAGGAGAAGAGCTAGCCACGTATGTGAACAAGTACCTACTGGGCCAACAGATTCAGTCGAACGTGTTCAGGACAGAGGGCAATTTCACTTTTGACGAGGCGGAATGGATTGATTGGGAGACTCCAATCCTTGACTGAACGATCAATTGGTGATTGTTCCCAGTTTCGGACGTGAATATCGTCCCGCCTAGTGCTTTGGAGCGGGCGAAACACTGGCACAGGTCGGAGAGCGTCATCCTTGCGATCATTGCTTGAATATAGGCGGATTGTAGCAAGCTATTTCGAAAACAGGTAGTAGTCTGGCTGAAAATATATCGCAACGGGAACGATAAACTAACTTACTGGGTCCATCAGTGGTTTTCAGGTTGATGGTGGTCTGATGCGGCTGTGTCCGATAACCAACCGAGTACGGAGTACTGTATACCAGAATTCCACCTGGAGGTCTGTGGTATGACACCACGGGCCTAGATCAGGCCAGACAGTGCCGCCTTTTTTGATACCAACTGATAATCAGGGCCATCTTCCGCTACCTCTGGTGAAAAACCATATACTGCGTAAACAAACTCTCTAAGTACTCTCTAGCACCCACAACCGGCCTTGAAATTCCACGATGATGATAGGACAGGCACAGAGCCAAAAGGTTACGAGCAGCTCAGCGCTTGAGTTCACTGTCTGGCGCTTTTGTGAGCTAGTTAGTCTCCCATTCTGCCAGGAGAGCGTTGCAAGCTTGGGATGGCAGCCTGAGCGGTAAGGCTGCATTGATGAGGAGAAGGATCAGGCTGTCGCCCGAAATGGCAGGGCTTTCGCTAGTCGTCGTACTCCGTACTCTGTACTGGGTTCATTCCACTGTTGTGAAAGATCGTCGTGTGAGTGGTCAGAACGACACCGGTTTGGGACTTTTCGCCCGACCTTCAGGATCAGGACACCGTTTCCAAACGCGATGATTGGCTGCGCTGATGTCATAATCCCTGCACGGGACAAAAGTGGTGGGCCAGGATGAGGATTGCCGGCCTGGAGCCAAGCAAGCTTGCGCGGCAAATGTTTGTGGCGGGCACTGGCATGTGAAAAGTTAGAAGCCGGGATTGCAGGCCAACCCTTGCTTCGGATCGTGTTTGGGGCGCGTCCAAGCGTGAAATCACAGGAGCCGTGACTCACGCCTGCATCAGACCCTCTTCGCCCTCCTTTCTTCCCTCGTGTCCTGATTAAAAAATTTCTGCTCCTTTCCATCATCCTCGTATCCCCAACCATTTGCCTCTGAAGGACTACCATCTTGAACATGACCAACAACACAAACTACAACTAGTGAAAGAAGGTTTGTTTGGAAGCAGCTGACTGACCTGTTTTCAACCGCTCTGGTATGCAAACAGAAGAAAGTGAGTCCGGGCGGCAATTCCGGCTCAGTGCCCAACCAGCGGGCGCCCACTTGATCTGCTCTCACCCTCCTGCAAGCAGAGAAACAGCCAGGGCATGTGAGGTCTACCCACTTGCACTGCAAACCTTACCATCGCTACGGAGTATCCGAGGAGAAAACTCTGTTTTCAGCTTGTCACTTCCGTCAGTGTGAACACAGGCTTCGATGAGGGCAGACACAAGGCAGAATGTTTGCCGGCAAACATTATGTTTGGTGTTTGGGTTCTTGGTGCATCATGCAGACCTTAGTTTAGGGGCAGGGCAGGGCAGGGCGCATCAGGCATGAGTGCGCTAGGAATGGCATTCCTCACTCCTGGTGGCATCAAGCAAGGAAAAGGGGTGCAGCAAGTGGCGAATAGGGCAAGTGGGAAAATGTGGCAAGCGATGCAGATGTGCGCCGATGTAGGACTAGCGTTTCTTTTTGTGTCACCTTGGTCCCACTTTAGCGTGATTTCCATTCACTGAGTTTGTTGGCTTCTGCATGGCACGTGAGTCATTTGGCGATTTCGGCTGTCATTTCAATTTGTACTTAAGCCGGGCGGCATCCCAGGTTGCGAGCAACCTGCTCCTCCTGACATCTCCGGTATTACTTCGGCTTACCTTCCCCGCCGTATCTCACCTTGGCCAGGCGTCAAAGCGCAATTCCGTTGCCAGCCTGCGAACCCTCCCATCTCATATACCCTCTCCCAGGCATCGATTCGGATCCCAACGATCGTGCCGCCATAACTTTGGGCGCATCCCGCAAAGAAGATCGGAAGTCACGAGACAAGATCCCACCTGCGCCGCGCCTGCCACTCTTTCAAGGGCAAAAATAAAGGATCGAAGAAAGAACGAACCGCAAATAGACAGTCTCTTTCCGCGCATTAGTAATTCGCAATCGCACTCTCGCACTCTTGCTTCCTCCTGCTCCTGTTTCCCACCTCGTCGTCACTCCTCAGGCCAGGCGAAAGCTCAAGTACAAGATCAGATCTGATCTGAGGAACAAGACTCATCGGTCAATCAATTGGAAGTAGGGCAGTTGTGTTGTAGGGGAGACATTGAATTGTTCATCTCCCGCATCTCGGTACGATACCATCGCATCCTTCCACTTCTACCTCGTTCGTCAGATCGATTCCCCGACCTTCGAGCCGTCGTCGTCGAGTTGACGCGAGACCTGCCTACGGCAAAAGTGAAGTGTCACTCACTTGCACTGCCGCCTCAAGGCGCGCCAGCCACCGATACGACGTTTTCTACCTCACCCTCACCTCCGCCGCCTGCAAACAAAATCTCCTCATCCTGACCTGACTTCTTCCTCTCCAGACTGCTTTCATCCCATTCTCTCATCGACAAAGGACGACCTCTTGCGAACCGCTTTATTGCGACCGCATCGAAAACACCAACTCTTGCAATCATGGATTCGCTTACCACTCATCCCTCGACTGCGCAACAGGCCAAAGCCTTCACCTCTCCCGCGTCACTGTCATTTCCCGGCGGCGCTGGGGATTTGACACCGCCCTCCTCTGAGAAAGACGGACAAAACCTCAATGGTGGCTCATACGCAGATGGGAAACTGGGCCAGCCTCAAGGACAAATTGCACCGCAAACCCCTGGTGCAACTCCTGGCGCTGGAGTGAGTGGTATCGTGCCCACCTTGCAGTGAGTATTGACCCTTTGTTGTCCTTGTCAAGGTCAGCAGAGGTTAACATTCTCAAAGAAACATCGTCGCCACGGTCAATCTTGACTGTCGTCTCGATCTCAAGACCATCGCACTCCATGCACGCAATGCTGAGTACAATCCCAAGGTAAGTTTCGCCTCGCTTGTGCGTCAGGGCCCTCTTACTGACTGGCTCAGCGTTTCGCCGCTGTCATCATGCGTATCCGTGATCCCAAAACCACCGCTCTGATCTTCGCATCAGGGAAGATGGTTGTCACTGGCGCCAAGTCGGAAGATGATTCTAAACTTGCAAGCCGCAAGTATGCTCGTATCATTCAGAAACTGGGCTTCAATGCGAAGTTCACCGACTTCAAGATTCAGAATATCGTCGGCTCGTGCGACATCAAGTTCCCCATTAGGCTGGAAGGTCTTGCCTCGAGGCATCATCCTTTCAGCTCTTATGAGCCTGAGCTATTCCCGGGTCTCATCTACCGAATGATCAAGCCCAAGATCGTACTGCTGATCTTCGTGAGCGGAAAGATTGTACTCACTGGAGCCAAGGTCCGTGAGGAGATCTATCAGGCATTCGAGAACATATACCCTACGCTAACAGGTAAGATCCACTCGACCAGATTATGTGTAGACTGAGACTGACGTGTTTCAGATTTCCGCAAAGTCTAATTACTTCAGCCGAGTGCGAAGTCTGGCAGCAACTGTATCAACAGCAAAGCAATTCTCCGACAACTCCCACCGCTTCGGAGCATGCCAACTGCTTGTCTCTGCATCCTGCAGTCCAAGCTCGCCACCATCATACCACAACATCTTGCTTTTATCACTCGTGTTACGACTATCTACGAGCATTGCATGGCGTTTTGAGCGATAGTCCTTCATCTCGTTCCCTGGGCAGGGGCACCAAAAAGGCGATGGTGCCTGGGCCTGTTACACCACATTAGACATTGGGTCCTCGTCGACAGAGCGGACATCTCTTCCAATGGCGGTATTCGGCGCTGGTCGATTTCGCATACCGTCTTCCTTTCGGTGGTCTGGCTGCACGCCAACCACCAAAACTGTTTTCCGGCGAAATGTACCGGATATGGACGGGGTTACCTCGAATTCTTGAGCTTGGTTGCTCACCTGAGACCAGTATTTTTTTGCGTCGAGGGGGAACATACGCAGCAACGGATAATCCACATCCTCGTGCTAAGATTGTTTCCAATAGAAAAGCAGCAGCGGAGGGGAAGTTGCTGGACGGAGGGGCACGAGAAGGGTGATAACTCACCTGACTCCACTAGTCGATGCTGTTGATGCTCGTCCTGGCTTTGAGCTGAACCCGAGCAGCAATTACATGCACTCGACTGCACAATAGCTCGAAATGAAATTGTTCATCCCTCCGACCGATCTCTCTGTATTCTTTTGCCGTGCTTTCACCCACTCTTGTTTCCGCCGTGTGCTTTTAGCAAGGATATCTGGCCTATGCTGCTTTACTCACCGGGCCGAGGTTTGGGTGTCCTGCCTGACGTAGACAGCCTGGAGTTGTTGTAACAGGGTTCTCATGTCCATATTTTGTGTTTGTCGACTCGATGTCGTGCTGGTCGGGACTTCACAATGCGTCTCGTCGGATCGGTTTCAAGCCTGTGACAGGAAGAGGCCCTTTCCTGGTGAAATATGTCGACGCATAGATGGTAAGGAGCAGGTACAGTAGTCCATGCTGATTGTATCCCGGCTCGCCCAACGTCCATACGCGG
The DNA here is from genome assembly GCA_016109495.1 of Phialophora tarda. Taxonomy (NCBI): domain Eukaryota; kingdom Fungi; phylum Ascomycota; class Eurotiomycetes; order Chaetothyriales; family Herpotrichiellaceae; genus Phialophora; species Phialophora tarda. The sequence continues at coordinate 25,357 of JADWPL010000007.1, forward strand.
GCAGCAGAGACTCGACTGGATGGAAATAAATCTCTCAGGAGATCAAAAGGTCAGAGATTAGGGGGATCAGACTTCCGAGTTCCGACTCTTGCACCTCCCTGTACGGGTCGAGCAAGCCCTGGAGGGAAGGAGGAAGAAGGAGGAAGGGGAGGGAGGAATAAAGAAGGGAGTAATAGGTTTGAAGGAAGGAATCCGTCTCTTTGTAAAACCGAGGACCACAGTAGGTGAGTTGCCATTAATATCTTTGATATTGGCTGGAAAAGGGGGGGAGGAGGGGGCAATTCCGCCGGGTGAGCGCGTGCACCGTGCCAGCGTGCCAGTGTCGCTGGGGGCGAAGTGTCGGTTACGATGCAGTCGATCGGTCAGTCGGTCAGTCTGTCTGTCAGATCAGCTCTACTACAGTCTCTGTCTCGGGTCCGTTTTCTCGCACTCGGATTCGGATCCGGTTTCTAGTCGTCGGCCCAGCGAGCAAAGGGGTCTCTGGAGTCGGAGTCGACGTGGTGTGCTGGTGGTGTGCTGTGCTGTGTAGATAGATGGATGTATGGCCGAGCTGCGCGTTGTTTACAGTAGAAGGGGAGAGAGAGAGAGAGAGAGAGAGAGCGGGCGCATTTCAAGACACTCGGTTCTGGCCCCCGACATGGGAGAGGGTGCTGAGGCTGGAAAGTGAGTCAGGATCCGGTGTGGCTGACTGAGAATGGAAAGACAGGAAGGGCAATCACGTACCGAGTACTGCTGTAATGTAAGCTGCGGTGAGATGGGTATATAACAGTACAGTCAGTAGTGAGTGAGTGAGTGAGATCCGTCAGTTGCAAGCTGTGAAATTGTACCGTCTGAGGAGGAGTAGGAGAGAGAGAGAGAGGTTGAGCCTGAGCCTGAGCCTGAGACAATGAAGGGATTGATCATAGATCCATCCGTGTATGAAGTACCTGAGTGAGTGCTCCCTAGATGACTTTCCGGCCGTGTGCTCCGTACTCTTACGAGTACTAGGACTCCTATGTACCTGACATGATTGTTTCAGGCGTCAGGAATGAGGAATGAGGAACGTCGCGTCGTGTCTTACTATTTGCTTGTGGAGCGCGCGACTCGTTACTCGTGACTTTGACTTGTTTGTGGAACGATGACCTCCACTCGTGCACTCGCACTCGCCACGTGCTGGTGTGGCTGAATTAGACGGGAAAACAGACAGAAGGAAAGTATGGAGGTTGCATGTCGTGACTTGACTTGAATTGACTTCACTCGAATGCTGTGGACGGACAGGTAGGTTGGTGTAATACTCGTACAACCACCGACAGCGACAGCAGTTACTCTCGACCACTGATCTATTGATTCACCTGGAGTGAATCTCTACTGACCAATTCGACTTTCTTCTTCCTTCCTGCTACCGACATTCACAGCTTTGCTAGCGCCGGCTTGCTCTGGGTAGAGCTTCTCTTTCTCTTCATTTCCTCACTCAGAAGCATTCCCTTTGGTCCGCCTCGACTCCCATCCGCGCAGGTAATAAACTCGTCTCCGCCATCCCCCTCCCTTCTGATCACTTCCTTCAACTCTTCTTCACTCCTCCACCGCCATATCTCTGCCAACTCGGGCTCGACTTTCCCTTCGATGGCCGCCACGATCTTCTCGCCGATGACGGGGAAGAACTTGAAGCCGTGTCCGCTGCCGCCGGTGGCAACGAAAAGCTGCTTGTACGCTGGATGATATGTTATGAGGAAATCACCCGTTGGGCTGTGTAGGATCGCGTCAGCCCCCAGATCAGGCCATACACGCAGAAGGTAAGAGGTGGACAGAGAAACTTACGTATCACAGTACCAACATATTCTTGTACGCACGAACCGTCGTTCCGCCATGTGAGGTACTAGTTCGCGGAGTGCCCCTCGCAGGGCTTCCTCAGCCTCGAGAGGAATGGGCACGCCAACGTCCGGAACGCTGACTTCGACGTCCCCGGAAGTGGCATCCCCATCCACGATGCCGGGCCGAAGCGTCTGCTTGGGGATCTTCACCGGGTTTCGATATCCGTATCCATGCCTTGCGACCTTCAAGACCTTGTTCCTCGGTGGAATGATGAACATTCCGCTGCTCTGGTTGATGATGGTCGGTCTAGCCGCCATTGCGTCTTGTTCTTCTTGCGTGATGTCGAGAAAGGCCATGGTCTGGCCTGTGGCTAGACATCGGCCCTGAAGATCAATGAGCGTAGGAGTCCACGCTCCGGCCGCTAGAACCGTCAGATCTGCCTCGATTTGCTCCCCTCCGATCAAGTTCACGCCCTTGCATTCCGTCCCCGATACGAGCAGGTTTTGAACACGGGTGTTAGGGCGGATGTGCACACGATCACCACCCTCGGCTGTGATTCTCCTCAAAGCATACGCGACACAGGCCTCAGCATCAGCCCAGCCGGAGTTGAAGTTTGCGTAGCCGTGGTCGCCACTCACACCCTCATACCTCGTGGCCTTGCGGATCTCATCCCGTCCATGCAATTCCTGGATCTTGCTCAAGTCCATCCTCCCACGCTTGTCCTCCCTGGCGAGGCTGCGCACGTTGGACAGCGCTTCTGCCAAGTACGCATCTTTATCCGCCACTGCAGTCAGCACGAAGCCCGGCTCCTGATATCGTCCTTCCCCGCCCCATGCTTCTTTCCTCCCGTCGCGCCAGAGCTCCTGCGCCTGCAGAGCTAGTTGAGCATACTGCTTGTGTGCATAGTCCGTGCGCACGATGCGGTTCGCGTCGACCGACGAACCAGAAGGATTGGGCAAAGTGGGCGAGCCGTCGATGATAGTTATCCGTGCGCCATTGTAGGTCGGGTTGTGGATCAATGACAGAGCAGTGGAGAGGCCGAAGACGCCGGCTCCAACGATGAGTATGTGCTGTGGTGTGGGATTATTAACCATCATGGACCTCGGAAAGAAAAGCAGGGGACTGCTTCAGGAGGAGGAGGAGGACGAGGGAACCAATTCAAATCACTTACCGGGAACACAGACAAGCTGTTTCGTTACTTTACTCAGAGGGGTACACGTCCTTCTCCGCAGATGAAGATTCGAGATGCGATGCTCGGTTGTGCGCCCGTCAATAGCCGATTCCGAGATCGGCTCAACGTCGGCTAAAAATTGGGAGGTTTGAGATCGTTCGCAGTTCGACTGTAAACCATCTCACCATCTTTGCTAGAAACCAGTGTACTGTAGACACCGTACACACGGCTCCGTGATGATGGATACCTCACCCAAGAGTAGTCTCTGAATTTGTTCTACGATCCCGGATCGGCAATATGGCAGAAACAGCCATGCAGTGCCTGTCACGGTCGCGCGTTCCGCACCTCGCACTTTCCATCTCTGCGAAACGCGCGTCTGCGTCTGCTCGTTGCAAGTCAAGATCTCTCACTCAGCAGCAGCAGCAGCTGCTGGGTCTGCCACGCCCGCATCGGTCCTACGATTCTCTATCTCCCGGCGTCGCATGGGCATCATTCCCCCGCAGATATGCCTCCTCGACAGCGAGTCGACCTGCGCCCGGCCTCCCGCCGTCCGAACAGCAATCGCAATCGCAACCTAAACCGCGCCCGACGCTCCAGCAACGCGCCTCCGCGGAAGAAGCTCTCAAGGAGATGCGCAGCAGGGACGGCCGCCGGCGCATCCACATGTCCTCGACCACCTACTTGTGGGGGTGCTGCCTCTTTGGCTTCGCTCTCTCCACCTACACCATGTACACGTACATGTCCTATACGCGCGCGCTGGCGGAATACGACAACGTGGACCTGCCGCAGAACGCGGACGTAAGCTCACGGTGGATGGACCTGTCGCGCAACTTCGACGACGAGGTCGAGTTGTCCGAGAGGGCCATGCTCCTGCGGCGCAAAAGGGAGAATCTGTGCCGCGAGGCGAGGGGCAATGTGCTGGAAGTCAGTGCGGGGACTGGGCGGAATATGGATCTCTACAGGCTCGACCCGGTGCTGACGAGAGGGGAGAACAAAGTCAAGAGTCTGGTGGTCAACGATCTGAGTGAGATCATGCTGTACCAGGCGAGGAAGAAGTTTGACGAGTTGCAGGACAAGATTGGGGATGAGAAGAGGAAGTTCAAGGGGCCCGTTCAGTTTGTGGTCGGGGATGCGAGTGATAAGCGGGTGATAAAGAGGCCGGAGGGTGGATTTGATACAATTGTGCAGACCATGGGGATCTGCAGTGAAACGAATCCGGTGGCCTTTTTGAGGAGGCTGGGTGAGCTGTGCAGACAACCGGGCGAGAAAAGTACAGGGTTGGACGTGGAAGTCGTAGAGAAAGAAGCGCGGGAACGTCTTGAAGAGCTCAATGAAGCTCGAGATTATGGTGCCCACGAGCCAGAACAAGAGCAGGCGGATGCGCTCGCCGCTGAGGCAGGGGGAGATCTGGGAGGCAGGATTCTCCTGCTCGAACACGGTCGGTCGAACTTTGACTTCGTGAACCGAATCCTTGATAATGGCGCAAAGATGCACGCTGATCATTACGGATGCTGGTGGAACAAAGACATCGAGCAAGTGGTAAAGGACAGTGGGCTGATCGTGGAGCGGAAGAGGAGGTACCATTTTGGAACGACCTACGAGTATGTTTTGAGGCCTAGACCGAGACGCAACGCTGAAAAGTGGAGTATCTCCGACGGGGAGGGGTCTCATGTCAATTTAAGTGAGGGTATAAAGACTAAGGGCTGGAGCGGATGGTTCGGGAGAAGTTGAACAAGTATGTAAGGGATTTGTACGAATTGAAGGACCTCAGAGACGAGCGCGGTGGACAACACTGGACCAGGTAGCCGCAAATTTGACGACAGATATTGTAGCAATCAGACCAAACGAGGCCGAGGCCCAAAGGGGTATGTAACTCGATGTTGTGCTCGTCCCAAGAGGTCTGTTCCCCGGATTTCAGTCAATCGCGACTTTCCTTATCGGCCATAGCCTGACACCTACCTGATGAGGCCAGCGGCGCGGGCACATTGTGCACAGGGCAAGCTCGCCAAAGTTTCTCCATGTCTCCGGCTCGGCGGCTATCGGTTTGATCAAGAACAACTGCTTGTACAAGTACGGCCTGTCTCCGAGTTTGGTCGGGCGCATGAAGTAATGACCGGCCAGTTGTAAAGTATGGGGTGCGTTATCATTCGGAACCGGCACCTGAAATATGCTCGAACCCGTCATCTGCAATAACCCGACTGGGAAATATTTGCTCGCGTGCAACGTGTACTGTGTAGAACACGAGCCATTCCGAGATGGACGAAGCGCTGTGTCAGGCTATACGGCTCATTCACTAGCCAGAGCACACCTATGGATGTTGCCTCCTAGCGCATCGCACCCGACAACCTAAAGATGAGTTCATGTGGCCCGGAAATCTTCGTAATCCTGACACGAAGCGATTTGTTGAGAATAGCAATGTTGAAGACACCATGATGTAACCCTTTCAATTGCCGCGAGAATCTGACCGGTGTTCATGCGAGACACCACGCGAGCATATAGCCGCAGACAGGCACGTTTGCAGATCCGGATTAATGGTCCGGACGTGAGATGCTGAAACATGCTTGGGTGTCCGGAAATCTATGAAAGCTGGAGGAAGTTGGAGCTGTTGAGAGCTCGCTCCGCACGCATCATTCTTCCGCAGCGGTTATTGCATCATCGTTCGGTTTCGCTGCAGGTAGCGTTCATGCTGGATTGGCGGAAATGCGAACGGTGCGGGTGAAACGCATGCACACTATGTGGGTGCATGAAGCTATCTCGAAGCTGTGGGGTTGTAGTTGTGGTTGTTTCCACAGATACTCTGAGAGCTGAGCATCAAGGTAGATGTCAGCATGTTATCCCGAACCATGACCTTTGAGTCTGCGCATAGCCGACGCCCATGTCGTTGATCACTGGACCGGTCTCAACGCGCACAGTGGACGGTATGTCAGGTGAAGTCAAGCATAATCCTGTGTGTTGACGTGATCTTCCTTTAGGTCATTGATGTGGAGGCTTGGGATCCCGGATGCTTCTTTTTCGAAGCTCAAAGCTGAACGGCCTGGTGGAAGATTGCTGCTATCACGACTGACACTGCCAGCTGCAGGCAAACCAAGCTTCGCTGACCTGTGGTTGAAGTCTCACTCCAAGGCAGTGGTGACTTTTTTGTGTAGCGGTGCATATGTCAGATCGAAGCCGTCGCTGGTCGCAAGTCTCTCGACTCCTTGCTCCAATATTTCAGACAACGCCAGTCCTGTGCATTCCACGTGAAGATAAGAATATCGCTCGATTGCGAGTGGGCGGCGGCGTAATGCGGATGGACCAGCCGGGAAGTGGAGGAAGCGGCCGCGAAGTCTAAATTTTTTTGTTTCTTTGTTGCTGACAATCCGTGTCTACGTCAATGGTGAGTTAAACCGAGAGGAGGAGGCTATTACGAGGGGTACAGCTCGCGGCCATCGTTGAAGCAACTCTGCGCGTTCTGTGCTGGCGCAAAGCGTCGAGGATAAGGAGTCGTGGCGTAATCACCAGATGCATCCCTCAGGTCGCGTCTCTTGAACAACTTCCGCATCAGGAGGACGGGCATCATCAGCGTCGCCTAGAGCAACAAGCTCGCGTGTGCAGCTCGCATATTGTCATCAACGCCGGAAAACCAATCGACCTATGGGGTGTGTCTCGTTATGGTGCCGGTGCATGTACGTCGAGTCGTGTAAGGGGTCAAGTTAAGTGCCTTCGGTGGAACTGGATTATTTTTGCCTGGAACCTCGTTTGTGGGCGGGAAAAATAAAAAAATTATCTTGACGCAAATGGAGGGGCAGAGGCCCTTTGATTGGTGGCAAGGTTGTGTCTTGGTCTGCCAAACCCCTGAAGCCTGCAGCAAACTTGCGTCAAGTGCATCCAGGCGCGTCCGGTGTGACATCCTCCTCCCGTGCGACGTGAAAAACGTGCCTCACATGTTGTCGGGCGGTCGATTCCAGCCATGCCAGGTTGCCTTCTTTGTGACATTCTTCCACACCACCATCCAAATCACAAGCGCTTACACCTGGTGCGGTACGGGTCTTGGCTTTCGTTAATCACTGCTGTTACAACTGGTGGGTGTAAGTCCGATAGTTTCGGGTCGATTAGTGAGGTGAGTATGTGGTGAGATAGAACAAACGTGTCAGTCATCATGCAGTTCGCGAGTACGAGGTTGGACAAGTATCGATACTGTGTATCTCCTGAAAGGGCAGATGGGACACAGAGCGGTCCGGCTTCGGGCAGCGACCTAAATTTGCTTGTCGGCTCGCAAACGGAACCGGTTTATTGATTTCTTGAGTTAGCGAACATCACACCATATGGGTTCTAGTTTGATAGCGCAAGATGCCCTGCTGGATGAAGCAGGCGCTCGCTTCGGTACCTGGTACCTTTCGCAGAATCGGCGATGGTCGAATTGGTAGAATCATAGTGAGTCTCTAATCAGCTTGTTGGAGGGTGTCTGCCAGACGGTTCCGAAGCCAATATGGATATGAGCGACAACCACGACGTAACAGGTGGAGGTTTGAAACGCGACGGATTGGGAGACTTTGACAAGTGACTGGCGTCAGGCAGTCGTTTGCGAAAAGTCTGGCAAGTGCATCCGCGAAGCCACCGATCAGGCTTTAGATCGGAAAGAGGCAGGTCAAGCGTTCTGCTTTGCCTCAATCATGCTAGCCGGCGCCCAAGTGGACATGCAGTGGCTAAAAGAATGACCCAGATTCCGGTTTGGCGACTGGTCGAGCTTGCGCCCAGTGGCTCCTCGGATCTCTTCCCAGGCACCTCAGTGCAAGGGAAGCCAGGCTCGGGACCCATCAAACCCAATTGTGCGGACAAGCGCCTTCAGGCATCGCGAGCGCCATTTTCTAGGTAGGATTTGGGACCCTTGGGTACTGTATCCATTACGGCGCCCACGAGATTTTTTTTGTGAAGCTGCTAAGCTGCTAACCACTGTAATCTCGTCTTGACACTTGCTCTCAGTCTTTCTCCTCAGCTTCACTTTTGCTTCACTGCTTTTTCTCGAGCTTCCACTCCGGACCTCGAATCATCGATTTGGCTGCCAGTATCTAATAGTCGCGACGACGACCGCGTCGACCTGTATTCTAGAGCGTCTTTGACCTGAACCACCGGCTCACACGACCCAAGTCCGGCCAAATAGTTCGGACCCTGAAACTCGCCTCGCATCAGGCTACAGTACCATCACCGCATCTTTCGGCGTTGTGCGCAGCCATACCAAATCGCTATCAAGACTCCTACACCGAGGGCAACAGATCACATTCACCTGCCTGTGATCTACCAACCGTGCCGTCTGCATTGCTTACCGCTGTTTGCCCAACACCCAGTCAACCGGTTGGCGAAAGATCTCTGGACGCAAGGAGGCGAGGACGCAGCCAGTGAAGCTGATCCCTGCTCCATCCCGAGAGTTCTCATTGCTCCACGATCCGGCACCTTGCATTGCAGCCACGCATTCCAGCTGTCTTGATCCTCCAATCGCCGCCCTGGGCTTCATGGTCCCGGCTGTCTAAACACTGCCCGTCCGTCACATCTTTCGCCCTCCCTTGTCCAGCACTACCCAGCACTAGGCCATCCTTCGACTGGTGTCGCCGCAGCCTGAATCATCATTCCGCCGTTCAACTATTCCACCGTCCCAAAAACGATATTCCCTACCTGGGGATTCTTCCAGGTTACAGACCTCCGTTCGCTTGTTGTACACAAATATTCCCATCCACCCTCTTATCCGCTGCCGTGAACTCCTGTCGTTATACAGCATCTCGACGACGACCTTCCCTCCTTTCGGGCGCGACACATGACAGTATTCCACCATGCCTTACAACACACGTCGGAAATCGCTCTCCTTGCCTTCGCTGGGCATCCATCTGCCTAACGGCTCTCGCGCACACCGCCCATCTCTCAAGACTCCCACACCAACTGCCGATCCCTCTACTTCTCCTTCACCCCCAACGAAGAAGCTAAAGCGTTCTCATGATGGCGATGAACCTCTGTCACCGGTCTCCTCGCCACGCTCCAAAGCTGGCTCGCCGTCGATCGACCATCCGACGGCAAATATAGTGTCCAGAGCCGCAGCCGGATACACCCCTCCCGCGTCTCCAAAGATCGGTGCGCCAGGCCGGAAAGTTGACACGGATGGTATCAACGACGACATCGTCATCGCTGTGATTGAGCAGCTGGAAAAGACAGGGAATAGACCACATCTCATCAGAGACCTTGCTACAATATTGGCTTCGACCAACGCCAGTATTGCCCAGTAAGTTCTCCGAAAGCAAGCACTTGGGAGGCCAACGTACTAACCTTTCTGCCATAGCTCTGCTAATCCAGCCGCATTACTGTCATCCCGCCTCAGTCTCTACCTCAAGCGACCATGGACTGCGTTGTCACCTTGCCCCCTGGCCAAGGAGCTGATACCGGTACACCCCCGGAAAGTCTTCTTCTTCCTCACCACTCAACCACGAATGCCCTTGCCCTCCTCTTCAGACGACATCCTACCACCACCGCTTTTATCCATCAAAGACATCACCCCTAGTGTCTCGGATCACAGCCAAGGCGATGATGAATTGGACCTTGACCGGCGAGATCGAGCTCGACTGTCTCCCAGCCCGGAAGTCGAGCTATATTCCCCCGACCTGGACCATGATGACCCTATGGAGCTCCCGACGCCTGGAGAGCACTTCAGCGCCCGAAGCAGTCTGAACCCGGATGGCACCCCTGATGTTCGTCGCAAATCCAATCGGGCACCAAGCCCACCGCTGGAGGACGACGAGCGGGGCTTCACAGAGACCGCCACTGCTGTTCGTGCTCGTGGGATGAGCCTGCACAATCCGACTGTCCAAGCCTCGATCGAACTGAACGAGAAGCCATCAGGCGCCGAAGTTTCGGAAGAAACCCCAGAGCAGCGCCAAAAACGCGACCGTGAGCTCGGCTTGGCCCTCTTTGGTCAGTCTCACCAAGCTCTTCACATCCCGGAGCAGAAGGTGTTGGCAAGTAGCCCGATGATTCATGCCAAACCCGATCATCATGTCAGCGGGGCCAAGGTAAACCTGTCGCTCGATCTCGACGACATCGAGATGGGAGTGGCCTCTTGGAGCATGATGAGCCCTGAACAGATCGATGTCGAAGACCTCGATGAGATGTTCATGGGTTTTTAGACGACCTTTGTGTGTGAAGGCTTTGCTGGAAAGCGTGATTGACTCCTACCTCTCTACTCTGGACCTCCACTTCTACCATCTCCACTGTATCGCATCTGTGCTGGTTAGCGGTTGTTTCACCTTTCGACGTTTGGGCATTTCTGGAACCGTCATGCTGGTACTCTCGGGTCCTTCTTGCATTGTTAGCAGCGACATGAAAGACTTTGTTCGTTTAGAACCATGTCTTTACGAGAAAGACGAGATTTGTAGCATTAGAGAAGCTTGTTGGCTGATAGAGGCGAAGGACTCGGCTGGCCAAGGTGAACTCCTTTTCGGGAGGCTCAAGAACACGTGTATCATCTCACATCGAACAAGACTTGTCTTCAACTGACCAAGAAATGTCTACCGAAGCTTCCGCCGCCGTCCTTCCATGAAACGTGAACCGCTCAACCTGTAGGTTTGACTGGAGTGTCGCGTTCGACTTTTGTGCACTGGTACAGAATTCATAGTCGAGTGGAAAAGCTCTCGGCTTGGCATGTTTGCTAGTATGGCAATTCTCTCATTTCGCTAGGCACGTCGGAGGTTAAATCCTTTAGCAAGCGACGAATGGACAATCGACGGTAAGAGCGCGGTAAGAGCTGTCTGGGTCTCCCAATCCTCTTGCAAAGAGAAAGGGTGGGTGCTTCCAATGCTCTCTTCAAACTATAGGCATAGGCCTATGCAAGGCGATGACTGCTTACTAACCATTTCTGGATCGATTTTCAAGTACTCCGTACGGAGTATGAGTTCACTCCTCCAGAGGAACTCCATGTCGGCACAGGCTTGCCAGCTCTTTCACAGCAAAAGCGAGGGATCATGGAGACCGAGGGGAGTTATGTAAGACTATCATCACTCACTTGATCAAGCGGCGGAGGCTGGCCGACACTTAGCTGCGACCGCGTTGGAATTGCGTCCAGCAGAAGCCTGATCGAGCAGGTTCCCAACAACCTATGCTTGCAAGGCTCCACACAATCAGGCTTACCGTGATTTTAGGTCTTAGAAATTCTTACTGGACCGAAACAAGGAGCACAACCAAAGCGAAAAATACTTATAGCCCGGGTCTGACTCTATCAGCCCGTGCGAGCAGAGGGAAACGACCCTTCACAGTCATCGAAGAAAGTGAAGCTCAGACGCCAACCGATATGACCACCAACCACGCCCTTCGGGTCACTAAGATCACGCCCGCGTACTGGCGAGCCACGTTCTGCAACCCACCGTTGAACCTGTTCGGGCCCGAACTCTATGCCGGTCTCCGCCTGTTGCTGGACGACCTCGAGAAAGACGAAGAGGTGCGCGTCGTCGTCTTCGATAGCGACGTCCCGGAATATTTCTGCGCCCACTATGACATGATGTGGCCAAAGGGAGATGCCGAGCCCTACCATATCCCGGGCTACGCTCCAGTACTGGGCGACTGGCCAAACTTTGTCCATCGGCTGAACAACGTGGGCGTCGTCAGCATTGCATCAATCCGTGGACGAGTCCGTGGCCACGGCAGTGAATTCGTCCTCGCCTGCGACATGCGATTTGCTAGCCGCGAGAAAGCCATACTGAGTCAACCCGAAGTTGGGGCTGGAGTTGCGCCTGGCGGTGGGGGTCTGGAGTGGCTACCACGGTTGTGTGGTCGGTCTCGCGCTCTGGAGATCGTGCTGGGAAGCGCCGACTTTGACGGTCCCACAGCAGAGCTTTATGGCTATGTCAACCGCGCGATCCCGGACGCTGAGCTGGACCAGTTTGTCGACAATTTTGCTCGTCGCATTGCTGGATTCAACAAGTTCCCTCTGGTGCATGTCAAGAGATTCGTCAATCAGAGAGTGGGGACGGCGAACGTTTCTGATGTCCATGAGTCGCAGCAGCTGTTTGGCCGATGCGCCCAGACACCAGAGACTCAGCGTCGGGTCAAGAATCTTTTTGCGGCAGGATTGCAGCAGCCTGGTGAGGCAGAGCTCAATCTCGGTCACCTGCTCTCACAAATCACCACGGACTGAGTCTGAGGTCAGCAAGCTCGCCCCAGGTCAACGGACGGCATATGGTTGTGGCATCGGTGGAGGAAGAGCTTGTTATGTCTGATCCGAGAAGTAGTCCTTCCAAAATGATCTGCTTATCAGCTGGTCTCGTCTGAGCGTTTACAAGGGACCACTTCACGTTCTGGTATTGCAGCCTCGAACAATCTCGCGTAGCCAATCACGCCAATATTTCCAATGACACTAGACAAAATCTAGTTTAGTCTCTCATCAAGCCCGTTCCGTCAGTTGCGCGTTTCATCCTCCCTCTTGATTTGACTGCGAACAACACCGGTCCCCTTCTCGCGTCTTCATCTCACCGCGAGAGGGGCTTCGTAGAAGAATTGCCGCTTTTGTTGAGGCTACTCAGCTAGCCTTTCGCTAGCTCGACAGGCAGGATGAATCGTTGAGTTTCGTTGCCAGCGCTCCGCTCAGTCACTGTATGCCGACGAAGGGCAACTGTAAAACACGCCTTTACATGGTAGCGGTCTAAATATGCAGGAACCATCACAGCCACTCTTGCATATGGCATCCGAGTTCGACCCCGACTACGTCCAGGAAGCCTCGGGAGGTCGCCGTCGCACCAGCACAACCCTATCCCTGACAACCGGGACCGGGTACAGCATATACAAATCGACAATCATCCCCGCGCTCAAGAGCGCGGAACGAGAGGTCATCCTCGTGACTTGCTTCTGGGCGGCGTCGGCGACGCGAGACCTGATCAACGAAGCACTTGTGCATTTATCGGAAAAGGCTCTATCTCGCTCCACGAAGATCTCGGTCCGGATATGTTTCTCATCGTCGTCCCTGGCGCGGAATATGCTCCTTCCGACGCCGAAGGAGGGCCAGCACTATCCCTCTTCGTCGTGGAGGAAGATCGGTCTGCCCCGGCTAGAAGAGCTTAAGGGGCTCGATATGCGGGTGAGCCGCAAGTTTTTCTGGCCCTTCGGCATCATCCACTCCAAGTATGTTGTGGTGGACAGGAAGTTGGCCATCTTCCCGTCCTGCAATGTCTCGTGGGAGAGGTGGTTCGAGGTGGCTGTCTCGTGCAGCGGGCCCGTGGTAGAGCACTTGTTGTCGTTTCACGGCCAGTTCTGGGACAACGACCGGTCGGTAGCAGCAGTTCCCTTTGAACGTCCCGGAGAGGATGGTGCGCCTGAAGGTACTACTACTGCTGCCCGTACTGCTACTGGTACCGGCGGCGGCGGCGGTGGTAGCGACTCGTCTCCAGACCTCGATATACCGGCACCGACTACCCTCTTGCCGTCGCCCCATACCCCGTCTGTGCTACCAAGTCACCTGCACCCGCAAGCCCTCATCGGCCACTGCCCTTGCCTCCCAGCTACGACGTCCACGCAGACTTTCTCCCCGACCCCACTCCTACGGACGACACACTATTTGCTGGCCACAGCAAGGTCAAGCATCACTTTGCTCACCCCGAATCTGACGGAGCCGACCGTTGTCGAAGTCTTGCTGCAAGCTCTCGCGCGCGGGGTTAGCATACGCATTTGGACAAACCGGACGCTTATGACGATGGAGCAGCTGGTCACTGCCGGAACGACGACTCCGACATGCATCCAGAGGCTCCGAAGACGGGCAGCAGAAGAAACAGAAGAAACAGACAGGGCCGGTCATCTGGAAGTGTCGTACTTTGACGCCGACGACGGTCCCGGTGCGCGACACCCGGTCTTGCGCGAGATCGAGCAGTACCGGGACACGGTCCCCGTCAAGCTGCACGCGAAGGTGACGATAATTGACGGGGAGAGGATCTTGCTAGGAAGTGGAAACATGGATGCCGCGAGCTGGAAGACGAGCCAAGAGCTCGGCATCCTGATTGAGAGTCGTGCCTTGGTCGACGAATTCTTGAAACTGTGGAAGTATGACAAGCTTGGAGTATGACATTAGGTTTGTGGGAGCGGGATTCCAACATTACATCGCACCAACTAGAAGAATAACCAACTGCCCCCCGGGGGCATTGGGATCTCACCGTACCCCAGGCCGACCTGCTGCCCAGCATGAACTGCCATTCATGCCTTTTTCTCAGACCGGCGGAGAAGCATGAGCGGCTTCCCGGCCGACACCACATCATTCGGCTTGACGAGAAGTTTCTCCACCGTCGCGCCTTCCATACTCTGTTCGGCCTTGACGGGGATCTCCAACTTCATGGCCTCCAGGATGGAAACGACCTGCTCGAGTTTGACGGTGTCACCTTCCTTGACTTCCACTTTCCATACGTTGGCGTTCAAGGGGGCTTCCACCGCAATGATGTCCGGATCTGGCAAAAAGTTAGCTCCTGAGCGGGGCGAGTGGGAGCGGGACATACCGTGCAGCAACTCTTCCACAGTATCCATGCTGATTTTCCCGGCCTCCTTCTCTTTGTTCCATTTCTCGAGGAGTTCCTTCTCCTGCTTGTCCATCTCGGCCTGGGCCTTGCGCTGCTTGGCGCGGATCTGCTCGACCTCGTCCTTCGTGTCCCTCAGCAGCTTGTTATGTTCCTTCATGTCGAACTCGGTGTCCTCGTACTGGTACTCGTATCGGCCACTCCGGAAGACGGCCATCGTGGCTTCGTATTCGTCTTCCGTGACCTCGTAGAAGGTGATCTGGTCGAAGTCCTCGAACAGCCACGGCCTGTCGGAATTATAACCCTTCTTGAATCCAAGGATGTCGGCCCCGGGAATGGAGAGCCCCGTATTCATGTACCCGCCGGGGGATTCGACGTTGTATAATGCCATGCAGGAGCCTCCCCACCCGACTTGGCCCTCCGGGGTGTGGACGCGAGAAGGGTTCATCTTCGGGCATTGGATCCGCTGCCGAGGATCGATGGGCAACGCGATGGGCAGAGCGACGAAGAAGCCCACGGCAACCACCATCAGCGACGACTTGGTGTAGATGTCGCGGAGCTGGCATGCGTCAGCGGCTACCGTTCGGATTGAGAACTCACAGCTTATGACCTACCTGTTGCATGGAAAAAGCATTATTCTTGGCCACAAACTCCATAGGGTCCGGGAGATATGAGGCATACGGTCGCTGTGTCTCCATATATCTCTGCAAGCTCTCCTTCTGTCTCGTGCTCTCGAAGGTAATGGGGAGTTTGTACTTGCGGCTCGGAAACTTGGCTTCACTCAGGTCGCCCAGTTCGGTCTCCAGCTTCAGCAGATAGTCCATCATGGTCTGCCGGGCCACCTTGGTGGAATCGTAGTATAGCATGAGGGAGTTGCCGCACGCCATGCCGGTATGGAGCGCCCCGTTGGAGAACGAGATCTCCCCAGTCGACTCGCGGAGCTTGCGGTATAGCGCCACTGCACGACATCGATAGTTAAGATCGAACGAGCCGTGGCCATAGTCGATCAGAATAAAGTCGTCGGCACCCTGCCTATACGAGACGAGCGGCTGGTGCTTTCCCGAGTCTTCTTGGATTTGGTGGATGATCGCAGGCTCCCAGCCTTTGTTGTCCACCGAGCTGGGGAAGCTGTCATACTTCAACGGAGCAACGTCCTCGAACTTCGCTTTGCCATTGCAGCATTCGTGGACGGCGCCGAGGAAGGTTTCAACTTCCTTTCGCTTGGCCATGGCGTCCTGGTACGAAACCCGCTGGAATCTCAGCTTGTTGCCAGCTTTCATCTGCCCCAAGCGCCAGTAGTCGGCTTTGATGATAGTGGTCGCTGAGACGAAGCCACCGAAGTCAGGAGCATCGATGGGGAACAGGCACGGGTCGTCTCCTGTCCAATTCACCGTCCCAACCGGGTAGCCGTACTCGATCACGTTACTAGGATCTGCGGGCATCTGTCAGCACGGACCGAAGATGATGAAAAATACAATAACATTCTCGCACGACGCAGTGCTTGGTAGAGGGGAAACTCACGAGCGCCGCCTTCGCCGCCATCGGGCCTCGCCCACTTAGGCTTAGAACCTATGAGCCGGATGCCCCCTCGAGCGGCATTGTGCGAGATCGTCCAGGTGGTGGAGTAGAACTCCTCGATGGATTCGGAGGTGATGAAACCCTCGTCGTAAGGGCCTGGCATGGCGAACAGGTCCCATTCGGTGGGGTACGATGGGATTAAATTGTCGGGTAGCTTTAAGTCGCCGCTGATCTTGGGGAGGTCTTTGATGATGGCCAGGAGGTCGCCCGCAGCGAGGGCCCTGCCTTGGTAGCCGCCCACGCCGGTCATGGGGGCCGTTGACTTCGACCCAAACCACGTCGCGATACTGGGCAGTCCTCCGTGGATTGCGAGGTACGACCTGCAGCCCCCTCCTGTTGTCTTGCCAATTGTCAATCGCTGGCCGGCTTCGATCTTCAACCGCGTCCACATGGGCGCATCCTTGCCATCGAGTTTGACTTCCATGGGGGCTCCGCAGACAGCAATAATTGCCGCGCCCAGGAACTTGAGATCCGGTCCGCTCAAGGTGATCTCCATGCCTTCCTTGCCCGGAGGGTTTCCCACCAGAGCGTTCGCGATCCGGAACGCAAGCGGATCCATGGGGCCCGAATGGGAGAAGCCTTTCCCAATGGTCGGGCGCCCAGGCCAATCCTCCACCAGAGTGTACGCCCCGCCTTGGAGGACGTCGATCGCAGCGGGCTGATACTTGAAGGAATCCAGGAACTTGGTCATGGTCTTGCCGGACTTGAAAGTCTCGTCTTGCAGGATGCTTGCGAGGAAGTCCATGTTCGTGGGTGGTCCGAAGATCTTCGACCCGTGCAGCATTTCGGCCATTGAGCTGATGGCTTCGGCTCTCTCCGAAGCATGCACCATAACCTTTGCTAGCAGAGGGTCATAGAACGAGGTCACTTTGGTGCCGGTGTGGATCCATCCATCGATGCGACAACCAGGCACTTCCTTCCAAGAGACGTGCTGCAACGTGCCCGGTGAGGGTGCGTATTCTTTCGCTGGGTTTTCGGCATATACGCGCACTTCGATCGCCGCGCCGGACGGACCTTTGGGCTGTAAGTTCCGCAGGTACTCGCCATCAAGCCCGCCTGTGCCTGAAAGCTGGGCGTCGGCTTGCTTCAACATCAGCTCCACCAGGTCGACGCCGTAGCACATTTCCGTGATGCCGTGCTCGACCTGCAACCGCGTGTTCATCTCCAGGAAGAAGAAGTCCCCCGACTCGTCGTCGACAAGGTATTCTATAGTCCCGGCAGAGCCGTATCTAATGGACTCGGTTAAACGAACAGCGGCGGCGCCCAGCTTTGCGCGTAGCTCGGGATGTTTGACGACGAAGGGACTCGGGCATTCTTCCACGACTTTCTGGTGCCGCCGCTGGATAGAGCATTCGCGCTCGCCGAAATGGATCGCCTGGCCCAGGCCATTGCCAAAGACTTGTACCTCGATGTGGTGGGACGAGGGATAGAACTTCTCAATGAAAAGGCCGGAGTTCTTAAACAGCGTTTCGCCACGAGACTGTACTGTTTTGAATGATTCTCTGACTTCGCTCTCGTTGTTGCACGTCAAAAGACCCATGCCACCCCCTCCTGCCGTTGCTTTTAACATGACCTGAAGGGAGTGTTAGAACTGTCGGTCTCTTCTTGTCCCCCGCGTAGAGTGAAGTAACCAAGTGCCCTGAAGGTTCCTTACCGGAAATCCCAGTTTCTTTGCTTCCTCGATGGCCTCATTCTCCGACTGGACCAGTCCTTTCGTCCCCGGTACGATTGGGACGTCCGCCTTCGCGGCCAGCTCGCGGGCTGTATGCTTGATCCCGAAGTCGTCGATACATTTCGAACTCGGCCCCACGAAGACCATTCCCGCCTCTGAGACCTGTCGCGCAAAATCCGTGTTCTCAGAAAGGAAGCCATAGCCTGGAATTACGGCGTCTGCTCCCTTCGACTGGGCGATCCCGACAATCTGCTCGCCGTCGATGTAGCCCTTGGCGTCCGGGCCCGAGAGCAGGACCGCCTCATCTGCTGCGCCGACGTGGGCCGACGCGGCATCAGCTCCAGTGTAGATGGAAATGGTCTTGATGCCGAGTTTTCGAGCCGTCTTGCATATTCGGACTGCGATCTCTCCTCGATTTGCAACCAGCAGGGTCTTCAGTTTCTGCATCCTGGCCGATGGTAAGGTGGTGATGTCGGTGGGCGAGTTGAACAGCTTTGGCACGGACGGCCGCTGACGAGCAGGTCAACCGGCTGGAAGCTGGAAGGATCATTGGCATTATCAATCCGGTTCAATGGCGAACCTTGCTATCAGCCAAGCCATCTGCCGTCATTGGACATGATTGCAGGGTCTCCCCAATGCATGGCGTCCTGCATGGCCGAGGAGCGGGGAGGATCACTCCACTCAACTCGACTCGTTCTTCTCCGCTATCAGGGTGACGTATAGCGCGGGTGCTTGAATCCTTTGATATACGAGGCATCTCCTGTGGCCCGAGAACGCAGGCCCATCGCGTGAGGAAGAAAGGAAGCGTCCTGTGTTATCAAGCTGTTGGCTTTTGGTATTGAACTTGTCCTGAAGCGCACATCGGCCGGCTGGTGGGTTTAGCCCTACACACAACGCTGTACTCCATACATACCTCGACACCGATACATAAGATGGCACCCCCGCCAATCAAACACAAAGCTTTGCTCAATGTGGATTTGGGGGAGGCTGTAAGTGATCGAGATGTCGTGACTGGATGAAACCGTGTATCTGACAAGACGACAGTACGGAAACTATGTGAGTTCTCAAAGACGACACCGTTTTCAAGGTCGTCGCCGTCGTTCCGTCAAGATCGATCCTTGGTGCTCGTACAGGCTGACGGAGCTTTGCAGGTCTGTGGCCCCGACCTGGAACTCCTACCGCTCATCGACCATGCCAATGTTGCTTGCGGCTTTCACGCAGGTGATCCCTTGATAATGCAGGACACCGTGAGGAACTGCAAGAAGCATAACATCAAGGTCGGGGCGCATCCGGGGCTACCGGACATACAAGGTATGTTTTGTTGGCTGGCTGATAGATATCCCGACATTGCTCTAACACTGCTCCTACTGTGTAAGGCTTCGGGCGTCGCGAAATTAAAATGTCCCCGGAAGAGTTGACCGCCATGACGGTCTACCAAGTCGGAGCCTTGAAAGGCTTCCTTGACCGAGAAGGCGTGCCCCTCCATCACGTCAAACCGCACGGTGTTCTCTACGGAATGATGTGCCGTGATTACGAAGTCGCAAAGGCTGTGATGGAGGGCATCCCGAAAGGCACCCCAGTCTTTGGTCTTGCAGGGACGAACATGGAGAAGGCGGCCAAGGATCTGGGTATCCCGTTCTGGGCAGAAATGTATGGCGACGTAAAGTATTCCAACGACGGGATGCTGGTGATCGATAGGAAGAAGAAGCCGTGGGACCTGGAAGACGTAAGGAAACATGTCAGCCAGCAGCTCAACTCTCAGTCGGTGACCGCCACGGACGGCAGTACCGTCCAGCTGCCTGTGAAGGACTATCCAATCTCCATATGCTGCCATTCAGACTCCCCTGGCTGCCTTGGGATCATCAAGACGACAAAGGAGGTGATAGATGAGTTCAATAGGGAACATGGACGATGAGATGAGATGTGGTGAGGGATATGTTGCTCTCTCCATTCCACCATGCGGGATGAGAGCCACACGCTAAGCATGTCCGCCTACAACACAACTATGTACCACAGTGGTCAGTTCTATTCTGCATACCTATACTCCGTAGGCTTTGCTCCTAGCAAAAAGCGCGGTATGGGGACGGGTGCATCTCTGAGAAGTCGTGTCCGGAGCCGATTCCCTTGGTCCCTGTGTGCGATAGAACTTGCCGAGTGAGGTGGGGGTATCCTAATCAACAGATTCCTCTTCGAGATGTTGCGGGCAGCTTTCTGCTCGATTATGGCTGGAGTTTGAAAGGCCTTTGAAGTCGTCAACCAAATAGTAAAATGTAGGAATTTTGTTGATATGCGGAAAAGTAATAATGTGACGCGACCAGGCGGGACGTGAGACTCGTCGAGGCCGCTAAACCGAAGATAGGATTAGGCCTATCGGATGCGACGTAAATGGAAGCTTTATATTTTCTGCATACTCAATTTTCCCCAACAATCAGTGATCCGAACTGGTGAGTCTAGTCCTCAACTCATTCAACAACCAGAATCTAACAATTTCTCAGGTGTAGAGGTTAGTCTGATCAAACTCTGACCGAGGCAACGGTCCCTGACATTATACTCTTAGGTAACATTTGTCGCTCTCATTCTTCAATGAAGGCGCCGACACGCCCGGGGTTCGATTCCGTGAGTACCTTCGACATCCTCTGGGATGGAAATCAAATCTAACAACAACCTAGCCGGTTCGGAATGTTGAAGTCTTTTTTTGGTTTCTCTTTTTCACCTCTGCACTGCCAGTGAGGCCTGAACAGCAGCTGGGTACAAGTCTGTCTCGGAACCTTTTTTTTTTCCGCATTGCCCGGGTTGGCCCTTTTATGGAGTATCCGCATCGGGCCACGCCAGCTTATCCTCCAAGGATGCATCTTTACCCAGATATTCCATCCTGACCAGAATGCATTCTTTGCTGCTGCCTTATGTTCTCCGCTTCCTCAGAAGTATTACAATACTAGGATTATTGTGATTTGCCCATTGTTTCCTCACTGTTGTGCTCCGTACTAGCTACTTAACCGGAAGACGGCCAGTTATAGGTCCGAGAGCGCCTAGTTTGTGACATTGAAGTCCCATCTCCCTGGCGACGCTCCTCGCTGGTACAGTATCGATGGCAAGAACGTGATGCCATTGACCTTAACCCACTTTGAAACACGGCTCCGTATATATTCTAATCCCCCGCTTCAGCATCCATCTCATGCAACATGATCATCGTGATTCATTGTCAGAAAAGTTTCAACTTCATCACCCATTATGGCTGTATATCAGGTGGGTGAGTTAGAGAGCGAGTCGTGAAGAGCAAATGCTTCCAACGCCGATGCGTCTCATAGCATTGTGGGTTGGTTGCACTAGCCGAGCAGATAATATATCAAAGACAGTGATTATGTCTTCGAAATGTAGAGGATCAGTGCATTGGGATCAACCATTTCGTTGCCATCAAGCAGCCTTGTACTTCTACAGTGAGGCCTGGATATCGGGCGGACAGGACTTTCGACAGACGCAACCCCTCCCTGTCATGTCAATTCACCGAATACCGCCTCCCCTCGCCAATAAGCTCAATACCGTACGAGTAGCGGTGTCATGAACTCAATAAAAGATGTGGCCGCAAGTCGTTGTCTCCTCTCCTTCATCTGTGATATCTTCACCGAAAGTGATGGAATGTCCAAAAGTCGTTTTTCACGCTGAGTACAGTATGTAAGTGTACAGTTATTGTGCCAGAGCGACATCAGTCATCGGCATCACGGGCTCCGAGTACCGGAGTATCCGAGAGGCATCAAGTAGTACTTAGTCGCAACTCTGCACAGTACGGAGTACTTACTCATACGCTCCGGTTTCATTTCCCCGGACTCAACCAGGAATGATGGAATTTCAGGGGCCAAGCAAGAGAGTCCCGTTATCTGAGTGTCCCGCCTGATGTGTCTTGTGGTCCAGGCCGCGGAAGAAAGACCCCAACATCGAACGCTTTGTCAGCTTGATTGGCACCTATGGTCATGGCCAGCAAGATCCGGGAGAGGGATGGGCAAGCGAATTCACGACTAATTGTACGCCAGGGCCAATAATGCAACCTCACATTGCGTATCTTGTGCGTCTCGGGTACCCCCCCAGTTTAAACATTTTTGAGCGATTTTACCCCGCTGACAACCTAGAAAGCCAGCAATTGGCGTCTGGTGGGCTTCCAGGGCTTCCAGAATGCACCATAAGCAGCCACTTCCGGCCTTGTTGCTCCGCTCAGCGGGCTCGGAATTGTCCGCATGGCCCAACGACCTTTGGCGCCGAGGATGCTACCATGCCTGAATAGGCCTCTAGCGCGAGAGATCCCGGTCAAAATGTCGTGGGAAGGGCGTGCCATTGACAATCGAATCCACGGCTTGGGGGGAGTCATACTGGGGCGCTTTCCACACCGATTCTCGGAGCTTCGTATTGGCTGTCCGACGGAGAAGGCTGTGAATATCTCAGCAGAATTACTCCTCGTGCTCATTCTTCTCCATCTTCCCTCCATTGCTGCCTTCGAGAGCACCGAAGACTCATACTGATCCTAGCGCCGAGGGGGTCAGCGGCATCAAATATGGAGTACTTCAACTTCGAAGATGCCTCCCACGCCATTCCCCGTTTGGACCTTGATGACCTCTCGTCGTTGACTGGCGAGGCGTGTGAGAACGATGCCAATGATTGCTTTGAATCACTCTTCTTCGACAAATCCGCTTTTCTCCCCACAAACCGGCCAGCACCACCCACGACGGTCATGCTGAAGTTAATCAACAACATAGAAATCGAGGCGATTCCACATCCCTCCGACATCTCTGCCGACTACCCTATGTTTCGTGCCAAAGAACCGTGTGAACTTTGTGCGAGGATGGGCTTGGATTGTTTCTTGGCTACGAGAGGCGCAATGGTCACAGGCTGCACATGCTGCATCTCTCTGTATCGGGAATGTAGCTTTGTGCACCCAAAGATCCCCCGAGGCTTCGTCAACACCTTCCCTGGTATCGCCGAGGACCAACAGATTCCCGAAAATGCATTGACGGAACGCCGAAGGGCCATGAAGTCGATGGAGGAGGGACGGGGTCGGAAGACCGGCGCTCGGTTCCCACGAGATGCGGTCAAGATCTTGAAGCAATGGCTTGCCGAACATGCCGATCACCCGTATCCTAACGAGCGGGAAAAAGACGACCTCAAGCAAGTGACTGGCTTGAAGAGAAGCCAGATCTCGAATTGGCTTGCCAATGCCCGGAGGCGAGGCAAAGTCAGGCCTGCTGGATCTGGTCCATCCTCTCCCATGCTCGGAGCGATCGACATCCCTCAAAGCCAGGATAGCTCGGCGGCCATCACAGACCTAAATCCTCTAGACAGATGGAAAGCCTCTCCACCAGAACACGAACCTGCGTCGATGACTGCCATTGCCAGAGCCGTCACCTCCACACCCCTTCCAGTCCGGAATCCATCTGTTTCTAGTCTTCAAGGCTCTCGGCCTAATTCGCGACCTAGCTCTCGCAGAGCTTCCAGTGAAGACGACTCGTCCTTTTCCATGTTCCGCGCTCCCTCCGTGAGCAGTTTCGAAACCAGAGAGTCCAGTAACTCTGATCTTACATTTGCCTCCTCCCGATCGAATCGGTCAAAGGGGTCCTTCGCCTCCTCCCAGGATCGACGGAGGCGCAGGCGAGCACCTGTAGCACAGCGCGCTGCGGCACAGCAAGCCAAATCTCGAGCTGCAAGAATATTTCAATGCACATTCTGCACAGACTCCTTCCCCGCCAAGTATGACTGGCAGAGGCACGAGAAGTCTCTCCACCTCGCATTGGAGCGCTGGAGCTGCTGTCCCAATGGAGGCACAATGACGGATGCTCTGACAGGGTTGGAGCTCTGTGTTTTCTGCCGCGAGCCAAACCCCTCTGCAGATCATCTTGAGTCGCATAATTTCAATGCCTGTCAAGAGAAGACGGTCCAGGAGCGTACCTTTTACCGGAAGGATCATCTCAGCCAGCATCTGAAGCTGATGCACAATGCGAAGGTGCAATCTCACATGGACACCTGGAAGAGCACCACCAATGAACTCAAGTCCGGCTGTGGCTTCTGCCCATCCAAGTTCACCACTTGGCAGCAACGAGCCGATCACTTGGCTGCTCATTTCAGGAACGGCGCCGACATCGCCCACTGGGCCGGTGGATGGGGATTTGAGCCGTATGTCGAAAGGTTGGTCGAGAACGCGATTCCACCGTACCTCATCGGCCACGAAAGGAACACAATGGATCCTTACGTGGCGAGAGCCATGGCGACGCCCTCGTCTGCCACTGAAGGAGGCTTGACAACCGGCACCTCTGCAGAGAGCACGGAGCCAGACCAGATAACAAAAGACTCCAACTGCTGGGGCAGACTGGAACAAGAATTGAGCAAGTTCGTCTCGCAGCAAAGAGCTTTGGGCCAGATCCCTTCGGACAAGGATCTCCAGGATCAGGCTCGCACCATAATATATGAGGACAACGACCCGTGGAACTGGACCTGCGCAGACAATCAGCAATGGCTTGACACGTTCAAGTACCAACAAGGCATCGGAAGCACCACAGGTGCCGTGGTAGCCTCCAAGAGTCTGGCTGAAGTGCCTATCCTGGCTCCATACGTGATCAAGGGAGGGCTGAAGTCCAAACCCGCAACCGCGCAAAGTCATCAGCGAAGGAATTTATCCACCGACTCCACGTGTGACTCTTTCAATGCGACTCCAGACTGTGGCAGTATGCCAAACTCGGCAACAGCAGCGACCTTTGATAATGGTATGGAGCTTGACTTTGACAGCATTGACTTCAGCAATCTTGATCTCGGCATGGCGGATGAGATGAATTTTGACTTGGAATTTGGCAACAATCAGGGCGCTGGTGTGGCTGGCGGAATGGGCATCTCAACCGCAGCCTTCTCCTCCAGTATCCCCGGAGACGCTTTGTTTGACTCGTACGGTGTGAGTCCAGGGATGAATATGGGCATGGGCATGGGCATGAGCATGAACGCCGGTGTGCCCCTGCATCACAGGCAGACAAAGCCACAAGACAGCAGCCAGCAGTTCATGAGTGAGCAAGATTTGAACCAGCTGACCGGGTATATGGCCGGGTTCAATTGAAGCACCTTGGTGACTTGGGAGAATCCAAAATGGAGGGGCGGTTCAATGTTCGACTGCTATATGAGTTGTTCACTCGACTTGTTAGCAGGGACGAAAGGCGTGCTTACTATCGGGAGATGGACAGAGTCAGCCGGAAGGCGTAGGATGTCCTTCAGGCAGGCGCATAGGAATATGGAGTCCTTTTACTGCTTGATTGGCGTCATGGCCGTCAGGAGCAAGTAGACAAAGAGTCACGTTCGTAATGAATATCCATAATTGGACCACGGCTTTTGCAGCAGCGTGAGGTTTCCGCTCGAAGTCTGTCTCTGAACTTGACATTGGAGCGGCTGTTCCAGCCTGATCTGATCACACGCCCTGGTGATGGCATGGCAAGAGCTGCATCACGCCTTGTGCTTGTCAGGCTCTGAGACTCCGACGAGGCTGCTGCGTCATTCTCGGCATAAAGAAAATCCGCGTCCGAGGCTCTAGTCCTATCCTATCCTAACCGTTTCGGAATTGCGAGGCTTTCGTCGACACTGCTGTTTCCTCCCAAAACAAACCCGTGCAAGGTTGCGAACATGTTACAGGGGACAGAGCAAACCTGCTAGAGGCACTATTTGCATCGTTGAGAACATGTCGGGCTGCCTTCTCAAGCGGTTACCATGGGCGAGACGACTAGGCAAACAAGGGCATCTTCCATCGAAACTGGTCCAAGCACCGGGGGGCACACGCGTCGATGATCTCTGGAGCCTCTTACGACCGGGATTTCGTGGATGAATTCCTACGACTAGTAAGATTCGCATTCTGCTGCCGGGTGCGGTAGCATATTTAACATACAATTAGTCTGTCTAATATCTATCCCGTGTCTATAATTTATCTCTAATTTATCTCTAACATGGTTTCCTAGTAGCATCTTGGAATACAACATCCACACAGCATCTATCCCAACAATAATACAACAGCGCTGAATGCAACAAAACATGAACCTGTGTGAAAAACTCAAGTGTCCGACAACTGTGAATGCCAATTGTCGGCTTCGAGTGGCAAGACTACTCCGCTTTCTTGCTCTTCTTGGTGCGTAACTTCATCAGAAGATAGACTAGGCCGTAGCTCGAGAAGACAAAGATGACCACGATCGCCGCGTCTCTCCAGCCATAGTAGTACTCAGGCAGGTTCAGAGTCCGGAGGTAGTCGCTGCCGGAGGTATACTGGCAGACCTGGCAGCCGGTGCTAGCGTCCGGGTTCAGAAGATTGGCGCCCGAGCCCAAGGGCCCTTGCAGATAGTCTCCCAGATACTCGGCACAAGTGGTGTTGGCCGGGGGATCGAAGAGGGCGAGCTCGCTCTCCTTGCATTCTACGGGCGTGTCGTAGACGGTGAAGACGAGCATGGCACCCATCAGGTAGTTGAATGGGTTGATCCAGTACAGCCAGTACCTCCAGAACTCTGTGATGACCGAATACGGCACGAGAACGCCACAGAAGCCGACCAGCGTGAAGATCACGAGCGGGTTGATGAGCGCGGCGGCGGTCGCATTGGGCGCGTATGCGGCGACGAACTGGCCGATGCCCGTATAGAGGAACTCGTACAAGAGCATGACGAAGAACACCGCACCGGCTTTACTCGACTCCGCCGGGAATCCGACCGTGTAGTAGAAGCAGAAGAAAAATAGGACGGCGCAGATGACGAGGTAGGGTAATTCAGAGACGATCAGGCCCGTCACAAAGGCCTTCCAGCTGTACATCTTAGATTTCTTCTCTCGGGCGTCGTAGATGTCGCGTTTCTCAATGAAGAGTGGTTGTAACTGAGCTAAAGAAGAGGTTAGCTAGAAGAGTTTCGTCGTCAAAACGGCCGAGCGACCGCCTATGCACTTACCGATAACTCCCGGGGCGACGAAGATAAAATTGAAGATAGCAAACAGACGAAGTTGGAGATCACCGACACTGTTGCCAACCTGCCAGAACGTGAAGCCGGTAAAGAGGCCTATGATGAGATGCAGTGCGAATTTGTTGTCGACGTAGCCGATGTTGCGATACATGGCCCGAGTTAGCCGCAGGCTGACAATTTTGCTTTGTTCCCAGAGCGGCATGGCGAATTCGAACCCATCATCAACAGAGTGTGGCTCTGCAGCAGCGGCCTCTTTGATAATGTGATCAAGCTCTGCCAGCATCGAGGAATGTTCGGGTGACTGCAGCCAGACCTTATGCCAGTTTCTCTTACGCGAAGATACCACATCGATCATATGCTCGGCCGGGTTCTTTTCTGAGGGGCAGTCGGCGTCGTGGCGGCTGAAGTATTCTTTGACGGTGGCCGCGTGATTTCCGATGTCGCCGAAGTAAACCGTCTTGCCTCCACGGGCTAGCAGGAGGAGGGTGTCGAATTCGGCGAAGAGCTGAGCACTAGGTTGATGGATGGTCACCAGAATGGCTTGACCGGCCGCGGCGAGCTTCTTTAAGAACCGAACAATATTGTAAGCCGCCTGCCCGTCGAGTCCGGACGTGGGTTCGTCGAGGAAGATGAGGATACTGGGCTTCCCGACGAGTTCAACGCCGATCGTCAGTCGCTTTCTTTGTTCTACCGATAGACCGTTTCCGCTGGGGTTTCCGATTAAACAATCCTCAATGTCGTGCATTTCGAGTAGGTCCATGATAGTATCGACGTACGCTAGTTTTTCTTCCTTAGGGGTTGTTCGTGGTTGACGCAAGAGTGCCGAGAATTCGAGAGCTTCTCGAACGGTCCTAGAGCGTAGTCAGTCTTCGTTTCGGTCTGAACCAGGGTTTCGATATTACTTACGCCATGGGTTCGTGGACGTCCAACTGCTCACAATAGCCCGCGGAGCGCTGGAAACTGACAGAGAGAGGCCGGCCGTCGACCAGGATAGATCCCTCAATGGTTCCATCGGTCTTGCGCTGCGCCAGTACATCCAGCAAGGTCGTCTTGCCGGCTCCCGAAGCACCCATCAAAGCCCCAAGCATGCCGGGCTTGACCCATCCGTGAACGTTGTTCAACAAAACACGCGGCCCTTCTGGTGTTTGAACCGCGTAGGTCAGGTTCTTCCACGTGAACACGGACTTGTTCTGGATCAACTGGCCCTCTTTTTTGCTTACTGGATCATTGCTGCTGCTGGAATTGCCTGATGGTATCACTAGCTCCTTACTGTTTTGAGCTTCCTCATCTCCAGCTTGCAGGCGGACTCTCTTGGCAAACTCTCGTGGGATGGCAAGAAGACCATTCTGTTCAGAGTTTTCCTTCCAGGTTGAGGTTGCGATGATGGTCAATACCACGTACAGCGCCCACCAGGCCCTATAAAGAGCATTAGTCATGGCATAATCGCATATTCGGAATGGGTAGCACTTACCATATGATACCGACGTTCCTCCATATGTGCGAATGGGAATAGCTGAGGCTTTCCAAGTACTGTTCTCCGGTGACACTGATTGCTCCCGGCAAAGTTCCACGAACTCCGGCACATGCCTGATTCTCGGAAGACCCATATCCTGGTCCATTTGGCACCAAGTTGGGCCCGACGCAGGGAATAATCTTGCCGTGAAGCTCGTTTGAAATTAGTGCATCATAGGCATATCCAACAGGATCGATCCAGAATATCCTAGAAAATCGGTTAGCAAAGCAACAAAGGCGCCATGCTGGTGTGAAGACGTACCAGACAAACCAGGGGTGCATTTCGCTTTTAGGGATCATGTAACCGTTATACATAAACAACGCCAGGACCACGAAACCGGAGGCTTTGCTTGCGTCGTCGAAGGTTTTGAAACCCGCGCCAACTGCTCTAAACAGGGCTGTCATACACACCGTAGAAGATAGGAGGATAAACCAGAAGGTGAAAAATGCCTCAGCAGTTGAAGTGAGACCGACCAGGAAATAGACAACGAGTGAAAATGCGCTAATTTGGAACAAGACGATTGGAATGTCAGTAATGATCTGCGCAAGACACCAGGCCGCAGGATGGTGATACGCGAAGCTCCGATGTTTTGCAAGGACCGGTCGGCCGAAGAATGAATCTGTTACCTCAGACTGTGCCAATAGGCAGTTGAACACAAGAGAAACAAAGATGGCGCCGGATCTAATGATTGTGCCCGTGGAAGTATCTGGGGCGCTGTAGAAGAGCGAACCACACGAGAAAGCCTGGATGATGTTTGAGACTTGTTTGATGATGACGACGGCCTTATCACCCTTGAGGATGTGATATTGTCGTTGGACGGAAGCCATGAGTTGCGTTCGAAATCCTACGGTGACGGGTGAGCTTTTTGTCAGGAAACCAGGGTGTTTCTCATCTTTAACCGTGCGTTCGAATTCCAGTGTGTACTCCTGGGCCTGGTCCGTTTCCGGGTAGTTGTACTCCTCCTTCATTTGTTTCTTCACGTCGGACTTCTCATAGTGGGCCAGGATATCATTTGCGGTTCTTGGGAATGTAGCTCCATGGCCTTCCCGGACTTTCCGCTCTGTGGGGACCGTAACACCTAGGGTAGAATTAGTGTCTATGCATTGAACGGGATGCCATCGACAATACCTGTTAAGAAGTCTGCCACATTGGCGCCGTCCACGCACACGAAGCCGAGATCTTCCATGAATGGCCGTGCTTCCTTCATGGGCCCATAGTAAATCTGCTTTCCCTGGTCGAGGACGAGGACCTTGTCGAACAATTCATAGACACCGTTGCCAGCTTGGTAGAGGGTCACGACTGAGGCCAGCCCAAAAAGATCGGTCATTTGCCGGACTGCTTTCACATACTGTAGTGCTGTGCTCGCATCTAGACCCCTCGTGGAGTTGTCCCAGCAGTAGATGCTGCCACGAGTCGCCATAGTCTCGAGGATACTGATGCGCTTTCTTTCGCCGCCTGAGACACCACGGATGAACTCATTCCCGACCTTTGTATTTGTCGTATGGGTCATGCCTAGTAGGTGGAGGAAAAACTCCTTAGTTGCGACTCTAGCCTCGTCGCGGGAACTGTAGCCTGCGGGCACCTTATATGGCACCTTCATTCGAGTAGCGAAATCCATTGTCTGGCCAGTGGTAAGTGTAGGAAAGAAAGTCTCTTCTTCCGTATTCATGACAATCTGCCCGCGGTACTTCGCCGCGGCTTTATGGTCCAACGAGCCATAATTGACCTGGCCTCGGATTTCCTCATAGCCTTTTCGTCGATTGGCTAGCACTTTTAACAGCGTTGTGCATCCTGCACCGGGTCGACCGAGGACAAGGAGCATTTCGCCGGGCTTGACGCAACCATGGCTATCGTCGATAATGGTTCTGAGTGACGCCTTGCTCTTCCCGCTACCTCTTTTCAGTTTCTCGGGAATAAACTGTGAGATGACGTTCTCGTTGAAGGAAGCGTCAGCCGCCAACCCTTTGACGGTGAGGTTCTTCCATGTCAGTCCCAATTTTCTTTCCACATGCGCGTCTTCCGTCTGAGCCAACTCCATCGCCTTGGCCTCGGGCAACGCCCCCCAATCTAGGTCCTCATCGACTGATTCATCGTCGTCAGCGACGCTGTGGGTTCTACCGCTCATCACAGAGAGACGGGAGAAGACTCGATTGACCAAGTTGGGCCGCTCGTGAGTATCGGTTTCTCCATCCTCAAGGTTTTCTGCAGGGTTTTCTGCATAAGGAGACATGGTGTCGACTCCACCGAGCTGTGCTATCTCAAACTCCTGGATATAGCAATGACAGTACCGTTATGAAAAAAGGTGCGAGGAAGGTACACATGGATTATGAAGAATTGCCACTGTGACGGGAGCAAATTGTGTGCTATTTAGGGACCTTCGACACCACCGAGTCTACTGAGTCAATGAGGCCAGCAATCTGGTCAAAGCTAAAGATCGACAATTACTCACGTTATGGAGGACAATTTCCAAGTTTGAGAGTCAACACCCGCTCCCAGTTCAGTAATCCTTCATCGTTTATGAATCATTGGAAATCGCATCAGGCATGGCCATGGCAGTCTGCGCAGAAGAATCTTGAAACGCTAAGTACGTACCTAAGGTACCTTGGTACACGCAATGAGAGATACGGTATCTCCCAAGCACATGCTTGGCGGATTCCGTGCCGAAAGACACGGTCCTACAAGTCACTCCGCCTCCGCGCGGAAATTTGGCATCAAGGAGTAGGGAACAAAACAGAAGAAGAATGATGAAAGTTATTTCCCAGCATTCTGGCTTCTGTATGGTGAACTGCGGATATGTTGAAGAATTGTGGATACTGCCAATTAATCGTGGCCAATCCAAGACACTCTTTGTTTAGTGATCACACCGACTGTGGTCATTCACTAGCCACTTGCGGCAAGCCCCAAGGATCTATTCGTAGCCGACGCTCTCAGACAGCCAGGCTTGGGTTCTATCTCAAAGATTATACAGGGGCATTGGAGTGTACAACCTTCCAGTGCTCTTCCCAACACTAAAACCCTTGACGATTACGGTCTGAGATTGCCCCTGTTCAAAATCTCACTATTTCAAGTGGACACTGACGGCCTACTAGTTTGGTGGTTTTAGACATTTCGGGTGATGATTTGCCCATAGGACAGCCCAAGAAGCTACACGGAAGACTCTTTGAAGCTACGTGATGAAAACACAATCCTGGTTCGATGTCAAAGCTGCATAAACTTCTCGATTAGATTGGACTACTCTCGTGCGTAGCGGAGCAACACAACACCGAGATGGGAGTCGGAGCAAAGACCATTACTCCATAAAACTGATTTGAGCATGCTGAAACTGTTTCTTGCATACGCGTGGCAGTCTCCCGCAGGTACTCCCTTGCTTCTGCTTGAATGTTTGGTCTGGTCTTTCCCTACTAGCACCTTTCTTGCCGATAGTTCTTCGGGATCCCCAATTGGAAGACGCCCATGTGCCGCCCAAAATTCGTCGAAGATGTAATATAGGTCTTTACGGGGACCCATGAAGTGTGTTTTCTCTTTATTTTCCTGTCATGCCAGCGGATCGTGTCCTCGTTAGTACACTCAAGGTGTGCAGCTTATCTCACCTTCGCCAACCGAGACCATGGCCCGGGATGCAACAACGCTAGAAGGGCGGATGGATGAACTTGCAATTACCCTGAGATCTCGTTCGAGCACGTTATTCACCGACTACGAGCTAGGATTCGAAGGAACTCAGATAATTCAGGGACGAGTCTTTGCACCGGCGCTCTCTGATGCGACACACCGTTACCTCCTTCCCATGGACGGGAATGAGTACCCTCGTGAGGAGCTTACCTATGGCAGGAAGGCTGTTCTTCCTCCTCGACAATCCATTCCTCGCGGTATCTTCCTTGACCTAGGAACAGGTTTTGGTCTTTGGGCTTCCAATGCAGGATTCCTTTTCCCGGATCACAACGTTGTTGGTCTCGATTTCCAGTTTACCCACGAGCCGGAAGCTTGGGCCAATTGAACATTTGAGAGGGATGATTACGAACTTCCCTTTAGACCTCGAAATGAACAAGTGGCACTCGTTCACTTGCGCGACTCTTACCTGTCGGTTCGAGGTTTTCACAAGCTCGCCCAAGAAATCTTTAATGTCCTTTGGGACGGCGGTTGGTTCCGGAACCAGGAAATACGCCTCCAGAACTGGGTCTGTAATTAGCCGAAGTTCAATAGCTGGCTTCAGCACACCATGACGAGTGCTCGAAACCTCGGAATTCAACTCCGTTCTGCGTAGGACGTCAAACTCGGACTCTCCAAAGTAGGCTTTTGCCATTACGCTGAACATGAAGTTCATTGGCAAGCATCACGGACGACGGAGATGGGCCGCTAACTACGAGAAGTTGTGGAACTCACGGTCATGGGGAGTGTAGGAATTCTGGCGTAGGGTCGATCTGGTCTCGACGTCACGGTACTCGGCCTCGTGGATGATGTTTTGAAGGAGTTGAACGAGGAGGACTGTGAAGTCATGGTTGAGGCATATACTTGTATAGCTCGGAAGGGTTAGAGGCAGTTCGACCGGAGGCGGCTGTTTTGGGATCTATGGAGAGGGAGAGACTACGAACAGATCTCCCGGAGTATGACGATGGAGTGAGGCTAGGAATGGGCCCGCGGAAGTGGCCAGAACTAAGCTGAAGGACCTATCCTAGACCATACAGAGTGGGCAAATCCCAGCAATGTGGGAAAAAAAGGGTTTAGGGCGGCTATTGGTGCTTCAAATATCAAAGTGCATACGAGGTAGTGTGTACCGGAAATGGGAACCCAATCTACGGCGAAGCGGGCACCGATGCACCACTATACTATTACATAATACAGGTTGTAGCACGTGATTTCATGACGAGGCGGCTGTGACTGGGAAGGTTATCCGAAGGCTCTGTAAAGACGCCGCCAAGGCGTCATCGACCGTATTGGTGTTTGCGACCCGCTGGTAATATTACCATAGGCCTTCGCCCCCGACCGCTTTGAATCCATCATGTCCTCCGAATTGAGTCACACCGCCGAGTCAATTCTTCAGTGATAAATCCGTTTCTTATCGTTTCGCCCACCATCAGACAGGACCATGTGAGCGGAATCAGCCTCTCGAGGTGCTTATCCGAGACTTAGACTCCGAGCAGCCGAAGGGCAACCAGATCTGGACACCTGCCCGGATTGCCCGAAGCACATGTGAAGCACGTTCTTCACATGCGCTCATTTCGTGGGTATTCGCCCACGCCCCTGCTTCCTCTGCCTCAACAAAGCCACAAGAGGTAATGGCGAAACACTAATTTTGTGCTCTCCCATACCACCTAACCAGTCAGCCATCTGCCACATGCTCCCGTTCTCAGCCTTCCTGTCCCTTTTTTCGTGGGACCTTTGGTATGTCGTGCATGAGATTATGTGCATGCGCTTGCGGGGAGATCTGATAGCATTCTTATGCCCACTCACTGACAGATATGATTTATATTCTACTATCGCTCCCACGTTTTGCCATTTTGAGTGCGTCAGTTGGCCTCCGTCGCCGTTTGACAAGCACGGTCCTCTTCCGCTGTCCAATACAGATCTCTACCACGGTAAAAGAGCAGACGCCGGACGCGAAGTCCCTCACTCGCAGCACGCGCCCTCGAGATGACGTCCACGATGCCTCACGCTGATCCAACCGGGGCGGGGACAGATACTCTACCTATGCGAAGCTTCTCCAAGTCTACCATCTACACCATGATCCCCTCGATTGTCCGATCGAGGATACCGGTATTGACCTCACTTCGGCATACCGCACGAACAGTCGTTCTGCACGGCTCGAGGGTGCGAAGAGGAGGCGAAGGATATGCCTTGTCATGCGTCGAAACCACAAAAGAGAAGGAAAGCTATAGCGTCGGATCGACCACAGACTCGAGCAGAGCTACCACGCCCACAACGAGACCACAGAGTCCGGAGGGGCATGTACCTTCACAAGAATTGAGCTTGACAAATTACCCTCGGCTGGAGACGAGATCAGGTGTAGACTGGGATGTTGCATTGACTGGAATGAGGTTGTGGGTGACTGCGAAAGCACAAGCCGAGCAGGGCGGAGATCCGCTCGCGCTGAGGAGCATGCATATTGACGCTCTGCGGTATATGCACATGGCCCTGCCCCCAGATTTGACGCCTCTTGAGGTCCAATCTTTGCGCGCTAGCATGTCACCTCAACTGATTGCTCAAGGAGGCGAACCTGGGGAGGTTCACCTTCCACGACAATCGAACATTCTGAGGCAAAGTATTGCACAGGCTGTGTGTTGGCTCGTTGCTGGACTGCTTCTGGTCCTCCCAATGATCATGACATTGCTCAACCGGCTTCTCCAATTTGAGCGCCAGCACCAGGTCACTGAACGGGTTATTTCAAACGGTGTTCAAGTGACATCTGCCCTTGGTGAACGTGGTGTTGAGCTGCACCAAGCGATAGTTCGCTTCAAAGGTGGTCGGGTGGGCGGCGCTTGCTTTGACCTGGGATCATGGTTCATTGAAGGCATAGTTGGTGGAGTTAATGATGGCCTTGATGCCGTCGCTCAGAATCGAAGGAGAGTGTCATAAGCGAGACCAGGCGTTGTGACTGCCTTTCTTCTACATGCTTAGACTTGAATTATCGCATGATACCCATTTGATACAGCCTGAGAATGATACAGATGACCATACGGTTCTGGTGCTTTGTTGAATGTTGTTTGCGACATCCTTTCCCTTTGATGTCACCGTCAAGTCAAGGACAACTCTACCACCGCCGTCGCCGTCGACCCCAGAGCCCCGCGTCGCTGGCTCTCGTTTCAGCGTCGTGGGACCTAGCGAGCCTAGCGATCCTTGGTCTGGGCGTGGGGCGCCGGGATATTCATCTCCGTCAATTGGAACTTTATCTCCCAAAACGAACTTCAACCAATGTCCACAATGTCCCTTTCTTTGCTGCCTTCCTTTTGCCGACAGCTGCTTGTGCTGGAGTTGTAAGTGACCATTGCAAAATGATGACCGCCAAGCTGACGGGGGTGAAGCTCGTCTCTGAGAGACAGCTGTCCAGAGGGTCTTTATCTCTCCCTTACTCCGGGCGACGCGTCGCTCTGGGTCGCCGTCCTGTTTGTACGCAAAGGTACGATATTGCCCTGACCGCGACGACGGCATCACATATGATGAGACCCGTGGACTGACTTCGGCTTGCAGGTCCATACGAAGGAGCGATCCTTCGCTTCCAAATATCATTTCCAGACACATATCCGGCCGTTCCCCCACTCATCATTTTTTCCAGCGACGTCTTTCACCCACTGGTTGTACCGTTGACGACTTACACCTTTAGCGTCAGCGCCGCCGACGCCTCAGCCACGGTCAGTGCCTCGGACGAGAATCGCCTGCCCCCTGGTGCCTTTAGCCTACGGCATGGATTTCGCCAGTGGTTCTCATCAGCAACCTCCACAGACCAGAAGCACGACGCCGCTGGTGTGACCGTGCTGCATACTGGTCGACCGGTAACGCCCAGCGACGCGGCTGCCGGGCTCAATGCCCCAGCTAAGGACAATGGATCGAGCCAAGAACCACCCGACCGGAAGAGTCCACTCTTGGCCGTCTTGCAACACCTCAAAGATGCCTTTGAGAACGAAAATTTGTTGGATGAGATTCCACTTGAAGCTGTCGGCGATCCAAGCGCATGGCATGCCTGGCGCGCCCACCGCGGACTCCCACTGCGACAGAGAGATCAGGGAAGCCCCGAACTTACTGGTCAAGATGCACCTCCCTCATCACCCAAACATCCCGGCGAATGGAAATGGGATGGCGTATGGGAATCTCGAGTGAGGAACGGCATCGAAGCCAGTATTAGTGAGGCCGCCCTTTTCGGCAACACCACCAGCAACACTCGATTTGGGTCAAGCCCTATGGAGTCTGCGACCATAGACCCGCGTCAGAAGATGCTTGCTGCTGCTGACCGACAACTTCGTTTTTCGAAGTTGAGCGAGGAGCGCCTCGACGAGCTAAAAGCGCAAATACGCATCTCGGACACCACAATACCTGCTCCCTGAAGGCAGTCGGGAACATCAGTGGAGAGACATTATATTCGACCCGCCGCAGGGGCCCTGAACTATGTCAGTCCAGTCGTTGTCGCACCTGCCGCTCACAGACACCTGGGCGTCGATGGTCACCGCTGCCTTCTTGCGGCCCTCGCCGTGGCAGGAGCCGACGACGGTCTTGCGGTGTCGACCTGTGAGGGTCTTTAAACGTCCGTCTCGGCCCCAGGCTCCCGTTCAGCTTCTCTCTCCAACCTAGTAACCTGCACAGGATACTTTGCATGCTTTGGCTTTAATTACCGGCCTCATCCTGTACAATCGCATGGCTTTCTTATCACTGAGCACCCCTCTCGAAGAAGAACCGACCCTCTCGAGTAAACATATCCCCGTCGTCCTCTTACCCTAGACTGTTACAGTCTCTTCGTCCTGTCGAGCACAACGCAGAACCGGTAACTGGAAGAGTAACACGTCGAGATCAAACCGCGCACCGGGTGTTCTTCAGATTCATGCGTCCCTGCCTGTTGACCTCAACAGCATTGTCACTTCTGGACGACTGACTGCGGCTTCTTTTCTCTTTGGCCCTTGAGAGCTTCTGCATTGCCATCAATCGAACCTGAGCCTGCAGATCGGAATATACTGAAGTCACGCCCAGTCCACGGCCGCGTGTGCCTCTGATCCCGGGCCTGCTTGTCTGTGTCGACAGCATTGGCCTAGTAGTGGAACGTCTCTTGTGTATCGGCGGTCATCATCCCCCGGATCTCGGCTCCTTGTCACTTAAGAAGTTCCCTCGTGGACGCAGGTGTCAAGCACACCGTGGGTTGCCATTTTAGGCGTGCCAATGGAGCGACTGTCGGTCTTCATCGACTTAAGAAAAGTACTGGAGTAGGAGCTCCGCAGCTGAATCTGAAAGTGCCAACGGAACTTGAGGAGAACAATCATCCGACGACGCTGTCAACACCTGCTCATCATTAGCACCAGCATTGGACAGTTCAAAAGGCAAACAGGCGTGTCAGCTTTCTGCGTATCAATGGCATCGTCGGAGATCTTCAGGCACGGCAACATGATGGATGAAGAGGAGGTTGATGTCACACCGAGGGCCCTGAAGGTGATGAATCCCGGTTCGAACGAGAGCGGCAGTATTTCTTCGCGGGTGGCTTCTGAGAAGAGCAAAACATTTTCATTCAGATCATTCTCCGGATCCTTCTCTTCACTTTGGCGCAGACACAGCAGCAACAGCACCTCAGGTTGCTTGTCATTCGGGCCTCCGTCAATCACTTCCTCGCCACCATCGCCCTCTTCACATCTTTGCTACAGGCGGGTTTCCATTGACCAACAGCAAGACATGGCCATCGTTGATGCCGGAGGCAATCAGCGCCCCAACCCACTGCAACCCCCACCGTTGCGGCTGCCGGCACTTGCGGCGCCAACGGTGACAATGAGCGCTTTTGTAGTCGGAGAGGATATGGGGCGCAAGCCCTATGCCTATGTCATCGTCGACGTGACCTGTGGGCTTCAAAACGCCCTCCTGGAGCAACAGCGCCTTTCCCGACGCGGTCCTCTTGCCAACCACCTCGACAACGACCCCGGTTACCTGGACGGCCTCTACATCGCCATTGAGGTCGACGGCCCTGCTACCGTGGTTTCCGAGGTCGGGGCTCCCCAGTGTCAAACCCTCCGTGTCAACGATCGGTGGGTGGTGATGATCAAACTCGGCCTGAAAGAGAACAACTTGGCGGCCAGGATGTCCAGCTCTGTACGATCTTCGCTCGCGTTGATCGACCAATTTCTTCAAACACTCGAGTTAGACAGCAAGAAAAGTGAGCCTGTCTTCGTTCACGCCAGCATCAGATACCGACACGCTTTCTTGCCCGAAAACACCACGCTGGAAACTCGTGCTGTCTGCTCGGTTGGCTCACTGATGACCACCTCCCCCACCACCGCCCTTACCAACAGCGCACTCTCAGCCTCCATCATCCATGCACTCGACCCCGGCCCTAGCAGCTACCTCCATCTCACTTCAATCACCGAACCAAAATTTCAGCTCTACATCGACTTTCCTGCCGACGAGGCACTGACACTAATCAACGACTTTCGGCTTGTCTTTGGCGAAGCTGTTCCTCGGTCCGTGCAAATCGACCTCGCTAATCTCGATGCTCATTACTATCACGTTCAGAAGACTCAGTCAACACCCAAGAAGCCATCGACAGTCAAAAAGTCCCTACGCCGCGCCAGAGCAGCGGTCAGCAAGATGTCGTTGAAGAAGATGAAGAAGAATGTGGAATAGGAAAACACCGAAATGGGGCCTGTTGCTGGCGGAGAGGTCAATATGAGAACTGAGGAAGATGATTTGGAAAGTGTACACAGCGTCGACAAGGCCGCTTTGGTATGGCGGCATATGAGAGAGAACTCCGGGCTGAATGATGAGGCCAATAGCCTATATGACGAGACTGGATTGATGGGGCCGCCTTGGCTATGAGTGCCCGAATACGAAGAAACGAACATGTCCTGTTTTCTAGCTCCTTGACGTGCCACGGAGGTGCGGAGGATAACCTCTAGCAGACTGCCAACGACTGGGGCAGGGCGGATCATTGTTCAGGCGTCGAGGGACATATGTAGGATGGAGGATAGCTCATTCGGCCTCGACGCTCTCCTCGAGCGCAATGCCTTGTTCACACTGTACATCATGGGTTCCTGCCTTCAGTTCCTGCCTTCTCGACGTGCCGATCTTGCACCGACCCCACACCCGCCAGAGGAGCGTCCTTGGTCGCTGCCGCGTCCCAAGCTACAGGGACACCGTCGTCCGTGAACTTTGCCCATTCAAAATAACCGCATCCTTCGCCTTCCCCAGGTTTACTCCCCACCTGACACATCCACATGTACCGGCCCCTGTTGGCCTTCTGCTTCTGTACCGTCTTCAGCACGGTGGGGAGACCACATCTGCACTTTGGAGTGTACTTGGGACGGAATTCTTCCCGGTACCAGCGGTACGTGATGTTGATGCGTTTGTTGCCCGCGACAGGATGGGGTGTAATGTTCAAGGCCGGGGCGATGCTGTGTTTCCATTCTTCTTGCATCTCGGCGTGCATCACGAGCAGAGAGTTATGGGGAAGATGGATCGCGATCTGCCCGGAGATGTCGGCCGAGGAAGTACTGTCAGACTTAGCACTCTCTTCGGTTGGATCATCCTTGGGCACGATCTTTCGGACGCGAAATTCTCTCGCGACGCCCAGGCTGAGACTGCCGATGATAGCTCGAGGGCCAAGATATGAGAGTTGGTCGGAATGATAACCCACATGTTGGGCGCCACCGTCGTAGCAGTTGACAAACGCCGCGTTTGGCTGCCATGGCTTGGGCGACTGATACTTCAATTTCTTGCCGTCCGGATAGAAGTCACGGATGCGGACGCCGATCTCTTTGTTGACCGCGTCACGAACTAGATCGCTGACTTGCCTCATGACGGGCAGGAGCTGTCGAATGTCGCCGAGGTCATTGCCGTTGTAGTAGTATTCGCTTCTCTGCCGCTGGATGTCCGCCAAGCTGTCAACATAGAAGCATGCCGTGTGGGGAGACTTGACCACGTTGTCGAAGATCCTGAATTCAATCGACTCGTAGCTGGGCACTTCGGCGAGCAGTTCCTCGAGAAGGGCATTGGCGAGGTGGGAAGGCAGGAAGTTGTGAATGATGGAACATGGCGTGTGGGTTGCGATGTCTTCCGGGGAATACAGGTGGAGGGTTTTGCCTTTCCGCGTCAAGGGCTGCACAGCTGTCTTTGACGGACTTTTGCTCTCGGATTTGAAAGGTAAGGCACTCTGCATGCCCGGTGTCGTGAGTCGACGCTTTAGTGGGGGTGGGAGATCATCGTGGCCAACTGTCGAGAGTGCTTCGATCGCAGCATCCACTGAGCCGTCGCAGCTTAGTAGAATTTCCAGCAGATCGTCCTGCGATCTGGCTGGATGCAGGGACGACAGGATCGCCAGCTTGATATCCGTCGACTCCTCTTCTTCCTCGGTTGATGGTGTTGGAGTGTGATTCTCGTGGCATTCAGCCTGCGGCTGCGGTGACTCGCGCCGCCTCTTCTTCGAGATGAAGGCGTCCATGGTGAGTTCCGCCTCGACTCGGAGCCATAATATGTACTTCGGAGGAAGTGGCCAGAATGGCTCCTGTTAGGATACTTGCAGGATGGCAGCTGGGGAATGTAGGTCACGGATATCCCAAAGGAGAGGCGATTTCTCAGCGATGGAAGGCTGAACGCTGTACGCGCAGGAAGCCACGATGACATTGGCGGGGGAAGAAACCTCGGCCCGCCAAAGTCCTGCGCGGTCCTCATTCTGCTCTCACTTTCCTTGCAGCTTCCGTACAGTCTGCGCTACAATATATACAGTGTTCTTGAGAAGCGGCTTGGTAGACGGAAGATCTATCCTTAAGTACCTGGGCCAGCTCGATGAACGGATCCCGAGCGCAATGAGTCAGGATCGAGGTCAGCCATGCTAGAATTTCGGACACAGGGCTTTCAAGGCTATTCAGTCAAGTATTCGCCATTCTTCGACAATCGAATAGCCGTCGCCGCCGCCGCAAACTATGGCTTGGTTGGAAATGGCCGGCTCTACGTCCTAGAGCTGACTTCTCATGGCATTGTGCCTCTGAAAGTGTACTGGCTCATATTTTCATCTGATATTTCACAGCAAGAAACTTGTGCTAACTGCTTGCGCCTATCTACCAGCTACCCTACCCAAGATGCCCTCTACGACGTAACGCATTCTGAAGCACACTCCTCTCATCTCCTGACCTCCTCCGGTGACGGCACGCTCCGTCTCTATGACACGTCCTTGGCCCCCGAGTTTCCCATCGCAAAGTTCGAAGAACACTCTCGAGAAGCTTTCTCGTGTAGCTGGAATCTCACGTCAAAGGCAACTTTCGCCTCGTCTTCGTGGGATGGCACCGTCAAGATATGGAATCCGGAACGACAGCAAAGTCTGCTGACACTTCCTACCCATTCGTGCACGTATAGTGTCCAATGGAATCCTCACAACGATGGCATGCTCAGTGCAGTATGTTCAGACAGCCACCTGCGGGTGTGGGATTTGAGGACACCCGCAAGTGCAAGCAACCATCTTGTACTGCAGATCCCGATCCATGCCGCTCCTCTGTCCGCCGGCGCTGGCGTTGGGAAAATCCAGCCAACCTTCCCGGCTGCGGAAGCTCTGACTCATGATTGGAACAAGTACCGAGGCACAGTCGTCGCGACCGGCGGAGTTGACAGGATCATTCGGACATTCGATATTCGTCAGCCCAAGGGGCCGCTCCAGCTGTTGCAAGGTCACGGTTACGCAGTACGGAAGGTCGCATGGAGCCCACACCTACCGGATCTGCTACTCAGCGCCAGCTACGACATGACCTGTCGAGTCTGGACCGACGGCGGGGAGCAAGGAGGCCCCGCCAGAGAACTCGGCAGTATGGGAAGACATACCGAGTTTGTGACTGGCGTCGATTGGTGCTTGTTCGGCTCCGAAGGGTGGGCTGCCAGTTGTGGTTGGGACGAACGGCTATGCGTTTGGGATGTGAGAACAGTCATGCGGTCGTGACCCGACGCGGCGATGGAACATCCTCTGCGTGCTCAATTTCGGCATCGGTATTTGGATGGATCAGTGCATCCAACAGACGACTTTGGATTGATCTGGTAACAGGAAATTCTCCACGCCGACAGAAGGAAGCAACAAAGTACAACTGTTATCATTGTCAACAACCCGCAAATTGGGCATGACAGATTTCATATTCTGAGACTTATGCACGAGGGCAGATCCGATCCGAAAACAAGGGCTGTTCACCGGCTTACGTTACATTACGAAACATAACAAGGCTCCAAGTTTCGAGTCGTTGTTCATTGGAAGCGGCAGAATAGGAAGGCGACAGAGGATTGCATATGCAGCTCTGAGCCTCGGTCGTCTAATCT
Source organism: Phialophora tarda (assembly GCA_016109495.1). NCBI lineage: Eukaryota > Fungi > Ascomycota > Eurotiomycetes > Chaetothyriales > Herpotrichiellaceae > Phialophora > Phialophora tarda. The sequence goes on from JADWPL010000007.1 coordinate 67,502, forward strand.
CTTTTCTTTTCGCTGGCCGATGGTGTTTCAACCAATCAGCATGCCAAGAGCCTCTGGAAACCATGGACCTTATCGATCCCCCAGCGCCTCCTTGGACTTTGACTTGGCTTTCGTGCTCAACATCTACTCCGTGATAGGTGCAGCACGATGGCACTGGATGGAGCTGGTGATCTCTAGGCCGATGCTTGCGAATTGCTTGTTTACACTTATCACGCCTATCGTCAGTCCTCATTTGGACTGTCTACAGCTCCGCAACCGCCTGTCTGGAGTACGGTCTCAGCGCGAGCCACTCATATTTCGCCTACATATCTCAAAGCTGCGGGTACCTGCTTCTACCGTCTGCAGTGTTACAGGCTGATCTTGGTTGACCATTCCCTGCTGGTATCCCGGTCAGCCGAGGCGAGACAAGGAAGGACTGAGGATGGGTTGTGTTGGAGTTTGTGTAGAACCATGTTTGTCCCTGTGAGCGGTCGAAGCCGATGTAGGATGATGATCACAGGATCGGTGTGGATTCTGTTTGTGTTACAACATATGCAGGTGAGTGTTGGGGTCCATATCGTGAGTTCTCACCAGGGACTGCGGACGAATATATAATGGTAGATTCGCTGTTATTCCACAACGGGCAAAAACAAGGAAGAACTGTCAGGAGGCTTCAGTGCAAGACGTCTTGCGGGATATTGATTCAACCACGAGTACGGAGTAACTCTCGTTGACCTGTCTCAAGTCAACTCAGCCACCATGCAGCTCTCACGGGTATGTCGCTGTCAATGCTACTTTCGATATCTGGAGCTAATATGCTTCAGATTTTGGCCAGCGTCTTCATTACCTTTGCTCCCGCCTTAGCCCTGCCATGGGGCTTCTCATCAAGCAAATCGCTCGCTTCACCATCTTTCTGGCCCCGTGATTTCAGTCCTGTCACAAAGCGTCAATCCTGCGTCGAGACCTGCGCAAATATCTGTTATTGGCAGTCCGATATCGACGACGCCGTCTCAAAGGGCTACAGTCTCTATCAATCGGGCAAGACACTGGGCTCTGACAAGTATCCCCATGAGTACAATGACTATGAGGGCTTCGATTTTCCTGTCAGTGGACCGTGGTATGAGTTCCCGATCTTGAGTAGCTTTCAGGTCTATTCGGGTGGGAGCCCAGGGCCTGATCGGGTGATTTTCAACGAGGACGGTGCCTACGCCGGTGTCATTACGCATACAGGGGCGAGTGGGGATGATTTTGTGGCATGTGCTGGTGACAACCCCTGAGACGTCGAGCTGAGTCTCTGTTGTTGTGGTTTGGCGGTTATGGGGGCGAAGGCAATCTCTCGAAGCTGAGCAGCCATCTAAACTCCGGGGTATATGTCAACCTGATGAGATGAGATGACTCTATAGATGTCAATACCAAGTCCTTCTATGTCCACATGATATCAGTGTTCAGTCTACGGGGGTGTAACGGCCATCTGCTCAGCTTCTCCATCTACTCATGCCTGCTCAACGGCAAGCATATCGGTTCAATATGTACCTCGAGCAATGGCTGATACCATCCATCGAGCCGGCAGACTGGCATCAGCCTTCATTATCATGTCTTTCGTACTTCGTAGCCTCATTGTAGATGGTGGCGACGGTGCGCATGTCGTCGCCGCAGCCGTGCTGGTGCCCAACACACTCCCGATCCGGGAGCAACAGCTGCCCTGCCTCTTTTTCTGGATGCCAGCGCCGAATTCTAGCCCAAGACCAAATCAGGGCCCACCGGCATCGCACAGTCACAAGATTTACTCTCATTTCTCCCCTAGCCTCTTCTCGATTCCCTCTCTCTGCTGCCTCCTCACGTCGGCCATCTCTTCTTTACTGGCATCGTACCTGACGTTGCCGTGCTGGTTGAACGGGTTCTCTTCCGACCTCTCAAACTCCTTCCTGATCAGTTCGGTCTGTTGGTTTCTCCTCAGGCCGGGATGCTCCGTCTTGACCTCGGGGAGTCGTCTCTCTTCGTACGCTTTGTACGCCGCCGCATATCGCCTCTCCGGATGGCGGTCCAGCTTCATGTCATTCGCCGAACCCGTCGTCAGACTTAGCGCGTCCAGAGCGTTATCGATTCCCGAGGCGCTGATAGCCTTCATCTTCCCGTCCGCACCAGACGGGCCATCACCGTCAAGCTGGCCCAGATCCAGGGGCCGTCCCACATGCTTCTTCTCAGCGGTCTTCTTGCCCGCCCCCTTCGGTTTGCTGGGTTGGTTCTTCTCCTCTTCGGCCAACAAGGCGTCCCGTTCGGCCTTTTTCGCAGCCTGTTCTGCCGCTTTCGCTGCGGCGGCTTGCTTTTTGGAGGAATCTTTGGCGCCCTGGTCCCATTTCTCGGATTCTCGCTGTTCGCTGGCACGTTCCGCCTGCGCCTGTTTCGTGGCTGCGGCTTCGGCTTTCCGGGCGTTGCCGGCGGCTTTCTTCGTGTTCTCGCCTTTGTTCTTGGGCGCCATTGTGGTGGGCGAGGGGCCGGGCTTCTGGAAAGGGTTCTCGGCGCGGGGCGGTGGCTGGTCGGCTCCTGACCGAGCGTTTAGGTAGGCTTTGGCGGAAATGTAGGTCGTGATGTTGACGATCACGAAGATGCGAATGAACTGTGTGGGTGAGAAGATGAAGGGGTTGTGAGGCATACAATTCAATTTAGTTGGTTCTGGGGGGTACTCGCCTCAAATCATATGACTCCGACGTCGGATTGCCTCGATCTTCACATCGGTCCGAGGCTGCGCGGGAGCCTTGTGCAGACCCCATGACGTCTTGAATTTGCTTCAGCTCGAGCTTCGGTTCGATGATCCGTTGCGGCTACTCCGTACTCCGTACAGCTCTCGTCACGTTCGCGTGTACTGTGTGGTGACGAGCTGTGTGCCATTTTTCTGGCACGGCCGTCCATGACATGGAACATGTCAAACCGAGAAGTTGGCGCACTTTCTTCCTCAGAGAGCCAACGGAGCCTGAGCCACCAGCCACGAGGTATAGCCGCCATCGATCCCTGTCAGTGGCAACGATATGCCCGTCAACCTTGCATTAGGCGCACAGGGTCCCCAAGGCTGGAGGCAAGAGTGCCTTCATACCAAGAATGCAAATCGTGGATGAATACCTTTGTCGACCTGTACTGCCTCGATGCCTGATCACTACTGAGTCTGGTCCTTGCGTGGCTGCGGCGCCCACCATTCGCAGTGGCGAAGCGGTTGTGGCTGGTTCGAGAATATACATATATAGCAGCAGGTTTCACAGGCAGGGAATCGTCTCTAAAAGTTTGAATTGGCCATTCTTCGTACAAGGTAGTGCTAATGAACACCCTCCTAGTTGTCTGTAGCCTGATTTCTTGCTAAAATGGGTATCATGCTCGGCGTGACTCCTGAACGCCCATCTTTCGTGCCGTATCATCATATCCCGGTTGGTTCCAAACACATCAAAGCTCTGCCTCGGTTGCGGATGGATGGATCGAATCTCTCTAGATCAACCTCAACGGCGTCCTCATCCCCGCATACCCCTGCCTCATGAACTTATACTTGGTCGGCACCATCTGGAGACGCCGAAACGCCTCCCTCACATGCTTGGGCTCGACCGGCGTGCGGCCTTCCTCGGGCATATCGAAAAGACTGCACCCTTCTCTCTTGCGTTTCTTGCTCGCCTCCTCCCCCGCCCTGGTGCCGCTTAACTTTCTGTTCGCCGCATCCTCTGCCGCCTTGACTTTCAAGGCCTCCTCCGTGAGCGTCTGGACGATCTCGAACGTCAGGAAGCCCAGAATGTCCACGACGTCGTCGTTCGGTTTGCTGTCGAGGATGGTGGCGAAACCGGCCCACTCGCGGAACCGTTTGCTCTTGCGGAATGTAAAGCTCGCTTGCCGGCAATCGCTCCAGTAGACGTATTCCTCTCGGGTCATGTTCTTTGTGCGTTCGTCCGCGGAGGCGAGGCGCGCCAGCGTGGCTTCGTTCTGCTCCTCTTCTTCCTCGTCTTCCTCGTCATCCCGCTCGGGGACTTGTTCGGCGTAGAAAGAGTGAATCTCCCAGGGAAGGACGAGCTTGGCCTTTTTGGCAGCGCTGGTCTTTTGCGGCGCTGAGGGGTTCACGCCACCGGGTGCCTTGAGGTGCCCGTGGAGTTAGCAATCGCTTCAAGATTGAGATTGAGATGGAGAAACGGAAAAGACCGGGCAAGCTTTTACCTCCTCGAAATCACCGACATCGCCGGCATCACCACCGCCTTTATCGTCCGAGTCCTTGACGTTTTTGCGCACGTCTTTCCATGAGAGGAACGTCTTCAGCCGCGAGACTTTGGCTCTGTCGTGCCGGATCTGGAAGATCAGGTCGCCTATGGAGATGGATCGGGAGCCGCGCCGATTTGCGAGCATGGTCGCTCGGGACAGCTGAGTCGCATGGGTTAGTAGCTGTACCAGGGGCCATAAATGCTGGGACGGACATACCATTTCTGTCACTTGATCTCGCACGATCTCTTCGATCATCCACGTCGTCTCGGTGCCGGGTTCGGCTGTTTCTCCGCTGACAAACATCATCTGTTTGAGGACGTAGATTAGTCTCTGCTTGAATTCCTCTGCGGTTTCGTCATCATGGCTGTTGGCACGGGACGCGGCAGCAGAGGTGGAATCCTGCATGTCGTCTCCAAGAATCAAGGACCTGGCCGCTTGGCTTCTGCGATCTCCAACCCTGCAATGTTCCATGTTGGTGGTTCGGTATCCAAAAGATGATGTATCTCGTGGGTCCAGGTTCGTAACGTCAGTTCTAAAGCCTCTTGACGCCTAGTTCTTTGTACGGTAAAGCGGTCTGTTCACCGTTTCCTTATCTCGCGTGCGGGTCTGGCAGTTGGCTTCATCTTTGCCAGCAGCTTTGTGAAGCGCGTACAGTAGCTGCCAAAGAGGGAAGCGGATTCTGAAGTGAATGGTTGGTAGACAGGTAACCCCTACAACATCTGTCCAGCTACGAGAGCCGATCTAGGTTTCTTCCAGTTCTCGCGCGGGGTCATGCCTGTATGCCTTTGAAGCAGGCAGAGGGGTGGTACTAAGGTGGCGCATCTTGGAAAGCGACAGAAATGAAAGTTGCTCTCACCTGTTGGATCTCCTGTCTGTACTTTGCCGGCCTCTCTGCCATCTTGACGGTTGCACTCGCTCGCGACCCTTTGCGGCTAAGACTGATAGCTTTCTTGTGCTTCTAGATTGGACCCAGGATATGAATATAGAGATATTTCAAACCAACAGCCAACGCTTGGTGATAATGTACAGATAGGTTCGCACAGTGATCGATGAAAAAGGGTCAGGTGGGCGTCGTCGTTTGTGAGGGCGTGACAGACTTTCACGATGTTTAGCCGAGTGACCATCGACCCACAAAATCAGTGTCCGTCGCCCGCACGGATCGTTTCTTTCAGAGCATGAACCACTGTCGCCGTCACTTCTAGGGTCTCTCTTCACGGCATTCTGGTGAAGATGCTCTACCTCGTGGGTCTCGGCCTCGCCGATGAAACCGACATCACTGTCAAAGGCCTCGAGGTTGTGAAGCGCGCCGAGAGAGTCTATCTCGAGGCGTACACCAGCATTCTACATGTTGGCAAGGAGAGACTGGTATGGCGAGACACTCTTGCAGCTGTTTTATCTCTTGTCATCGCATATCTTGCTGACATGATCATCTTCTGACAGTCAAGGTAGGAGTCATTCTATGGACGACCCGTGATCGTAGCGGACCGCGAGATGGTCGAGTCTGCCAGCGACGAGATCCTGGACGGCGCCGACAAAACAGACATTGCTTTTCTGGTTGTTGGCGATCCTTTCGGGTAGGTTAATATGCCTCCGCCTGGCCCTTCAACTGGTGTGTCTCTGACTGGTGTTGCAGTGCGACCACTCACACAGATCTCGTCCTCCGAGCCCAAGAACTGTCGATACCCACCAAGTCCATCCCCAATGCTTCCATCCTCAACGCCATTGGTGCCACAGGTCTACAGCTGTACAACTTTGGCCAAACCGTGTCCATGGTCTTCTTTACCGAGACCTGGAAACCGGCCAGCTTCTATGACCGTATCCGCGAGAATAGCTCTATTGGCTTGCACACACTATTACTTCTCGATATCAAGGTCAAAGAGCAATCGCTCGAGAATATGGCGAGAGGTAGGAAGATCTATGAACCGCCTCGTTACATGACCGTCTCGCAGTGCGCGCAACAGATGCTTGAGATTGAAGAAGAAAAGCAAGAGAGTGTATACTCGGAAGACAGTCTAGCCATTGGCTGCGCCAGAGCCGGCGCAGATGACCAGCAATTCGCCTGCGGAACTCTGAGGGAGTTATGTGATGTTGACCTGGGCGCTCCACTGCATAGCCTCGTGCTGCTTGGTAAGAGAGCGCATGAGCTGGAGAGGGATTACATCAAGAAGTTTGCTGTGAATCTGGAAACATTTGAGAAGAGCTGGAACAAATACCACGAAAGAAGTCGGTAATGGCAGCTTCTTCCATATTGGAACCTCAAAGGGTAGCTGCATCGAACATTGCTGAAATCGAAAGAGCGGCGCAGCGGTTCCCATCAGGAGCAAGCTATGTAGGTGGCCTATCCTCCATGGATCTCAATACCGTATGCCTCGCTTCCACTGCTCGATCCCACGCCTTTAAGGAAGGTACACAGTACATTGGCTCTCCGTGTGATCTCGCGAGTGCTCCTTTTAGGAGTGCGTCTCCAAGCGGATAGCTGCCGATTTGCCGGAAAACAGGCCTGGCACGAGTTATTCAGTTCGGGGCTTCCACCTCTGTCAGCACTGCTTGCTTTTTTCGTGCTTAGTATCCTCAATGGCACCGCTCAGACACATATCAACGGATTCGATCACTCAGTGAGCTCGTCGCAGCCTGAAATACTCAGCAATTTTGCCTCATCCCAGCAGGCATATGAAAGCCCCTGGGGAAGAGCGAGTACATACACATATACAACATTGCGAGGCTTCCCATCTGCAGGACGCCGCACGAGGTGCCTCGTATGCTAGAGGGCGGAAGCGAGCAATCATTCGATCGGGGAATTTCACTCCACGTGGCAAGCCCCGCAGGCATTCCCCAACCGCACCTGAGCTCGCTCAGGTCCGCTCGGGTGTCTGTCTGGTCTAGAAAATGCCATATTTAGACAGTCCGTCCAAGTGCTCGTACTGTGTACACTGTACTACTGTGGTTGCACAAAGAGCCGCCTACAGTACTTAGCGGCGCTTCCGGGAAAAATTTCCCTCACCAGCCAAGAGAGGACTTTCTCAAAGGTCGCTCCCCTCTTGGGCGAGTACGAACATGCTGAACCACAAGCGGCTCCATATCCTGGTATATCGCGGCGTGCGGACGTGTTCATGAACAGCTAGCAACTACCCAGTACAGTACCAAGCTGAAGACCATATCCATATCCATATCCACAATCCCCTTCCCCTCTACGAGGGACAATCGCATTGCATTACGTATCCGTCGCTACCTTCCACATCCCACGCCATGCCCGTCTACTTGGTCCACGGGTTCCGCTGGCCGCGCGAAGGCTTCAGCGGCATCCGCGTCCACGCCGTGATCAACAACCTCGACGACGTCTCGGCCGAGTACATCCAAAACGGCAATTCGCGACGCGAGCTCCTGCGCTCGTTCCGCAGAGCATACCCCGAGATCATGAAAGAGCTGGACCACTCGGACCTGGACAACGAAGTATACATGCCGCCTGGGGTGGTGGGCGGCAAGGGCGGCAGAAGATTAGAGTTCATCGAGCAGTATAACCCGGACGACGTGGACGGGCCGTACGCGGTCAGCCAGCCGTACGCGTACGTGGGGGACAAGGTCGTCCTCATCGCGGCCAGTCCGGGCATGGGGATGAACGGGCCGGGAACCGCACAATCCGGAGCGAGTTTACAACAACCACAACAGCAGCAGGGAGACTCACCTGGCCGGACGCAGAAGAAAAACCCCCGCTCGGCAACACTGCCCATGTCCAAGTCCGCGCCGTTCAACTCGCCCGCGGATATCACGGCCTTGAGCGTCAATGTGGAGGAAGTCATCGCCAACGGGCCCGGTCTGACGAATAAAGCCTGGGAAGCGCTCGCCGACCTGAGGGACAAGATCGCCGAGGGCGAGAAGATCGGATGGTGGGTGGTGTACAATGGGGATCCGGAGCGGTCGTTCGACGACATGGACGAGGACGAGGACGACGACTTTGACGACGAGGCTGACGATGAGGAGATGGAGGATGTCGAGGACGTCGAAGAGCAGCAGCAGCGGCAGGCACAGACACCCACTGGTGGAGGAAGGAGAGCGGTGGCATCTCCAGTGAGTCCTGCTACTGTCACCAGCGTTGGGTCCTCCGCGAGGGGCCATCGTCCCACAGGCAGCGAGAATGCCCCGATCCCCACATCTTCAATGGGGCCATATCCCATTTCCACCCCGTCGGGAGCGTCCCCCGTTGCACAAGTCCAACGTATCGCCTCACAACAGCGCAGCTATGCGCAACAACAGCCCCAACGCCAGCGCCAAGTAAGCTCCCCGGGCTTGACCGCCCTGCCTGTGCGGCCCTCGCCTCCCATGGCATCAGGCCCAACGCTGGGACAAGCAGCACTACCACCGCAAGGAAGCCGCCCGAGACCCAACACTGCCCCCTCCGAAACCAAGGGTAAGCAGAAAGAACGCGAAAAAGACGTCCCCGAAGACCCGGCCAAGTTGAAAGACGTCAACAAATCTCAAGGCTTGCGCAAGAAATTCTTCGGTCGCCGTACGTGACTGAATGTGCCACCAGCACCGATACCGAGAGCGGTGCAAACGAGGACTAACGAGCTATGAAGTGAATGCGAATGTGAACGCGAGTATGAATGTGGATACAAATATAAAAATTTGAAGTATCCAAACCCCAGGAATAATTCCGAATCGAGGAATCTCTATAACTTGCTCTAAAACACGGACGGAGACCGCTGCAGGGGATTTCGGAGAAGCCATCAGTGAATAGCAGCCTACCTTGACGGTTGGAGAGGAGCAAGGCCGTGCTATATCCTCGAATACCTGCAATGCCAGAGGTCAACTTCAGCACTTCAAGCGGCCGCTTGAACTTGAAGTGAGGCTGAAGTCGCATGTTGAGCGGTCTCTTATGGAGAGACAATAACGCGGTCAAGCACCTGGAGAAGCGCTTGCGAAGTCATTTTGAATGCACCTCACTGATGCCGGACGCTGCGGCACCCAGTTTGGACATTTTAAAATGAACCCACAGCGACTTCGATAGCCATCGCAAGGATCCGTGGGTTCAACCGATCTCAACCCTGGCTATGCAAGCCAACCTACTTTTGGGAACCTCTATTTTTCCATCCGTACTGGAATCGAAAGGGGTGTATCGGCAGCCGGTCTCTGGTCACAAGAGCTTGGCGAGACTACTCCGGGGTTGGTCTACAGTCACCGGTCTCAAGCTTCAGACCTAGATCAAGTGAAATGGCCAACCTTACCATGTCAACACCAGATTATCCTACCAGTAACCGGTCGCTTGGACTATCGGGAGGGAGACACGTGACGAGGTAAGATAGTCCCGGGCCAGCTCCAGTTCTAAGGGCGATAGGCCAATTTTGGGATCAGGAATATGCTTCAGGTCCGTCATGGCCAGAGAAGAGAAGGTCCAAAGTAACTGTTTGCACTCGCAATATTTTGGTTGTAAGCACTTTTGTATGTCGTCGCTCCATCATCCCGGGTCTGAACAAGAGGGATCTCTCTGCCAACCGCAGTGGTCGTCCTCCTAGAAATCGAAACAATCCAGCTTCGGGATCCCTTCCATAGTACAATCTGTGGAGTCGCATCAAGAGTTACACCGAAGAGACATTGTTATGACATTTGTGAGCGCGGCAGTTGCGAAGAGAACTCCAAGTAAGACAAAGCGCAAGTGTGTGTTCACCTATTCCATCAGAGCTCCTGCTCGATCTCGGCATCGCTAGTGTAGCTCTCGCGCTTCGGGCAGTCAACAGTGTGTCCATTCGAGCCTGGGAGCGTGCGGGACGCCAGAGGACGGCGGTGATCATTCTAGTATCGGCGATCATCGTAGCCATAGCCGCCAGCATATCCATAGCGAGGTGGGCTTCTGGGTCGACCATAGGGATCACCCCGAGCGTATGGGTCTCCATAGCCTCGAACCGGTGGTGGTGGCGGACCTCGAGGATCATACGGGTCGGCGTCATATCTTCTTGGTGGTGGCGGTCCATAGTCGCGTGGTGGGCTGCGTCTACTGTATCCTCGGTCGTAGTAGTCGTCGACGGGAGGCCGACGTCCAGGCGAGCGTTCTCGACCATAACCTCGAGGACTCCATCCCCGAGGTGGAGGCCGGCGATCGTCATCTGGTGGTCCGTGGCGGCCTCTTGGTGGGGATCGTTGGCGGTAGCTTCGTGCATCAGGTTTCTCATCCTGAATCTATGGGCGAATTAGAGACTACCGTATATTGCCAAAGGTGGGACTTACATCAGCTGTGCAATGAACAGTCGCTCCTTTGAAAGTTTGTCCATCTAGCTTCTCTACCGCGGTCTTGAGGTCGGCCGCAGTTTCGAATTCCACGAACCTTCCCAAACGTGAGCACGAGTCAATATACCAGGGACGAAAGCAATAGTTACCCCTTGCCATCGCGGTCACGGCCAGTTTCGGAATAGACGACATCCAATTGACCAGAATTTCGGGCGAAATCTTTGAGATCCTGGTATTTGGTGAGCACAGCCCGAAGCCGCCACAGTGGGGAGAGTTTGCGGTTGAGGAGATGAAGTGGTATGCGGTGGAGAGCTTTTGGTCAATCCAGGTGCATTCGGGAACATGCGAACCCTCCACTGGCGCATTATGAAGGGACACCAGATCCCGGGACAACAATACCGCAGGCCGCAGACAGAGCCTGCCTCGGCCAGGAAGATCTCCATCCAAGATATATCATGGGTATAGCATAAGGGGTTTGCTGACCTGCCAACTAGTATCCGGTTGTAGCCCAGTGATTTGCATACGGTAGATTGTGCGACGTGGGCGAGGAACGTTGCGGTCGGAAGGACCTCCAAAATCATCTTTTCGGCGTGGTCCACGAGCGAATTGGACAGTCAGTCGTTCGCCCTTGAATTCGGTTCCATCTGTTGCGCTTGTCAGGAGGGCCATGCAGAGGAGAATAAGAGGTGGGCGGATCATACGGAAGGCTAGGGAAGCGTTAGCATAGATTAATCGAGTTTGAGAACCAACAACTTGCCTGGAACAACGTCCCGAGCGTCCATGGCATCTTCGTATTCAATGAAACCGAAGCCGTTCATGAGCTTGATTTCCTTGATGGTGCCCGCGCCATGAGTACCAAAGTGCTCCTCGATGTCCTGTTTCGTGACTGAAGGTGAAGAGAGGTGCGAGTCAGCGGACGGCGCAATCCCAGAGAGCAGCAAGTGGATCCCGGAAGCATCGCCTGATCATCCTCCAAGAGTGCAACATTGTCCAGGGAGACCAAAAGAAGAACAGATCGAGGTGAGCATACTGTTGCGCGGTAGATTGCCCAGGTAGAGCCGGGTAGAAGATACGTCAGCCATGGATGACTGATGTCTCGGAAGGAGTCCAGATCAAGATCCAGCTAAGTTCGCGAAGGTACGAGGATTTCGAGGTCAAGCGCAGCCAGACAATCCAATTCGAAGCCTCCAACACCAGAGCCCGGTCGCAGGTGGAATCGTGGCCTTGCAAAGGAAGGGATCCTAGGCAAGATTATGCCCCAGACAAGCTGTAACCCCACAGAGGCGCAGATCAAGCTGCGGATTGAGATGGGATCAAGATGAAGAGAAGGCCAGCTGTGTCTGAGACAGACAGTGTGGAAAGCGCAGGGAGGGAGGGAGAACAAGAACGAGCGAGTCGGGCTGTTGGCCTCACTTTCAAAACTTGCCAAGCCAAATCAACATCCACCCGTGCGCAATCCAGCCAATCACTCCATCACATTCCTCGCTCACCCCAGTCTGAGGACAATCTCAGCCATTCTTCACTTCCCGATCACCGGCACATCTCAATCATGGAACGTGAAGTTGTCTACTGGCATTCTGTAAGATCCGAACTGAAAGAAGTGCTTCCTGATGATACCATCCATCAGTGTTTCCCTGATGGCGTCGACATGGGAGAAGTTCTCGATCGGCCTGATGATTTTCTCGACTTGGCGAACAAGAAGCTGAATACCTTCCCGTTTAAGGATGTCAAGCCATGTTGGTTTCGGCTGTATACTGACGCCAGCGTTGCTAAAGTGCTGAAGTGGGTCGAGCTCGACTCTTCTTCTGCTGAGGAACATTCAGGATCTGGTTATGATCTACATGGTCACCTTGACACGATTGTTTCTACTCTCGATATGGCCCTCATCATGGCTGGTGGACTTGGGCGCCAAGAGCTGATTCATGGTATTCTAGCTGAACTCCGGTCTACCGTACGAGACGCGGCTGATGCCGGCGAACGCCCGCAAAAGAGACCGCGACTCGACGAAAGCTGCGTGGGTGATAAAACCAGTGACCTTTTTCTCGTTGACACTGTCTCTGTCCCTCCTGTCAACTTTCCCGTTGAGACACTCGACCATCCTTCTCTCACAGATTTCTCAAAGTTCATTCAGCAAAGACGAGAACCTGCTGTTCTAACGAACGTGCTGGACCACTGGCCAGCCCTGGAAAAGTGGAAGAGCACTTCGTTCTGGCTTCAGACCACCTTAGGCGGGCGTCGCCTAGTGCCAATCGAAGTAGGCCGAAGCTACGCTGACGACAACTGGGGCCAGAAGATCGTCCCGTTTCGAGAATTTCTTACTCAGTACATCCAAAGAGCATCGGACCGTGGTCGTGATAGCGAGCCTGCAGATGGCGTGCAGACGGGATACCTAGCACAACACGACCTATTCAAGCAAATCCCTGCCCTTCGGAACGACATCGCAATACCTGACTATTGCTATCTGGACGCCCCTCCCGCTGAACCTGGTACCCCGGTTGCTCTAACGAAGGCAAAGGAAGGTGCAAAAAGCAGGACGAGTGACCCTGTCGCTAGCCCATCCCTGACATGCCCGCCATCTAGCGAGAGCGACACCAACGAAGCCGATCTCGAGAACGAGCCACAAACTCACATCTGGTTTGGACCGGCCTGGACAATATCTCCACTTCACCATGACCCTTACCACAACATCCTGTGCCAGATAGTCGGGAAGAAATACGTGAGGTTGTACTCACCACACCACAGCAAGGCACTGCTGCCAAAACGTGCAGACGAGCCCGCTCCTCACATTCCGCAGCCTGAAGATCTAAAGGAGGTGAGCGGCATCGTAGGTGCAGGCGGACAACAACACGACACAATTGACATGTCGAATACGTCACAGATCGACGTTGCCGCCATGGAACTGTCTCCGCTGGAAGATTGGGACGATGTGTATCCCGGCATCAGCCGATTACCCTACATGGAGTGCATCCTTGAGGCTGGCCAAGCCTTATATATACCGATTGGGTGGTGGCACTACGTGCGGAGCTGCTCTATGGGCATCAGTGTAAGCTTCTGGTGGTGATGAAGGTTCGCGGTTTACAGTTATCGCCAAGGTCAGACAAGCTCCAAAAGCTAAGATGCACGCCCCACGGTCGGCGTGGAGAGAACAATGCAGACCAAACAGTTTTCTTACTCTACTCACTTGGCGCCGGGATGCAAGAATAGCAGGAGCACACGTGGTTACCTAGCACGCTAACTTGGAGGCCTGTAACAAGAAGGTGCAGGTCTTCCTTCGGTCCAAGTTGGATGACGGAGGCCCAGCGAGTGAAATACCACTCTTGAGTCCTCGCGTGCTCTTCCCGGAAATGGCAACGCTTGTGTGAGCTTGACAGGGCTTGACAAGGGTGTCAAGTCATTATCTTTCGCCTATCGACCCTTTCGCTGTGTCGTCTGTTATCAACCAGGCGGCTACCTGCTGTAACGCTGGTATCGCGAGCTATCTTCCGAGCTGGGATTATAAAGATGGTCGCTCTCCCCTCTCACAGGAGCTAGCCTGATCATCGGTGACAACTCGTGCGTGGCAGTCCTTGGTTTGCGTCACCAGCACCGCTGCTCCAAGCTGCTCACCCCCGCATTCCCCACGAAACCACATCATCGTCAGTAGCTGCCTCTGGCTGCTCTGACTACCCAAGTCTCGACACCGAGTCCCAGCAACTCAGCCAGCCATGGCTGACAGCGAGCATGCTGGCACTGCTACGCGCAGCATGTCGAAAGACGAAGGGCGTCTACGAGAGCTGGGCTACAAACAGGAACTGAAGCGCGATTGGTCCTTGATGCACAATTTCGGAGTCTCATTCAGCATCATCTCGGTTATTACTGGCATCACCACACTGTTCAGCTATGGATTAAACACTGGCGGACCGGGAGTTATGTCTTGCGGCTGGCTAATCGTTTCGTTCTTTACTATGTTCGTCGGTTTGGGCATGGCGGAGATTGTCAGTGCTATCCCAAGTGCTGGAGGCCCCTACTTCTGGGCTGCGATCCTCGCGCCGAAGAAATGGGCCCCGTTTGCTAGTTGGGTGACAGGGTGGTTCAATCTGCTCGGTCAAGTAGCAGTCACGACGGGTATCACCTTCGGTTGCGCTGGGCTCATTTCTACTCTGGCAACTATCAATGGGTACGAGCCAACAGCAGGCAGAACATTGGGAATCTACGCGGCACTTCTATTCTCCCACGGCATCGTGAACTCCTTCGGCGTACACATTTTACGCTATCTAAACAACACTTCCATCATCCTCCATTCCCTGGGTATCTTCTCCTTCGCAGTGGCCGTGGTGGCCAAGGCTCCTCATCATCAGTCGGCCAAATTCGTATTCGCGACCTTCTACGACGGAACAGGTGATCCGGGGTGGTCAGTTCGAGCTTCTTCAGCCTACGTGGCTTGTATTGGCATCTTGATGTCACAGTACACCATCACTGGCTTCGACGCAAGGTTTGTGTGGTCTCGTGAAACTCAAAGATCGGGGATATACTAACCTGATCGCAGCGCTCACCTTTCGGAGGAAACACAAAACGCGTCCTGGTCGGCACCTCTGGGTGTTCTGATGTCGATTGGGTGCTCTGCTGTCTTTGGCTGGTTCCTCATCCTTTGCCTTCTTTTCAGCATTCAGGATTTCGATGCCACCGCTGACCCCGAGTATGGCAATCCGGTACTGCAAATCCTGGTCGACGTGTTTGGCAAGACCAGTGCTATTGTGCTCTTCGTGCTGGTTATTGTCTGCGTCTGGCATTGCGGCCTCTTCAGCTTGACCTCAAATTCACGCATGATGTTCAGCTTCGCGCGCGACGGCGGCATCCCGCACTTCTTTCACAGCGTCGATGCCCGCTTCCGTAGCCCAATCCGAACGATCTGGCTGGCTGCATTCCTGGCGTTCCTACTGGCCGTGCCCAGTCTAGGATCGTCTGTGGCATTTGCGGCGGCCACCTCGATTGCCACCATCGGACTCTACCTCTCTTACGGTCTGCCGATCTTGATCGGCCTGATAAACCCCGAAGGCTTCATTCATGGACCGTTCAACCTGAAATGGTTCTCGCGCCCCGTCGCAATCATCGCATGTCTGTGGATTGGCTTCATCACCATTATTTTCTGTCTGCCGGAGCTCAACCCAGTCAATTCACAGACTTTGAACTATACCCCTGTCGCTGTGGGCATCATCGCATTCTGGTGCCTCGCCAGCTGGGCGCTGTGGGCGAGGAAGTGGTTCAAAGGTCCAATCCGCCAAGTGGAAGCTGAGGTTGCTGGTGTCAATGTGGACGACCCGGAAGCAATGGACCGAGCTGAAAGAGAAGGAAGAATTCCTCAACTGGATGATACTCAAGGTGGCAATGAGAAGAGTCTGTTGGCCACGATGAAGCAGAATTTCAATTGAGACCCAAATGGACTCGCACGTGGAGGATACATATTGGCTCTTTGTCCCAGATCCTAGGCGGTAATGACAACGGAATGAGCAGAATTTCCAGCTGATGCTTTCTATTCCTCACGACGATCAGACTTCTCTTATTGCTTTCTGGCTTCTTTTCGGACATCGACATACTTCTCCAGGGCTCCTGCAATGCTGGGCCTGTATAGGGCCGCTTTGTGGGCAGGCCTGTGATATAATGGTACCACGTTGGCGAGGATACGGAAGTACAATGGCCGGGACATTCTGCTATGTCTTCGGATACCAGTATAGCTTGATTTAGAAAAGGCCATGCGCCGGCGATTGTCTCCGTTGTGCCATTTTCGGTTTCGAGCGATCAGGCCCGTCGCAAATGCTCGTGGCAGCAAATCAAATGGCCTGAAATTTCTCTCGCTTCCCTTTCTCAATGCCGGAATATGGCTGACCTGTCATGAAAGCGTTGCATGCACAGGATTGGTCTTCACGCCAGACTTCGTAAACTCAGATCGTCCACTCGTTCCAGGCGTGGTGTAGTACGTTATCCAGAGCTTACATTGCAACTCGTGTTCAGGCGGCGAGAACTTACGCCAGAATCAGGACGTCCTTGCCCACTCCCAAACATCCTCGACTTCGTTCTCGCTTGATTCCTCAGCCTTGGCCCCGACCGAGAAAAGAGGCCGGCTCAAATCGTATTAGGATCAAGGCCCGCTACAAGAATCGTATGCTCCATGCAGCCAACCTGCGCTCGAGGGATCTCGACCCCTAATGCAGAGGGAATAAAAGCATATAGCGTGTCTTGGTTCTCGGGGTTCAGGACACAACCCATCACGATATCCAAGCGCAAGCGAGGAGGCGACCCGCGCACAAAAGCAAAGTTCCACCACTCCGGACACAGTATTCGTACAGTACTTGAAGTCAAATCACAATGTGGAGTGACTGAAGTGTCGATGAGGGGGGGCCTGGACGTGGACGAGGTGACGAGGTGGGGAATCCCCGGCGGGCTCTTCAACCTCATCTCGGCCTGACAATGATCACAATTGACCATAATCGTTTTGATGAGTTCCTAGGTAAGGTTGCAAAGTGTTACTAGAACACGAACTCTCTGATATTGTGTTACCTAATTAATCATAATTACCGGATTCTCAGGCAGGGCGCGTCTTTGTCATCTTCTCCAGGTGAGATACAAGGCCGTATCTGGTCATTGTCAAGCACTCAACGCATTCAGGCAACCGTGATACATTACTTACTCCTCGATTTAAGGCTTCCAATGCATCAGAGGTGGGATCCCTAGGCGCTGGGCGGCCTGGAGCGTCTACAGCAGTTCTCAAGGTTAAGTAAATGTAGGCCTAGCCCGATATGCGCCAGGAGGGGCGCTGGTCCATTAATATTGGGGAAACTGACTCTCTGCCCAGCCTGAAGCCTGGCCCTTCTCGTTTTCCGTATTCGCTTCTCCCGGTGCCGAGTATTGGATCTCGTCTCTCCCACTCACTCTCAGCCCCACTCACCAGTCAGAAAGACAGACATCCGAGGCCCCAGTATTGAGCTGACAAGTATATAAACGGGGAGCTACACTCGTTGCCGCCGTCGTCATCCCGCCCCAAGCCAAGATCAAGTGCCAGTACACAGTAGGTGTCGTCGTGCTCCCATTCTTATCTGGCAAGTTCGACCTGACAGAGATACCATCCCGCGGAACGCAACCGCTCCATAATTACTCCGTATTGTATCGTTCATCCCACCACAGTCAGGTGTCCGCGACCATGGGCTCGATCACCACGCCCGCCGCCAAGCGCACCATCACAAGCGACGACGTCTCCACTCTCAAGTCCTTGCTGTCCTCGACAAATGCCACGGTCCTCACCCCCGACGCGGCGGAGTACCCCGCCTCGATCAAGCGGTGGTCCAGCGCAGCGCAGAAGCCAGCCGGCGCCGTCGTCGTGCCGACCACCGCGGACGAAGTGGCCATCGTCGTCAAATATGCCTCGGAACAGGGCATCGACCTCGCGGTCAAGGGCGGAGGCCACTCCACCGCGGGAGTCAGCAGCACGAACGGCGGCCTCCTGATCGACATGAACGCCAAGATGCGGCACGTCAAGGTCGACACGGACAGGAGACTTTTCTTCGTGCAAGGCGGCGCCGCGTGGGGGGACGTCGACCAGGTCGGGCTGCGGCACGGGCTCGCCACGCCCGGCGGGACCGTCGCCGACACGGGCGTCGGCGGGCTGACGCTCGGAGGCGGCTACGGGTGGCTGTCCGGCCAGCGGGGCCTCGTCATCGACAACTGGGTGGAGGGCACGATCGTGCTGGCGACAGGCGAGATCAAGAAGGTCAGCAAGGAAGCGGACCCGGATCTGTTCTGGGCCATCCAGGGCGCGGGGCAGAACTTCGGCGTCGTCACCGAGTTTGTCCTCAAGGCGTACGACCAGGGCGACGTCTTCGCAGGGATGCTCATCTACCCGCCGACGCCGGACGTGATCGAAAAGGTCGTCGCCGCCACGAACGACCTGTACACCCCCAACGGCGAGGGGCGGACGAAAGTCGCGGGTCGGGGCGCCGGCGGGGTTGCATTCGGGCGCCCTCCCCCCGCGGAGGGCAAGGTCATGCTGATGGCCGTGATCATCTACTTCGGCACCGAGCAGGAGGCCAAGGAGCTGTACAAGCCGCTCTACGACGCCGGGCCCATCGTCGACACCACCGCCATGGTGCCCTACCCGGTGACCAACACGCTGCTCGCCCCGCCGATCGGGCTCCGCGCCAGCATGAAGGGCACGGCCTTTACGATGCCGCTCCGCACCGAGTTCGTCCAGGACGTCGGGGCCGAGTATACCAAGTTTACCGACGGGAACGACGACACGGGCATCAGCCTCGTGCTGTTCGAAGTGTACGACCCCAGCCAGGTCGTCGCGCATGACGAGGGCAGTTTCGCCAACAGGGGCTGGCATCTCAACGGCATGGTCTGCCCGATCTGGACCAAGGAGGAGCACGACCAGCACTGTCGCCAGTGGGCCAGGGACATGACTGCCATGTTCAAGACCGAGTTGGAAACCCAGGCCAAGGCCGCGGGTAAGGGTGTTGACGGGGGTGTTGGGCTGAGAGGCAAGAAAGGCGCTACCATGCTTTATGGCAATTACGATCGTGAGTGCTTTCCCCCCTGGAAAGTCTCAGCTTGCTCGGCTCGTCGGCTCCACCCTCCTCTCATTCCACTTTGAGTGTTGAGTGCTGAGTGTGCAGTGAGGAATCCTTGTGGACTGTTTCGCATTGATTGTTGAGAGTTGCGCGCTCTTGTGGAACTCTTCCGCATTGAATGTCCTTATGAACGGTTTCGCATCGCACTGACTGGACTCATTTCGCTAACTTATTTTCCCCGCGCGCAGAATACGACGAGAAGTCCCGAGACATTTTCGGCGAGAATTACCCTCGCCTGCAGAAACTGAAGGCCCAGTACGATCCAGGCAACGTGTTTAACAAACTCTTCGCCATCACGCCGCAGGCGTAGTTGATAAAGATTCCACGATGAAAACCGCAACACAAGATGGCACAGGTACAGGCACAGGTACAAGACATGGCAGACCATTCCTCGGACTTGATCGAAACGATCTAGATCTAGATCTAGATCTTAGTCGGTGGTTTCATGGCAGATACTGTATATGGCATTACGGACTCTAGAGAAGACAGACAACCAGACAGACAATGAGGCACTTGAAACACGACACAACACTTGGACTGACTGACTGATTGACTTTTGGACTAGAAAAGAGTCGTAAACCGTATATTTGCAGTATGGGAGGATTGGCCAAGATTAATTGATTAGCTTTCTCGCCAGCTTCCCTTCATCACTCTCGATGCACGACCACAATCTTCCCGCCCGCATCATGGCCCTGCAAGACCCGATGCGCCTCCTGGATCTCGTCATACCCAAACACATAAGCGGGCCTCGCATCCCATTCGCCCCGTTCGATCTTCTCGACGATAGCCTGCAGCCCGATCCCCGACAACGGAAAGTCCCTCGTGCCCAGCGTCTTGCTGTGAAACAGGCTGAAATGCACGCCGCTGTCCATCTCGACCATGGGGTTGAAGTCCTTGACCGGCGCAAGCCCGCCCAGCCAGCCGGCCTGCAACATCCTCCCGCCCGCGCGGGTCAGGCGGATGGAATCGAGCAGAGCCGAGTTGCCGATGAGATTGAGCGTCTTGTCGAACTTGTTGTCCGGCACATAGTTCTGGCTGAGTGGGTTTTCCTCGAGCACTGCATCCTCGACGCCCATCTTCTTGAGCATCTCGAACCGCGACGCCCGGCGCGTGGTCGCCGTGACACGCGCCCCCGCGTTCACTGCGAGGTGGACGGCTGCTTGGCCGATCGTGCTCGTCGCGCCGCGAATCAGTAGTTTCTCGCCCTTGTGGACGTCCAGGATCGTGAACACGCAGGAATATGCCGTGGAATAGACTTCCGGCAGGGCTGCCAGTTGCTCCCAGGGCAGTGTCGTCGTGATCCGCGTGACGTTGGCGATCGGGACGTTCACGAACTCGCCGTACCCGCCCGGTCGGTTGCGGCCCATGCCGCCCATCACCCCGACGACCTTTTCGCCCGGGTGGTATGTATTGGAGGGATCTGCTTCCACGAGGCCCACGCATTCGAGGCCGGAGATCGGGTTCCATTCGTCCCATTCGCCGAGGCGCATGTGCATCTCTGCGTGGTTGAGGCCGAATGCCTTGACGCGAATCTGTGAGAATCCTGTTAGCATAATGGAGCGATACTGACAACTATGGCTCCGGGGCGGAAGGGGGAAGAAGAGGAAACTGTGATTTCATGACGATGAGAGAGCCTTACCAGAACTTCGCCATCCGTGGGCAAGGGCTTGGCCACGGTTTTATGCTGAAGGACCGAAGGATCACCAAAGGCAGTGATAACGACAGCACGCATGGTTTGTTCGGAACCCATGATTGTGTGTGCGCGTGAGAGAGAGAGAGAGTGTGTGTGTGTGTGCTGTCGTGAATCTCGAGAGTGTATTCCGTTTGTCGAGTGTTTGACAGATGCAGGTAATATCGATCCGATCAATGCTTGTTCAGTGCAGACAGTAACGATCAATGCTTGTTCAATGCTCCTCTCCCTGCCTGGGCCGGCAGCCGTGTTACATATTTATCTCCCTCAACTCACCAGTAGCACTTATCACACCTACTATACGTCGAGACAGCCACGATCCATATCTGGCAACGCACCCGCAGCGGTCGAATTTCATCATCAGAAGCGTGGTAATTGCAAGTTGCATGGATAGATGAGACATTTCCGTTTCTCTCGCACCAGTTGTGTAGCACTCCAGCGGGGGGGAAGAATGACAGCGGGTCATCGCATTTCGCTGACATGGTTCATGGTTTGTGCGAATACGCGCAGCGAGCTTAGCTTTGGCTTGCCTGGAAAGTCTTCATTGCCGGAATAAGAGAATGCTCCACCAGGGTTTATTGAGGGCTGTGACGAGACATGCCATGCCGCCTTAGCGGTGCGAGTGCCGTCGTGTTAGCAGGAGATGACAAAGGATGCGTTGCGTGTTAATGATGACTGGTAGGATGGGATAGCAAGGTGTTCCCGGTCTCGTAAAGAAACCAAAGAGACGTAACTAATTATAGTAGTTCTCTTGCCGCTTCCACGGCGCTTTAACGGGCAGTGAGAGAATGACGAAGCTCCCTTGGGTAGAGCGTCCAGGCATTGGACGCTGAACACTTGCCTAGAAATCAGTCGATGAGGCCGTCCTAAAGGCAGCCGAAAGCTTGACCTCAGCTACAGTAGCAAGGAGGAGCCCTAAAGCGGCATACACCTGGGCTTAGTCACCTAGAGAACGACGCGCTCGAGATCTCCTGACGATTCCTCACGATTCGTTCCTTCACCGTGGATGGGATTTGAGTTTCTCACAATGTCCGATGCGTCATCATGGACTTGAAGGACGCTTCGTTACGCTAGAAGAAGAAGAGGAGGAGGAATGGGTGTTATATTTGAGTGCGGGAGAGGGCGACTGCCCAGTCCCTCAGATTGAGATGAGAGGAAGTGGTCTACTCTAACATCATCCCAGCAGTCGGAGATCCAGCGTGACCTCCATCGTCCCCTTGAACCCGTCCGAGCTCTGAGCCAGCGCCGTGTTGATCGCGTCCCAGCGACCATCCGGTTTTCGAACCCCGCGAGCTTCGTACTGCCCACTAGTGTCTTAAACAGAAGAACTCCCCAGCCAGTCTTCATCTCCTCTGTGGTTTCCTAACCGAAAAAGTCTCAAGCCTTGTCCAGAACGACCACACCAGCGCATAAACTAACACTATATGTCTTCACCTCTGATATCTTCAACCCGGCCTTTGCGACAAGGGCCTCCCACTGCGCCCGCGTCCTCTCCTTCCCGCCGAACAAGAGCACCATGCTGACATCCTGCATGGTAGCCTGCCACGGCGCATCCACATCGGGAAGGACGACCTCATCAATCAAGATCTTTGACTTCCCAGGTGTGGAACTCATTGCATCCCGCAAGAACTTGAGGATTTTGAGGCATTCCTCGTCCGGCCAGTCGTGGAGGATCCGTCGTAAGTAGAAGAACGTGGCGCCCCTCGTGGCCGCGGGTTGCGGGGTGAAGAAGTCGTGCGGTATGGCGCGGATGCCCTGTGGCAAGGGAGAGGGGAGACGATCAATCGCCTCGGGCAGATCCTGTAACACGATGCGGTTCTCGAGGCGTGGGTGCTTTCGCAGGAGTTGGATGCATTGGTGTCCGTGGCCGCCGCCGATGTCGACGAAGAATGGCACTTCCGACTCTGGGCCCGAAGCTGCTGCTGACGCGACAGATTGGTTGAGAACGTCAAGACCATCGAGCCACTCATTGGACTGCATGGCAGTCATGACTTGCTGTAATGCGTTGAACAGTTTAGGCTCTCCTTGGAGCCAAGCAAACGTACTTAGGTTGGTATTATGGCCCTTCTGGAACGGAGTCTCGGTGCTCGAGCTGATCTCTTGGTACTTATGCTCGGCAAGGAAGGAGGGAAACGCTTGGATTGCCGGACCGCACGTGTCGAATCTGTCGGACGTAGGTCGGCGATAGCCGGAATGGGGGAAGCTGGGGCAGGAGACTTACGCGTGAATCACGCCGGCGCGGGCGACTGGGCTTGCAAGGATGTGGGTGAGTTTGCTGGCTCCGTAATGGTTTGGCGTTGGGTTCGTGAGGTAGCCCGTCGATGCTAGGTAACGGAGCAGACTCTCTGTGCGGGTGGCATACTATCTCAGTTCGGTGGCGGCGCAAATGGCAGCAATGCCCTTACCAAGCAACTCAGGAGCCGCGCCTGAAGCCTTCGCGAGTTCACTGGCTGTAAGGGCCTGACTACCGCCCTTTGCGAGCTCCTCGAAGACATTGGTCTCGACGCCGACGTACATGACAGCCAATTGCAGATGCTAGGGCAAACAAAGCATCAGCGATGTAGCCAGGAAGTGTCGGGGGGAAAGTCACTCGGACAGCTGTCACGCTGAAGTCGTCTCCTTCTACAGAGACAAGGAAGGGGTCACATACCAAGTTATACAATCTCATGAAGGTATCTTTCGGGCTCTCCAACTGGCGCTGGAGCTCCCCGAGCGCCTTGAGGATCTCATATCGACCGCCCTCATCAGCCTCGCTTGCTAAGCCGTGAATCTGTGCTGCAATGGCCTGCATCCTCGTCGCGCTGAATGAGCCTGACCTATGTATGAGATATGCCCTGGTGATGTGTGCAGGAGCAGGCAGGTTCTGATCGATTTCCCCGGCGACTCTTATACTTCGTGAATAGTACTAGGTCACGCCCCATGGTGAGTATCCACAGTCGATGCTTATTGGTTGCTGAGCATATGGCCGACGACCGACGCCGGCTAAGAATAAAGTTCCTTGGACGTGTCTGCCTGGATACATCGCATTCTCCGTGGACTTTGCAGCGCAATTCATTCGTGGGTCGTCGTGGAGTTACGCGCCAGTGACCTAGTAAGTGCGTCAGGCTCTCGGAAAATTAAGACCATGTGGGCAGGTGTGAGAGTAGATAAGCCTATTATCAAGTCACAACTGTATATGACCCTGCAGGTAGTCTGAGCTTCTATCCGCCCTCCCTCATGGAGTAAGCATTGAGACCCGGAAAGCCGTCTCTCGTTCAGCCTGCCTGCCCCACCCCACTATTCGAAAATATCTCATCGGCTGAGCTCAAACGCTACGAGTCCGCGGCTAGGGAAGGCTCCCACAGTCAATACTAGTAGCATCCAGCCGAACTACTCTGCGTGACTTGTTCCATAGCCCGCTCAACTGACACGGCTTCTCCCTCATGGCTGTCGAACCGGCGTGACAAGCTACAAATAATGGTACATTCCACCGAGTCAATGTGCCGGCAATGAGCGGCGCGCATCCAAGCTCAATGACATGAATAGATGGTAATGGCAGAACGCCAACGCAGGAAGAACATCATCCGTGTTGCGATGTTTCGAAATTGACATGGCAGTCCGTTAAGAGCACCAAGTTTCTGTAAACTATCTCAGCTCTCCAATAAATGTACATTCTTGGTTTGGTAAAAGAAGGGGAATCTTTCTGGTCTTCGGGGTCTCATTGTAAATTCAACCAAACCACCTGTCGAAGTGAAGTCGCCGTCGCTCGTGATGCATAAACGTCAGTCAATCCAGCATATTAAACGTCCGCACTGTGTCTTAGTACCGGGGTCCTGTGCTGCGCGATCTAACCAGCCAACCTGAATCCAATGTCTAGTTCAGTTGAGAGAGATGTTGTTCTTCGGACATGCCGTAGCGTCACCTGTTGTTGAAGAACCAGCTGCCTCTTTTGTTTCCACCGTCCGACCCGCTGAGGTTCGAGATAATTGGCAGGCCAGGGCCTCCGTTGGCGCTTTCAGTGTTGGGAGGTGCACCACCGCCGCCACGCAGAGGTTTGGCAATTCGAGCACCTGCGTTCATCAGGCTGTTGAATCCACCAGTCGCTCCTGCGCCGCTGGTTGCCATGTTCCTGGGAGAAACCTTGGCTGCTTCAAGACGTTCTCTCACAGCCGCAAGCTGTGCCTCGAATCTATAGCCAGAGTTAGCTCCGAAACTTGCCCCGATCGCTAGGGTTGAGACATACCTGTGGTTTGCTGCTGTCAACTTATCCTGGCTATCAGCCAACAGACTCTCTAGACTCAAGATGCGTTCATTTCGTGCGATCAATTTTCGCTCCGCGATCGCGACTTCTTTCTTCAGACTTGTGTTTTGATCCACAAGTTGCCTCTGCACCACGGTGAGCTGTTCAAGATTGCGTTCCAAGAACGCCATCTTCTTTTGTTGCTGTCGGTTATTACTCGATCGGAGGACATTGTTGTACTGTTCTCGTGTTTCGTCCAGCGAAATTTCGAGCTCGACCACTCGCTCGCATCGGTTCTGCAAGTCGCGCATGAGATTCTTCTTCATCGACTCGAAGTCGGTCATTTGTTGCTGCAGGCTCTTGCCGGGAAGCCCGTTTGCCGCAGCTCCGTTGGCTCCCCCTCGAGATTGCAGGTCTGTGATGGCCTTCTGAAGCTTCTCAATCTCTTGCGACTTGTGGGTCAGTTGATCGCGAAGATCATGGACGAGTTCACTCTGAGTGTCCCTGCGATCAGAGTACAACTGCTCCAGTCGTCCCTTGACGCTTTCCACATCATCCACAGCCAGCTTGCCAGATAGCAGATCTTCGTAGTCTTGTTGCACGGCTGCCAATTTCTCTTCGAGTGCTACCGTTCGATCCTCATGCTCGTCTTCCGCTCGTTCAGTCAATGACTTCTCGGCCTGTCGGACCAGTGTCTGCGATTCGACCAACTTGGCTCTTAGGTCTTCCAAGACATGACTAGGTACGCTCTCCCCACTCAGGCTGGCGGCATGGAGCGCATCCACCTGATCAAGCATCTCACGCATGCGGTTTTCGTTCTCAGAGAAGGCACTGTCACCTAGGTCGAAGCCTGCCATCATTTTGGCCATCTTTTCCTTCTTCTTGCGATCCTTCTCGTCTAGCACGGCTGTTGTCTCCTTGGCACTCATCTTGAGCTCGAGGAGTTGTTGCTTGACAGAGATCAACTCTGTCTCGAGCTCGGAGTTTGCATCCTTCAGGCTTTCCATGGTGATGGCGTCTTCTTTACCCTGGTATGACAATTTCTGCAACTCGAGTTGTGTCTTGTTGAGCTTGTCGGCCATGATCTCATTCTCTTTCGCCGTTCGCATGGCGCCATCCTTGTATGACTTGAGCTCGTCTCTGGCTTCCTGGAGACTTCGCTCTGCGTTGGCTGCCTGTGTTTCCTTCTCCGTAAGCTGATCTTGGAGTTCATTTTCTCGCCGCAGAAATTCTTCGCGCTCGTCTTTCTCGAGTATGATGCTAGGCGTACTCGATCGCTCGCCCGCCCGAGAGTCAGGCCTGCTGGGGGTGTCTGATCGGAGAAGGTCTGAGGGTGCTCTTGAAGGCGTATCTGGCCTTGCCCTGGCTTCTGACTTCTGGCCTGCACCGCCTAGGGGAGGCACCCACTTCTCTCTCGGTACGGTCTCGCCCTTTCTCCATATCTGTACTTCCGCATCGAGTGATGCGATGTACTTCTCAAAGGTCATAGCCTGGTTCTGAGCAATTTTGAGGTGACGCTTCAGCTCCGCGGGGCTTAACTCGGCATTAATCTTGGCCTTGTTCTTGATGGTCTTGGCCCGCATACCAAATCGCAAGGTGCTGACTGTTTCCGCATCGTTGTAGCTGCTGGGCGAACAGTTTATGATGAGTGTCGTCCTCGAGTTACCACCCAAACTTTCTTGCAAAATTCTCGTCAGTTTCGAGTCTCGATATGGCACGTGAGTCGATTTGCCGTCTGTGAGAGCATTGATGACCATTCCGAGCGCGCTCAAACTTTTATTGATCTTCTTTGCTTCTTCCAGTGTCTGCCCGCTTGCTCCAGTCTTGCCAACCTTTTCTGAACCCGCCAAGTCGACCAGGTACAGCATACCGCTCTTCTGAGACCCAGTGTTGACGTCTTTTTGATTGATGGTGACTAAGAATATCGAGTGTGACCGCGACGACTCCAAGTTCATGTTTGTGGACGCTGTAACTCTTGACCGCTGGCCCAGGTGCATGGCTGTGTAGACCTCTTCGACGGTATTGACATAGATTTCCCGCAATCCTTTCACATACGGCCCCTTCGGGCCCTCGTTGATCGGTAAATTGTCAAAGGCGGGGTTCAGGAGATCGCGTATTCGCTCCATGTAAATTTCGAGGTAAGAGATTCCGACCGTGTACTCGATCTGCGCCGAGCCGTGGACGAGGATGGCGTCGAAGATTTGTTCTGTTATCCGCGGAATGATGCCTTTCTTGTCCGGATCATCCATGTCTCCCATCATGGTGTATGACTTTCCCGCACCGGTTTGACCGTAGGCGAACACGGTGCCATTATAGCCGTTCATAACATCCTCAACAGTATTTCTTATAGAGAAGTCGAATATATCGGCTTGTTGGGAGGACATGTCAAAGACACGGTCAAAGGTAAAGGGCGCATTGGTCTCGGACGACTGTAGCTGGACCGTGTCGTCGCCAGAGAACTGAACGATGGGTTGACCGCCATTCGCATTCTCGACTTTGTTCTGAGGTCGGAAACGGGCAACAACTAGGAGACAGAATCAGCAAACAGGCAGACGACAAAATCTGGGATTATCGCGCAAACCTTTGATGTTGTTGCCCCCTCCCTCTCTCGTCGAACTTGTGCTAAAATCCTTAATCAGAGCGCCTTCTAGGGCAAGTGGAGCAGGGAGACATACGCCATGTTCACCGTAGACGTGATGTTGTCAATCGGGCCAACGTGACAGCATCAGTCTCGTGGGGAGCGGCGCGACTGCGCGGGTTGTTGAAAGGGAGAATCAGGGTCGCGGCGTTGATGTTGACACGGCCACGATGGGAAGTGGAAGACAAGGAATGCGTACGGCACTTTTACGCAAATGTCGGGATAAATGTTGCAAGTACCTTTGCTGGCACCACGACATGTAGATACTTGATGCATGCGCAGTGAGGTGCGAATGATGTGGCTGCAGTGACACTGTTTCGCTCGCTTGTCCCTGTTCTGACGCGCCAGCCTTGCCCGCGCCCTGAAACTGGCGCCCTTAAACTCAACCCCTGTTGCCACAGTTTCAGCCCCCGATGCAGTCCTCAGAAAACCAATAAACATGGTGCCCTTTCCGTTCCTTCCCGCCGGTACCGAGTAAACGTCTGGCCAATCCGTGGCTGTCGTCTCTGACCTCGAACTCACCTTCACCTGTCCCGCGCCTTAACCGAGGACTGACTAATTAATTCATTCGGCTGAGCCGTGTAAAGCGTATTGAATGAATGCAGTTTAGTAATTGTGACACACCCTTCTAATACTTCGGGCTTTCCTTGATCTGAGCGACAAGGTAAGAATCTATATAGATTATCTGTATTTTGTACAGACGCATCGGATCCGCTGCTCTCCTTCCTTCAATAGCAAACCCAACTCAGACATATTTAAACCAGACATCACCGAGACGGCAATCATGGCGGCAGCAAAGACTCAATCTCTCTTCTCTTCGCTCAACCTCAAGCACAATGTCACGAAGACATTGTCGGGCTCAGAAGTTCACAGCTACATATCCGACCTAGGCCCTGACAAGCCCATCCTTACCTTGATCCATGGGTACCCTCAGTCTGCTTATGAATGGCGATATGTCAGTCTCCTACGTGTTTAGAGCGTTGCTTGAGTTTCAGCGGTGTATGCCACCAGGCTGGATCGTGACGAGACTTACACGAATAGGTCGTCCCTCTCTTACACGGCAAAATCTCCCTCTTCGTCCCCGAACTTCCGGGTTACGGCATCTCGACACCCATTGTCGGCGACGCCACGGTCAACACAAAACGCTCGGTAGGGACTGCCTTGCTCGAATCCCTGGCCTCCGTCTTCAACACCAAATCGTCCTCAGCACCTCGCAAAGTAATCCTAGGAGGCCACGACCGCGGTGCGAGGATCTCCCACCGTCTCTCTGTTGACTTCTCCCACCCACCTCAGCAGTCCCCCAGCCTTTACAACGACTTAAACATCACTGTCATTGGCACAGTCCTGCTCGACATAATCCCCACAAAGGAACAATGGACCGTTTTTTCCAACCCGGCAGTCGCCCAAGGATATTTCCACTGGCCGCTGCTTGCTAACGCTCAGTTCGCCACGGATATCATCTCTGCATATGGTGGTGGCAATTGGGCGAGGGGAGCGCATACACGAATTGCAGGCCCAAACCCGAAGGCTCTGGAACGAATTTCCAAGGATGGTGCAGTGGATATTTATGCCGAACTGTTTGATAAAAAGGAGACGCTCTATTACTCGGCGCTCGACTACGCCGCCGGTGCGGCACCCGAGGCAAACGAGCAGGAAGAAGACCAGAAAGCAGGGCGGAAAGTCGGCGTGCCGCTGTTGGTTTTCTTCAGCAAGGCCAAGCTCGGCGCGACGGCTGACGTGGCGGGGGTTTGGAAAGCGTGGGTCGGCGAAGGTGTTCAGTACGAGGGGATTGGCGTGGGAGAGGGCTATGGACACTATCTGCCCGAAGAGGCGTATGATATTGTGGTGCCAAAAATTGAGGAGTTTATAAAGAAAGTCACTTAGAAGCGCCGCCTCTGATTGAACCAGGCTTGCTCGGTGTATCGATGGAGACTGTCATGGACACCAGCTTCAGTCACCGCCTCACGATGGCTGGAGGTTCTACTGATGGAGCAAGTACTCCAGTAGTCAAATTCTAAGTCTGAAGTTTATAGTGCTTTCCTGAAGGAGTGAGTTTCCTATGCACATTTCGTCTCCCGCTAAGACACTGTTCTCAGCTCTATCCTTTTGGTGTCAACAGTCGCCTCATAGCTATGTCACGGCATGTGTTGCGCTGCGTTTCCAACCACAGTTCTGTTTCTCCAGCACCGTCTGGCCTCAAACCGAGGCTCCATGTTCTGCTCTCAATGTTCAGCTCACTTCTTCCTTACAATCCTATCAACATGGACTGCATCAGCTGCCAATTGACCTGTACTGTAGTCCTTGCATATCGTCGACCGGACAATCGTCTCTTTCCAATACGGGTTTGCCGATAGCTCTAACCACATATCCAAGTGGAATGCTTCAACCAAGCTCGCATTGCTGTGACAGTTCTGTCTTGAACCAAGCTTTGTACATGTCTTCACACAGTAGTCGAGGGTTGGTGCTACTAACTCTTTCGGGCTTCATCTACCAGCATTCTCGCATGCGCAATCCTTGTCCTGATCAGGTACGACGTCTGTTGCGTTGGCGATCGAACCGAAGGCGCAATGAAGCTCGTTTTGTTGGCGTCGTTGCCATTTCTCCATCCACGAACTCGTCATTACTGCCAGGCGATCCTGGTCCAGACAGCAGATGTTTGAAGCGATCGAGGATCTTAGCTCGGGCTGTCGAGTGTTAGTGAGCGTATCCTTTCAGTGATGTAGAAAGGACTTCCCCAAGACTTTTCCACCTGAAAACTCCACCGGCACAATATCGTTTTCACGAGCTTCGACCTGCAACGAAGGTCCTAAGCCTAATTCGGAATCGAAGTCAGGGATTTTCGAAGGATGGACGACTTTGAGGGCATCAATGTGTGTGGTCTCTAGTGTTGCGAATTCGACGGCCATTCCCATCGCTACCTTCGGGTGCACTGTGAATAGCTCGACCCAAGTGTCCTTGTCTTCCGATTTCGAAATCCAGAAGGCTAAGTGTTTGAGCAGGTAGGATTGCATGAATTTTTGTCGATCATCTTCGAAGACGAGATAGACGAACTCACGGCTGGGAATCGTAGGTTCGAATGAAGAGAAAGTCTCTTTAAGTTGCTCGATAGCCAGGAGTTGGAGGCCCGGCACGAGAAGGTAATCTGCAAGGCAGTAGATGTGGAGGAGTAGTTCATCGGGTTGGTACTGAGCGTCTTGTGCTCGCTCATACATTGCTTCGCCGACTCTCCTCACAGGAGAGTATAACCACCGATAGAAAAAGCCAAAGAGCTTCGCATCCAACCCGTGAAGGTGGATCTCTTCTGAAGTGGTCTCCTGGTACCCTCCATTGAAGGCACTGTGAAAGAACTTGGATGACCCGCAGATCAGGTCCTTATGAACGCCAAATCTCTGTTTTTCTGGACCCACGATTACTGTCACAACTTCTGCCCCGAGTGGGACAACTGGCGGCGACCATGGAGCAATGTCTGTCGAGCTTGCCATCTCTGTTGAAATGCAGTGAAGCAATGGGCTGGTGTCAGTCGTGACAGAGACTAGAATGTATTAAGGACGAGTGAATTTGGTGTGTGATGAAATGATAGAAAAGTAAGAGAGAGGTTTTAGAGAGGGCGAGCAGTGCATGAAACGAGGACTGAGAGTAAGTGAGAGCGATGGGGGCGCAGGGGGCAAGAATAAGAGTGAAGTGAACAGGTAGTCAAGAATAACTGTCACAAACGCACTGGTGAATTCTCCTGGTAGGAGCATCATCGAGTTGTGACTCTCACCTTTTCGAGCTGCGATATGCCCTGGGTCTCATCACGACTTCAAGGAGACCTGTCAATAGCAGTCCAACGGCGCTTCCCAGGACTCTTGTCCCTCCTGACCGAGGACTCGCCGCCCCAGAGACCTCTTTGACTTGCGCTACGAACGGGCAGCAGGTGCGAGTCCGATCTCTGGTCACTGCCCATAGTATCAGGCTCAACTTGAGCCCCGTGCACATCCAACGATGGAAATTCCTCCTGGATACTGTCTGACCTTGTCCCGCTCCACGTACTAGGTGTTGCGCCTGCCTCACTCGAGTCTGCGGTCTCGTCTCTCGAGTATCGACTGCCCTTCCTCCATAGACCCGTTGGAGGTTCAGATGAGCCTGTGGCATCTGCGGCGCAGGATATCTGACTTGAGCTTCTGGCTGGCATCATCGACCCTGAGCCACGAGGCGCCATGGGTTCGCCTAAACTGAAACCATCTGGCGAGTCAGCTCCGACCGCGCGACGACTGGCGAACGCAGGTGACTTGCCCAGTCTAGGCGAGTTGAGACCCAGAGGGTTGGATCCGGCACGGAGATGCTCTGTGGAGGCTATGATTCTCATGTCATAGTATTCGGAGATGCTCAGGTCAATGGAACCTCTTCGGCGGGTTGGAGATGAGGGTTCCGGCGGTGAGTGTTCAGTGTCCTTCCGAACAGCCATGGATAGTGAGGATAAGCCAACATCGATCAGAGCGGGTGCTCCGGTGAGGAGTCTGATGAGGGCATTGCAACCAGCTTGGTGGGAAACCAAGATGATAACCAAGTCTTCATTATCTCCATTCGCTGAATCCGCTTGATTCTCGTAGTATGCGATCAGTTTCTGTAATCCATTGCGGAATCTTCGATGCATTTTGCCCCACTCCTCATCGTTCGGACCGCCATCGCCCCAATCAAGAGGTTCTCCTTGACTATTCCAGCCAACATCAAACTCGATGCATGCATCTCGGGCATGTGCGGCAAAGCCTGGCGGGATGTTGTCCGAAGATCCGATTGCATAGTTTGGCACTGGCGGGCTGTAGCCTATCGGTCGCTGCAAAGCCTTATTTAAGATCCTCGCACCGTTCGCCAGCTCGGTCCCAAATGAGATATTCCTAGGTCGCTTTGAGAAAGAGTGCCCGGCGGCTGCCATCGCCCGCAAACCCGTCTTTTCATGTGCTGGCAGTGATGTTGGTTCATTCTCTTTCTCCTCCATTGCCTCGATGTCTGGCACGTTGAAATTAAGAGACGTCGACAGATCGGCGCCTTTAATCTCTTCTTGTGGTTTCTTGAGGCCCATCTTTGCTTGGGAGACGAGGACGGCAGAGGGCGGTGGATAGGAGGCCTCGCGAAAATAGTTGGCAGACTGCCATTCGCCGAGAAAAGCATCAATCCGCAATATGCAAGTGTTGTATCCAATACGATTTGTCTGTTCCTTGTCTTTGCTTGCGAAGCGCTCCAGAAAGGATCGATCGGCATCTTTGGTATCTTTGGCATCCGAGTCATTCTCCGGTGCCTCGTCTGTTGGTGAGAGGCTGGAGAGTTGACGCGATCGCAGGCGCTGTGGCTGTGGCCGATTATGGTTCTGAGGGTGTTGTATGCCTGCTGCAATCGCGATTGAGGTTTGCACGCATCGCAGATACGGAGAGCTGTGCATGATAATTTTGCGCTTCTTCCGGGGACGCTCTTGACCCGCGTCTTCTTTATTCTCGCCCGAAGCCTTCGCCTGCCTGTCGAGGTTATACAGTGCATTGTTGATCCTCGCGCCTAGCGATTGACATTGTATCCAACCACCGTACGACAAGGGAGGGTCATATGGCGCTTCGGCGGTCGCGGTCCATTTCCTATCCGCTTGATCAAGACGTGCGCCATGTCTATGGATGAAGGGTTAGCGAAGAAACGACGGCAAATGAGGCTAAAGGATACGCATACCGGGCAATGAATATCACAGCTGGTTGTCTACCCATCTCGTAAGGCTTGTCGACACAACACGCTGGCCGATTCTCAGAAGTGCGCCAATTCTCGGATACCGACGTCAATGCAATTGCGGGGAGACGGGTACCAGTACTCAGTTCCCGGGCTTCGAAACAACAAGAAACTAGACGCAAACGAATATGTTATCACGATCAGCGTAACATCTTAAAATGGCCCGATGTACCAAATGGCAGGTACTCAGGTCGAACTCGCGGTTGAGACATGATGTTCATCCGGTATCATTATTTTTATGGATGGCAATTGAAGGATCGGTGAAGGCCCAGAGGGTGTGATTTTGGGCGCGGTAGCTGTTCCGCCACAAATTGCGACTCCGTGGCTCCCCATCCAAAGGTCGGTCCGCTTGCTGTTTTGGCTCATCCGAGGCTCGTCAGGGTGGCTGCACAGACCTAGCAGCTGCGAAGGCTTTCATTTGCTGTCCGGACATCGTTTCCGTGCTGTACTGGCACGGCTACTCGAAAATGGAGACAGTCATGAGTCCAAGCTTGTGACCTTTCCACATACCGTTTGACGTCCAGACAGAGATAATTGGCAAGGGAAGCGCACCGAAGAGAGCAGACGCAACACGGACCGCTAAAGCTGCTACAGTCGCATGCTCAAACTCCAAACTCAAACAAACCCCAGATTGTGATACTTGGCATAGCCTGGCCACGTCGGCGAAGCTCTACCGTTTGAGCATCGACATCTTCGCATTGTTCAACTTTATCTTTTCGACGAATCTCGTTTCAAATTGACACTCGCTGAGTCGCTTCCAAGGACGGAACCCAAAACACCAGCACCGTCATCTTTTATTCTCCGAGATGAGTTATTCCGTTACGGAGCATGAAGTTGAACTATTCTTCGTTAGACTGTGGCTAGATCCGCTCATCTCGCTTGGATCGTCACATGGCGAAGGGTCGAATTTGGTAGTGACTATCCCTCACATAGCGTTTTACTTGCCGGATCACGAGATATATTAACGGCCTGCGAGCGAAACGAGGTGAAAATACTGTCAAGTCTACAA
Organism: Phialophora tarda; assembly: GCA_016109495.1. Lineage (NCBI taxonomy): Eukaryota > Fungi > Ascomycota > Eurotiomycetes > Chaetothyriales > Herpotrichiellaceae > Phialophora > Phialophora tarda. The sequence continues at coordinate 101,831 of JADWPL010000007.1, forward strand.
GTAGAAGCTGTCCGAAAACCACCCGCTTCAAAAGTGAAAAGCCGGTGAGGGCAGTCCACCATGAGCTTTTCTGTACAAGGTATCTTCTGGGTCATCAAATGTGGCTAGTGAAGTCTGGCCTCAGGCCAGCCCGTCCATGTGCTCTTGATTGTTTCATGTTAGTGGGGATCGATCTGTGGCTAGCATTGAAGCAAGTTGAATGGACAAGGCCCTCCAAAGCACCCGGCAATTTTTAGCGAGGAGGGATCTGCCGAGCCCTTGCTGATGGCTGACGCCGCAAGCGCATTTGAGCAGAGAGCAGTCAGGCGAGCTGCACGGCGGTCATCAGTCAACGGGCGCGCCAATCATGTTGGAGTTTCGCTCTTCCCTCTTGCCATTGACTGTTCCTCGCCGAAGAGTTAATGCACTCTCACGTCAAAATTCTGAAGTCAAACGCGAACACCTTCGATCCCTTGCATGCATCCTGACGAAGGACATGGCCATCTCTTGGTGGCTTCCCCGCGTCCAGCGTTTGACCACCCCTGATACCGGCAGTGCTGCTGGACCTTTGGTGCTGTTAGTCCCTCTGCGTTGTCGTTTCGAAGGCTGTTGTGCCCCTGGTCGCGATCCACTCGATCTCCGCACCGGTCCATCTTTAGTGCGGCCTTGTTCCTGACGATCAGGTTGTGGCGTGGCCAGGTGTTCGTCGCTTCGTCCAATCCGATGGCGTGCCTTCGTCGTGCCCCTTGCAGAGCTCTGCTTTCTGCCTTGTTCCTTCTTGCGCCAGCCGTTCTCTAGTTGCTCCTTCCCTTGCATGAAAACGACTCCTCTTCTTTTCTTCGTGTTTCAAGGTGCTCAGTTCGGTGCACCTTTCCACTGTTCACATCCACACCTCGGCCGGATTGCTGTGTTTGCTCTATTATCTGCGATGAATAATAGTTTGCTCCGGCTATCTGCACCGTCATGAGTCCGTTCTTGCAACGCGGAGTGTCTTCGATGTCCCGTGCTGCCGCGATAATCGAGATTCGTCCCGCGTCTCGCTTCCTGTTCTTGCATCATGTGGCTCAATCTTCACAAATTGGCAATTCCGCCATCGACAATGACGCTATGTTCCTTTCATTTGCATGAAGACCCGGCCCCATTCGGGCTGGCAATTCAAGCCACACCCCCGTAATTACTTCATTCATCCAGCCGTTAGACCCTAGTCCCAGCACACATCTCCCGCCCATCCACCCATTTCCACAATCCCGTCCAGAGTCGAAAAGCTGCCAAGTGCAGCTGACATGGTGGGATGACAGGGAAGTGTTCTTAGGGCCAAAAAGCAAACCTTGAATCTTTCGAAATCCTTGTCCAACTGCTTTGCTCCTCTTCACCGGCTTGCAAGCAAAACCCGTCACCGAGTACGGTGGTGTCCGTGGCCTGGTGCCTTGCTCTTTTTCTTGACCAGCACCACATCTTGCTGGTTCGCAATACTGTTCGTGGTGCTTACCTTCTCTTTCACTCAACGTCTCATTTCGACTTCAGACTGGAGCTACCCTTTACCTGCATTTGGATTCTGATCTCTCCTTCACTCACCATTTTATTTTGTCGGCGAGAGTGTCAGAGATCGTATTGCCTTGGCCGCTTTCATGTTCCATTCGACCTCCGACAGATATCTTCTTATTCCCAGTGACAGAAAATATCAATCCACCTAAGATCTGTTCATCGATGCTGGCATATCCGGCTTGAAGGCTCCAGGTGTGCATGAACTTGCATCAACCGCTGTCACAACCTGTCAAACCAACTTTCCACCGTCCACTCAGAGTCGCTTCAGAGTCGCTTGCCACTTGCGGGCAGCGCAACCACTACACCTCATACCAAGACTGTCGTTGGCTGATAAGTCCGGCTCACCCATCACTTATCATCTTTATATTGCGCCGAAGATCCTCGACCTCGTCAGTCTGACTCGATGCCGCTCTCCAAGGTTCGAACAGCGCATAGTTCTTCATGACTCTCTTCGACAAAACTGGTTTACCGCTCTGGGTTTACATTGTCATCATTGCGGTCGGTTCAATACTATTACTGGTAATAGTCGCGGTTGGCTTGAGATGTTTGGTTTTACGTCGCAAGGCGAGGCGGCGCCACGAGTTCGATGGTCTCACAGGAGGTCCCATGCGGCGGGTGACATTGAGGAGAGGGCGGGTAGTCCCCAGCTCTCAACATCTGTCCCTTACCGGTTCCAAGTTTGGCATGAGGCAATTCGGGATACTCGCGGACAATGAATCAACGATGACGGGCAGGAGGAGTCCCTTCGAGTGGTGGAGTACTATCATGGACAGATCACAGTCGCGACAAGATCAAATGTCACAGATAGAGACTGGCTCGATCATGACCCGGCCAGCATCCAGAGCCACCACCATCTCTGGCCGCAAGGAACTTCTTCATGCCACACCCGTCCAAACGCCCGAGAAGAACAAGGAACCCGTGACGAGGACGTGGGAGTTGACCATACCTTCGCCGTCCCCGTCGCCGTCCCCGCTTGGCCCGAACAAAACGACTAATTTTTCCCGCTCTTTCAGCAACCGTGGCCCATCATCGCCACTGACGCAAAGGTCCCAAGCTACTCTATCGAGGATATCAGAGTGGTCACCACATCACTCGATGATCAGCGCTGCGAATGGACCAACAATCTCATCGCAGAACCGGTCATCATATCACTCAGCCATCAATCCTCTGGACAACACACCCCTGCCAGGACAAATGCCTCAGCCCAGTCCGATCACTCCACGAAAGTCCATGACCCTGGCTGTACCCTCACCAATAAGTCGTCCTACCACTCAGTGGCCCAGTTCGCCCCGCAATCCTCCTACATCGTCCCATTTAATGTCAACGTCGACCAAGCAGCCCAGACGAGAAGACATCCCGACGAATCAGGCGCCCACCCTCTCTCTTCCCAAACCGGTTGCTCTTTCCATACCCCCGACGATGTCACGGCTCACTCTTCCCGACTTCAGCTCTCCAATCTCCAATTCCTTCTATCGACAGCCAAACTCATCACGCCTAGACCTATCTCAGTCCCCCAGGGCCGGCAATTTGCCTTCTCCTTCAGCCTCGACAACTCACTCATCGAGAAAATCATCCTCCAGCATTGGCCCTAGTGGCATCTTCTATGAGACACAGGTCCCGTGTACCCACAACGTAGCCGATTTCTGGACCCCACGGGTAGAATCGTATGACTTTCCACCTTCCGCACAAAGAAATAGCAGCAGTAGTACGCGACGCCCGGACCATTACCGGAATCCAAGTACGGACCAGCGCCCGTTATCAGGCCCTTCACGTGACGAAGAGAGAGGAGAAGTGCAACGGAACAGGATCGGCATTATGACCGTGCCGGGAAAGAACAATACCAAAGTTCTGAGGAAGAAATCGTTGAGGCGGATACAGGTCGCCAGTTCACTGGCTGCTTAGCAAGAGGTTGATTAGGGCGGTAATTTGTCTGTATATTTTCCCTTCGCTTTTCTCTTTTTAGCGGCGACGATCTCTTTCACGAACATCCAGAGCTTACTCAGGGCCGGGCCATGCTGGCATCAGGGGATGCCTCTCACGGCTGAGATGACAGATTGACCATTTCATTCTCTCTGATACCCGAGTCCTTGAACATTTGGACATCTTGGTCTCAGATGACGGGGCAGGAATCTGTGGTCTGAGATACAACTATTCCAATTCATCATATTATATTCTGGGTGGAGGACCAACCCCTGACTTATGACGAAAACGTCTGCCGCCCTGCCGCTGGCTTCTTTTGTATTTTCCCACGTTGATACACACAAGACTGGACCAAACCCGTACAAATGGGAGAAATCAATTCAAAACAACCGAGAATGGGCCTAGGCAGGATCCTGCGCTCTGCAGGTCGATTTCATACAGTAGCTCCATCAATGCAAGACCTCGGGGGAGCAAAGTGCCAAAACGTGAAAGACCATCCCATCCCGGCGGCTTCCAGTGACTTGGATGAAGCGGATGAAGCGAAATCCAACGAAAGCCAGTAAGTACGTACGTACAGTATCAATATCACTCTCCGCCCAACCAGCTCGTAAAAGCTAACACCACCACACCATTCCCTCCCCTTGTTGAAGAACCACGCCCCTCGGAGCATTCTTTGAAAACGACCACGCCTGTTCCCACGCCACCTCGTCTCATTCTCTCACTTTCTGGCTCGTCTGCCGATAGTACGAGTAATATTGACAGTACTCCGCACATACTGGAACTGTGCCTCGTACCGTACTGTACTTTATTGTAGATACCTGGTGGATCGACATGCCTTCCCTATTATGATCATGCCTCAGGTCGCATCCGTCACAAAAAAGTACTGACAAGCACGGAGGAGTACGCCAAAGGTGGATGATTGGATGACTGGAGGACTGGACAGGCGGAATACATAGTATCGGAACATTTGAATCGATTCCGTGGACCCTGCGCACCCGCGCCGATGATCGGATCAACAACCCCTTCCGAGAAAGTCGTTCCGCCAATCACGAGGCGGGAGCTTCGGCGCCGGGACAGACGGTCATTCGAGGTTCAAACGTTTGAGCGAAACGCTGGCACCCTGGCGGAAATCAGGCTCTCGGAGTACTACATATGTACTCTGTATAGCATTCGGAGAGGATATGAATGAACATACCTTGGCATGAATATCTGCCAGTTCTCCTTCTCGCGTCTTTCGGTACAAATCGCACGCTTCAAGGCCCAAGTTTATTCCTGAAATATCAGCCTTGCGAACCAGCATTGGCTCGGGACATATGGATAGCACGACAAACAAACATCGCTTGATCTATCTCATGTTTTGTAGAGTGTCATGTCAATCAACCATCGCCCCTTGGTACCTGCCTTGCCACAAGGTAGTTCCAGTTTATCCTCCTCTTGCATGTATCCCACCCCGTTTCTTCACAACTCCCTCTTCCAGGTTCAAGCCAAGGCCCCCATCGGGTCCCACAGAGGTAGCACTGTAGGCTCGGTCTTCAAGATCTCCTTGATCTCCTTGCCTACAAAACCTGGTTCCACAACGACCTGGTAGACAAACTCATCCATCCACCTATCCGTCATGACGAAGTAGCCCTTGTCACCAGCATTCTCACCCCAAGAATTCATGACCCGCCATCTTACACTCTTCTCTTCACCCGTCTTCTCATCCTTCTCAACTTGCACGGCTGTCAAAACCATCGCGTGCGTCATCGCACTTTCTCGCACCCTGAGACGCTGGGATTTCGACAAATTGAGAGAGATGTTGAATGCAAGGCCGTAATCGTACAGATCGGGATCCATGATTCCAGACTGTGAGTTTGAGAATTTCCCGACGTCGCTGCCGAAGAAGACGGGGACGCCGGCCTTGAGCATGGCGATTGCTGCCTTTTTCATGGTCGACATATCAACATTCACGTATGTAATTGGTCGTCCACCCACGACATTGCCCAGTCGAGAAACAGTAAGTAGAGACATGTACTTGTTCCGCGGGTCATTCACCAGCGAAAACATCTGAGACACATCTGCACCTCCAAGGCTGCGGACAACGGATGGGGAGGACATGGACTTGGCGAATTCTAGAGGCGTGAGATTTAGTTTATGGTACTTGTCGCTGCTGTCGTAGAATTCCCAGGTGAACTTCTCTTCTGGTTTGGGCGGTGGGCCGAGCATGAGGGTTAGGATGCAGTGGATCTCGCGCATCATCTTCGCTTTCGTCAACACTATGGAGGAAGACTTCTTCATCGAGGCCGGACCGCTATTGTTAACGAGGGCACGGAGGGCGAGACCGTCTTCGCGGAGTTTCGTGGTGATAATACTCCCCATGGCGGAGGAGTTCATGGCATTGTAGCTGTCAGGGTAGAGCTTTTGAGGGACCTTCAGGCATCACATCGCTGTTAGTGACAGAGCTGCATGACCCAAAACTTGGAGGGCTATTCTTACCAGCCCATATTTCTCCACCAAATTACTCGCCATATCCCACTGACCCCCGTCACCTACCGGCGACCCCAACAGCTCCTGTATAATGCGCTCTTCTAAGTCCTTACCCGCAGTGTCGATCATTTGCTCGAGGAACCAGTTCGCCTTCTCCATCTTGTCCCAGAAGAACAAATATGACTGGGACAGCTCAAATTCCTTGATGTTGTACTTCCTCATGATTGGCACGCGCAGGACGTTTGTCGTCGCAAAGAGCCAGCATCTGCCTGAGCTGCGCTGATTTGTCACCGGTGAGCCTTCGAATGGGATCTTAACATTGAAGGTCTGAGTATCGGAAAGGGTCGAGACTTTGTTCGACACTACATCGCGGATGTTATTAGAGAGGAGAGCGTTCAAAGCGAGCCGATTCTTGGGGTCGGCGAGGAGTTCCTTCTCCCATTCTGAGGCGGTTTTGATGTCGAGGCTAGGATCGGTGGAGAAAGATCGAGGGATACCCTTCTCGGTTTCGACTTGGATGTACTCATGTTCGAGTTCGCGTTGGTGCAGGACATCCCGAGTGCGGAGGGCTTGAAGTTGTTGGACCAAGAGCTTCTCCACCGCGGGCTCGTTGAGCTTGGATGAGCTTTGTGAGTTGCCCATGTTGCCAGAAATGAGGAAAAGGATGAAGCTGATCAGAAGAATAAGAGCCGGCTGGCAACAACTATCAAGTGAGGTTGGTGAGGTGAGATGAAGGCGAGTAAGGCAAGAGGGACTCCGTACGGAGGGGGTTGGAGACTCAACGCAGGCAGCGCCGATAACGCGATAAGATCACAAGGTCCTCGATCCGGCAGCCCTAGTCCACATCTGGTATCTACCAACTGCTCGCAAGGCGACTTGCTCGCATGCTGAGTGTTCACAAACAATAGGACGAGAGGCGAAGAGAATACACCCATATTCATGCCAGGTGTTCGTAGAGCCTGCTTTTCGCGACCCAAAACATGCTGAGATCGTCACAGCTTGGTCCTTCTAGGAGCTGAGATGGTAGCAAAAGCGATACATGTCTCAACTCCTGGCTCGTATGAGGACACCACCGAAACTCCTGGACGTAGCAACCTCGTCCCGCTGCTGGGCGAGAAATCAACTCTAGCTCCCTTTGACTACCATTTGACTTCGAAGCCCGAAACTGTAGAGTAACCCATGACAAGCACCATGATGCGCCAACACCGTTTTCGTCCGCTTGCTGATGCGATAGCCGATTCAAAAAGCCCTGAGCAGTAATTCGACAAGACCGCTTCGAATAGCATTCTTCAACTTCACTCTCTCATCGTCGGTCAAACTCAGTCCTCCCAGCTCTTTTCCACCGTCTCCCTCACTCTCTTGGTATACTCCTTCCGATTATCCTTGTACAGATTACTCGCCTCGACGTTCGCCGGTGAGCTCGTGTTCGGGTCGTTCAGCAAGGACTGAATGCTTGTCAAGATTGCAGCCACATCGTACGTCGGAGACCATCGGTTCTGCAGGATGTCCAAGCACAGCTCGCCGGTGCCGTAGACGTTGGGGTGGAACATCTCCGAGACGAACTTCACTCCAGGTGGTTTGTTCGGATAGGCTTCTTCGAATTGCATAACGAGTCGGAAGGTGCCATCTTCAAAGGGTGTATCTGCGGGGCCAATAATCACGGCGTTCCTGCGGGCGGACTGGGTCAGTCGGGTTGTGCACAGGCTGGTAGGGGAAGAGAGGGGCAGTCGTACCATGTCATGACGTTGTCTGCGATGGGAGAGGCTGAGACACCGGCAGGAGGATCAGTTTGCATGCGCTACAGAGGCAGAGTATCAGCATAATTTACATTCCACAAGATATATGAATCAGCCGGGATACGCCGCAAGGTGCATGTGGCGGAAGAAACGTACTTTGAAGTCCCGCATCAAGCGGCGTCTGGCGGAGGTGGACATGGAGGTCGAGGTATTCTTTTGACGCTGCACAGGTCTAGACTGGCGACGGAGAGTAAGGCACAGTTGCAGAGAAACCTGGTAAGGGCCGCGTTGAAGAAAGATGAGTCCAAGGACAACCTCACGCGACGTGGAAGATGAAGCGAAGGCGATGGCAGTTTGCCCGCAGTTGCCCAAAGCAGTGCGTTATCATTCGTCACTTGGTTCTCGAAAAGACGAGGGGCGATCACTGCCCAACAGCGTTAGCCAGTGCAGAACGGCACGTGACCGTGGAACTCTCCAGGCATTCCCTCCTCGCGCCACCCCAGTTTGCTCCGAAATTTGTCCCCCAAACTTGCCGAGGCAGCTTCGTACCGTGTCTTTCCGCTCCCCCAGCGTCGGTTCCGCGCCTCTCAGAGTTTGATGGCCGGAGAAGGGGAGCTTCGCCGCTTGCTATATCTTGTGGACGGGCGCCTGCCCGTTAATCTTGACTAATTAGTAGGGCATCTCTACCTGAGGCAAACTGATTCCTTCAGAAATCTCATACGTTTACCACTCGTACATCACCAGCCACTTACCGTCGCTACTCCCTCTTTCCCCGCTCGAAGCCGAGTCTTGACATGTGCGGTTGACGAAAGTACATATACCTGTCGACATATACTCGTGCTCTCATTCAGCCTCCACCCTGGATTCTCAATCCAGCACCACCGTAGAGATGCCCTCCCTTACCACCTCCGCGGCCCGGACGGCCATGCGAGCCTCTTCCTCTGCAGCGCGCCTTTCCCAGATGCGGTCCCACCTCAGCACCAACGCCACTTCTCCCATGGCCCGAAATCGAGAGGTCGGCGAAGCATACATCATCTCGGCTGCGCGAACACCCACCGCCAAGTTCAACGGCAGCTTCATGAGCCTCTCCGCGCCTCAGCTTGGTGCCGTCGCCATTAAATCCGCAATCGAGAAGTCCAAGGTGCCCATTGCAAAGATCAGCGACGTATACATGGGCAATGTCCTAGCAGGAGGGGTGGGCCAAGCGCCGGCCCGGCAAGCCAGTATATTTGCAGGCCTACCACCGAGCGTCGAAGCTGTGACGATCAACAAAGTCTGCGCGTCGGGCTTGAAGGCGGTGGCCATCGCGGCACAGAATATCCAACTGGGACTCGCAGAGGCGCAAGTCGCAGGCGGCATGGAAAACATGTCGCGCGTCCCTTACTATCTGCCCCGAGCGGCGCAGAATCCGGCATTCGGCCACATGCAATTCAAGGACGGCCTGATCGAAGACGGACTCTGGGATGTGTACAACCAATTCCACATGGGCAACTGCGCCGAAAACACGGCCAAGAAGTTTAAAATCACCCGAGAAGCCCAAGACGAATACGCGATCCGCAGCTTCGAGCGCGCGCAGAAAGCCTGGGCGGAAGGCAAATTCAAGGACGAGGTCGTGCCCGTCACCGTCAAGGGCAAGAAAGGCGACACGATCATCTCCGAGGACGAAGGGTATAACAACCTCAAGAAAGACAAGGTGGCGTCATTAAAACCTGCGTTCGTGAAGGGCCCAGATGGCAGTGTCACGGCCGCAAATTCATCCACGTTCAACGACGGCGCGAGTGCATTGGTGCTTGGATCCAAGGCCATCGCGCAAGAATACGGCCAGGGAAGTCGCGTGCTCGCCCGAATTGTGAGTTCCGCAGATGCGGCAACCGACCCTATTGATTTCACCATCGCGCCCTCCATGGCCGTGCCTGTTGCGCTGGAAAGGGCGGGGTTGAAGAAGGAGGACATTGCGATCTGGGAATTCAACGAGGCTTTCGCCGCCGTCATCAAGGCAAATGAGCAGGTAAGTGTGCCTTTTCTTCAACTCTATTATGCCGAAAGTCTCTCTGTTTCTGACATGCGTCCTCTAGATCCTCGGTCTCGAAAACGCCAACGTGAATCTTCTCGGCGGGGCCATCTCTCTCGGCCACGCCCTAGGCAGCTCCGGCTCCCGCATCCTCACCACGCTTCTCCATCAACTGAAGCCAGGCGAGTACGGCTGCGCGGCGATCTGCAATGGCGGCGGCGCTGCCACAGCCATGATTGTGCAAAGGATCGAGAGCGTGGAATGAGTGCGACAAGGGTGCTACGGGCAGTGCAGGGTGAAGGTGACAGACAATGCGTACGGCTGAACGGGTCATCCTTTCAGCACACAACACGGATATGCTACCTAGACCCAGAGTGTCAAATACACCAGACAAGCTGTTGCCAGCATAGCGACGGCGTTGTATAACCACGAGCTGATATTATAGTCTCTTCCTGAGTTCAGTGTTATAACGAAGCGGTAGCTAAAAGCATCTGTTCTCCATACCATATGCTCCAGTACCTACAATGTGTCATCACAGTGATGTTGCCGGCATGACTCGAATACTTCAATCGGGGTTGGCGCCCCCTTTGTTCGGGTTCGCCATGCATCTGAACGGCGGGTTACAAAGGAGACCTGAGCCACTCCACGTCGGGCGCCTCCTTCTCGAGGCACGGGATGGGACCGGCGTGCAAAAACTGTGCAGAACGACCCTTGTGCAATTGGTGGACCTGAGGGCTCACAGCCACAGAAGACACCAGGTTTTGCCCTTGGTTGCACAAACTCCAAAAGCGTCACCGAGGACTTCAAGAAAGGTACAAATGTTGGCGATTAGCAGATGCTGAGAGCTGCGCTCATCAAGTTCTTCGCTTCACGAAACTAGCATGGACTCCCTCCCAACCGAAATTCGGCGCATGATATATGCTCAATGCGTGAACATCCGCGCACACGGACTGCTCTATGTCAACAAACAGTGCCGCGATGAATTCAGTCCCCTTCTCACGGACGACTTTGTCCTTGGCTTTCATATCGATCCTTCCTCCTCGACAAAGGTCAATATCATCAGTCCTGACAACTCCGCTTGGGGAGGCCGCTATGTTCTCGACGCCGCATCACCGCACCCTGACTACGGTATTCTTGATTCGATGCCTATAGACCGATTCAAGGGAATTCGCATTCTAATCGATCCGCCCAGCATGGACGACCCGGGGCAAATTGTCGAGGCTGGCTACAATCCAACGCACTGGTTACGGCTTTGCTCCCTCGATGGGCGGACGCAGAGACAGTGCCTAGGACCGAGGAAGACATCTTCGTCCCAGATGCACGATTGGCAACTCGACTGCCACCAATCACCATTCAGGTTCGAGACAGCAAGACGGAAAAATGGCATACTGAAGGGTCCTGGAACAGCAGTCTCTCCAGCTATAGCGCCTGGGACCCTGTTCTGAGAACGGCGGCACCAGAACACGAAAGAGCCTTATCTGACTTGGAAATCATACTGACACCCCTGGCACGCCTTAGAAATGCCGATGCCATTGCCCTCGAGCTGCCGTCTAATGCACCCGCGCAGAGCGGCTTTGACGACTTCAGAAATCGTCTCGTCAGCTTCGGAACTCGAAAGAAATTGTTCGGTCTGGAGATGTCCAAGGAGATAAGATGGAACGATGAAGATATCCAGGCATGGGAGGATGCGCTACACGTATGGCTCGACTATCTTCTCGACGACATGCGCGGGCCCTCAGCAGCGCTACTACGGCGTGACCGGTTCAAGTACTGGTGTTCAGAGTATGAATTTCAGATGGGTCGGAGGATGCACGGCCTCTTTTGTGATCCCGATTGGATTGGCGGCGCTTGGGGTAGCTTGGACGATGATCTTTTTGATCGGATCAAGAAAAGCTTTCACGACAGGTTCATGGGTGCTCGCGAACACGTCCTTGCCGCATACAGAAACACACTAAGGAGGCATGGACAATCGGTCTACATCTACGCGGACAACAAGTCGAGTTTTCGTACCATCACCGCCAAGTACTCAAGCTTCGACTGTGGCCGAGATTAGGCAATGACGAGACATTCTGGGAGGTCTCATATCCTACCGGGATCGAACCGAAGTCTCGCAATGACAACTGGGAAAACACCGAACAGATCGATCTTCTGCATCGCTTGGTACCCCCCGAGAGTAGACGTGACATAACGGCATGCCAGACGTTTCCACCAGAAATTTCAAGATGCAAACACTGCGATCAGGATCGATCGAGAATAGAATCCACTATGCACGTACAAAGAACGCTGCGAGATTATCTCTTCGAGTTCTAGTCGCGCCCTGGGATTCCTTTGCTATTGGGACCTATTGAAGCCACTTACCTGCGCGCTGGGATCTCACGGGGACGGACGATTAGAAGGTACAGCATTCGAACCTCTTCGGCTTCAAGTCGATTCCCGTGCAAATCGGTTGTGTGGATGTCTTCTGGAAAGAGGTTCACGGCTTCTTCGCTTGGCTTGGTTGATACAAAATGAAAACCGGTTGAATCGGATACGGCTGTTACTCGGGCTTCTCTGGCCCTGGACCTAGGGCCTCTGCACTGTCCCCAAACGCGAGGACCCCATTGCCCAAGACTCCATGGCAAGTGACCACGAGAGGCGCCGACCAACCATATTTGATGTGCCGAAAAGCAGCCACCGCACAGCCGGGGGGGAGTTCCATGAAGCTGGCAAAGATATGGTTCGCGAAGCCTGGTGCGGCTGAAAGGCCAAGCGATTTGGACTTCGGCTCTCGAGATAATAATGGCGGCTTGACTCTCGGTGGGCAGAAAGTCAGGCGACCGAACGGTGAAGTCGCCCCTGCAATGACTCGGCATCATCGAGGAGACATGCTTGGCCCGCAGGAGCAGACTAGACACTCGAACACCTGGACGTGCAGTCGACCTAAGGATGTTTAGCAGAGGCAGAACAACTGCGCAGGGAACGGTGGAACTGCGCCCACAAGTAGAAGATGATGAAGATAAGTGAAAGATGTCAGAACTCGACTTGTCGTTTGAAGACTGAGTGTCTTGTTGACATGCCTGGGAAGCCTGCCTGCCTTTGATCATTTCCGTCCGCCCTCACCTCACAGGACTAGACACAGGGCCCATTCCTAAGCGGTCTTAGATCCTCTCAGGATATCGAGACTAGGAGTAAGAGAGATCTGCGGGCGTGAGTGTCGCCAGAATCGTGCCCCACTGGCTAATCCTAGCCACTATGGGAATTCCACGCCTTGTTGTCTCGGGCTCGCCTTCTAGGGAGTGGCCCGTAGGCCCCTCGGCTATCCCATTGCTCTAGGTGTGAGATGACGCCGGGCGAGATTTCATGCCTCCTTGTCAGTTTCATGGCCTTAGTTCTCGCCCTACTCGACCTGCATCCGACAACGATTCCGATAACTTAGTTAATGGCCGTGCTTGACGTGTGCGGCCTGCTGGGTCGGTGCGATCTTTGGCGAGCAAACATGTTGGGGCCATGCCTGGTGAAGGAGGGGTTGAGAGGTTCGTAGGCAGAATAGACAGGGAACAGGCAACCTTCCTAAGCCAAGGTTTGGGAAACGGTGAAAGCCAGCGACAATAGTTCGGCGCAATTGGGACAGCGACACAAATGCCAGAGGCTGAGCACAAGGCTTGCCAGGTTAATGGGCAGCGTCTCTGGCATCTGGAGGAACTGAAAGAGAGAAATAAAAGACAGCAGGAGGCTCCGAACTGAGGCGCCAAGCAAAGAACAGGAGCAAACAACCCTGCCACTCCTTCAGTTGCATTGAACACCCTGGACAAAAGGTGAAATGCCATGTGGTAGTGCCAATCAGTAACCAAGCACGGGCCCAAAAATCTCATCCCCGTATCGCAGTTTTTTGCAAGTTCAACCTCAAACTCATGGATAGGTCATCTGCCCCGGGCTATTATACGGCTGCTTTGTCTTTGGATCCATTCCAGTGGTCCTCACAATTGCTTCCTTCTCCTCCTGGATCAGGGTACAGCATCCGCACCAACAACTCGAGCAGAAATCGCCGAAGCTGCTACCCTCAATGCCGTACCTTTCTCGAGTCGAGCCTCTGTTGATGCACTGTAGAATGCAGGGCACCCCGACGCACATTAGAGCGTAGAAGGCGCAGCACTATGGCATACCATGTCAGTAAGGCCTGAGTGGAGCATCAGTAGCACAAAGGGAAAGGGGGCCCTCAGTCGCATAGCATTGATTCCAATCCTGCGCATCTCTCGCTTTGGACAGGTCGAGATCTTCACTGGGGTGGCGGGCGCCGAAAGGCGTTTTGTTACCGGTGCAGGAGTGGCATCAAGTAGTGATAAAGTTGCCACGTCCTGGTTGGGCCGGTTGCCACAGTAAAAGAGACATATGTAGAAGAGTCACCTACCGATCCGTTGCAACCGCTGGATTCATGGTCGCCCTTGTAGCGATCTTGTGTCTTGCCGTAGAGAACACACGGGCACCAACATCCTAGACAGCCTTCCCCACGAGATCGAGTCAGCAAGTCATGGTTCTCCTTACGAGTTCCGGCCGACGACTTACAGGTGCCGAATGGTGAGAAACAGTCAAAGAGGCCGAAAGACCATTTTCCTCCAGCACCAGCAGGGTAAGCTCCAGCTGCACCGTTTGCAGGCTTTTCCGTTCCGTTAGACTGTGCCATTGGGGATTGAATTGAAGAGTTCTTGAAAGAGTGCGAGAAGCAAAAGGTCAAACGGGGTCGAAGGGAACGATGGCGACAATAATCGAAACTGAGCGAGGTGGAGAAGAATGGTCACTTGGGAGCAGTCGGAGGGCGAGTTGGATATATCACACGTTGAAAGGTCAAGTTCGACCTACAAAAGGCTCATCAGTCGTGTCAGGTTTTGGGAGTCCTAGCGTTGTCCTTCGCGAAAGACGCTTGGGCCTCAGCTGAAAGCTATGGTTTCGGCCCCAGTGACAACCCGGATGAATACTGCATGGTTGTCTGCGATCCTGCCCCCTGATGCTTTGCAAGGCCATCATCTTCGGTAAACATAATTGGCTGATGAAGGCTTGGTAGACTCGGATGGGGCTTAGGAGGATCGCACAGGGCTGGAAAAAGGGTCTTTGAGTTTTGGAGGCTGGGCTGCACGGGGTTTCAGCAGGCTGAATTCGGATTACCTAACATAGAACGACGGTACGAACCCGATCGTGCAAGGACTGGTTGATGAATGGGCCAGAACGATCCCTCAAGAGTGGACAGATGGCGTGACAGGTTGCTCAAACACGAAGTGTGGAAATTGAAGGAAGACGTGTCCCGTGGTCGATGCTGGAGTTTCCCGGGGGCGGCCCAAGCGGATTCGAACTGGCGACACTTGACCTCTCAGCCCACCGCATACTCCGTCGAGGTCAAACTCTGTCTCTTCGTGTCGCAATCTGGAAGCCAAATCAAAAGCGTTGAATATTTGGAAAGGAACGATTACGAGCTCGCCTTGGGTACTTGCGTCCCTTCAGGCCGTTGGAAAATGTTGCTGTGTCCGTAACCACGCCCGCATTCAGCTTTCATGTGACCCGAGTCTCAACACGAAAGCGCCTGGTACTATCGCATCCCGTGCCGTGCGTCGTCAAGTGAAACTGAGGTGAAGGTCAAGAGTTTGCACCTTTGAAGTCGGAAATGATCCTCCTCAGTCTCGCCAAAAGCCCCATTTTGGGGCCAAAATCCTCCCTACACCTCAGAATAGGAGGTGGAGATCAGAAGTTCAATCTGCGGTGTTGACCCGCGCGGACTCGACCTTTCCTAGAATTGAGAAGAAACTTTTGACCGGATTTGGAGCATATATGACCAGATGGGAAGTTCATTTTCAACAGATCCGCAGAGGATGTCCATGCTCCAGTGACAGTTTCATGTGACTCATTTCCGCTAGTCGGTTTGAACGGATTTTGCGTCGCGCAATTCCTTCGACATCAATGTCAATGCTGTTGCATCCTGCTCTTAGCCCAGATCGTCGGGAACCTCGCATCGAAAATAACGTTGACGAGGTCTCTGAGGGCACTTGATGCTTTCCTTTTGCTTGCAGCGCGCTTTCCTGGGGCCTTCTGCCAGTCGTAACCGGCGGAGCCCCCCTCCTCTCTTATTCCAAGATTGCGTCGCTGTACACGCAGGATGACCCAGGTGAGCGGCCTTCAAAGTTCGAGACGCGTCAAGCCCGCAGCAACCGTACGTCGGGTGATGATACTTGTAAGATGGGGGAGCATAAATAGCATACTGAGAGGACTGAGAGCGGGTTGCCGTTCCTCTTCCCTTTCCTGCAATCAAGCAGGTCTTTTACGGCGCCACCGAGTCTGGTTTGTGGAGGTGTTAGTTCATCAGTTTTCAAGATCATGTTGCATCCATAATGTCTTCCGCGCCGACTGCATCGCCATTCGTTGAGGTGTGTTGCGACTGCGCCCGCTCGTACTCCTCCCTGATAGTCTGGACTATCCTCTGGATCTGTTGTTGTCCCTCCTCGCCGGGAAATCGGTCTTCCAACTCCTCGACCACGCAAGAAAGCAGCTCGAGGTCGGATGGTTGATATGCGGCTTCGTCCTCTTGTCCTCCGGCACTAGGTTGCGCTTCGTCACCTGCGGTACCAGTATTTTCGTTTGCAGCAGCCGACTCTATTGAACCGCTTACAGCATCAACATCGCCATCTTGATCTCCGTTCATTAATGGCTGCTGTTCGTATCCCCTCGCCAGTCCAACTCCCAGATTGACCATCATGTACGCCTCTGTCTTCGACAACCCCAACGTGCCCAACTTAGGCACCACGGTTTGTATAAAAGTCTCTGGTGGAGGGTAATTCGCAATGTAAGGGATCGTGCCGGAGATGTAATCCTGAAAGTCCTCTCGCACGCGCTGATAGCCCTTCAAATTGACAGGTGTGTAGGAGCCGATCTTCTTTGGGGTTGGCCGGGGTGGATTCTGAAGGAGAAACCTATGAACTTCTGAGGTTGTCAGGAGAGCGGACTGAGGATCGAGGACCTGAATTGCATGTACCGTCAGCGATTGTCCTTCGGAGAATGGTGCCGTATCCATGACTGGTGACGCGTCTAGTGTACCTTCATTTTGGTGTATGCTGCGGCTTATTGCCGTTTCAGCTTGGGGACGATTCCTGGCAAGACCTCTTCTCAAGCATACACTGTCTGTCTGATAGCTGCATAAAGACGCGGGAGGTAGATGGTGAAACCACATATCAAGTAAGAACAAACGAACGAAGGCATCAGTCGTGGTGCGGAGAAAAATTAATGGAATCGCACCTGCTGCTGGCGGGTGCGGGGTGGTTTGTTCCGAAGTTCATCCGTGTTAGTCAGCACTGTCGAGTTGTCAGAGTTCGGTGAGAGTTAGATGAGAGTTGGGTGAGAGTCAGCTATTGTTATATGTTGGGTACACTCGGGCCTAGTTTCTAAATGAGCCTGAGCTTGCTACTGAGCCCCTCTTCATAAAAAGGAAGCAGAGGCAGCGACGGTGCTTGAAGCATGGCAATGGATCAGAGCAACCGTCGCCAGGACATTGAGAGCGCGGCAGAAAACCATCCGAGTGCAATGGAGCAACTATGTATTTGGCGATGGCTGCTGCATTAGGAGCTCTCGGCTGTATTTGACCATGCAGAGCAATGTCAGCACACGGGCAGTATGATTCAGAAGGCATCTGTTGTATTGTGCTTCGATTCAGCTATGCAAGCAACGAGCTGTTCATTGACAATAGTAATGGTAGGCCAACACGATCAGTGCCAACCTTCATGTCCATGATTGTACATTTCTTTCGTTCGGGCCAATGTTTGGAAACTCCATACCCCGACGCCATGCAGCAAGCAGAAACACACGAGAATGTGAACAAGAGGAAGAGTGAGAGAAGAACACTCATGCCTTCTCCTTCCGCTTCTTCTTCTTGTCCGCCTTCGGCGTCTCTGCATCCTCATCCGTCCTCTTTCTCTTCTTGGTCCCTTCAACCTCCCCATTCGTCTTGGCCGAGTTCGCCTTCTCTGCCGCCCTCTTCAACTTCTTAATATCCTTTTTACTGATCGCACTCGCCGTGCCATCCTCATCGAAGTGAATCTCCCCCCGGACAAGCTTCCTCCTGTATCTCTCTACACTCAAGCCACATTGCTTAGCAAACCTCGCAATATCGGCCTCAGATTGATCCGCAGTTGCTGCATTCTCTGTCGATCTCTTCTTTTCCTTCTTGGCGGCCTTACGGGCGGCCTTTTCGGCGGCTTTGCGTTCCTTTTCGGACTTGCGGGCTTCGCCCTTTGATGCGGCAGTTGAAAAGCCGTTCACACCGTTGACTGAGGATGGGACGATAGCGTCGACCTCGGCTTGAGTTATGGGTTCGTCGGGTTCGGATTCGTCGTCCATGTCCTCATCTTCATCCTCGTCCTCTTCTTGCCTCACACCGGAGCCAAGGTCTTCGGGTTCGGCAACCTCTTCGATGAGTTTCTTGGGCTCTTCCTTGCTCTTCTTGGCCTTTTTGGTTTTCTTTTCTTCTTTGGCCGGAGCTTCGTCGCCAGAAAGACCATCAGCATCGGGGTTATACTTCCGTGCCTCCTTGATTTCCCATTTCTTTGGCTGCGGGGTGGCGGACACGCCGTTTGGTGCGATGGCAACTCCTCGAGGCTTGAGAGGTTTGCCTTCCATGCCGGCTAGTTTCCGCTCAAGATAGGCGCGTGAAGACAGACCCAGGGCGGCCTTCTCATCTTCAGGGATGTTGGCTTCGTCATCGCCCCATTCTTGTAGAGCATCGACTCTCAGACCGAGCGCGGCTTTTGCGGCGAGAATTCTGGCCATTTTGCCCTTGTTCTTGCCCGAAGCTTGGCCGATGAGGGAGGCGTGGTAGATGAGGCCGTATTTGGGGGTATCGTGCTTTGTCTTCAGCGCACGGAAGAGGGCCTTTTCGGCGCCGAGGATCTGGATCGTGCTGGCCGGGCTCTTGGAAAGATTCATTAAGCTTCCGGCGTGGGCGATGAGTCGGGCGCCGACCAGTTCGCCCACCAGTGCTGTGAGGTTAGGCGCAATGGCAGTCATCCGTGCTGACAGGTAGCTTGCCAATTGCGTTCTGTATTCTGTGAACTGCACGACCTGCTCAGCCAGATTCTGTATGTTCTCCAGATCTTCATCTGTGATTTCTGTGCCCATTGACCTGTCTGCGGCGGCCTTGACAGCGGCTTCGATCTCCTCCGGCAGAATTTCCGCAAGATCGCATGTCTCCCAATTTGTGCGCATGCCCATCTTCAGGACGACTTTCGCGTACGCGAGGTTGTCGTTCAGAATCTTCGCCATTTCAGGGAAATGCCATCCGTACCACTCTTTGACTCGCATCGCATATGTGTTCAGCTCCTTGTCCAGGTCGTCGAGGAGGCCTATCGCCTGTACGATCATGACATCGATCTTGTCTGGCGAGAATTTCAGTTTGTGTCGGGCGAGAGAGTGTGAGAGACCCAAGGACATGGTCTTGACATCTTCCGGCAACAGTCCCGGTATGAGTGAAGGTAGATGTTCTCGAATGGCTCGATAGAGGTCCGCAGTGGTCGAGTCTGCCACGGCTTTAATCTCCAACCCCGGGATCTTGCCAATCGCATTCCCTAGCTTCGGGTCTGCAACGGCGAGCGAAATCTTTTTCTCATCCTTCAGACTGTTCAGCAGTGAGGACAATGTTGATGTGACCTTTCCCTCCACAATAGCCGCCGCTTCTTCCAATGCGGCTGCAGCACTGTCGAACTTTTGGAATTCCTTCAGCTTCAACTGCGAAGTCACACTTTCGACGTTGGTGAGTTCGGACGCGAGGTCGTCTCGCTTGAGGAGCTTTTTGTCTTTGGCTTTGAGGAGGGCGTAACCCGCCGAGGTCTCGGTAAGGATGAGGAGCGTCATAGTGAATATGCGCCGGGCGGACGCTCGGCTAACAGTTGGTGAGATACTGCGATATTCGATATGGTCTCGTGAAGAATATCGTTGCTACTGGAAAAGCTCTCCAAAATTTCTTTGCGGAGCGCATCCACTTAAAACGCCAAGAGTGAAAACTGCTCCTGTGAGGGCCTGTGCTCCCCCCGAGCGACCTTGCTCCTTTTGGCGGGCCGATGACATTTCCGATGATCGGTCACCAAAGTTAACCATGAGCACTTCCAATGAAACCTCTAGATGGAGGAGGTCTGCATGTGTGTTGCGAGAGAACCCTCGTCGCTGCTTTCGCTGGGTGCGATTCCTTGGACGCTTTCGCACTATGCGCTTAAATGCTCAACAAACCAATATTTGAGCAACGATTTAACCTGATGTAGAGACCGACCTAGCTGCGAAGCTTCACACAATTTCTTCTCACTGACGGAGACCTTCGATCCAATGTGCCTGACCGCCGACGAGCCCACTGACCTCTCTTCTCCTCCATCCCCCTTCCTTCCTTCCTCGTTCACTGTTTTCGCCAGGTTTCTTCCTGCCGGAGCACGTGCTCATCCCTTTAGTGCTTGAGCTCCGGGCAGTGCTTATTCCATGCCCGATCGAGGTTGCTGACAGCAGGTTCTTCCTTTGGAGCACGCACGATGTGGCAGCACAGATGGCGGACAATGACTGACATTCCTATACTAATTTGTGGTATCAGACAGATATCTGAGCTGTCTATACTTATCGAGTCAAAGATTTGGCAAGATGCGAGTTGATGCTCTGAGCTGAGAGATGGATTACGGTCGTTTTCGACCCGTTGCCGAAATCATGCCGTCGAGGAGCCAAAGCCGGTTTTACGCACGAGAACAGGGAGGATGGTTGGAAGGTATACTTGGATTGCTAAGATATTTTTGACGAATCGGTGTTAGCTCTATTTAGCAACCCGGAAGTGACGGGAGTAGAAGCACCTGGTACTTATTTCACCACAACGGGCCATTTAATCACAAGGGATGTGGATCAGTTCGATTGTCCGAACCAGACCTCCCTTGTGGCCTCATTGCACAACAAGACGCCGCAGCCCTTGCCTAAGATTGAAAGCGGCGCGATGCCCCTTTTGGAGACAAGGGCGTCGACGAGGTGGACAATATCGACGGCGCCCTGATCACGAGTCCTAACCCAATGTCGCAACTCGCCAGCAACCAGATTAGCTATTATTGACCTCCCGTACCCCGCACAGGTCACGCCGCAGCCAGTGATTAGCACGGTCGTTGTTCTTCGCATTCGAATCATGCGGATGGTGCGGCTATCCATGGGCGAGATGGCGAAACGGCGGAATGGTACGGTAGGCAATGAAATATCACTTGCCCACCCCGGATATTGCGACTGTCAGGCCAGTGATAGCGAAAGTAGCGGCGATTTGTCTGTCGTCTATAGATCTAGTACATATCAGGTATTTTGTCGTGCCTTTTTTCGAAGTCCCTCCTTCGAAGTTGCTCACCTTTCCATCTTGGTCGCAGTTTCTGTCTCGATCTTATGATAGTATCGCTCTCATTGCCCATCCCACGACCGAGTAGCCACAATCCTCACACAGTCCTGCCTAGTTAACATGTACTCGAATAAAAAGTTACAGTAACGCGCCGTAGTTCGTTGGCTCCTGAACCTAGAGGGCTTCGCAAGATGAATGAAGCACCAAACATGCTCTCCAGCGAAGGTCATGTCCAGTGCCAGCGATTGGCAGCGATTGGCGGTCCTGCGACGCCGGGGACAGCGTACTAAAGCTTGCGCAAAAGGTCTTAGATGGGCGTTATGTGTCTTGAAAATCGTACTGCATTATTCAATTACCGGATTTCGCAGACCCATGTTTCAGGTACCTCGAAATCCAAGCACCTGCTATAACGCCAGACCCTTCCGATATCACATCCTTTCATTACCTAGGTACTGTACCATGTTTCTCCCACTTAGATAGCCTGCAGCCCATATTCCTGAATCGTAGGATCAACAGACTTTGGGTCCAGATAACAACCACCGGCGTCCGCTATTCAAGTCTTCTTGTAAGCATGGAGGAACCGCGCGATTGCAAGATGCCCGTTGTCGGCGGCGAACTTGGCGGCCCTCTTTCTCTCTGATTCCAAGCTCTCATTGTCTCCATAGGCGTCGAGGAGCAAGTGCAGCACATCCAACCGGCCGTGTTCGGCTGCTCCTTCGAGGGCAGTCCTTCCCTGGCTCGTTGCTGCCGGGGCATCAACATTCGCTCCTGCCCGGAGGAGAATGAGAGCAATTCGAGCATAGCCCTTGATCGCGGCGGCTTGAAGTGCAGTGACTCCGCCAATGTCGGCAGCCGGCGCGTTTACATCGGCGCCGAGATTGAGAAGGTAGTTAACGAGCTTTATGTCACCGTCCTCCGCAGCTCGTTGAAGTGCCGTCCTTCCCCAGTCCGTGCTCGCAGCTGCGTTCACATCTGCCCCTTCACGCACAAGAGCTTGAACAATGCTCATATACCTTTTCGATGCTGCGATCTGAAGAGCTGTCATTCCATTCTTGGGATTTGCTGGGCTGCTCACACAGGCACCGGCTGTTATCAAGGTTTCGATGATGTCAATGTTTCCAGTCGTCGCCGCCGCTTGAATTGCACTCCTTGTCCCCTCGACCTGAGCATTCGCTGGAGCGTTGACGTCAGCATTTGCTGCTAATAGCATTTGCACGAGGTCCAGGCTGCCTTTCCTGCAAGCTACTTGAAGAGCGGTCCATCCGTCTGTGAAAGGAGTATTCGCGTCGGCGCCTGCATTCAGCAAGGTTTGTACCATCTGAGCGTCAGAGTAGAACGGAGCCAGAGATGCTTCGAGGGCGCTCTTCCCTCTGATAGGACTAGGTGGAGCATTAGGGTCTGCACCATGTTTGAGGAGCAGCCGCACCATATCTAAGTTGCCCTTGCTGACAGCCATCTGCAGAGCAGTGTAACCTGCTTTTTGGGCAGCAGGTGCATTGACATCCGCCCCAGAATCTAGCAGAAGCTGCAGGAGCGTAGATGAACCGCTCCATGCTGCTGCTTGCAAAGCCGTCCGCCCGCCACAGAAGTAGGCGGGAGCATTGATATCGGCATTGGCGCGAATGAGCAACTGTGTTAGCTCAGCGTTGCCTCTCGTGGCAGCTGTCTGGAGTGCCGTCATTGGATGCTCGTCACTCGCTTCGTCATTGGCATAGGCGCCATGTTGCAGTAGGAGGCAGGCGATTTCATCACAGCCGCTGTCAATAGCTGCTTGGAGTGCCGTTCCGCCATCGCAACCGGCGGAAGCGTTGGCATCTGCGCCGGCATCCAAGAGGAGCCTGACAACTTCGATATCGCGGCAATGGACGGCTGCTTCAAGTGCTGTGTATCCATCCTCATGTGCTGCAGGCGCGTTAGGGTCGGCTTCAGCCTTCAGCAGTAACTTGACCATGTCAGTGCGGTTTTTCCCTGCAGAGGCGGCACCTTGCAGCGCCGTCATACCCCCGCTCGAGGCCGCGCGAGCGTTCACCATTGCTCCAGCTCTGACGAGAAATTCTACCATCTCTAAGCTTCCACAAGCTGCTGCAGCTTGCACTGCCGTTCTTCCCTCCTTAATGGCCGGAAGGGCGTTGACATCTGCGCCGGTGTCCATCAGTACCTTGGCCAGCCCAAGGTTACCGTTTTCAGCAGCTACCTGCAGTGCGGTCCTCCCGAGGTATCTTCCGGCTGTAGCATTCACATTTGCGCCTTTTTGTAATAAAAGCCGCACCAGTGCCTCGTTTCCCGTGGCTACTGCCACCTGGAGGGCTGTATGCTCGTACCCTCCTATTGCCCTGAACTCAAGGTTGGCACCGGCGCCAAGCAGCAATCGGAGCATCAACGTGTTTTCGCTCCGAATGGCTGCTTGCAATGGTGATACGGTCCCGAGGCCAAACCAGTCTTCCAGCAAGGCACATACAGCATCTTCGCATACGTTTGCCGGACATAGGTCAACTCCAGCCCCCGCCGCAAGTAGGATCTGGACGGAGGCAAGGTCGTCGGCCTCGGCGGCGAGATGCAACGGAGAGTTAGTCCGGCGGCCACCCCACTCATGGAGCCGAGTCAGCATCTCTTGGTAAGCGTCACCCCGTGGGGCATCAACATCTGCGCCAGCGTCGACTAGAAGATGAACTACCTCCGATGATCCAAGGGCAGCTGCTACTTGCAGAGCAGTCACATACGAGTACTTGTTATCTTCGTTGACCATATTGGGGTTAGCGTGGGCCTTTAGTAACAGATCCGTCATCTCTGTAGACTTGTGTCCCGCAGCTGTCATCAACGGTGGTTGTGTACCGAACTGAGACATCTGGTTAGGATCTGCACCCGCTTTCAGTAGCACGGCCACCATTTCGACGGAGACTGCGGAGACTGCACGTTGGAGGGGCGTCTTGTTAAACATGCCTGCAACCTGCATGTTCGGATCTGCCCCTGCGGCGAGTAATATCTCCACCATTTGCATATTCTCTTCCTCTACCGCCACCGAAAGGGCAGTTTTCCGACTTAGTTGCCCTGCTGGGGCGTTGACATCAGCTCCAACATCAATGAGGCTCTCCACCATCGTAATATCTCCAAGCTCTGTAGCAGCGACGAGTAGGTTCGAGGCAAAGATTTCTGCTGTCAATGACGCCGATTTGGAAAGTTTCTTGATTAACCATGCTTGTCCGGTCTTGCACATCCATTCCACGAGCTTGAGTGTCTCGGCGCCCGACATCAAATTGTTGGATGAGAGGTATGCACAAAACACAAACAAGCGGAACAGCGCGACTTGAGGAGGTGAGTTGTAGAGGTTCTTCACGCTAGCCGCAAGCCCACCATTGCCTCTGTCGACCATGACGGGCTCCAAGCGCAAGTATATACGGTCGCCTTCGACAGCATTTGAAAGGGAATCACCCTTCCCGAGGCAGCTGGCTAATAGCAGTCGTGCTTCAGGCAGGGATTTCTCTGTTTCAACATCTGACGTCGCTTGGAATGCTTGGTTCATACTTTGATGTCCTGCAGGCAATGATGAAGGGTTGTAGTTGCACGAGAACTGCGTGTCGAACGGAGCAGGAACCCAAGTGTCACTCGCACCAAAGCTGTTGATACCGGTGGAAAATAGAAAGGTCGTATCCCACGAGTCGACGGCAGGACTCGTGGCGAAGGCAGGCGTTGACGACAGGTATTCTTGATTAAGAATTTGTCCGGATAGAGGGGCTGGAGAGAGTGCGACTACGAAGAGCAATTAGGTCTGGAGGAGACGAGCTTGAAAGAAGTCGATTCGCAACTCACTCTGTCCCTGGAGAAAATCTTCAAACTCAAAAGATGGCAAACTTCGAGGTAGCTGGAGCTGAGGTTCGGTAAACGCAGCTGGTGTGCAGACAGATACGTCTTTAGGGGTTTTAGGTTCTATGTGCGATCAGCAGGCATCTCGTTGGCGACTTTGAGTCTGTGTTCAACTCACCACCGGCACAGGATCGTCTGTAGGTCTGAAGCAGAGGTACGTGACGAGCGATCTCCTTTCGCACCTTCTCTGCAGGCTGCTTTTTCCCATGAATGAACACGTCGCTCTCTTTTCGAAGTAGCTGCCGCTTCTGTATGCGATAGCTGATGAACTTCCAGCTGTCGTCCTTGGTGTACTTTGAAAACCCCCACTTCCTGAATTTCCGTGTGTACTGATACAGCCTTAACATGTCCCCCGTTAGCATTCATACAAGGAGAATGAGAGAAGCAGAACAAACGTCTTGTCGAAGCCATATTTTTCCCTCATGAAGCCCAGCACTTGCTCTTTCGTCATGCCTTGCGCCAAGTACAACAACTCCATCTCGCTTTTGTACCGCTCCCATTCTCCATCAACGTTGGGTACAGGCTGCGCCATTGGTACGTCGAACAAAATCAATGAGCGGCACCAGGGGAGAAAGCCCCTATGATTGAAGGCCTGAAGCTGGGGGTCAGACAGTTGTACTCGTTGTGAGATTCAGACCATCTACTGACCGTTCAGAAGTCGGAGGGCCATGAGTGAAAAAGGTTGAGAAACAGGAATTTATAACGCTGAAGCGGGTGTAAGGCGCTCAAACACCAACAGAGTTGAGCAACTGATGTTATTGGCTCAAGCCGGATTGTGCGCACCCCCGGTCGTGGCGTATGCAAGGCGTCGGTGCGTGAGGCTGGCTACGCTCACTTGGAGAGCCGCTTTCACCGATGGGGCATAGACCCAGGTGTTGTTCAGCATCTTGCCTGCCCCGCAGGCCTTGAATTTGGCCCTGATCATGACTGGGCGAGACCACATTGTTCCCGGCTCCGCTGGTACTCTTGTGGCCTTTTGTCTGGTGCACACTGGTCCATCGCCTTGCCGATGCGTTGGCGAGAATGATACCAGTCAAGTGAGAATGCATGACCCCCCAGCGGATTGTGGGGCGCCTCGTATTTGCAGTGGGCCATCGAACTCCCTCGAAGCCTGACGCGCAATACTAATAGTTGTTGAGAAGTGTGCCCATCGGACAATGGCGAAGCGGGAATTAATACCTCGTACTCCGTAGACGCGCAGCTGTGGCTGACTTAGAGCAGTCTGACATAAGAGGAAGGTTTGGCGATGCCCAGCACCTGGTAGTTAGTCAGCTCAGCCTCGTTGTTCGCGCAAGGCTGATTGTGCGGGCTAATCAGAAAATTCGAACGAGATTTTGCTTTGCAATTCAACGCGCGTTACAGGATATTTCCCGCTGAATTTAGCGGCACAGCTAAAGAATGCTTGAGCACGAGGCCCTATCTTCCACCGAGATATTCCGAAATGAGCGCTTTGATTGAGAGACTAAGACCGATAATCTGGCTTGTCATGGTGGACGGTGGGACCGATGGTAATATTTAATATCTGACGTCCCAAGATACACCAAATTGAACAGCTTAGACACAGCAGAGAACTCCATTAGTCACCTCCCACCGCTCGCTTCCAGCGCACGCTTGACACCAAAACACATCTTCCGGATCAATCGCTTGTTTAATGGCAAGAAGACGAGGGTAGCTACTTCCCCAGAATGCTTGTTGAAAATTCGGTTCGTACGTCGGCAGGTTTGCTACGACTCATGATACATCAGACCCCGCAAATGGCGCATCCAGATGGATAGAGAAATCGGTGCGACCGTTGTGCCACGAAAGCCATGACCAGTGCCTTGGACTATGAAGCGGACATTGTTCTCTCGCGCAAAATTGACGCCAGCCTGAACATGTTCGGGCTTGCTTGCATTGACGACGTAGACGGGATATCCTACACCGCTGCAAGGATCCTGTGGATATGGCAAGCAGGTGTCATTGCTCCAATTATTCTCCCCAACACTGACCGGGTCGTCCGAGTGGAACGCCCAGGATGTGGTCCAAAGATCCGCTACAACAGCACAGCTGGCATTGTCATAGCTTGACTGATCGGGATGGCAGACAGCACCAGGTGGCGTTGGCGCGATGAGATTCCCGGAGAGCGTTCTGTTGAGAGCATCCCAAACAAAGGCCGAAGGCCAGCTTGTTGTTCCGGGAACGAAACGGCCTTGCACTGTCTGCCGGATCGAGCCGCAAGAGCCCACCCAAAATAGCAGCAAGCAATCGGTGTCCCAAGGATTTGTCTCATGGTGTTTGTTTACACCGTGGCAAACAGATCCAAGACGAAACATTGTACAGTCAGTTCGCGTCTTGATCTCACTATATGAACGAGTAGCCACATCCACCATTTGTCAGCAGCTCTGCGACGCGATGTAACTCTGCTCGGAGGACATTGTCGGAATATTGTGAGTGGCACAATTGCCCCCGGGAATATTCCATGACTAATGCCTGTATAGCGTCACCATTGTGAGCATCCTTCGTCTTGAAACTCTTTTCTCTTTCGCAAACTCTCACAATCTGTCGTTCGATGGTGTTCCATTCGGGTATTGGTCCTGCATCGAGATGGATGTCGGCGTGATCTGTGCTTGCATGCCAGCACTCTATTCGTTGTTTAAACATTTCTTCCCGCAGGTCTTTGGCGGCACTCTTGCGGCGAGCAAGGGCACGGGGAAGAGTGGCACGGGGAAATACAGTGGAATGGGAACTCCTGCGATACAACTCGACGTGCGCAAAGATAACGACAAGGAGGACTTCCACCCATTGGTGGACATCGAGAGCGCCAAGGATGGTCGTCCAGGTGTTGCCATATAACGGACTCCGGATTAACTCGAGTGGAACATTCTGGACGGTACCTGCGTGTCGTGCTCATTTTGGCAGACACCATAAAGACTTACCATATCAAAAGAATATTGGAGTGTAGTTAGATGGAGACACCAAAAGGCGGATTCATTGTCCGACTGGGCTCGAGAATCGACAGTACCTGCTAATCAATTCAAAGAATTTATAGGGGCCATTTACGTCTCAGAGAAAGAGGGTGCTCTCCTTCTCTGTCGCCTTTCCTCTCTAATGCTCTATATCAGATCCTGCCCATTTCTCTGGCGGCCGGACTGACGTAAGCTTCAGATCCGGGAATGCATTCCCGTCCATCTTCTTCGGCCTCTCTCAAGACCATAGCTTGGATCTCCTTCGAAGACAATCAGCCAGGCTAAACTCGAGGCAGGCCCCCTGTCTTCGTCAAGTAAATGAGCCAAGAGTCGGCACTGTCGATCAGGGGCTACACAGTATTTGTGACGGCCCGGTCTTGCCCGGCAGGGATCTGTACCCGCTAAAATCCAGCGTGGATACATGAAAGCGGTCCGGCGTCTCCACTTTATTTCCCGCTCCATTTGTGGTCGGGCACACTCGAGCGAGTCTCAAGTGTACGAGTAGTGATCTTCTCGCCGGGATTTCGACGATGGATCCTCACAGACTCCAGTCTCCCCCATCGGTGGGTGAACCTATTTCTGATGCGCAGACACCGATGCCACGGGCACAGAGCAAGCAAGGAGGATATAAGTCTCTCTCTTAGGAGGCTTCAACTCTAATCGTTGGCTTTGCCTGACCCATCAGTCGTTCATTTCTGGCGCGGTTGGAATACCAAGCGGGACTTGGTCGCTGGAGCACTTCCTCGATTCGCCCGGTGATGCATTTCCTTGCCTTCTTGGCTCTGCTGAGCCCGATGGTGGCCGCTCTGAGGTGAGTGACAGACAGTCTTTCGATCCGGACCGCTTCGACTGACATATGCCCTAGTCCGGGACACAGACGTTTGCACCATAACTATCCCAAACGTCAAAATGGCACACAGACAGCAAATGAGACGGCATACGACTACGTAGTCGTGGGAAGCGGCCCCGGAGGCGGCCCCTTGGCTTCGAGGCTGGCTATTGCAGGTCACAAAGTACTCTTGATTGAGGCCGGAGGCGACCATGGTGATGCGATTTTCCAACAAGTGCCAGCCTTGCAGCTCCAGTCTACGGAGTATGAACCAATGAAGTGGGACTATTTTGTCAATCACTACAGTGATGCACAGAGACAAGAACAGGACTCGAAAATGGTATGGCAGACACCTTCTGGCGACCAATACGTTGGCAACAGGCCCCCTTCAGGGTCAACGCCACTTGGAATCTGGTATCCACGGGCCGGGACCTTGGGCGGCTGCGCAGCACACAACGCCATGATCACCATTTACCCGCACGAAAGCGACTGGAACAACATTGCTTCGATCACGGGCGATAGTTCGTGGAAAGCAGCGAGAATGCGAGAGTATTTTCAACGCCTCGAACGGTGCAGGTACCTACCTAACAGCATTGTCGGCCATGGCTTCGACGGATGGTATGAAACCAGTGTAACTGAGCTGTCTCTTGCAGTCGAGGACCAGAAGCTCCTGTCCGTCATCATCGCGGCTGGAACAGCTATGGGCCGAGGTCTCGTCGGAAAACTCCTCAACACGGCAACCGGATTGGCCGAAGTCGCCTGCGCGACCTCAATGCATATACGCCCAACCGCGACTCCCAAGAAGGGCTGTATCAAGTTCCAATAGCAGTCAGTGAGGTCGCGAAGAAACGTACCGGCCCGCGTGATTTCATCCTCGCCACGGCCAATGCTGTCAACGCCGATGGATCGCGGAAATTCCATCTTGACATCAAGCTCAACACCTTGGTCTCGAAGGTCCGAATTGATACCACTGGCGCACGACCAAAAGCCATCGGCGTCAATTTCATCGAAGGACATAACCTCTACCGAGCTGACCCCAACTCTGGATCAGCTTCAGCGGGCATCTCGGGCAGGGTCGACGCTGCTAAAGAGGTCATCATATCCGCCGGTGCATTCAATTCCCCACAATTGCTCAAGCTTTCAGGGATCGGTCTTGCCGCCGAGCTGTCAAAGTTCAATATTCCGGTCGTTGTCGATCTACCGGGCGTCGGCACGGATCTTCAAGACCGCTATGAGGCCACCATCGTAGGAGACAGCAATACTGATTTTGCTCTTACCAAGGACTGTACCTTCCTACGCACCAGTCCGGACCCCTGTTTGGAACAATGGCAAACCTTTCCGGGCCCGTCACTCAAGGGAACGTACGCGACCAATGGAATCGCCATTGCCGTGGTCAAGAAGTCATCGGTGGCCGAAGGTGATCCTGATCTCTTTGATCTCGGGCGCCCCGGCCTACTTCACAGGCTACCACCCAGGATATGCCAACCAGTCTCTGATCGACGCTCATCATTGGTCCTGGATTGTGCTCAAAGCGCACTCGCGCAACAATGCCGGCACCGTCACGCTTCGGTCGGCCGATCCTCGCGACATGCCAATCATCAACTTCAACTACTTTGGCACGCGCAGCACCACCAACGAGGCTGATGAGAAGGACCTCCAAGCCGTCTATGAAGGCATGCAGCTGTCACGCGACATCTTCAAGAACTACATCCCGCTCCAGGGAAACTTCAAGGAGGTGTGGCCTGCGGATCGCGTCACGACGAAGCAAGAGATGAAAGACTGGATCAAGAGGGAAGCCTGAGGTCATCATGCCAGCTGTACTTGTCCGATCGGCGGTGACAATGACCCGAATGTTGTGCTGGACTCCAAATTCCGCGTCCGGGGACGGTTTGAGAGTGGTGGACGCAAGTGTCTTCCCCAAGATCCCCGGGTTCTATCTGGTGCTGCCATCGTATATGATCAGTGAGAAAGCCGCCGATGCCATCTTGGCGGATGCAATATAGCCCTTGGTATGAACACCCTGGGTCGCGAAATATCTCTTCGGGGGGAGATGCATCCGGTCATGGGCTGATTGGACTTGCGAGGAGCATTGAGCATACTATAGTTCATCACAGTTGACACTTCGTAATCTCATCCCTGCGCTTCTTCCGTCGAATTCTCATTCTCTATGGAGCTACTTCAGTGTCGTGTCATGCAGGATAAAGGGGGCTCTGTCGGGCGGACGCGGCTGGCAAAGCAAGATCCCCATGAAGCCATGCCCAAAGGGAGAAATGATGCTACCAGCAGCACAGCGGGTTTAAATGCCTGCGCAAGGGGCTGGGTGCTCCTCGAGATTCATCAACTACAGTTTAACGCAGATTGCGGGGGAATTTCCTGGCGAATTTGGTCTTGTCGTTTATGCCGGTGCTCTTGAAGGTTTCTTCCCTCGAGGCTACGATCGCTGCCTTGGTCCCCGGCGCCTATCCTCGGTCGTCTCCCTGATTGACTTGCCTTCCCATCCACCACCCAACCATGCAACCATCACTGGGGACCGGAAACAGTCCCCCTTTTAGAAACAGTAAGGGATCCGTCCCACTCCTCGAAAACGCCACGCGCCTCTGACTGCAATACGAAGACCTGGAGGGATGGTCCATCTGGATTCCCTCACTGCCGTGAAGAAAGTGTTGTCCGACCTCTGCAAAATCGACTCGAACCGTATCCTATCTCCCATCTTCCATCTTCTCTTATTCATTCTAGCGGCTCCTATATCAACGACAGAGCGCTCTGCCCTCTCCGTCTTATACTTCAAATAGATTTCGATCCATGCCCTGCTGCCCATTAAAGTGTTCCTGTCGGGGTTGTTCGACTGTGATGTCTTTGGTTTTCTGGATCCAAGAACCCTTCTCCATCACTTTCCTCCAGTATTTTGACCCGTGTTGAAGGATAAAATGCAACGAAATTGCCGCAAAGCTGATTGTAATGGTCACGAGTACGAAAGACCCGAAGCTTGGGCGCAGGAGCGGCATGACATCCTTCAAGTTGGTCATGGAAAAGATCGAAGAGGTTAGGGCCAGTGGGCAAAATATCTGTAAGAGTATCAAACACGCCCAACTTTTGATTTTGTGAAGGGATCTTTGGAGCTTACCGTCATGATGACTGACAACATCTTGCTTTCCTGTGCCACCTGACTCTGGAGCTTACCCAGCTCAATGCCTTTGACGCCCGTTTCTAGCGCCTCCTTGGTCATCTCGACTGTCTTCTTGTTCATCTCGATTGCATTCCTATTCATTTCGAGGTCGAGCTGTTCATATACACTTATAAGCAACACTGGGGGGTTGAGGTTTGATAGGTTAACGACTGGAACTCACCCTGTTGAAAATGTCTCCATACCACTCTACCATCTTTCGCAAGTCGTTATCTAGATTTCTTAACTCTTCAAGTGTCGTGTCTATGTCGGGAAGTGATCCGGAAAAATTGTTGTTGGTTGATTCAGAGACGCGTTTGATTTCGGTGAGTGAGCCATTCCAAAATTTGTTGGAGACGTGAACAATTTGGCTCAGACACTCTGACAGCGGCCTCAATATTTTCATGACGTTTCTAACCCATTCAAGAGGATCCTTCTTGCCATGTGTCGGAGCATGGCTTGAAGTTGATGGACGATGATTAGGGGCCTGCCCTCACTTTCATGTTAACACCCAAAAGATCAATGCAAACATTGAAAGAATGCCATTATGTCGAAGAAGGACATACCTGCACTGTGTCATGATTTTCAAAGCTTTCTTGCAGCCTGTCTCTGATTTGAGTCCATTCCAGGTGAATCTGGTCAAGGCGGACCCTGAGAACGAGAAAGAAAAAGGCCATCGGATCCCAGACTGGTCTATCCGCATCTGTGAAGCCCCTGGTGAATGGATCAAAATATACATCGTAATCCTCGTTTCGGCGCAACTGCTCGATATACTGTACCGAATCTCTGGCTACATCGGAGTCGGGGTCCGGGTCGGAGTCGAAGTAGGTGTCAATGAAGGTGTAAGCGACCCATCTCCGGTGATCAGGTCCGGTTATGACACAGGAGATGTGTGCTGGATGAAGACAAGCTTTGAGATGGTTCTCTGGGTCGAGGAAGGACACATCCAGGCTCTGCCTCAGAGGCCGTGCATCGCTATCTCGACGGTGATCCTCGTGGGGTCTTGACGAGCTACGCCATGCATAGTAGGGCAGATGGAAAGCTAGCTGAAAGATGGGCAGACCGCATGGCTGTTGCGAAGGATTAGCTCCGCAGGGGCCAACATTGGAGATACTCACCGATGGTTTGGTCTCGATAGAGGCCTTGAACGTTATGTGGTGATATAGCGCTCTTCGGAGGACATGAACTTCATGAAAGGAGGCTGTACCAAGGAGAGCACAGACGGTCCATCGATCCAGATCGTTAATACATCTGCAAACTCGTCAATATCGGAAGTGTCAACTGAGCAGGCATCGACAGACATCAAACGCCTTTCTGCATCTGGCTCGACTTCTTCTTTCTGACCTTCGACATCTTGGACAGAGGTAAGGCTGGGAGGGCTGGGATCAGCCGAGTGTTGCGTGGGCGCGGGATTCGCCTGATCTTGGTTGGTCATCGGTTTATCTCGAAACCGCTAACCATTGAATCGCAGTGAGTCTCAAGCCCCAACGTGTTTTCGAAACGAAGCCTGGGGAGTCTTACCTTTTTCTGTAGTAATTTATAAAGCTTGTGTGCGTCTTGAGGACCCCTGTTTTCTCTTGGATGTTCGCTGGTGAAACTTCTATCATCCAACATAGCCACTGTACGCTGAAGTCCGGGACTCTCGGGCTCCTCTGCGCGGAGCAATTGTATGTCCGCGCGGCAAAGTGCTGCCTCAATCTTTTCAGCCTTGGGCCGACAATGTTTCGTTTCACTCGGGCTTTCCAAAATTTCGCGCATAGCGCCATGCCTTTCACTTGGTCCAATATGTTTCGTCTCATTTCTCAATGCTTCAATTTCCTCCAGCTTCTCGAGAAAGGACTCATTGAGCAAGCTGGAATCAAGGTCTTGGGAGGACTCAAATCTAGCGTACCATCCACTCGAATTTCCGGCCATTGCCCCAGGGATTCGCAATAAGAGAGCGGTGGGAGGGAGGTAGAAAGAGAAGGGGTCGACTCTGTGAGAGACGACAATACTATTTTCAACAACGTTAATGCGAGATGAGGCCGTGCAACAGGGCAGGCACGGCTGCCTGCTCGATGCCAACTCATCATAATTATTAGTTTTCACCAGATGTTGCCATTCACAGTTGCTGGGATTCGGCGGTGGGCGGGCGTTGGGTACTTGAAATCTGGTGTAGTCGCCACCCACGTTGCAACCACGCCAGTTGATGTGCCCTGGAGAGGAAGAGTACGTGACACAGCGTGTCTCTAAGAGCACTTTAGGAAGGCTTCCTCGGGTAAGAGAAGAGGGCAGCGACGCCTGTCCGTTTATTTGCCTACTCGGATAATCTGGCAATTGGCGCACCGGCGATGGCTTTGGCAATGTGGACACGATGCGGTCTTGACTGAGATGGGTGTCTTGCCGCATTTGCAGCAGCTCCAAACATGCACAGGCTTCTTGATCTTGGGGGGCTGGTAAGAAAAAGTAACCGTCAGCATCTGATATCTGCTGCCCAAAGTGATGCACCTATCGCGAGCCATGCAGTTATTTTAGCAGCGAGAGCTTGCGCCCGAGTGGCGATTGCAGGCGCTCAATTGCAAGGATCTAGTCAGCAAATAGAACTCACCATGATTAAAGTCACGCCCTCGATTGAGCCTTACAATCATATCAACAGAGCCTCTTAAACGCGGATTCCTACGGCATAGTAAGAAAGAGAGGAAGAGCGGGAAAGGAAGGGAGCGGTGAGCATCATGGAGTGAGCTCCCTCTCCCATCTGCAGCCAACTTTAGAGACAGCAGATCTTAGCGTTTCGCAACGCCTATATTGTTAATTCGTTCTCCAAACCCTTCATGACGGTAAACAGTTATAAGACGTCTGACAAACTTTAACCGAGGTAGTAATAGGCTACCAATTACACTAGGCGCTAAATAGTGCTGGTCTGTGGCTGCCGTCAAGCCCCACCCACCCCACCATCAGGATTATTATTAAGCCATACAGCCTATATCATTGGTTAGAAATACTAGCGCCCTCGGCGTAGTTGCCTTAATAGTCTGTGTAATCATCTTGAAGGCCGGGTAAATGCATTGCCGGCCCATAATGCATAACCCTTTTAAACAGCCTGAGCGCCAGGAAGTGTAACTCAGACAGCACAATCCAGACAGCACAACCTAGACAGGACAGACCGATTAATGCCTATGATACCTGATCTTCGTGCGACGCCCAGGGGTTTAAACGCCCTCCGTAACGAGAGTAAGTAGTCTACTAAGGTGTTCAGCTGAGCGGCTGTCTGCGTTCACACATATATGCTCCCTTGTGATGCTTATGTACAGAAGTCTTCAGCCCTCTTTATATATCTCAGAGGCACCTGGTCCCGGCAGCTCAAGAGCGCCTCGGAGGGTAACCAGGAGACCTCAGAGCAGTCTGTGGCGAACGAGAGACCCCCGAATCAATGCCTTTACCAGGGCCGGGGTGTTATGAATCGCCGCTCCACGTGAGGTGATGCTGCGGTCCAAGGGGTTTACTCGCTGCGGAGTAGTAATGTAATGCTAGTTAGAGGTAAGGGTACGCCGTCACTTGCAACTGCGTGAGGTGGAACAATGCTCCTGTATCCAAAGGTAGGGGTCGGAGTATAACTGTTATTGACTACGGGCCGTTCCTCCCAAGGCGAGGAGGCGGCCCTGACTATATACCTCTCTTCCTGGAGCATAGCAAGCCATCACGTGTCCGCACGCGACACGGTTCCCCAGGTGGGTTTGTCATGGGCTTGCCCTTCCTTTCCCTGTGGGATTGTGTGGCTGTATGAAGGTCAGTTCGTAACATGGGGGCTTGTTTACCATAAGGCCTTCATGCTAGTGGCTATCTTTACTACCGTGAGGTTGTGCGAGGCTTGTTAGGAACAGCCTAAGGCGATTGGCATGGAGGAACAGTAGAGGGTTTCAATAGTATTAGGTGTCCCTAAACCTCTAGGTCAAACAGGACTCGAAGCATGAGAGAAGGAAAGACTCTCATGTGAGAAGCGCGAGAGTTGTAGGCGTCCCCTTAGTAGGCTTAGTAAGCTCTGGTACTTATTCCTGGTAAGGCTGACTTTTGTGTATAGATACTGTAGGGGTGCCTCGTTTAGTGTCTGGTTCAACACTACGAATGATTAAGCGGCTTAACAGCTTACCTCATAACCTCTAGCATCGTATTCCTTAGGCCGGCTACTATGTGCATGTGTAGGACGGGCCTCATATAACCACGCCGATGCTAATAGCGGGTTTGGCAGCGTCAATCATTATCGGAATAATAGGTATTACATAAATTTTTATGTTATTTACACGGATTAATCCTCTTTGTGACTCCGCGGACCAATGGCAGCCCTGGTATGTGGTCAACTCGGCCAGAGCGTCGTTCAAGCGCCTCCGCCACCAAATTTAGGCACTTCGTAGGGGGTGTAATATATATTTATGTACCTCACGACAATGCTGGAGGGCATGGCATACGAGATTATGTGGTAATACCAAGTAAATGGCGTGGAATGCCTCTATCGCTCTAGAATAGGACGCAGTTAGGTATGCTAAGACCTACAGTCAGCAGAGAGTTGGCTCCATGGGTTAGACATCGTGTGACTAGGAAGGTTACCTACCCGAGGGTCTGTCAAAGAAGCTGCCAAGGCACCACAGACCGTCGTAGTATGCGTGTTTAGGACGTGCTGGTAACATTACCATAGGCCTTCGTAAGTATCCTCAAGCGTCGCCCCCGACCCCTTTGATACCATCATGTCCTCCGGATTGAGTCGGAATCGCACTCTACTGTCACTCAGTTTAGTAAATCAACATTTGAAAAGGGACTCGTTCGTTGTGTTGCATTTGAATTCGAGCCGAAACCACATTGTGTGCGACTTGGCATCTGCAGCAAGTTCCACTGGCCAACCAGCGTGAACAAGACTGGAGATCGTGTGCAATATGCAAATCGAGTGGCTCATCATAAACTTGGTCTGAACAATACCTAGATATTCTTCCGCCATCCCCCCTACTAGATCCGGATGAGACATCATACCACACGGGCCGGAGCTCTCATGAACAGGATATTATGGCCATACATGACCGGGCTCAAGTACATCCAGATGGTGTTTGGGACTTTGAAAAGCATTTATACCAGCGAGTCTACTCTGGCCCCGGATCACTGGACGAAGACGAAGACCCTTGCCCTGTCAAGGTTTCGGGTGATTTACAATGCGTTGGCATTGCTACAGAGCCTTGTCCCACTTACCGCTTCACCCATAAACTAGAGGACCAACCATTTTGGAGCGATCATACACAGAGTCTGGCATAATGCTGTCATGCGCCGTCGTTGTGGCCCGGGGACAAGGATAACTGGTGATCGATGACTAAAAGACTGGTCATTCTCAACCGCCATTGCTGAAAGCATCGTTGTCCAGCGGCGGAAGCAGGTGTGATTCTTCATTCCCGGCAGCTCCCGCGGTTGTTCGAAAGCTCCCGTGATGATTTGCGCTGCGAGTCTCCGAATTCGGATGATCGAAGCTACCGTAGCGATGCCTCTGCCTCTGCCTTTGTTTCCCGGGGCATGCCATCCTGAGCAACCGTACAACATTTGAGGCATGATCATCGCGCCGTGTACTTGTTGGAGGTTAATTAACCCACGACCTCGTCTTGATCACCGCACGTCTTGATCACCGCACATCTTGAACACCGCACATCTTGAAACCGTTAAAGACATTGCGCGGTTAGCTACCGACTCAAACAGACCATGGCAGATTGAGACAGAATGCTAACCGACCCCAATCACCTTCTAGTCAATACCCCAAGCAACGGGACGAGACGAGACGAGACAATCTGCACAACACACTCGTATATCATTCCAACGTATCGTATCAACCACCCCCGTTAAACCAGCCCTGCTGCATGCGGGAAAGCCCTACCGAATAAACTGCTTCACATAATCGGCCCCCAAACCCACCTCCTCGAAATGCTTCCTGGCCGCCTCAATCTTACTAAACACATCCTCCACCCCCACAGTCTTCCCGTCCACATCCACGTAAATATACGCCCCGGACACATGAAACAACGTGATCATCTCCTCCACCCCCTTCGGCACCTCGAGCGTGTGGATATCCCCCGGCGGCTCGAAGGCATAACTCCCCTCACTGGCCCACCAGTGGTGCTCGAGATAATGCCACCTTCCGCGGAGGGTGGTGGCGTGCACGGGGCCAGCATGGCGATGTCGGGACAGGATCCCTGACTTCCGCACGCGCAGCAAGTTGACGAAATAGCCCTGCGAGGTGCTGAAGAGGAGGGGCCGGAACCACACACCCGGCGCCTGCGGGACCCAGAGCTTTTCGTCGCCGTCGAAGTCGAGGACGCCCGGGATGACGAGGTCGTCAGGGACGTGCGGGAGGGG
This sequence comes from Phialophora tarda, assembly GCA_016109495.1. Classification (NCBI taxonomy): domain Eukaryota; kingdom Fungi; phylum Ascomycota; class Eurotiomycetes; order Chaetothyriales; family Herpotrichiellaceae; genus Phialophora; species Phialophora tarda. The sequence goes on from JADWPL010000007.1 coordinate 139,996, forward strand.
TGGGCCGCGGTAGGGCACGGGGTCGAAGTCCAGAGTGGAGTGTTGTGGCATTTGGAGTTGAAGGTTGGAGGTTGGAGGTTAATCAATATTGGTGTTGGTCCACGAGAGTGGGAGTGGGAATGTGATTGATTGTTCGCGATCAAGATTCCATCCAGACTCTTCGACTAATATAATGATTTAATTCTCATGGATTCGTTGTTACCCTTGGTTGCTATACCGGAGTTGATCATCACGTATGTAGCTAATACGGACGCTAATCGTTGTTACTGCCGCAATACGAATACATCATGGTTACGCACCGGCCGGAAGAGCGACGTGGAGAGAAGGCAATATCTCATCATCGCGGCGTGAGATGAAATCTGAGGATATCCGGTGGAACTTGCCTTCCGGTCGATTGACGTACACCGTACGATTCGATGCCTGTCTAGAGTGATATCCATGCTGGGTGCAACTCGTTCCCAAGGGACCGGGTATGAAATGAAATGAAAGTCGAGGACGAGGTTCGAAAACATGTCCGAACTCTGGCGTTGGTCCGGTTCTTGTACGAAGGATGCACGAAGATGTGCGAATTCCTCGCTGTACGATCCCCGCCGGGCTTAGCCAGCTTCAGCGGCGGAATGCCTGAGCCGGCGGTTTGAACAGGTCACACGGGTTTAACTGAATTCTTAATACCCTGTTTATAACTGGTGTTTAGGAAGGGAGTTCTTACTACCCCTTCCCAAACCTGACCGAGAAACGCTAGATTTCGACTTGCGAACCGGGGAAGTCAATGTCCATCCGTAATTACTTCTTGGCATTAGGACGAACGAAAAAGAAAAATCCCAAGTCGCACGGGGTTCCTCGGGGAAGTTGGGAAGGTGTATGTAGCACCTAACCCTCCTCAGGTAGTATCGAAAGAAAAACCGTCGCTGGTCGCCGCTTTGCTCACCCTTGGCTCACCCTCGGCTCACCTGCTGCTTCCTAAGCTATCCCTGGGCGCTCCTTGGACCCATCCAGACCTGCGTTGAGCTGGCGGATCCTCAACGAACATTCCTCGAGCGCTGCACTCCCGGCTCATACAATAACGAAGGCGAATCCAACGACTTGCGGCCGCAGAGAGACATCATCTTGAAGACGAAGAAGAAAGAGACGCAAAGTAGAGGAATCAGCGTGTTCAGAAGAATGAGGCGGTAGAGACATAGATTCTCGCTGACAACCTGAGCCTTGTAGATGGTTAACGGTGGGGTAGACCCAGAACAAGGTCCCTCTTACTGTAGCATTTTGCCCGCCGGTGCAATCTCGTGATGAGATCAAGCAACCTGAATCACGATTTTCCCCCAGAAATCCTGCTGTGCCATGCACTCATACGCTTGTCGGACTTGCTGAAACCCAAACAGCCGATCTGACAAGATGGGTTTGAGGCCGCTGCTTTCCACAAAGGCATTCATCTCTTGGAACTGCTTTCGGGACCCTACGTTGACCCCGCGCACGATGCAGAGCTGGTGCTGGATCAACGAGAAGCTGGGAGGAGTGTCGGTCTTCCCGCCCAGGAAGCCCACCATCGAGATGACGCCTTCGGGTCGGATGGCTTTCATCGTCTGCAGGAGCGTTGTTTCGCCTCCGACTTCGATGACATGGTGAACGCCCAACCCGTCGGCGGTCAAGGATTTGGCCGTCTCGCCCCAGTCCGGATCGGACTTGTAGTTGATGACATGCTGGACTCCCAGCGCCTTCAACCGGCATTCTTTGTCCCGGCTTGACGTGGTGGCAATGACGACCGCTCCGATGGCCAATGCAAATTGGATGGCAAATAAGGAGACCCCGCCCGTGCCTTGTGTGAGAACGAGATCGCCAGGTCGGAGAGCTCGGCTTTCCAGGCCAAAGAGACAATTCCACGCCGTCACCGCCGCGCAGGGCAAGCATGCACCCTCAACGTATGACAGAGTCTTGGGCAACGCGACTAACCCTGTCTCCTCGAAGAGGGCCAGCGCTTGCAGCACGCCGTCCGTTTGGCTGCCGAGGGTGGTCTGCCGAATCTCGGGCGTGATGATACCGTCTTCGTGGCCTTGCATGAACAGCGTGCAGACTTTATCGCCGACCTCGAACAAACTGACTTGGGGACCAACAGCGACCACCTGCCCCGCGGCGTCGGAGCCAGGCACAAAGGACTTGCTGGTGGGTAAAGGGTACACCCCCAAAGCCATGGCTATGTCGCGATAATTCAGAGACACCGCTTCAATGCGGACGAGGCATTGGCGACCGCTAAGCGTGGGCACAGGAACGTCATCTTCATAATGCAGCCCATCGAGGCCGAAATTGGGCCTCATCATCCACCTGGCAGTCTTCTGGACGGACATGATGGGAGATGTGAAAAAGTTGGGGTTGTCCGATCCCTCTACGCCCTCTTCGATGACCCTGAAAGATCTGTTCTTATAATGCTGGGTCAAGTGATAGGGGACTGTTCAAGTTGAGCTTGTGAGCTTGACAAGGGCACGATCTCGACCAGGCAAGTATCAAATTATCACACCATCCCATCTGACCCTCGGATTCGCGCGTTGCCTCGAAGGGCCATTGCCGACTTTTCGGCCTCCAGCAAGCCATACCCACTTGCTCCTATTGGTATGTCCATTTTTCCACTATTGATTCGCGAATCGGCCACTGTTAGTGGTGGTCGAACACAGACCTTTCCCTCTTGAACTACATTGTGGAGAATATTATACCCTATTGATCTACTGACTTTGTGAAGAGACAGACTCCATCATTCACCGATACCAGGTGGTCGTGACCGTCCCGATCTTCTCGACCTCCTTGTTCTGTTCGGCATTTTTATTCTGGAACAGTGCCTTCTGGCCCGTCACGCGGATGCGGGTATTACACCACTCTTTGCTGGTGGGGGCCTCGCCTTCCTTGAACCACTTCTGTACGCCGGCCTTGCGCAGCACGGGGCTCTCCTCGAGCAAGGTGTTGATGACGACGTTGTCGTTCGGGACGGCGAAATAGAAGAAGCCGCTGCGGTCGTGGCCTCTTTGGTCGGCGGGCGGTTGAACGACCCGATGCACGGCCGCCTTGAAGTGGTCCCCAGTCCACCACTTCATGATTTCGCCGGCGTTGACGATCATCGCGCCGGAGATGTGGCGGACGTATCGCCACTGCGCGTCGTCCTCGTAGTCCCGCACCTGCAAGGATGCCATGGGCTGGGAGAACAAGAGCGAAACGGCCGACAGATCCTGGTGGCCACCGAGCCAGAGGGACTGTTCGTCCTGGTCTCCGCTGTCGTAATACTGCATCCACCGCGCCCAGGATTCGTCGTGGTTTTCATAGCTGAACAGCTTGACAAAGAAGTCCTCGTCCTCGATCTCAAGCGCTATGGCGAACAGTCTCAACACTTTGTAAAGAATGTCCTTGTGGATCAAATCGACCACGTCTTGGATTTCCTGGCGGTAGGGCTCCAAGGCGGCCGGTTGCTCGTGCAGATTCATGTTCCGATTGACATTGAAGTTCTCGATCCTGTCGGGCTTCCCGCCCGCTTTCCAGTGGCCACGAGGCTTGAAGCCCGGGTACTCTCCCTTACCCAGGATGTCGGCCTTCAGACGATTCTTTTCCTCCTGTGAGGTGCGTTTCAAAATGGTGTGTCCGATATCGACCTGACGAGTGATTTGCTCTTCGGTCAGGCCATGGTTCACCACGACGAAAAAGCCATGCGTCGTCATGGCCTGGTGCAGCTGGGCGGCGAGCTCTTTGCGCGCCTCGGGACCATCATCATAGCGTGAAAAGTCCAGCGTGTCGAGGTCGGCGTAGTCGAGATTTTCCTTGGTCGGTTCCACGGGGACAAAGTGGTCAACATCGGGTAGGGTTTTGGAAATCATCTTGACAATCGTTAATTTCAGCCTTTGGACGTATCAAATTTGCAACTTGAATAGCAGGATATTAGAACGCCGTTTCTGGACAGATGACGAATTACACCACGTCTTCCCTTCCGCATGTACATGTGTTCAATCTTATATCTTCCCGTGAATGGAAGGACTGTCGCTCGCCCACCTCATCCTCCCTCTTCACGGCGCTCAGCAGACCGTCGATCATTCAATTCCTCTGGCCGAAAACTCGCAGTCAAAGTGGGTCCAGGACCACAGGTCAGGAAACACACATCCAACCATCTCACCGACACCCGGGGCCATAGGACTGTGAGAAATGATCGATGTGCCTGCCCGGCCGAGTCCACGCTCGAAGCACCCATAGAGTCTGCTCATGCCCCGGCCACAGTTCGGGCCTAATTGAAGCAGGAACAGCCGTGAATTGTAGTAGCTTTGGACGCGAGGCTCGCGTCTATGGACATGTCGATACACGCTTGGTCTGGATCCTTATACTTGGTATGGCATGGTATGGTATGGTATGGTCATATGATATCTTCCCTTCCCCTTCCCCTCCCAGGCACCGCACCCTGGTTGTATTATGGATCAATCGCTCAAGGCCGGGATCTTCGTCACCTCCAACACTTCACCCGTGGCTTCCACCCTGACCTTTTCCGAGGGAATCACGACGGTGAGAAACCGACAGTACTCCGAACTGATGTTCTTCCAGGCATGTAGGGTGCCCCTATTAATCACCATATTCGCCTCCAAATCAGTAGCCGCACCAGAAACAAAAACCCCTACGCACCAGGGGCCCTCCGCGGGAATGGCATGAACTTACTTCTGGACATACACGTCTCCTTCACTCAATGTGCGCTCGGCCCCATCGTCCAGCACGATCTGCATGGTCCCCTTCAGCACGACGCCGTAGTCTAGACTCTGGTTGCGGTGCAAGAATAGCGGCGTGCCCTTGGATCCGGGGGGTAGATCGACGATCTGGCATACGATGCCTGGCTCGCCTTGGCCGCGGCGGACGTTGTCCGGGGTCAATTCCTCTGTGGAGCCTTGGATTTTGACTGGGTATTTTCGGGTGCGATGGACCAGCGTGACGCCCGTGGGGTTTGCTTTGTCCTTCTCCTTCTCCTTCCCGGCCTCGAGAAACGGGTTCATCGGGGTAAGGTTGTCGTCGAATTCGAACACCGCTTTCCCCTCGTGGTTGTGGCCCGTCACTAGCCTTCGGATGGTCGGGAGACTGAATATTGGTTCCATCGTTGTTGAAGGGTGCTTATTCGGGAGTGGTAGGGCTTGCAGTAATTTACTTGTAGACTGCAGACTGGTGGTGGTGGCAACTAGTCGTCTATATACCTGTGTGTATTACTTCGCACGCACATGATTCTTCACAGCCGCGGCCCGTCTGCCGTTCCATCTATGTCATCCTTACTCAAAGGTAGGTACATAGGAAGTATTCAAATGCCGAGCTCTATTCCATCGCCGTCTTTTCGGCCAGGCGACGATCGGACTGACCCACCACGGCTATGTGGGATGGCTGAGTCTCTTCTTTCGAGTCTCCCTACTATTCGAACCCTCTACTAGTCTCTCGATTTAGATACTATCAGTAACAGTTATCAAGGAGAGTAGGCATTGTTCTCAACACTTATGTAGAGAGAAAGGTATCTAGCCGCTGTAATCCTTAGTTGCCTACCAGGTGTCTAGAGATCGTAATGCCCTCCTATGCCGTGGCGCAGTTTACAGGTCTAGATTGTATGGACAATCCACCCCTCCAGATCCTGATTGTGATTGTGCGGGTCCTACAGCACATATCGGAAAGAAATGTGCATTTCCCCAGCTTCTTCCAATGACATGTTCTGGGCAATATGAGGATGAGTCTCGCCCCGGTCAGCATATTCCCGTTCAAGACGCTCTTTCTTGTCATTGATGCGTCGCATGTAAAAGTATGCGGCAATGACGCACAGGCATGCAAGGGCATTCAACACCAAGACGACCGTATGTCCCTTGATGTAGCGAGGTGGAGTGTCGTAGATTCTGGTGCCCATGATCGACCAAGTCAGTCCAAAGACTTCGGTGAATGCCCAGGTCGCGCCTCGCTTGGTGAAGCCCACCGTGTTGATGTTGACGCAAACAGGGGTGAGCAAGATGGCCGTGTAGCAACTGGCTGTGATCAGACAGGCTGCAAAGATGCTGACCCCGCGGGTGTGAACGGCCAGCAGCAAGATGTAGCCAATGCACCCCAGGACAAATGCTCCAATGAGGAACGGGATCTTTCGGTTGAATTTGTCGGAGAGATATCCGCAGACGAGAACCGAAATGAAAGCGCATGCATAGGGAATGACCGTGAAGAGTTGAGTTTCGACTGTGTACGTGGTCAATCACCCGGGATTTGGACTTGTAGAGAGAGAGACTGCTTACTCCTTGTGAAGCCAAAGCCAGAAATGAAGGTGGGCAGGAAGCTTCCGACCACGGAGACACCGAGGACGCACGCTCCTTGAGCGATCGCAAACAAGTAAGACTTGGGATCTCGCAGGACTTCCAACAATTGCTTGGCCTTGATCTTTTCATGGGCAGAATTGTATGCTGTCCCGGGTGAACAAGAATTAGCGGAAAGAGTTACATATTTACCGTCGTCAGGAGCAAAGGGAAACTCACAAGCAAATCGGGCAGTCGCCAGATCGATCTCTTCAGGGGTGAAGAGCCAGTGTTTCCTTCCATTCTTCTGAAGGTCGTCTGGGAACCTAGGTAGGACAACGTACACAATGAGTCCGATGCAAATGGCAAGGATGCCTTCGATGATAAACAGCCACGACCAAGGTTCCCGGCCAGTGCTTTCGTAGCTGAGATTCTTTTCGATGCCGTATGCAATCAGTCCTCCAAAACTGCCAGAGATCGTTGCACACGAGAAAAATATTGCTGGCTGTCGTTAGCAAGACTACTGCCATCTTAGGGCCAAGGGGTCGTTACCCGTGCGGAAGGCAACTTCGTATCTCATGTACCATAAGCTGATGTATACCGTGAGAAATTGCACATAAGCTTGTCCGCATCCCAACAAGATTCGGAGCGCCAGGACTGTCGCATAATTCTTTGCTGCCCCGATACCACACAGAACGGTACCAAAAGCGACCACAGCGGTGCCGACAGATCGATTGGGTCGGATCCAGCGCGACGTCAGGTTGGCGGGCAACAAGACAGCGATGTATCCCACAACTGAGCCAGGGTCAACGGTGAATTGTGCGAAGGTATATATGATGCTCGGCCACTCACAGAACATGCTCAAACAATTGTAGAACTGCTCGGGAGTCATGTTGAGGTCTGTTTCCAGGCCCATCACCCTCGCATTGCCGATGGAATTGCGGTCCTGAAGGAATTTCATGAGATCACTTCCGTCTCTCCAGTGTCGGGATCATTTGTCCTTAGACTAACGTACCAGGTATGTGACCCACCATGTGAGAGCACACATTGGGAGGATCACACAGTCGGCCTTGAGAAGGAGCCGCCGTTCAACTGCCGTCCTCGCAGAGCGAAGTTCGGAGTTTGCAATGGCATTGGGCGCATCAGTCTTCTCGATATGGTCCAAGACCGTCGCCGCGTCACATTGAATCTCTCCCTTGCTCATGATTCTCGGTTTCTGGAGGGTTGCACTTCTGGTGTTTGGTAGAACTGAGAGAACCTCGAGGTCTAGATAAAATTGGCCGGTCGCGATGGCAAAGGTCGGCTTTTATTAAATGAAAGAGCCCTTCACATTGTATTCCCATCCTTGGTATCCTGGAGAGATCCAGACCAGTTTTCTTTCCTGTGGGAAGAGAGATTAGGTTTGGGAGGAGAATGATTCGTCGGGCGCGAAAAGGCGGCGGTTGCTAGTCCCCGAATTTTCGGCGGGCACTTGCACCCTTGAGCATAACTATCGGACGGGTTGAGGCGTTTCGAGGGTGTGAAATCGGCCAAGCCGGTTTCCCGCGGTTCTTCGGGCCTCTGGGCTTCGTCTTGCTTGTCCACCGAGCGAGAATGTTGATGTCCAGTGAAACTCGGATCAGAACAGCGCACGGAGGAATTTTACCCACGTCGCTGACATGCAGAGGTGACATATATGCAGCATTGGATCCTTCCCCAGCAAACGAAATCTCCTCCCATCTTTCACCGATTTCTGACCACCACTCCTTTCTTCGAACCGTCTGAATACCTCTGTCCTGGAATAGACCGTGACATGTCTTCTACAATGGATCCCAACAAACATACAGGGCAATCCGCCGCAGCCAGCCTGCGCCGTCTGCTAGGGGAAGAGGGCAAGACAATATTCTGCCCGGGCGTCTATGATGGCATTAGTGCTCGGATCGCACTGAATGCAGGTTTCGACTGTCTCTACATGACAGGGGCGGGGACGGCGGCGTCCATGCTAGGAATGCCAGACCTCGGCCTTGCAACCATGAACGACATGGTCCAGAATGCGTCCATGATCGCCTCTCTGGATCGGAGGGTCCCTGTGATCGCAGACGCTGACACTGGGTATGGCGGGCCGGGGTCAGTAGCCCGGACGGTCAAAGCCTATATCGCTGGCGGCGTGGCTGGAATGCACCTCGAAGACCAAGTGCAGACAAAGCGATGTGGTCACTTGTCCAACAAAGAATTGGTCGAAGAGGATGTCTACTTCAGTAGGATTCGAGCGGCGGTTCTGGCACGCGAGGAAATGCGACAGGTCTCTGGAGGGTTTGCAGATATCGTCATCATTGCTCGCACCGACTCGCTTCAGTCTCTGGGATACGAGACGGCCGTCTCGAGACTCCGGAAAGCCATAGCGGTCGGAGCAGACGTTGCATTTCTGGAAGGCATGACGACCATGGACCAATGCAGTCGAGCGTGCAAGGATCTCGCGCCCACGCCGGTCCTGTTGAACATGGTTGCGGGAGGAGTCACGCCGGACCTCAGCGTGGAAGAAGCAAACCGCCTAGGCTACAAGATCGTCATCTTTCCAGCCGTCGCTCTCGGCCCAGTAGCCGAAGTAGTCGATGCCGCCATGAAGGGCCTGAAAAAGAATCAAAGCGCACAGGTCAGTGACGTGCAACGAGCAGGGGGGGTCAAGTATTTCTTCGACATCCTTGGTCTGCAGGAATGCATGGACTTCGATAAGAGGGCTGGCGGTGTCGCGTTTGCGAACGGGGCTTGATGAACTAACAGCGCCAATTGCAGTTGTTCATTCATAATTATCTGTCTGGGTGAACAGGCATCGTCCTTTGCCAAACGGTTGTGCGCGTGACTAACCACGTGACGAGCGCCAACAGAGTTTGAATGGGCTCGAGTCACGCTGCCCGTATGTATTGCAGAATGTAGCCCGTATGTATTGCAGAATGTAGCCCGCTCGTCTCGAGGAAAGCTTCACTAAGGGGATGATGGAACTGAAGGTCAAGTCGAATCTTTGGCCGAAAAATCGGCCGGACCAACCTCCATCGAGTTAGCCGCCCTCTTGTTGACTGCGGGGGTGGGCAGAGACAACCGCCAGGGCGGGCTCTGCAGCAGCCTGCTGGTTTGCCTAAGGAGTGCAATTAGGCCTACTGGGCACGCAGTAGGCGCCACGATTCCCCTTATGCCCCCCACGGGCTGCACCACTCCACTTCCCCACACAGACCATCGCCGCGGTTCTGCCTTTCCCGTATCCTACAGCTTCGCTAAGCAGGCGAGCTCCCCAATAAAAAACCCGACCAAAGTAAAGCGACAGCGCCATTTCAAGGCAATGGTGCAAATACCTCATTCACCGAGTTCAATGTCCTGAAACCCGGTCAGGGACCTCATAACGATAATATGTCCCAGGCTTCGCTCGCTGCGCCGTCGAGGCCACGAGCGTGTGAAGAATGCCGACAGCAGAAGGTAGTTTATCTTCACTCGTCTCCATTGCCTGATGCTGGTTTGTCTTGACACGACGACTTACTCTTAACAGCTGAAATGCGATGCACACCATGTTGACTACTCACAACCGTGTTCGAGATGTCGGGTTTCCGGGATCGACTGCGTCTTCACCGAAAATTTCAAGAGGCGGAAATATCGCACGTACGCCAATATTTGTGCCTCAACACTTCCTCCATCTTCAAGACTAACTCGACAGCAGGAAAGCCGAGATGCAGCGCGAGATAGAGCGCCTGCGAAAGTCCCAAATGGTGCCACTATCCAGCGGGGAGCTGGAAAATGCGACATCTCCCTCCCTCTCCATCGTTCGGCAGACTACGACAGCACCGTCCTCTTCAGCGTCACCTCCCACCCTCCATTTTTCGTCCTCGACCATGCCACCGTCCACGTACACGGGTAATGTGCCTGCCGTCGAAATGCCTCCGATGCCTCCTAAGCAAATCTCTCCTCATTTCTGCCCGACCCTGGAGTCCCTCAGGATCGATCCGCGCAAACTCGAGGACTGCTTTTCATTGTCTGTGCAATTCCCCCGCCTTTGAGATGGCTCTGTTTTCTGGCAACTGTTCCGTTGCACTGACGTGCTCCAGATTTTTCCAGCGTTACCACTCGATTTTACCCATCTTGGAGCCACAGTATGCATACATCGATTATTACACATACTCGCCGCTACTGTTTTGGACCATAGTTGTCACCGGCTCGAGACGGTATCGCCGGGATCCGACGTTGCTTGATGCTCTCGCGCCCAGAATATCCCGGCTAGCAGCATTGGCTACGACCAGACTCTCCGATTACATTGCCACGATATCGGCCTTGTTAATCCTCTGTGTGTGGCCATTGCCGATAGAGGATGCGAGCGACGACCCTTCGCCTGTCTACTCGGGCGTAATTATGCAACTCTGTCTGCAGAATGGCCTCCATATGCATAGCAAGAGGCAAGACTTCTCACATGCCTTCTTAATCAAGGACACAAACCAGGAGAAGTCTCGGGCGTGTCTGTGGGCCTGGTGCAAGGTGGTTTGCCACTGGTAAGGATATAGGTACCGGCATCACCCTGATATGGCCTCTGACTAACCACGCACCAGTGTCAACATCTATTGCGGACTTCCTCCGCACATTTTCGAAGACTCCTGGGAATTGGAAGTCCATCGAAGAGACGAACTCTCGTTTGGTGACTCGTCCATCTACTGGATGCAGCGACTAGAGAGTGCCATGACAAGCTCTTTGAACAACCTGATGTCGGCAAGGTACGGAGGTGGACATGGTGACGCACCCACCCCCCTTGCGGCCATGATCAAACATTTTGATGATGAGGTTATCAAGATCAAGAAACAGTCTCACCCGCATCTCGGTATGATGTATCGATGCTCTCGTTTCACTTTCGCTAGGACATACTAACGTATTTTCAGCTAATATCTGGTTCCTCTGCACTCACCTTCACCTGGGAGCTTATCACTTTTTCAACTCCCGGTCAAGCTCAAATTTGACGCATCTGATCGAAGTTTACCACCACGCCTGTGCCTTTGTAGACACGGTGGAGGAACGAGATCAACAAGACGATTATGCTCTGTATCTTTCGGAGCAATACTATCGAACGCTGATGTTAGGAGCAATGACCATCCTACGGATCTGTCGCAGCCATGAGCTAAGCTCGAAAGTCGACCTTCTCCTGGGAGAACGTGCCTATTTTGCTGCCATCCGAATTCTCAGGAAAAGAGTGTTGAGAAATAATGATCTGAACGCTCAGATGGCCACTATCCTCACCCACTTGTGGCAGAGTCAACGTGTCTTCCGCCAGCAGGACGGATCTGTGGACAGTTTGACTGTTCGCATTCGAAGCAGAGGGGTACGTCACCGAGGCCTTCGCAGAGTCAAGACTGTTACGTGAACTGACTCCCTCGAATTTTATTAGGAGATGGGTGTAGTATATGATTGTCTCTGGCATTGGAGGCAGGAACATCGCGGGGAGTTGAATCCATACCAGCAAGAAAGCTGCCGGGGTCCCGACAGGTCCGATGTCGCTACTTCTCTCACCTTGAACGCCGGTATACATTCGAGTGCTGGACAAAATCCCACAACAGCGGAACCTCTTCCTGAACTAGATGAGGATTCTTTCCCGAATATGGTTGATGACGATGGGTTCTTTTCCGAATGGAACTGGTCAATGGACAACGTGTTTGTCCCACCGGCCATGCAACAACAGTTGAACGATATAGAGTCGTCTGTCTGAGTACCAGGGACGATGCACGTCGGTCAAAGACGGAACGGCGGATCTCAACTCTAGCCAGCGAACCCTGATTGAACTTGTCATTTCCATATGCTCTGAGTGCATTCGTTACACTTCCCAAGGCACATATGGTTATGCGCGTGTGCTCACGAGGTCCGGCCCGGTGGAAGGGCGATTTCTAGGCAAAGCATCTTACGATATGATGCTGTGCCTCATTCAGCATGGCCATTGAGGCTTGCGGGAGCACTGTCATGATGGCGGAGATTCGTTGGGGTGCCTGGACCCTGTGCACTTTACTGGCCATGGTCAAGTTCCGCTGGCCGAAAAGTCGGTCGGCGACATCCTGCCGAAATCTTACCCCGGTTCCGAGGGAGAAGTGGATCTATGGGAACACCAGCTGAGGCTTGGGAGCACAAAGACCTGGGGAAATCGTCTCCGGCTTCCCGTCCGAGGCAGATGGGATGTTCTCTAGGAAACCTTCTCCTTGACTATCTGCTTGGAAAATATCTGGGAGAGTTTTCTTCTGGCGTCCTGTGAGCGGGCGGCGTCGAGAAAGACCTTTTCCCGGGTACACGAACCCACACGTCCAAGTTGTGGTATAATCAGGGACTCACCTGCTGGACCAAAGATGGGAAGCCTCGGAATCAACGATGTGACTTCGGTGATTCAAAAACCTAGTTTGCTAGGCGTTGCGGCTTCGCGACTGAGACGGATATCAGAAGGGCACTTCTCAGCTGAGGTGCGACAAAAGGCATCGTTGTGCCTGCTGGATTTTCTGGGTGCCGCACAACTTGGTGCATCGAGCGCGCTAGGCCGACAGGTCCTCGACTTTGCAGCCCTCCATTCTGGCAACGCGGAGGCATATGTCTTTGGACGCGGCAAGGCCGTGTGTGCTGAGACAGCCGCATTGACAAATTCCATTCTAGCGCACAGGTCAGCCCCGTCATTCCCTCCTTGACCGGCGAGTGCTTGTCAAGCAGTACCTTCTCTGAGAACCTCTCGAGAGTACTGACCAAGTCGCAGTGCAGCGCGAGATGACATGCATCTGGATTCATGCTCTCATATGGGGTCGATGGTCGTCGCGGCCGCCTTGGCTCTTGCACAGCGCGACTGCTGGTCAGGCGAGCAGTTGCTCCGAGGAATCGTTGGGGGTTATGAGATGGGCGCTGTTCTGGGGACGTCCATCCGGGCGAATGGAACATTCAACACCCATTTTCGGGCCAGTGGACTCATCGGAGCCTTTGCCGCAGCGGGCGCGGCGGTGACGGCCACTTCCACCGACGAGAAGACAGCCATCAACGCACTCTCGCTCGCGGTCAACATGGCTTGCGGGGTCAATGAGTGGGCGTGGAGTGGTGGACGCGAGATCTTCATCCACAACGGGATCGCCAGTCGGGCGGGGATTACAAGCTACGACCTGGCCCGGAGCGGAATCGAGGCCAGCGCCACCGTCTTGGAAGGCAAGGATGGCTTTTTCCGCGCTATAGGGGCTGGCGATGGCGCTACGGATGTGTTCCGGAGCTGGGACAACGTGTCTCAGATCGGTCGGGGCATTTTGGATGTCCGCTTCAAACCGGCTGCCGTGTGCAACTTTACTCAGACGTCGTCGGCGCTGGCCCTGAAGATCGCCCAGGCACATGAACATGAATACGAGGTGCACGAGATCCAGAGCATCGGGATCACGACCACCGCCGCCGCCATCGCATATCCCGGCTGCGACAGTACCGGGCCTCTGGAGACGGCGTCCCAGGGCAAATTGAGCATTCAGTACGGAGTATGCAGCTCTCTGGCGTTCGCTCATCTCGACGAAGAAACGTTGGCACGCGTTCACGACCCTGTGGTGACGTCGTTGATGCACAAGTGCACTCTCTCGACCACCCCGGAGTCTGAAAAGAGCTATGCAATGGGGAACCAGCCGGCCAAAGTCGAAGTGGTCCTGCAAAACGGCACCGTCTTTCAAGAAGCCGCCCCAGATGTGCCCTGGCTGAACGCCCAGCAAGTGACAGCGCGCTTTCTACAAGAGATTTCACCCCTGGCTTCGGGGGAGAAAGGCAAGAAAATGCTGGAACGGTGTCAAATGCTTCAAGGCCCTGACATTGGGAATCAAATCTTCAGGATTTGAGGGCTGAGCGGTCTTGGGCCGGGGCCTTGGGCCTCAACCGGAAAAGATATAAACGATGCAGCCGGTGGAAATCCGAATCCAAGCTTTAATGCGACCAAACCACGCTTTCTAGACATGCGTGCTGCGTATGTAACATGCTACATATGTACTTTCAGTGAAACCGCATTAACAATTGTCCGGTGAAAGAAAATGTCACTGCGCCTCTTGGTGTGTCTGGGGAGGGCCAGGCGGGAGTGTGGGGAGTCCGCATGACCGGCCCCGGAAAACCATCGATGAAGCTCCTGAGGACATGTAAGCGGTACGAGAGATCGCTCATTCGGGTAGCAATTCGTACTGTACCATACCTAATGCTTGTTGTAGCGAGAATACACGAAATCCGGTGGCATCGACGCCCTGCGTTTCCGGACCGCCCCCCGTAAATCGACGCCAGTACGGTAGTCCTACCTCGGTCGAGGCTTCATTTGTACATCGTATCGTACATACTTCCAGTGGCTCTCGTACCTACATTAGCGTCATGGTATTTAATTAACAGTAATACTATATTATGTAGGTCTGGACATGGTCGTCATCGAAGGACAAAAGTTGTCCACATATTTGTGACGGAGCAGATCACTGTGGCTTCAAACTCTATGTCGGTCGGCTTCGTTCAACAACCCACCACATACTTAGTACTAGGACTACAACTGTGAAGGAGCCCGAGCTTACCATGTCGTCTGGAGAGAAAAGCCTCGACATCGCCGTGGTGGGCGGTTCTCTGGGCGGTCTGTTCGCCGCAGTCCCGCTGTTGCGTATGCAGGAGAAGCATCGAGTCACGGTTTTAGAGCGCAACGGCAGACCTTTGCTGCATGACCAGGGTGCTGGAATTGTCGCTGGAGGGCACGTGCAAAAGTGGATTGAGAAGTTTGACCTGTTCGGAAAGGAGGTGCGGGTGAGGAACTCTTGTTTTCCTTGAACAGTCCTGTCCTGTCTTGTTGTGTCCTGTTCTGGGCCGTGCTAAGAATTTTGGCTATGGCTACTAGGTGATGTCGAAAGGTAGAATGTACCTGAACAGGGATGGCGAAGTCATTGATCGAGAAGACTACGCTCAATGGATGACGAGCTGGGATCTGTTGTACCATCTAGGCAGGGCGAACTTTGACGGCCAGAACTCTGCCCATGTCTCTGAACGGTGGGATCAAGTGCTACA
Source organism: Phialophora tarda (assembly GCA_016109495.1). Classification (NCBI taxonomy): domain Eukaryota; kingdom Fungi; phylum Ascomycota; class Eurotiomycetes; order Chaetothyriales; family Herpotrichiellaceae; genus Phialophora; species Phialophora tarda. The sequence goes on from JADWPL010000007.1 coordinate 155,262, forward strand.
AGGGCCGGATGGGGAAGTCCTGAGAGAGGGTTGGGGCAGAGCAAAATACGAGTATGGACGATCAGTGGAGGACTTGAGAGTGGTAGGTGATAAAGTGGAGGTTACCTGGAGAGACACCAGGGATGGGTCAGATACTGCAGGGCATTTGGGCCGGATGATGGTAGACTTCGTGGTCTGTGCGGATGGCCCGTCAAGCAGAACTCGAAGGATGTTGCTGGGCGAAGTGGCGCAGAGGAAGTACGCCGGGTATGTGGCTTTTAGGGGAACCGTGCCGGAGAGCGAGCTCGAGCTCGACCAAGCAGCGACAGTGTTCGTGGAGAAGTTCACCTTCTTTCACGCTCAAGGCACTCAGATCCTGGGTTATACGATCCCGGGAATTGACGGCACCGTGGAGCCCGGGAAGAGGCTTGTGAATTGGGTGTGGTACTGGAATTTCCCCGAGGGTACCAAGGAATACGAAGAGGTGTTGACGGACTCGGACGGTAACCACCACCGATACACCTTACCGACCGGTGGGAAGATGCGCCAGGACGTATGGGACAGACAGAAGCGGACTGCTGCAGAAAAATTGCCCCCACAATTTGCCGAGCTTGTGTACAAGACACAGAAGCCCTTTGTGCAGGCGATCACAGACGTGGAGCCGCCGGCGCGAGGCACAAAGATCGGGAGGTTGTTGGAGGGTAGGGCTGCCTTGCTGGGAGATGCTTTGGCCGGATTCCGTCCGCATACGGCGGCAAGCACGAGTCAAGCTGCGTTCGACGCTTTGCACTTGGAGCAGGCATTTGCAGGGAAGATCAGCTGGGATGAATATGAGGAGGCGGTGTTGGAGTACGCCACGAGTTGGCAGGATAAGGGTGTCAGGTTAGGGACCAGGAGCCAGTTTGAAAAGATCAACGCCGCGTCGCCACTGCAGATGATGGCCAGAGATTAGATACCACGGACACAATCTGCGATAATTTGGACTGCAAAAGATGTCGAGATGATGGCGCATTCACCCGTATCAATGCCTATCAGCCGTCCCTTCCTCGAACTTCTTAGCAGTCTCAGCCGTGCAGGGTGGTCGGCCATCAAGGACCAGCCTCAATCGACGGAATAGCTGACTGCTGGCTTCAAGTCTGGCCTGATGTCGTCCTTCTGCGCATAGAGCGTATAACAGTGCTCATAAAACTCTATTCTGCAGTCCTTGAGGGAGATCGAACAGGGGGAAAGGCTCACACAACGTCCACCAGTTTTTCTGCGGCTGCCATGTCGAGGTTCTGTTCTCACGTATCGCGCCGACAGATGCCGTCCTATTCAACGTTTGTGACCGCCACAAATTCAGTGCCGCGCATGAGCACCAGGTTGTATGACAATAGCTGGTCTGGGGAGGATGAGTTTGGTGTAGCGAGGAGAGGAGAAGTAGCTGAACGGTGGACACCGGTTGCGCACGAGAGCTCATTACCGTCACCGAAGTGACAGCCTGAGGCCACGAACCTACCGGAACCTAGGAGTGTGCTAGAAGCTCTCCTTGATTGAGTCATAATAGCTGCAAGCAATCTTCCGAAACGTGCATCGTGTTTGGTTACCTTAGATGTCCGGACACCGGGCTACGTGAAGCAAATTAGCTGGACCGGGTTTGATTGGTAGCCGACGAATTCTTCCGCTGGTAAGTCATGAAGAGAACGCAAAGAGGTTGTGCATAGCGCATGTCCACGAAGATTTGAACGTATGAGCGGTTTCGGTAGATGAGGACAGCCACAGTCTTGAGAAGGGCAACGACAGATGTAGGAGTCTGATGGCAAGGTATGGTTTTGGGGGGCCGAGGGCGGAAACAGCACGGTGGAGTATTCTCGCATCGAGGCACTACGGCGGATCATTCAAGCTGCGCAGCTCCACACGTCAAGCCGGCGTGGCCGGTTGATCTATTCGCCTGGCCTGTCCTGTCGCCGCAGCTCTCTACGTTCTACACAGCCAGTTGCGACCTTCAGAGCTCCTGGACTCGAGCGCGACCGTTCTCTTCTTGCAAACCTATCTGCCGCTGCAAATTCAAAGATGGAAGGTAGGTATCTATCTCTCGATGAGGATCTTCCGACTGAACTTCCCAGGCCTATTGTTCAACGTGAATGGCGGCTACCTAGAGGGCATAGTTCGTGGTTACCGCAATACCTTACTGACGAGCACAAATTATGGCAATGTACGTCTCGACGATAGACAGAATCCAGACCGAGTGACTGACACACCCCAGCTTACACAATGCGAAAATATCGAAGACGTCAAGACGCAGCTGGGTCCTGCCTATGGCGAGTCGCTTGCCAGCCTCCCTCCCAATCCCTCAACGTCGGCCCTCGCGAATAAGACGACAGAGAAGCTCGTGTCAGACTTCCGATATCTCCAAGGTCAAGCGACGGGGTCTTTATCAAAGTTTATGGAGTACCTCACCTACTCTTACATGATCGACAACGTGGCGCTGCTCATTACTGGAACTCTGCATGAAAGAGACACAAAGGAGTTACTAGAGAGATGCCACCCACTGGGCTGGTTTGAGACGATGCCGGTCCTGTGTGTCGCAACCAACATTGAGGAGCTGTACAACTCAGTGCTCATCGAGACGCCGCTGGCTCCATATTTCAAGGGGAGCTTGAGCCATCAAGATTTGGACGAGCTCAATATTGAAATTGTCCGGAACACCTTGTACAAGAACTATCTGGAAGATTTCCACAACTTTGTCAACACGGATCCTGAGATGGCCATGACACCGACAGGGGAGATCATGTCGGAGATTTTAGAATTCGAGGCAGATCGACGAGCCATCAACATCACTATCAACTCGTTCGGCACGGAGCTCACGAAAGACCAGCGGAGGAAGCTCTACCCCGAGTTCGGCAAGCTATACCCCGAGGGTATGCTGATGCTATCAAGAGCCGATGATCTCGAGGGCGTCGGGCTTGCCGTGAGCGGCGTCGGTGACTACAAGCGCTTCTTCGACGAAGTCGGCTTCAACCAGAGTAGCGGCGTTGGTGGCGGCAACATGGCCGGAGGCGTGGGTGGCGAATCGAAGTCACTAGAGGACATGTTCTACCAAAAGGAGATGGAACTATCAAAGATGGTGTTCACCCGGCAGTTTACCCATGCCGTCATCTACGCTTGGGTCAAGTTGAGAGAACAGGTCCGTCCGAATCTTCTGGATCCGCACGAAAAATTCTTGCTAATTCCCTCGCAGGAAATCCGGAACATCACGTGGATTGCGGAATGCATTGCCCAGAACCAGAAAGAGAGGATAGGGAACTACATCAGTGTTTTCTAACGTGGCTGCCTAGGTGTACACTACATGCGCGGCGTTTTGGGAGACAGGACGGAACCATAGTATCGTGCACGCAATTCCATCCCGGCCAGACGAGGCTGCAAATACAGCAAAGTTTAATCACTGCACAGACTCGAAACCGTTGATTTCTTGCCGATCAGCGTCTCGACCACAGGAATACACCAAGAAAGTTTGGTACACTTCCCATCGCGAATTTATTGCAAACGGGTCAAGTTTGGATGAGGACCTGAACGAACCATGGACCCAGCCCATCGAAGATATATATTACGGCGTCTTTCCGATGCAACTGGGAGATCGTCTTTCCTCCCCATCGCTTTGCCCGTGGACGTGAACGTGAACGTGAACTTGTGACTCCGTGAGCACCCTATACAACAACCATCACCGTCACCATCACCATTACCCCAGACAATCTCACGGCAGCTTCCTCTTCCACAATGCCTCTACTGAAACTCAAACTCAATATCTCCGGGCCACCTACCCCTAGCACCACGCCCTCTGCAACGACAACACCTCAAGCATCCTCCCCGCCCAACAATCTACAACATACTGCCCAAGAGACCGCCAAGTATAAGATCCTGTGCCGCACAAGCGGAGGGACACTTCTCAACGAGGATATCTCCAGCGACGCCCGCCTAACAGCGATATACGCCCACAACGCGCTCCCCTCGCAACGGGTATACAGCTACGCGAGGGCGAGGGCGGGGCCCTCAACGGCGAAGTCGACCAGTGCTATCTCGCCAACGGACATCACACCGATGGGCCCGCCTCCGCCTCCGCCTCAAGTGCAGCCCTATCGCCCGAACCAACCCCCCAGCTACGTCCCGGCAGGAACAAGCCTCGACCAATGGGCCGGGGAGCGGGCCCTTGCCGACCGTCTCGACAAGGCACGCCACGTCGCGCGCCTGCAAACCAAGCAGGCCCGCAAGGTCGGCGGCCTGGTCACCGCGCTGGAGGCCCGGCTTGAGGACAAGGCGCGCCAGGCCGGCCTGAAGCTCGACTTACAGACGTCGTTTTTGGCCGAGGGGGACAAGAGGAAGTCGCAGCGGCTCTGCGGATGGAAGAGCGTGCCGCCGCCTGCTTCGACGATGGTGGCGCCGATGGGTCCGCCGGCGGCGGCGGCACCCAAACCCAGTCTCGCTTGTCGGGAGGGATTGGTCGGGAAGGAGAGGCCGGCGAAGCGCTTGAAACTCACGCTGAGGATGGGCGGAGCGCAGACTCCGTCGCCAACGCCGACGCCAACGCCAGAGCCAGAACCACGTCCAAACCAGAAGATGATCCTGGTTCTGTCGCGGCGGCCGGCACCCTCGCCGACTCAAATGCGGGTGTTGACGCCGCTCACTCCTCCACCACCCGCGTCGCCGCCGTCATCGTCTCGAGCGCAGGACTCGATGTCAGAGGCAGACTCCGACCCGAACTCCTCCTCGGCGGCGGCGGCGACGACGACGGCGTGTACCTTCAAACGCCAACACCCACTCACTCCGATGCCCCTTCACGCCAGACTTGCCGAACCGTCGGCGCCGCGTAAGTCGCTGTGCGCCGCGTACGTGCGCGCGTTCGAGGCCTGGGATGAGGCCATGTGTAGGCATATACCTGGGTATGCTGCTGATGTGGGGAAGAGGGCGTGGTTTGCGCGGCGATTGGATGGGCCGACGGCGCATGATATGGAGAGGGGGAGGGATAGTCTTGCGTGGAGTGGTTTGAAAAGGAAGAGGTGACGCGATAGAGATTCAGATGGGGATGGAGATGGAGATGGAAATGAAGATGGGGACATCCTCGAGGAGTGGACATATGTGCAGTTGCAATCGGTTGGGGCGGTAACTTAGGGGAGGGAATATCCCCGGATTGGCGAACAGGGTATTTACAGCAAAGGAGGTGATTACGCTTACAGGAGGCGCCTTGTCTGATATGCTTGATACTATTGATGTCTGATATGCTTGATGTCTGATATGCTTGATGCCTGATATGCTTGATGCCTGATATGCTTGATGCCTGATATGCTTGATGCCTGATATGCTTGATACGCTCGATATGCTTGATCTGAAAAGTTGTCGTTAGATTCACATCTTCACATCTCCTGCAGGCTTGTCGTGGGAATGTCATTTCCCAATACTGTATGACATGTGCAGTGACGCCGACAGAAATGCATCGCTTGACCACATCGAGTAGTCTACGGCCACACTTTCTGCACGCTTCCATCATCCCTCATCCCTCCCAGGTGATTTGTTCAAAAAACTCGCCTCGATACTGTCGAGTCCCTGGCGCTAATCGTTCATTGTCCGATATACTAGGGATGGCCGTGCCGAGGAGGTGGTTCTCCCCCGTGTTCCTGACGAAGGTATATCTGATGACGCATTTCCGTCCGGGCAGGAATTTGATGTCCATTAACTTGAAAGTGACACGGCTGGACCCGGGAGGGATACTGTTGCTGTCGCGGAATGCCGTGCCAGGAGGGGCTGGTGGTGTCGTCTGCTCTGCGACTCGTATACATGGATCGACGGGGATACGGGTCGTCTGCACGTCACCTGTGACCATATCCATGTCGAGCCGTACGTCCAGCTGGTCTTGCATTTGCGCTGCCACCTGGCGCAGCTCGAGGATCCTGTCGACCAGTTTCGCGGCGAGGTTGGAGTCCCACAAGCCTTCGCGCCGGTTGCACGTGCGGAGGAGGGAGAGGGCCTTGTCGCGCACGACGACGTCGGAAGCCCGGGAAGCGATGAGGAAGAGGGTGGGGACAATGCCCAGAGCCAGAGAAAAGGTCGGTCTCACCACCTGAGGCAGAGCGGATGATGTCGATGACATCGGATGGAGAGGCGACCACCTCGAAGGGGATGGTGTCTTGTCCATGGGATTGACGTACGTGGAAGTACATTGAATGAACTCCTCCGCAGCATCCAGGGCGGCCCAGAAATCGGGCACGTGTTCGTCGAATGCGGCTTCGTCGTTGCGCTCGATGCGGGCGACAAACGCGGTCAGTAAAGAGTAATAGACTCTGAGGATGAGGAAAGCAGGACTCCGCCACGAGCGGCTGGGCAGCTCTCCTGGCGGTGAAGACGCCGGGGATGGGATGGAGCGCGAAGACTCTGGCGTCTCCCGGGAGAATTCGTTCGACTCGGAAGATGAGAACAGCTCAAATGCGGACTTCCACCTCTCGAACTGCATTTTGATGGCATGGAACTCGCGTATCAGGGACAGGGCAACGTCGGCTGAGATGGGGTCCTGATTACCCAGATTATCAGCCTTTTCAGCGTACTCGACGAATTCTCCCAGGAGGACCTCCATGTGCAACAAGGCATGCTCGTGTGAGGTGAACTGCGTTGGCATGGGGATCATCGTCTTCGTGTAGTGTATCTCTGGTTTGGTCCCGGGCCAGTTGGGGTCGCCCAGCTCGAGGATCTGCCGGCCCAAGGCGATGAAGAAGCGAGTCAGAATCTCTCGCGGAATGCGTGTCCGCAAGGTGTTGCTGAGGAGCTTGCTTTGTTCTTCGGCGAGTATCTTGATTCCGGAGACAGCATGATTACAGGCTTCGTGATATTGCCCCTGCAGACTCTCGAAAGTAGAGAACAAGGCGCACGTCACTAGGGCGTACTCGAACGTCTGGTCTGAATTCGACTGGTTGTACCGAACGACTTGTCGCATGGCCCTGCCGTAGTGGTCTAGTGCGAAGTCGATGGCCTTGGTTGGCGAGTAATGGTCGACACTGGAGTAGTGCTCATGCATGCTACTCAGGGCAATCAGAGCGTGTCGAACCGAGGGCTCTTCCCGCGCCAGGGGGAGAATATGCGACATCCAGAAATCTGTACGAAAGGCTCCCGCCAGTTCCAAGGCGGTCCGGTCTTGGAAGTAGCTCAATGCTCGGCGCGCCGGCCAGTCGAGATCGGGATGTTCAGATAGGACAGGATCCGGATTATGTGGAGTGTAGACGACGAATCTGACAGGTCCGGTATGGCCAGACCCTGGATTGCTCGCATATCCTTCACACACCTTGGCGGCTTTCATGCAGCGAGTGCAGGACCTGGACTGGTGTTAGCATCCAAGAACTGTACCGGGATAAGTGGGCGCTGGGAGTTCCGCTAAGCCGGCACAGGTGGTGGGGAGGGTTACTCACGGGCGTGCTTCATCACACTTGACCCTGCGGCGCCTATTGGAATTCGCGTTAGTAGGTACGAAGGATATGAGATTTGACTAGAAGCGCCGATTGAGCCTCAACATACTTGCACGTCAGACAGCCTGTGCGAACTTTGGTTCTTCCTATTCGAATCATGGTTGCGATGCTGCGCGTGGCCCTGGGCGTTCTCGATAATTACCCTGCAATCCGTGCATCACACATCCTCTTCGAAACAATCCGAAGCTGGCATTAGGCATGTTGTTATATTTTCTAGAGGGGCGCCTTTCTCGAGCACTAGGAGTGACACAGCCAAAGGCCTGGAGGTCTTTGACTACTGCCTGGAGGAGATGGGGTCCAAAAGAGTCAATCCCTGTCGGGGATCAAACCCAACGCCCCTGGCTGAGGGCCATGCTGCAAGGCATGTGGTCAGGCTGTGCCTGGCCGAACCGTGAATCACTGGGCGTGTGATAGGGCCCATCTCTGAGCGGAAACAGACATCCGAAGATCAAGAATACGAAAACCGAAGCAAGGACGACGTCGACCCCAGCACGCAACAAGGCCTCCCGCACCAACTGGAAGCAGTTAGAGGATACGACGTAGAAAAGCAACAGGTCTGACAGCAATTAGTCTGTGGATGCTCCTATTGATGCGTGAAATCCAGTCAGACCAGCACATATAACACCAACCCGAAAGGCCCAAGCAAGCTCCGTCCACGCCTCCTCGACGTCAAATCGAGCCTTCTCAGACGTCTTTACAAAACATGTCTAAGTCGCGTTCGTCTCTCCTGAGGGGATCCTCGTTTGAGCTAGCCCTATTCATGACTCTACACGACGCACACTTCCGCAAGTCAATCGTCAGAAACAGTTAATTAATTCCAACGCACAGCCTCGCAAGTTGAGCAGGTACCTCACTGGACGCTAACTACCCAGGCAGCACTATTCTGAGCTCTCAGTATCATGATCCCAATCGACTACGGACTGAGTGAGTTGGCAGGTCTATATATCAAGTCATTGCCGAGTCCTTTCTGCCTTCGACTGGATATTTCAATCGTTTGATAACACACAGTCTTTAGCAGCGCGAGGTAGGCTTCCGCCTCCAGATCTCACACACACACTCTCTTTCTCTCTCTCTGCTTTCCAATCTCCGTACTTAGCTACATACCGCCAAGTCGAGCCCCTATCGTCACCCCCTCCAACAATGCCCAAGATCTTATGCCACGCCGGCAACGGGCCTGACGACGTCTGGGAATATTGCCCTTCCTTCGGCGCGGCCCTCGCCTTCGCAGTCCTCTTCGGCGTCACAACATGCACGCACATCGTTCAAGCGATCATGTACCGCAAGCCCTTCGCCACGGTTCTCATCATGGGCGGGCTCTGGGAACTGGGCGGGTACGTTGCCCGGATCCTGTCCATCGCGAACCAGCTCAACAGCGGCATCTACACGGCGCAGCTGCTCTTGATCCTGCTCGCCCCGCTCTGGATCAACGCCTACATCTACATGCTCCTGGGGCGGATGATCCACTTCTTCCTCCCCAGGGGCGAGGACCGGGTGTTCAGGATCCGCGCCCGGTCCATCACGCGCATGTTTGTTCTCTTCGACATCACTGCCTTTGTCGTCCAAGCCGCGGGCGGGACGATGACGGGGCCGGGCGCGAGTCCGTCGGTGCAGAAGACCGGGCTGAACATCTACACGGGCGGCGTGGGCTTGCAGCTGTTCTTCCTCGTCATCTTCGTCGTCCTGACCGTGGGCTTCCAAAGGAAAATCAAGGGGTTGAAAACCCCGCTCGGGAAGACGACGACGACGGGGTGGTCTTTGGACGAAGAGACGCAGCACCGGCGGCCTTTCTCGTCCATGTTGAATGATCCCCATCATCATCCCGCGCGGTCCTCCTCCTTTCGGGTCGACTCGTCGTCCACGAGGCCGGACCTCAGTCTGACGACCCCGCTCCTGCGCCTGCTCTACCTCACCCTCGCGCTCATCATCGTTCGAAACATCTACCGGCTCGTGGAGTTCGGCACGGGCATCGACTCTCCCACAGTCCGGCACGAATGGTTCTCCTACGTCTTTGACGCGGTGCCCATGTTCGTCGCCCTGCTTGTGCTGAACGTCTTCTACCCCGGGAAATACCTCCAGGGCGACCGGAGTGACTTTTCAGCGGAGGACAGGGAGAGGAAAGCGATGAAAAGGGAAATGAAGCAGCAGAAAAAGGACGAGAAGCTGGAGAGAAAAGCAGCCAAGAGGATGAAGAAGGCGGGTGCTGGTGGACCGCAGTACGAGGTGTTGAACCGGGTACTATCTCCTCCCCCGTAGGAGACGCGTCTCTGAATTATAGTTCCCTCCGCTGTGAGACGGTCCGGTCTGGGTTAGCAAAGAACGGGACAGGAATTCAAGGCTGTCTATGTGTTCAAGCGCCGTGTGTACGTTGGTGATTTACCGGGCAGGACAGGAGAGGAGGAAGGATCGAGATTAATGCCATCTTTCCTCAAAACAATTGATATGTTTTTTCTCAAAACCGTTTGTTCGATCTTCGAAATGTCCTCACATTGCTGAACTCCGGATGAGGGCGTGACCATATTGCTCGAATGTGAGTGTGAGAAGGCGTTCTGGAGTGATCGGTAGGCCCCAGTTAGATCGGACGGACCAACCAGTGTCCTGAAGAGACGCCATCTAATTTTGTGTCCTCTTCGCTATCGGTGAGCACAGGATATATCTCTTGAAAGTAGCAGAGTTCGTCGCTTTATGCTGTAGATTGGTAGCAAGAATGCTGCGGTGTTGAAGGGTTTGAGTCTCTTCAGTGGCGCGCGAGCGACCCAATGGAGACTTTTGCAGCGCAAAGGAAAAATGCAGTCTTGTGCGGTTCGCTTGCCAAAATCACGAGGTCACGGTGGCGGCGAATGAATGACAATCGATTGACTTACTAGCAGCGGTGCTCAGGATTTCTGGAGGTACCGCTGTTTGAGGTGTGGAAGCTACTTCCTCTCTCTCAGCTCGGTCCGGGGCCATCTCTGATAGAATCCGGCAAGAGGTAATCAACCACTACATTGGCAGTTACGCATCTTCCCTTGAGGCTCTTCGTGCTTCGAAAATGACCGCCCTTTTCCATGAAAGCATGCATCCGCCAACGAAGACCTTTCCAGCACTTGGTTCAAGGCATCTTGGTGAGTTTTGGCGTGTTTTATTTGGTGTATGATGAAAATCCCGGATGCCGTGATATGGAGTGAGTCTGAAAGATGAGCCCGTAAAAAGTCGAAACCCGAAGTACCAAGAACGCTACGCAATGCCATATAAAAGCAAGAGGCTCAGGTGATGCGAGCAGCCCTCAAGTCGCGCGATTCGAGGAACCAAGTCATGCCACAGGCATCTGGTAGACAACGGGTCGACTGCCACCGCGGCGATTAATGTACGGTATGGTCACTAATCATACTGGAATAGCACACTAATGCTCTCGCCATAGTGGACTCTCCGAATGGCCTGCCAAAGGGCTTGTCAATATCACTTGAACTGTGAATTATTGGACGAGTAGGGATGCCACTTACCTCAGCAAAGACATGTCCAACTTCAAGCACTTCAAGTTTAGGGCACCGTCTTGCATGTTCGGACTGATCGACTGTGTTCGTAACGATCACCTTATCCAGTGCACTTGCATTGATACGCTCAATCGCATCGCCGCTCAAAACTCCGTGTGTGACCAACGCATACACTTTGCTTGCACCTTCCTTCTTCAATAGTTTCGCCGCTCTGGTGATGGTGTTGCTCGTGTCGGCCAGATCGTCAATGATGAAGGCGACCTTTCCAGTAATGTCGCCAACTAGCATCATCGTGGCGTTTTGGCGATCCGTGATCTTGGTAGGCCTTCGCTCCTTGTGAATCAATGCAAACTCAATGCCCAATGCATCCGCGATGGCGGTCGCTCGTTTGGCTCCTCCTGCGTCAGGACTGACAACTACTCCATTCTTGTAGTCTGGAATGTTTTGTTGGATGTATTTTTTGAGCAGTGGTCTGCCGTAGAGATTGTCAACAGGAATATCGAAGAAGCCTTGATACTGAGGATCATGTAGGTCCATAGTGATGATGTGGTCCGCCCCAGCGCAGGTGAGAAGGTCTGCTACCAGTGTACCTGCTTGCGCGACCCATTGTCGATAGCCAGGGCGAGGCTTAAACGCCTCTTGCGGGTCCACCCTCTGCGCTGATGGTGGCGGGGCCCAGTCGTGGTTCGCAACGCCATTGGTGGAAGCCGCCGAATCTCCGCGCTTTCTCTGATTTGGGAAGTATTCTTGTTTGGTGATCGAGTGAGAGCTTGAGTCTCGGTAGTGGCTGAAGCGGGCCTGGTGAGTGGGACTGTTCTCAACTTGATCCAGGTCTGATTTTGAGGCTGCCTTGTGCAGTGGGTGTCCGTTCGCAAGACCGTGACTCTCGTGCTTCTCAGGGTGCGGTGTAGGTGGAATGCTATCGAATGTGTAGCCATTTGTCTCTGTGACAAGTTTGCTACTGATGCTGCCAGCTTTGACCAAAGGGGCACCGCTTTTGTTGTATGGAATGTCGGACTGACGGGAGTATGGGAAAAGAGGCAGCACAGCTGTGACTTTCTTCGCGGAAGCAGTCTTGCAAGCCGATATCGCGATGAGAAGCTCGACGAAGTGGTCATTCACCTTCCCTCCACCCGACTGTATGATGTAGATATCTTTTCCGCGAACTGATTCGCCTATCTCAACTCTAGTTTCACCAACCGCAAATTTGGAGAAAAGTGCTTGCCCGGGCGCGATACCGAGAATTTCGCAAATGGTTTCGGTCAAGGCTGGGTGGGAGGAGCCACCAAAGACGACAATGTTTCTGACCATCTTGTCTAAAGTCAAGCGTTCCGCGAGACTGCGAGGTATATGTCAGGCAGGGTTGGGCTGATTGCGCGGGAGGCTCAAGGGCGGGATAAAAGAGGATGTACCCGCTGCGCGGCAAAGGTAACAAGGGTCACTGGAGACGACGAAGCCTGTAAGGCTGTAAGGCCAGTGGAACCCGACAGGTCTTGAACATGATATGAAATACAGGTGAAATAGAAGAGAGAGACAGTCATGAATGAGTGAATGAGAGTCACTACAGTGCACCAAGGTGCACTCATGGGAAACTTTTTGGTTCGCCCCACCTCCCGTTCTGGGTCGAACGTCTTCCGAGGTCAGCAGATGTCGATTGGTTGTGCCCCCAATGGCGTCATATCGCTACCAAAATTAAGGCTCGAGGACGCCTAAAATACAGTATGGCGATCTGATACTGACAGTCCGAGCCCAGAAAAGACTGAAAGGTTATTCGTGCGGCATCTGACTAGCCGACTGGTACATCCTCTCAGAGGCTCTCGCAACGCGCTGCGCCGATGATTTGTATAACCTGCACAGCATTTCACCAACGGCCATAACTTTGGGCGCTCACGGGGCAACCGAATCAATCGCCCGTGTCAACCTCAAGATCCAGTTGAACGTTGTTGCTAACACCATAATCCTGTAGTGTGAGCTGATCCTTAAAGGGTCTTTCGCCCTGCCGCTTGAGGAGGATTTCGTGTGGCTGTCTGCCGATCATTGAGGCAACAATGACCTTGAAGTCCTCTACCACCTTGTCAGTATCGTGTATTCGAGAGCTAATGGTTGTGACACTGACTAATGGGATCTGTTGGAAAGCATGGTATAGCCTTCTTGGTGCCTAGCCGGTCATTGACGTAGACAATAATCATAGGCTGCGTAGGCGCTGCTGGAGGTGGCGCTGGCTTCTTTTCCTTCTTTTCCTTCTTCTCTTCTCTTCCCTCGCGCGGGTCACCCTCATCACGGTCTCGCCTTCTGTCTCGGTCACCGTCGTCTCTCCTGGGAGGATGCCTTCGTGGAGGTGGGCTCCTGGATCTTGAACGTGGCCGGTAATGGTCTCTGTAGCCTCGCTGTAACCCTGAATCTCGGGCCGGGCGGGAGGGGTCGTCGTCATCTCTGCGCTTCTCCTTCCATTTGAAGCCTGTGTCCTTGCGTCGCGGTCGATCTTCATTCCGATCCCTGTCTCGCCGCGGAGATCTGCTGCGCCTGCGGTCTTCGCCTCGGGACGATTCTCGCTCTTTCCTGTCAGTATCGGTGTTGTAAAATGAGGATGGTACTGCCTCACGCTGGTCATCGGCCATGACTGTGGAATTTTCGTCGTTTTGTTCGCTCGCAAAGCACAAGCGGTCAATTCGGAGTAAGTTCTTGCTGAGCGTTTGTGACCTTGCAAAACCCAGGCTTAAAGACGCAGCTGGCAGATCCCGGATAAACTTGGGACAAATTGTTCCGGAGCCCGCGCTAGTGGTAGGTTTCCCGATCGAAAAGTGTTGATCCGAATTCAAGACAAATCCCATGTTTATCCATGTTTTGAGCTACTATAAGTCACAAGGTGGCCATTTTCCAGAACTGTATTGACCAAGGGTAATCGAAGGAGAAGGAAGCCAAGGCTTTGCCTCCATCCGGAAACTCTTCGCACTTAGAATACGAGTAGACGTGACCACATTCCCTCATTCTCATGCCAGATCTCGGAACTGATCGATCTTTGCGTCTTTATGTCCAACGACCACGTTCGAGCTCAGCACTCGACCTGCCGATCCAGATCAATAATAACAACTGCGCAGGCAAGTGTCACCCGCCGGACCACGCTGGGAGAGCTACGATCATGAGTGCAAAAGGAGGACATAACGGTGAAGCTAGGTAGGCTTCTCTGCATCGGCTTCAACTTTTGTCCTTCAAGGCTCATCACAGCGCTATACAAGTGGAACAATTCGGTCAGACAAATCAGTTATTGGAAAGTCGGAATTTATATTGATGCCTCCCATGCCTCCCGCATCTCACTTTCTTGAGTCCGATACGATGTATGAGATTCTGCCCCAGCAATAGCAAGAAGGGAGTCGTCCGACGGCGTATGGCCAATTTCCTCGGAGAGCAACATGTTACTCCCTCTGCGTGTGTGCTGGTGTTATCGGCGTTGGACGTTCCACCCAGTCAAATTGCCCCAGCATCTTGGTTAGCATCACGGCGTCCGGTCCATACCCGCCTCTCGGACGATCGGTGCTGAAAAGCGTGCCACTTATGAAGGTATGCGGAAAGCCAGGATCGAACTCGTATGCCGTCTCAATCTCGTCCATCTCCTCCTTCCACAGAGCAACAGACAACGCATCAATACTCCCAGCAATATGTTCGACTTTTCTCCCGCCAACAATGGGGAAGACATACGTCGTCTTTTGCATGACATATGCCAGGGCAATATGCAGCAGAGGGGTGCCCTTGCTCTCCGCAATAGTCTCCAGAGCCCTTGATACCTTTTTATCATGCTCACTGAGCGGAATGAAATTTCTGCCCGGGTTGTGCTTCTCCCTCTCTTTGAAGCCTTGCTCTGTCTGGAACCGTCCTTGATTCAACACCCCATACGGACAAAGGCCCATGCCCTCGTCTCTGCACATTGGAATGATATCTCTTTCGAAATCCCTCATCGATGCGTTCCACATGCCCTGATACACCACAAACTGCCTCAACCCATGGTCTCGGGCATATTGATTGGCTTTGGACACCACCCATGCAGGCGAATCGGATATCCCCAGGTACAGCACCTTACCGGCCACGATCAAGTCGTTGAGACTGTGCATAAGTTCAGGGACGCTGACGGTATAATCCCACCAATGCACATAAAAGAGATCAATGTACCGGGTCTTCAACTTCCTCAGACTCGCCTCAAGGGACATTTTCATGCTCTTACTCCCATTGCCTCCGGTATTGCTCTGGATCTTGTCCTTTTTGTCGCCGAGATAACCGGTGCTGTATTTGGTGGCGAGGACAATTTCATCCCTATTCTGGCGAGTTTCCATCCACTCGCCGACCCATTCTTCCGATTGGCCGTATTGGTAGGCGTTGGCGGTGTCTATGAAATTGCCACCTTCGTTGTAAAAGTGGTCCATGATGGCGAAAGCAGTGTCTTTGCTTACTTCGCCATACCGGTCGGATTGTTTGTTGCCGAAGGTCATGGCGCCAAGGCACAGTGGTGATACACGCACTGAAGCCGCGGGCGCGAGCTGGCGGTGCCGGTGAAGATTGGATTGTGGCATGCTGATTTCTGAGCACGGATGATAGTTGATTGATCTTCCACCTCGTCAAGCGGTGGAACGAGGCTGGCTTAAATAGGGCTCCCTGTATTGTCGGCCGTGATATCACGAAGGCCACTTGCAGACATGCGCAACCAGTTCGGCGATATTTTCGGCCGAATCAATCTTTCCCAGACGCCATACCACGAGGGTCCAGGGCCACTACGCCCGGATTTGTGCCAAACTCCGAGTAGAGTGCACGGCTATAGGACATAACAAGCTGGACAACGCAGTTACGACACGATTACCATCACTCCCGGGTTTATTGAATGGCCAAGGAGGCCTCGAGATGCACGAAAGCAGGTAGAAGACTTGGACTTATCGGATCAACCATTCTCCGCTCAAGGCTACGGACCCCTGACTGCATCCTCGTCCGACCCGTCTTGCCCCTTTCGCCCACAAATGAGTGTCTGTCATGGGAGCATCTTCCTCGCCCTGACCGCTGGACTGACACTTCTGGCGTTTTCGCCGCCACCTCCATAGGTTTAGATCAAGTTCCCGCCGCCACCATACTCTATAGATACTCATTAGCCTGTGTCAACGTCGAAGGAAATGGGAGAACGAGAGCCGAGGACTACGGTCCAGCCCTCCAGGCGAAAAGATGTGAACTCACCGACGATCCAGCCAGCGTCAACAGATGTCTCGGTGTCAGCTCGTTTCTCTTCCTCCGCGGGCTCGCGCTTGACGTGGGCCTTGACATTCTCAGGGCAGTCAGCCTTTTCAGCACCGATGTAGACATAAGCCCTGTTAGGGTATTGGTTGCACTGTGGGATCGTTAAAAGAAGAAAGACGATTGGCAACGGCGAAAGGTGCCTGAGCAGCCGCAAGCAAATGGCCAAGACTCACAATCAGCTTGCCCGCATCGATAAGGGCGCGGGCACTTGGGGCAAGCTCGTCGTAGCTTGTTGGCGTTGGTGCTGCCAAGGTCAGAGACCCGGAAGAGACGAGAAGGATATTGACGATGGATAGAAGCTTCATTTTGAAGAGCGAATGTAAAAGATGGATGCAGTAGACGGGCTGGACTTGGACTTGTGGGAACTTGAGCTGTGCTGAGAGTGCTGCTTGACAGGTTCTCAGAGCGGGAGAAGGAGAGCACTCTTATACCCCGTCGGAGCTTGGAGCGTTGGGCATCTTGAAAGTTCACGACGCAACTCGTGTTCTCTGCTCCTGTGCCCCCGTTTCGATGAAGGTTCCCCCTCTCACACCTCTCTCAACCGCTCCTGTGCTGTTTCCTAGAGAGAGCACCGAGTTGGGCATCAACACACTCGACATCCTGGGATCTACTTTCTGTCTTCCTGTTCCGGGAAGAGCCAGAGACGTAGGATGTGGTCAGCTGGTCCATGTTGCAAGATTGGAAACCAGATGAATGAGTGGCTGCTTGTTGGTGCCGTCCGCCCTTTGAGGTCGACATGCTTCGGTCTCCACCATGGTGACTTTACAATCCCAGACCGTCTTGTTCAAGGTCTCCAAAATACCGCCGTACCGTATCGTCTTGCGGTTAAGACGGTATTGACTGTCCAACTGGATCGCACAGGACCCTCCGGGCCAGCGATTGATGGGACGCCGTCATCTGCGAAGCAAATCCTTCCCAAGTAAAGGTGACAAAGAGAATTTGCCAACGGATTCAAATGGCTGGTTGTAGAGGCAGATCACCCACGGCAAGCCTGGAGACTCTGATCTTGTCTGCATGCGTCGTCGTTGACCCATCACCATGCCAAGATGAAGCATCCGGAGGCAATCGGAGCTGATTTGCTAAGGCAAGGGGGCCAGTATTCCTCCAACCACAACCAGTCGACGCGCTACACGGAACGTTAAGAGTTCATGCAATCGATCGACGGCGGATTCTCAGTCTGTTTCACAGAAGAAGACCGAAGGCGCCCGAGGATTTTGCCTACAAGGCAATAAGAGGCACCACGCGGCCTTGTCAGTCTCCGCCGCTTGGTCGTCCCGGAGCCCTTCCGTGCTTACGATGGACATCAACGGCTGACTGCGGGGAGTGGTTGGAAATGCTTGGACATGCTTGGACCACCGTTCCTCCCTGGCACAACATCGTCATGCACCTTGTCAATTCGCTTAGACAGTCCATTCATTTTGTGCAAGGGCCGTCCATCACATTCCCGCCCCGCCCAAGCTTCAACGGAGTATGAAAAAGAGCTACTAGCGGAGCAAGGTCCCACCACCCCAGAGTTCTGTAATCGGAATCTCTAGGATAGTTTCCACCTCGCGCTGATCAAGCTGACCTCTCTATGCAACTGGGGGCTGCAGCATTTCCTCCACTCTTCTGTATGTTTATGCCATCGTCCGTGGTAGGCGACTCGTCATGAAACAGCATCGACCTCCCGGCTCATGGAGCTGAGCCTTTGGGATACGCATGGAGCAACCACGGGGCGTCATCAACATGTGGGTCAGACGGGATGTGAGCTAAGTCGAGGTTCGAAAGATGGTGGATGGGCAACTGGGAATAATTTTCCTTTCCGGTTGCATACAAGGTGCGGTTCCTTGTTTTGAACTATGACCTTTCTGTCGGAGTCTCAAGTTTCAAGTTGCAAGGTCCAAAGCACACCCCGTCTTAGACATCCTTCCTTCCTGACTCTGCGAAAACGACGAATGTTCAATCAAGCAACGATGTTTCCCATCCCCTCCAAGCTGATGAAAGAAATGCGAGAGATTGAGGATGGCGAGGCCGACGAGGAATTGCACACGCCGTTCCTCAGGAGCAATGCTCGACCCCGCCTCATCAGTCGAGGACGCTGGGTAACGCGGTTTCTCTTCAGCTGGATATGGGTGTTCTCGACATTCCTCTTCGCGTTCATAGCCCTTGAAGGCTACCTGCAGAACAGGAAGATCAGCACGACTGGGGAGGCGAAGCTTCAAGGACTCCGATCCGAGCTGGGTAGGTCTACATCTTTGTGTCGAGGGGGAAACATCGGGCTCACCTTGTCTCTGTAGAAGCTGCAAGAGGAACCATCGAGTACCACGATATCATCTTCACCAGCGGTATCGAAGAAGACGAGGATGGGAAGATGTTTCTCAACCTCCCGGCCGATCAGCCTCACTACGTGGGAGCTCCAAGCCCGGAGATCGATGCCGCCTGGGCAGACTTGACCAAAGGTACTCTCCGAGCGATGACGACTTGCATCTCCTTCTTCTCATCTAGCTAATAATCGTTATCGGCGCAGCTACCGAGATCTGGGTAGACGGAGACGAAGCCAAGTCCGTCGCCAACCGAACAATCGGCTCCGAGCACGGATGGCTCGTCAGTCTAGACGTCTACCACTCTTTGCATTGCGTGGTAAGTTACTAATCCGAACAATACATGTTCTGCGGGCCGCGAACGACTCACGCTGCATTAGAACCTCGCGAGGAAAGGTTTCGACTGGGACTACTACTACGGCGACGACCCCGGACAGGAGCGCATCACCTACATCACCCGCGACCACATATGTAAGTGTGATACATGATCCCAATTGCGGTCCGTCACATTGGCAAATAAAGCTACTGTTTCGCTCGTGTTAACGGATCGCTGATACCGACAGACCACTGTCTCGAGCACCTACGGCAGGTGGCCATGTGTCATGGCGATCTCACTCCGATGAGGTTCCAATGGGGAGAGAACAGAGGCATGCCCGTCTGGACCGAGCCACATACGTGTCGGAGCTTTGAGCAGATTCGGGCGTGGGCCGAGCAGAGAAGGCGGAACCCAGGGAAATCGTTGACGCACGGCCACCACGGACATTGAGATATTGAGATGGAGGATTGTATTGTAGGTGCTACGTATAGCTATAGCGGATCGAGATGTTCCCACAAGGTGGTCCATAACGTATAGTCCAGTACTTGTTTACAGATGAGCACTCCTCGTAATGATTGAGTTGACATACATGGTGTTGCGAGAGATCTATCTGATCATACTAAGCCATCGCCGTGGATCAAGACGACCATTGTCATGGAGACTCCATATGTAGTATAATACACCCTCGTGACACAATCTCGCAGGTTCATGAAACCATGTCAAAGTCTCCAGCTATCGGAAAGGATGCTTGCATTGCTATCGCTTTGGCTTACTTCGAATCCACTCGCACATACATACGTACATACAAACATATGTACATGCACATACATGCATGCACACCTCCACACCTCGAGACCTCGACCCCCCTCCACGCTCTATACCCAACTCCCCTCTACGCACTATAGCCAACTCCCCTCCACGCACTATAGCACAACCCGGGAATAACACCGCCCACTAAACCCCAAAAGCGCACTGGCTCCAACATCCTCCAGCGCCGGATGATACCGCGTCGCATTCAACAACAACTCGACACAATGGTCGAAATGATTCGGATCTAACACCTTTCTCTCCCAATGCCCTCCGCTCCTCATCCACTCACTCGTCCTCAACAGCGTGAAGGCGCAGTGCGCAAGATGCTCCTTCCGCTTCGAATACACGATCGTGCCCGCCGGGAGCTGCGAGATGTCCACCTCCCGCTCCATCTGGTCGTCCATCCAGTACTTGAAGGACTTGCCGTCGTCGTATTCGAGGTATTTCTCTGCGTGGGCGTGTTGGCAGTGCGGTGGTAGCCAGAGGTGCGCGAGCTCGTCGTACATGCAGTTTGCGGCAAGGGCCTCCCCCACGGTCACGCCGCAGAATTGCGTGTCGGGGATGGATTTGTATGTCGGGGTGGTGCCGCGGCTGGGTGAGTGTGTGACCCCGGTGAGGGAGGACGCGCCGCCAAGGGCTAGAACAAGAAGCAGTAGCAGTATGATGACCGGGAGAGCGAGGAAGGTCAATGAGCAGGTCGTTCTCTTCCCGGTGGTCCTGGATGGGTGGTGAGAGCGTGGTGGTGGTGACTCATGATTGAGTTGGTCGTCGTCGCTTTGGGAAAGGGGTTTGTAAGTGTTGCTGAGGTGAAGCGTGTTGAATATGCGTCCCATGCTGGCTCTGGTTGTGGTTGTGGTTATGGTCGAACGCCAGCGCGTCTACTTGGTAGTACGCCAGGGGTGGAAGACGGCGAGGGCTCAAGCTCCCTCACATACACAGTAGCTTGCAGGAACTGTGCTGTGCTGTGCCGCGCTGCACTCTGCTCTCGGGGATGAGATGGAGTTGTGTGAGCAATAGTATCCCAGAGTCGGGCTCAGCTCAGGTTCAGCTCAGTCACAGCTCGGGCTCAGACTCAGACTCAGATCCTCTCCATGTCCCACCACGTTGGAAATGCAAGACGGCAAGAAAGGATTACGTTCCTCAACAGTCCATCTCTCAGCATTGCTGTTCCCAAAGCTGATCTCCGGGTGAGCATTGCTCGTAAGACAGATGCTGGCCCGCGGATGGGCATGCGACCACACACACTCAGAGTCCGCTCGATGTCATGTCAAGACAAATCGACGTTGATTGCCAGAACAAGCTGTTTTGTCCGTGCTGTCATGCACGCTGCGTTCCTTTGGACGATCGTGCCCTACATTGAGATGAAGATGCTTGGTGAGAGCCAACATGCTTGGTAGGATGGGACCCCTGGTTACGGATCCTACTTTGGTTCCGGCGTCCAGGTACGTCCAGCAGAATATGGGTCTGTAATTAACAATGCAAAATACATGAATGCATGGTGTTCTCCATAGCGTCGTGGGTGGCAATGAATCCTGCATGTCTGAAGTTGGGGAGACAACATACAAGATCGGCCGCATCATACTGAGTACAGCATTAGGGTCTGAACTCTAGCAGTGGCTCGCCCCTCAATGCCGGATGAGGATAATACTTTGTGGATACTATGCCATTACTCTCGCATTCTCAAACACGACTGGGGCACAGGATTGACAGACGTCAAGTCTGCATGCGAAAGGAAGGATGTGGTCTTTTGCCGAGGTGGCGTTCTGCGCACAGTAAGTAATTACCTTATCCAGTACCCAGTAAGCCCCAGGCTGGCGGAGAAAGGAGGTGGTAGACTAACCACTGTTGGTAAGCGCTGTACCCAAAGCCCACGGTAAGTAAGCCAGGCACCGAACTCAGCCCATCCAATTGTGAGCACAGCTTAGCGGACCTCGCTAAATACTGTCTACTACTGCAGCGTCGGTTGGCGAGCAGCCCTACGAGGATTTCCACGACGACCTACGAGTCTTCCGTAATCAATTACTGTAACACATGCTTGACCTACCCCCCCGACCCCACAGTGGCGATCCAATGCTTTACCCCTGGATTGCCGTGGTACAGTACCATGTTAGGAAACGTAGGCTGTATGTAATTCTCCGTGCGTCGATCGTGATCTACAGATCTCACTCACTCACCCATCACACTTGATGCTATTAATTATTTCAGGTACGTTTCGTTGGTTCCCGAACTTGAACCGTATTACCCATACTGTACTTATACTCCACTAATTGCACTACGCAGTCCGTACGGTACGATACGATAATTACGATACTCGTATCCTTCTGCCACCAGAAAGCTTGGAGCCTCGCCTGGAGGAAGGCCGGGACAGAATCACACCATACAGGTGAGGTTTGACAGACAAGACGCAGTCTGAGAGCTTATTGGGTACTTGCGGGATCCTACAAAGTCTAATGGGCACCAAATAGAATGGTCGGGATAGGAACATCATGGCTACATTGGCACGGAAGTTGTCAAAGTCCTCATCCTCATCCTTGGATCGTCCCAGGATTCTGGACATCGTATTTGTGTCCTCGAACAGGTGTCTTACACCCCCCTCCTCGCCCTTCCTCCTCGGCTGGCGGGCGTGCTCGCCGGTTCCTCCAGGGATCGAGGGGATCGACTTTCCGACTCTGACGTCACTGATGTTGCTCTTGTTGGACTTGAACCTTCTCTTTGATCCCTCTGGCCTTAACTCGTACTGTTTGACAGGCATGGGGGAATGTTTGGGGCGCCGTACTCCGCCGACCGACCATACGGACCGGAATGGCGGAATGGATTTGAACCCCGCCTACCCGACAAGCACACCATTTACTGGAAGCGGACGGAGGATGGGACGGAGCCAAGCGAGTCTCACGCAATTACTTTGTTTGTCAGATCTTTGTGTTTAGTTCCGTGGCCATAGAAGCACATGCTCGCCTTCATGAGAGACTGAAACCGCTATTTCGAAATCCCGATCCCCAAACCGAAAATTAACATGTGGAGGCTACGTGATTTGTTTCCCCAGCCCGTCTGACTTTCCCTGCGTATCTGTTCTGACCTGGCACTGGTTCCTCCTGCCACCCATCACTCCTTGACCTCGGACTTGGTAGCGGACATGGTCGCGTCGGTCTCGTTCCAGCGCCAGTGTGTCAGTTGTCGGGAGACCGCCCACTCCTTGATCTTTCGAAAGTCCCGACAGTGTTGTGTCGAAGCAAGAACAGAATAGACGTTGTCGTCTCGGGCTCGGTAAAAGAAGGGCATCGGTGTAATATCCGCATGACACATCAGAGTCTGCCGCAGGATATCGATGCAGTGATCTGTTTAGGGCGTCCATTGTCAATACCTAGTACCAGAAAAGCATTGTTCCAGGACTTACCCCAGTGCAAAGCCCAGATGCTGTCCCGCTTGACCGTGCCGTTGGGATTTCGTTCCCAGAGCTCCGGATACTCGTCAGGGTACAAAGCCCTGCGCAGGTGGTTGACGCAATGGAGCTGGTGGAAGACTCCCAGAGTCACCACGTAGGTGTTGTTGTCATGTGGCAGATGGGCCGTGGGTTCGTACAATTTAGACGCCTCGTCTGGGGTGATTCCAGAGAGACCGACTGGGTCAATTAGTTTCGCGGGCGGAAGGCTGGCGAGCCCAAGTACGTACAGTTGTACAAGTCCTCCCACATTGCGTCGAGTTCTTTCGATGGTGTCTGTGTGTATGGACTTCGCGGATTGAAGTATTCCCCAAATTTGACCCGGTGGTACGAAACCGCATCTTGGGCAGGTGCTGTAGCCCATTCAGCTCCTGGCTCGGTATCTGTTGGTTGATAGACTGAACTTACACCACAGACCAATAGAGGGGTCATCGACACGCTGGTGCTCGTAAAAAGCAACTGCGGAAAGAACGGCACTGAGCAAGATGATCAAAGCGTAAAGGACGATGATGTGAAGCTTTTTCGAGAAACTGTCGTGGTTGCTGCGAGGGACATATTTCTCTGACTCTGGTGATAGAAGCTCGTTCTTCTCGCCCGCGTCGTCGCTCCCAGATGGGGAATCGTCCTTCAAGGAAGAGTACGATGGTTCTGTGGTGGATAGACGCAGCTTTTGGAAATTGAAACCCATCTTCAATCACACAGCTGATATCGCACGAACTTGTTAATATTTTGCCCAGCGAACAGACACGGAGCTGCTCAGAAACATGAGATTCTCTCAATTCAAGAAAGTGAACGGCATAGGAAGAGCTCCCTGGTTTGGCGAACGCTTGCGGCGAAGACAATGATCGCAAAGGCGTCATAACTCGTATGGCTCATCCAACACCCGTATTCGCAACGCCATGCTTGGATTTAGGCGATCGCCCTGACAGTCCCATCAGGGACGGTTGGACTTGGTTCCACTTGGTAAGACCAGCGCCTTGCTGTATGGCAAACAAAATGGGGGCGGCGTGTCATTACAATGTGTGGGGCGCGGACACCAGGTCGCTGATCGCAGTGTCGCCGCGCCTGTCAGCGGCATGCATTGCGTTGAGGTTCTTCAAGGTCGCGAGAGACGAAACTCGTATCCAGAATTGGGAGGGGGCGGATGGTGTGGTGTTCGAAATGCCCCGCCAAAGCTCTGGCCAATCATCGACAAAGGAGCCGCTCTCAGGCCGCCGAGTCATGCACCGCCGCCAAGCTTTTGGTAAGCGAGTAATATCACAAGCCTCACCACGCTGTCATCAACTCATCGACTCACTGATGCAGATTATTTCCAGCTGTTTCGGACAAGCTCAACGAAGGAAGGGTAACAGGTTCCTTCGGGTTTACTATCATGCGCGATGATTTCCAACCCGTTCCGCCTAGGGTGGGCTGCGGGCATGCAACCAAAGTATTGAAGACCTTCCAGCGACCAAGGTCAATTGCGTGATGTTCACTCATTAGATTCCATTCTCTCTTGCTCAAAATTTGTTTCCAGACATCCCCACTCTCCCTTGTACTGCCGCGATCATGGCGTTCAGGGCAACCTGTTGCCTCCTTTTCAGCATCTACATGGTCGGTGCGGGTGCAGCCGCAGGCGCATGGACTGAGTATGTCGTCAAGGAAGAACATCCGGTGCCTGGAGGATGGGCGCCAGTGGGATTTCCACATCGAGAACTGGTTCTCCAGATCGGCTTGGAGCAAGCAAATCTCTCTGCTCTCGAGGAGCGGCTGTGGGAAGGTTGTTAGATTCCGCGACGTGGCCGCTAGTTATACTGACAGTCACGTAGTGTCTGATCCCGTTAGCGTGAAGTATGGACAGTATCCTTCGAAGCAAGAGGTTGAAGCGTTGATTGCCCCGGCGCCGGAGACGATATCTGCCGTCACTAATTGGCTCCAGGACAATGGAGTGGCGCCACAGGACTATACGTTCAGTCCCGGACAAGACTGGATTTATGCGACTTTGCCCGTGTCAGCTGTCGAACAACTGCTCAACACGACCTACAGATCATATACTCGTGACGGTACAATCCTGGTTCGGACGACAAAATGGTCGCTTCCACGGTCCCTGATCAGCCACATAACGACCATTCAGCCCACGACGGCTTGGTTGAAGCATCCGTCGGACCACGTTCCACGAGCAACCGCTACGCACCCCATGGACGCGGCGCAGTCTCATCCACATCTCCCAAGATCTCAGCTCTCGCATAATAACGCCACAGCGATCCGGTCGGCCTGCAATTTCTCGGCCGTTGCGCCCAAGTGTTTGCGAACTCTCTACAATACCATCGACTACGTCCCTCAAGTCCCCGACAAGCATAGCGTCGGCATCGCGAACTTCCTCGGCCAGACCAACAACCGTTCCGACATCCGAGCATTCCTCCAACATTACCGACCCGATGCAGTGGACGGGGCTGCAACCTTCCGGCAAATTTCCATCGCCGGAGGAACCCTGCAGCAGTCCCCTAATAACCAGAGTCAAATGGAGAGAGCGGTCGGAACAGAAGGCAATCTCGACGCCGAGATAATAATAGGCATGACCTATCTGATACCGATGACCTCGTACAGCACCGGCGGCAGTCCGTCCTTCAACCCCGATGTCGGGACTCCGAGAAACACGAATGAACCCTACCTGGCTTGGGTGCAATGGCTTTTGAATCAGACTTCTCTCCCTTCTGTAATCAGCATCTCCTACGCCGACGACGAGCAGACAGTCCCTTACTCGTATGCCCAAGCAGTGTGCCGATCCTTTGCGCAACTGGGCCTCCGGGGAATCACGCTCGTCGCCGCCACCGGCGACCACGGAGTTGGTGCATCCCAGACCTGCGTCTCGAATGTGGATAACAGCACGCGGAGGTTCCTACCCGCGTTCCCCGCCAGTTGCCCTTATCTGACAACCGTCGGTGCGACCCGCGACTTCCCTGAAGTCGTGGCCGTCAACCCGACGACAGGGTTCGCCAGCGGCAGCGGCTTCTCGAACTACTTCCCCCGCCCGGCGTACCAAGACGACGTGGTCCCGCCGTACATTGCCAGCTTGAACGGGTCATTCAACGGCCTGTACAACAAATCGGGCCGCGCTTACCCGGACGTAGCGGCACAGGGGTATCACTATTTGGTCGTCTGGGCGGGGAAGCTCTTCTCCACGGACGGGACCAGCGCTGCAGCTCCTACTGTCGCGGCTCTGCTCTCGCTCGTCAACGACGCGCTCATTGCCGCGGGGAGGCCAACTCTAGGATTCTTCAACCCGGTATGTGCTACCAGTACCAAGAAATTCACTTTCCCGTGTACTGACTTCAGCAGTGGCTATATAAAATGGGACACAAGGCCTTCACGGACGTGGTGGCCGGGTCAAGCGTCGGATGTAACACAGATGGCTTTCCAGCCGGGCCAGGATGGGACGTGCCCAGTGGTTGGGGGACGCCGGATTTCTTGGCCATCAAAGACCTGGTCATAGGACGATGATAGTGTGTGTTTGTAATTTAGGAGCTCCATAGGAGAATGATCGTGTGTGTTTGTAAGTAATTCAGAGACGCCATCCACATCTAACGCTATGTAGTTGATCGTCAATCCCAGTGAGCATGAGAGGTCACGAATGAGTCCTGGCTTGAACAAGACGCCAATACGGCATCTTTTTCACATTCTCTCCCCTTACCAAACAATTACTCTATCTCTCCAGCTATCTTATCCATCCTCGACCTCCCATCGCCCCGTCCACGCAAGCAATCTCTCCCAACTATCAACGCACTGATGTTCCGTGCCAAAGCCCGTCACTCCGCCCGTGTCCGGCTTGGCCACCTCGACCGTCAGATCCGGCCGACACATCAGCGTCAGCCTCAACAACTCGATACAGTGATTCACGTGGACGGGCGACAACATGTGCGGCATCTCGGAGCCCACGATCTTGGTCCCGTTCTTCGACCCGTCGTATAAGAGCCACCAACTCTTCCAGAGGCCTTCCTACGCATGGTTTGGATTCGTTGTTAGAAAACGTGCGGGACGTGGCTCGGCTCGAAATGCTCGAAATGCTCGACAAAACACTCGACATTCGAAATGCTCGACAATGGTACATAGTTAGACAGGCGAAATAAACTCACCAAACAATGCAACTGGTGAAACACGGCAAACACGGACTTCCTGCCACCCGAGACGTCCGGGTGCGCGAAGAACCCGCCCTGCTCGGGCATCAGGGTCTTCCACACGTCTTGTCTCGCCGTGGTTGGTCTTCCGATGAATGTCTCGTTCCCGTCGAACACTCGCGGTGTTGATACGACTGTGTGGCACCAGAAGAGCAGAGCAGAGTTAGTCAATAGTGCCCGACTGAGTGAGTGAGTCGATTGACGGATGGATAGGTCGGTAGGTAATGAAGACCTTTAAGAGGAAGACAATGGGCCGGGCGACCATAAGGGACGGATCAAGGACGGAGAGGAACTCACGCCCAACCTCGCGCCACACGGGCGAGATGGAGATGGTCGAGCGTCTGCCCAGCTCGAACATCGCGGCCGCCAAGGCCGTGGTCGTCAGTGCGAGGAGGGCGACGACACGGAGGGGCGGCATCGTCCATCGTCGTTCGATGCCGACGATGACGTTGGCGTGCCGGTCCCGCGGGGAGAGGAAAGCTGGGAGGGCCGTGTATTCGTGCTGCTGCGACTTGAGGGCCTTAAGCCACATGATTGTGGTTGGGATGCTAGTGTGTGACTGAGGCGTGTGGCTTCTAGATGGCTGGTGAGACGATGAGGCGAGCGAGCGAGGAAGGAAAGAGAGGGGAGAGGAGAGGGGGGAGAGGGAGGTCTCCAAACTCCCGTCAAACTCGCAACAATCAACTCTTCTGCGATCGACCTCCCTGATCGTGATGAGATGAGGCAGCTAGTCCACCTTACGCGTCCGAAGAGGTTCTGTTCGTACTGCGTGCATTGGATCGCGATGGACAGATCCCGTACGCGTACGTGCGTGTGTATGTGCGCCCGCTTGCTGGCCTGCTTGTTTGAAACTCTGGGTAAGTCACCCAATTTTGGTAGTGAGGTAGGTAGCTACATAGCTATGCATGCATGCTGCATGCATGGACTCGCTCGACCGGCGTCCAATGATCTACGCACTGTGTACGCAGGACTCGAGTGATGATGACTGATGACTGCATCAACACGAGAGAAACACAATCCTCTGAAGACCCCACTCGGACCTTGCATTAAGCAATGCGCTCATTACTTCACAAGTAGCACTTGCCGTAAGAGGGATGGGGGTTTGTGGAGACCCGACGAAGCGAACTCGAACGGAGATGCACATGTGGACGTCGTCAACACGGTAATGTAATGACATGGCGGATCGCCCTCCAAAAACTCGGTACCGTAATGCGAAGTAATGCGTACCGCGTAATCCGTAATGGTGGATACCGTAATCGTCCGTCCTGGTGATGGAATGGCATGCCTTGGCCCCCGCCCCACCCTCCCCTGCCCTACTGTTCGTGCCGAGCGGAGGAAGCGGGAATGTCGATCGTCCTTCCTCCCCCTCCCATTCCTGTTCCCTCGTGTAGCATCCGCAGTACCTCGCGTTGGGCGCCGGTATTACGGGGTACTCGTAGCCATGCTGGTGGGAGGAATCGCGTAACAGCCAGTCGGCGTGGATGTCGATGGATACCTATCTTGGGTAGGCTCGGTAAGGTGCTCCGCGGGTACTGTAGGATGGGTAGGGCAGATGGGTAGGTTGTCCAGCCGTGCTTACTGCGGTATTGATCTGCCCTGCTCTGCCTCGCGTCGCCTCCCATCGCACCCTACTCGTAGAATGCTGTGCCACCGGCGCTCACAACTATACCCATACTTACAGGATGCATCGACAGCTTACTTGCGTGCATCCTCCCTCGAGCTGGCCCACTGGTGTATTCCTGTTGAAGCTCCACCAATGTATGTGGGAAACGTTTCCCCCACAAAGATGATGGTGACGATGATAAGAAGAACCAGAAACAGGATTCAGACCAGCAACTTCGCTTCCCACCGTCTCCGAGAGCACACCATGCGTCTTTTTCTGGGATTGCAAACAGCCCGAGATTGGAAATCATGTCCCGTCCGAAATGACATGACTGCTTCGGGGCCTAGCCGAGGATCGCAATTGTCAGGGCAATCGACGATGATCGAATGACAGGATGGAGGATTGCGGATCAAAGACCAAAGGCCAAACCTGGTGCCCGCCGTTGTCAGAAGCACTCGCCCCACGAGACCGAGTACGGCTTCACTGTTTTCTATCCTCCCTCACTCACCTGCAAAGGAAAACATGGAGAGGACGGCTCAACTTCCAGCACCGAACCAGAACGAAATGGCCTTCCCATACGGACAAGAGGAGGATGACAAGGACAACGACGTCGAAGATACCTTGCTCCATGGCACTCGCATGAGGAGATTGTCCAAGCCGGCGTCAAGGTGGTTTACGAGCACTTCTTCCTCTAAAGCGCCGTGCTTGAGACGTCCAACGTTGCTCTCGGCGCTGGTGGCCTTTTGTCTCCTTGAGTTCTTCATGCTGGCGCATTTACTCCTGCAGAGAGAACCCGCAAAAATCGAGGCTGCGAGGACCATCACCTTCAACAGAGATGTCGGGTTCATGAGTCTGGACCACAAGTTCGACCATCAGTGGCACGGTCTTGCGGGCAACTATTCAGGCATCATCTGGAGCCGTGAGGAGGAATTTAAAACGGGCGGTATAGCCATGTAAGTCCAGACGCGAGATGGCTGTGTATTGCGGAACCATGACTGACGACTGCGGGAGCAGGTTTCATCAGCTGCATTGCTTGACTGCCATGCGGAACGCCATGCAAGCAGGGCTCGAGGGTAGACTGACGGCGGTGGACCAACATGACGACAACCACTGGCCTCATTGTATGGATTATTTGCGTCAGGTGCGGCGATATCGACCCTGTTACTCTCAAAGCTGAGTCTGACTCCAAACCTAGGTCATTATGTGTCGAGCAGACGGCACAATCGAAAGACCTCGCGAAGTCTTTCGCGACCAGATTGGGGGTGCTGAACGTCGGGTGATTGTAGGCTTTGACGAGCCTCGGAGCTGTCATGATCCGTTGCCGCTGTACGGATTGTTGAGAGAAAACGCAGTGTATCCTGAAGCAATTGTAGACCCGCCTGCTGGTAGAGTACCATAAGCAGGGAAATGGGCTCCCAAGCAATCGGTAGAGTCGCATGTAGAGAGCTTCCAATTTGGAGCTGGAACATGTGCGGTGATCAAGCGGATAACACCTGCATCTCGATGATGGATATTCCTGGAGGCCTCTAACTGACGTGGGGCTTTCGGGCCTGTGTTCGTCCAGAGATAATGCAGAGTGCTTACCTTGTAAACGGCGGATCGGGATTCGCCCAGTCAGCAAGAGAATAAGACTTCCGCGACAGCCAATATCCATGAAACCACCAACGGAACTCGTGTTGTGCTAGATTGACCTCGTCCCTTTCCTCAGTTCCTAGCACAGACTTATTCTCGAATCTTGGATTGTTTGAGTTTGGTTGTCGACAAAGCAGTTTTGCCTGATCGAAAATGACGGCCGTCAGATCTTACACGCCAATATCAGCAGATGCGGACGAAAGCGAATTCTTTCTGGCCGAC
Source organism: Phialophora tarda (assembly GCA_016109495.1). Lineage (NCBI taxonomy): Eukaryota > Fungi > Ascomycota > Eurotiomycetes > Chaetothyriales > Herpotrichiellaceae > Phialophora > Phialophora tarda. The sequence continues at coordinate 185,942 of JADWPL010000007.1, forward strand.
AACTCACATATCATCAAACCGCAGAACACAATACGCCGCTCAATCATGTGCTTCGGCAGTGTGGTCCTGAGCACGATCGGCCTGATTGCCCTCCTTGTCAAGAGTACGAGTCTCTCTTGCGCGGCTCAGGCGGCACCTACGGGGAACCGGTTCCTCGCCACATCGACCAACACGGTCCAACCATGCGGCACCAGCACGGAAGAGGCTCTTCAGAAGGGATGTGTCCTCGACATCATGTCTCGCTCGTGGCTTCCACTATCGCATTACGATGAAGCTCTGACCAGCGCGTTCCTCGCAGTCGATGACTGGGAGTGGTGGCCACATGCGAGTGACAATCGACAAGGGGAGGATGTGGCCATTCGAGACCCGATCCCGCTGAATGCCATCACAGATGGATCTTATTCAGGCCCTATCTGGGTCTCCTGGAGGTACCACATTTATCACTGCGTAAGTGTCTAGCTGGCCATGGCCGTCCGCTTTTGAAGCCACCATTCTGACGCACCGTCGCAGGCTTTCATGTGGCGAAAGTTCCACCGTGACTTGTTGGCAGGGAGGATCGTAGATGAGTACTTGGCCGCGTATAATCACACAGAACACTGCAGCGCAGTATTGACAAGAGAGGACGTGGACCTGGATGAAGTCGGCGTACAACTCGTGGAGAAGTTCCCTCGATATGTGGATGGGAAACCTTTGTAGCTTGCCGGCTCTTCTGCTTCAGGAACATCAGTCGGTCAGCGAGGAGTGAAAGAATCTTGGCGGAGAAAGGGCCCCATGTGACTGACCTTACACTTCACTTTCAGACCTTACACTTCATTTTCACTCTTCACTTTTCCGTCCCATTATATCCAATCAGAAAAAAAAGAGTCTTGATATATTGAACCTGTCGAAAAGCTCCTCAAATACGCAAAGACCCCCATACCCATTGTGTAGACCTTGCCGCCCGAGCCGGGGTAGGACATTGGAAGAGGCATCAATGAATTGGGCGATACGTAGCGAGCCGAAACCGATCGATCAGTCCAATCCAGGTCTTGATCCAGGGCAAACTACCATCGGGCAGCAGGCGACAAGACCTCGATTGAGATTCTCCCAGAGTATCCCCCTCAATCCAGGTCTTGACAGGACAAACTAACACCGGTTAGCAGGCATCAAGACCTCCGACCTCGACTTCGATTCCCACATACATCTATCTCTAATTTATATCTCATCCGGACGGTAGAGTAGGCAGTAGGCCGTAGACGGAAAAACCAGCTCTCGCAAGAGGGGGAGTTTCGCTACCATGAACCAAGCGTCCGGTGTTTCGTGGCAAGTTTTTGCACTTTTGCGGGATGGCTTTTTGCTGTTCCTAGGTATGATGAGGTTATGGTAAAATCTTAGCGGGTAGTCAAGAAATATATTAGCCTCCGTAAAATAAGGTTAGCACTCGCGGATAGGGCCTGAATTATATTCTACCGCTGCTTATCCTGACTTAATCAGCCGACTTCGAACCTGATTATCTTAAAATCACTATCCCTTTCAGATCACCTAATCCTACAACTATATCAGCCGATCTCCGGCTTAACCATTTCAAAGTCACCATCCTTTGCTGATACCGACACGATATCACCTCCCTCTGCCGCAGAGATAAAGAAATAGTCATCTTCATTGGAGTCATGCTCGAGCCATACAAACTCAAAGTCATCCTGCTCTTGACCCGCGAGTGAACCATCCCCGACTTCAGCGCCGCTCTCATCCCAAAATGCACCATTCCCGCTCTCGAACCAAGCGTCGAAAAATCTCTCGCCCTTAAGATCAATCCACTCCGGCGGCGGCTCCCCTTGTTCATTATAAACCACGTCGACGTCATCCCAATCCCACTGACAGTCCCTGTCCTCAAGCTCCCAGTACACGGTATGGGTATCATCGTACCGCAGTCTCGCCATATCCCTCGCGTCCTCGATCGCAAACTCCCACTCCCTGTTCCGCTGCCTCATCCGCCGGCCCATCCCCAGCTCATCCCACTTCCGGGACCTCTTCTCCCGGATCCTCTTGCCCACGTGATGCCGCCGATCGAGCGGCCAGATGTCATTCTCGCGGTCGTGCCACATATCTCGCTTCGTCCAGGTCGCTATTCTGGGCGCGAATGCAGCCGTGTGGCCGACCTTGACGAGGAGTAGAGGATCCATGCTCGCGTGGAGGTTTGGATACTCGTACGCCCACTCGGACTCCGGATCTGGTATCCTCGTCGTCGAGAAGTCGAAGTACGGCTGATTGACCCAACTGGGGTGGACGCCGCGGTAGCCGTAGTATTTCGCCGACTGTTTGGCGCGGCGGTTGCGGGGCCGGTGTCGAGACCGCAAATCTTGGTATTCGTACATGCTCGCATCGGCCGTGTCTGCTAGATGGTCGGAGGAGGCCATGGGCGAGGGCCGGAGCAGCCAGTGGGTGTACAGGGGTTGTCGTTGGAAGATATTACAGACGTTGAGAAACACGGTACAAGTTAGTACTTGTTTCTGTCTTGAATCCCCTCCCTTCGTGAACTTTGGACGGAACTTTCGCTCGCTCACTCACTCACCCGCCCATTTCTTTCAAGACACACTGCTCCGCGAGCCACGGAACATGTCAGATCGCTATGCGTGATATACGAAGTACATACTGTATTTATAAACCCGGGGCCCTCTGGAGGACGCCACAGGTGAGTCACCATGGCATTTTGCTACCCATTGTACCACAGTTCTACATGCGCAGAGCGAGGTCAGCCTTGCACACATAGTGTAACGGGCGACTTCCTGTGTGAGTACGACGTGGCTGACTATTGGCGGAAGGCCCAGGCTCAGCCAGCCAGCAATGCGGGGTTTCGAGGCCACACCCGCCGTTCACGTCTTCAGCCTCAACCACTGTAATTACAGTAGGCGGCTTAGGCACAGCTTACATTGTAGGTCAAGCTAGGGCTGAGTCATTTAGCGTTGTCGGCCACATCGGCCATCGTAGAGTGTCCTCGTACAACTTTGAACCATGATGCGATGAGATCCGATGCTCAATTCTGGTGTAGGCGCCACTTACAATTAAGTCCATTTTAATACCTATTGCGAGGATACTGTAATTAACCAACTAACCTCGAATGTTGAATCTAACACTGTTCACCCGACTTCTCAGCCATCTGAGATTGTCTACTGTATTCTTGTCTCGTGGCTAATAGATCGAATCTGGGCGGTCGAGATCACCCAGAACCCAGCACATTCAACAGAAATTTTCTAACAGAATTGATCTGAAGCCGCCGGATCACCTCTGGAGCATATGGCGGGACTAGGAGTGTGTGTGGTTGTTGAGTTTCCACCTGCGCCCAAGGATACTGTATTCAGTGATAACCATGGGCGCTTGAAGGTCCACGGGCCCGTAAATTCGAGTGCGTGCAAGGACCGTTTTATTCGGACTGCGTGATGTGGCCCATTCCACGTAACCGTGCGTTTATGGTGGTTATCCGACCAGAGAAGCTGAAGACACTAGCGACCAGGCAGCGATCTTTTAACATGAGTGGACTGTATCGATCTGGCGCATTGGGAGAGACTGCCCGTACATGTCAAATGGCAGGGCTTCTTTCCCCCCAGTGACTAACAAATACGTGATGGCCGAGCGCGCAGGCGGGATGATCTGTGGCCTCCAGTCGTGAATATGTCACCGGTCAGAAAGCGAGTTAAGTGTAGTTCCCCACCATTGCGACCCCTGCGGCTGCATGTGATCGACATACAGGAAACCTTGCAGAATGTCTCGAGCCGATGTCCATTCCGAGAGACCCATTTCTTTGGACAACGCCAGTAGCTCGTTGTTGAACCAGCCATGGTCCTCGGTCCTCCGGTCAGGTCGCAATGTCCGCTCGGCTTGCGCTCCGGTGAACAGGGCGTAGAGCTTCGCATTTCGATACATCAGCCGGTCGACACCGTCTTCAAAGACTTCGGCGCGGTACAGGGCCTCGCGAAGCTTGCTTAGTAACGTGCGCTGGGAATCGTGGATCTCGACCCCGCACACCATCATGAAGCCCGCCTTGATCAGCCGGATCCAGTATAGCGACGCAAGAGAGAGATATGACTGGGCGTAGAGGTAGCCAGCGCGGGGAGGTGGAGAGCTATCCGCTTCATCCATGCATTGCACCGCGTGCTTGACGAGCTGACCAACGTCAATATGGCACTTGACTGCGAGCCACGCGTCTACTGCCGTGCCGATGCTTTCACTCAAATCTGAATATAGGCCCCAGATTCTGGTATGTCTCCGTCGTTCGGAGAAGATATCTTGCAGGAACTCGCCCTCGATTGACGCATCCAGCGCTTCCCGCGGAGGCTCCTTCAAGGATGGCATCGTCTCCTCTGCCAATTGTCGAAGCCGCTTGTATAGGTTTGGAAACCCATGTGTCGTAGTCGAAAACGGAGGGCTGCATGGTCATGCAAAGAAGGTGTGAGTCATTGTACAACACCGCTCTTAACATGGTGAGGTCGACCGTGCCTTCCCGACTTTGCTTCTCCAGGAGCGAACGCAGCATCCTGCCGTGCACAATGGCGCCTTTGAAGTTGCGCATGAGGATCTCGATCCCCCAGAGCAAGCTGATGTGCCAATAGACGGTGCTGTCCAGGGCTACATTGTCCTCAAGCCTCGTCCTCAAAACCGACGTGCTCTTTGCGGTGAATGATAGGGCTTCAAGTCCTAATTTCGAATTGCGTGTGGCAATGGAGGCAATCTGAGCATGGCGCGCCAGGAACGTCAGGGCACCGCCCTGGTCACGAAGCCCATCCATGCGTCTACGCCATTCCGCGTTGGCCGCCTTGGACGATTTCCACCCCTGAGGACCGGTGCGGTACACTGAAGGGATGAACAAGTCTCGATAAAATGTCAGCAGTTCGTTGACCTGGGGAGTAATTTCGATGGTAAAAACAGAGAAGGGGTCAGAGTTGCCTTTCATCAATGACGGCGACGGCGAAGGCACTGGGAGGCGCGACTTCTTCTTCTCTTTTTTGCCCTGTGCCGCGTCGTCTTTCTTCCTCGGAATGACAGTGGCCACGGCCTGGAGCCCAGTCGTCGGGAATTTTACCGATGCGCGCAAGGCCTTTGTGCGATTGACACGTTCGAAGGTCCGGTATTGCGTTTGAATGTGCGTGAATACCCGCTTCCTGTGTGGCCGAGCTTCACGGTTTTTGGCATCGTGGTTCACCCATAGGAGTGAGCCAGTGAATGACTCGTCCTGCACGGTTGCCGATGCGCTCATCGTCGACTAGGCGTACCTGAAGTAGGTAGATGGCGAGAGACCGGTGGTGTTGTTTCGACTTTCGGAGTGAGTCTCACTGAAGAGAATTGCGAGCGCGGAGACCCGCCGCTCGGAATGGCAGGTGTTCATGTGAGGCACTGGCGACATTGGCCGCAGCCATGCTCCTGCGCGACAGTAGACCCCCGTCGACTCAACAGGCAATAGCTAGTAGCCAATCGGCTCTTGGCATCTTGGGAGACTTCACGATACGCAGGCTCGAGCCTATCATCTAGTGACAATGGGAGAAGAGCATTTGGTATCATTGGGCCTTATCCGGCATACTTTCACGTCCTGCTCGGCAAGGAACGACCCCGCCTTAGCGAGCGCACTGTGGCCGTTTCAGGAAGTAAGTGCTCGGTGAGACGAAAGTCACGCACAAGCAAGTCGAGAATGGCACTGCTGATTATGTCCTGGATCGCAAGTAACACCCCGAACCGAACGCCCTTTGAGTCCTCTAATGCCTGCGAACGTATCAAAAGAGACATACCGGTTCTGGATCTCATTATCGTGCTTTTACAAGGAGAAGGAAGTGATGGGGTTGCGAACAGCACCCAGCATCCCCGCATCGTTGGGGATTTGGGGCAACTCTCCCACTGAGCGGAGTGTTCCTCACGTTGGAGTAGGAGTGCCAGAAAAAGATCTCTGAGACAAAAGACACTCGTAGCCCGCTTCCATGGTGACGGTCAGCGGCAGGTGTGGTGAAGCTGGATACTTGACCATGGCGAGCAACGGCGATCTGAAACACCCCCCGAGCCTCACTCGACTGGCCGCAGGGCGTCTTCGTCAGATCGCGACTGAGGAGTTGCGCCCGGAGCTTTATGACAAGGCCATCTACTGCATCATTGATTGGCTTGGAGCCGTACACTCTGGCCTCACGTTGCCTTGGAAAGATGCTTTGTTAAAGTACGCGAAGTTGAATCGTGGGACACCGGAGGCCTTTGTGTGGGGCGTCAACCAAGATGTCTCGACCGAGACGGCAGCCTTTGTCAACGCGACCTTAGCACACAGGTAAGCCAGTTGAGCCTACGTATAACAGCATCTACTTGTGAGGGTGTTCCGGCACTGGGGCTGATCGCTGACCGAGTCCAGTGCCATTCGCGACGATATGCACCTTGCCGCCTGTTCACACATTGGATCAATTGTCATATCAGCAGCTCTTGCGCTAGCCCAGCGCCAACAATGGTCCGGAGAAACGCTTCTACGGGCCATCATCGCCGGGTATGAGATGGCCGCACTGCTTGGCACCGCAATTCGAAGTCGGGGGGCGTTCAACGCGCACTTCCGTCCCAGTGGCCTGATCGGTGCATTTGGCGCTGCGGCGGCGGCGATCGCGGCAGAGAATCCCGAGGAGGCGGTCGCGGTGAATGCGCTTGGATATGCTATCAATATGTGTGCTGGTTTCAACGAGTGGGCCTGGTCTGGGGGCATGGAGATATTCGTCCAGATGGGTGTCGCTAGCCGTGCCGGCGTTGCCAGTTTCGACCTGGCCACTGCCGGTTTTGAGTGCAGCGACACCGCCTTGGAAGGCAAAGATGGCTTCTTCAATGCGCTCAGCGTCGGACCAGCTGGTGCCGAGGTCTTCAAAGATTGGCTCAACACCTCCCCCCTAGGTCAAGGCATCCTGGATGTCCGCTTCAAGCCAGTGGCTGGATGCAACTATGCCCAAACCACTTCCGCAGTCGCGGTTCGCATTTATCAAAAACACAAGCCTAGTGACATTGACCAGATCAAGATTACTGCCACCTCGCAAGCAGTCAAATACCCCGGATGCAACAATGCAGGTCCTCTGAGCACCATTCAGAACACCAAGATGTCGATACAGTTTGGAGTGTCCGCCGCCTTGGTCTTTGGTAAATTGGACGAGGAAATCTTCAAAGAGGCTGACGAGCAGCGTGTGAATCGCCTCATGTCAAAGTGCCACCTGGAATCAAGCGCCGAATTTGACAAGCTGTATGAGCGGGGCCTTCAGCCCGCAACAGTGGAGGTCACCCTGGCCGATGGGACAGTGCTTCGAGAAAGTGCGGAGGACGTGCCATGGTTGACCGAAGGAGACGTGGAAGCTCGTTCAATCTCAGAACAAGCGCAAGATGTTTCCCAAGATGCGGCAGTCAAGGTTATCTCATTATGCAAGAAGCTGAGGAGTCTTGAACGGTGCGATGGGCTCCTAGAGACTTGGAAAGTCAAGTAGGCTGACGCATCTGCCGCGTCTGCGCCAACCTTTTTTGCAGAAGTCTGCTTTGGAAGTGTGGTCGATTGCGAGAACGTGAATCCCATGGTCCTTGCATATTGAATGGCAAGCGAGCCCAGTCCGCTGCCCGCTCCTGAGACGGCGACCCACTGGCCAGGGCGTATTTCGGCCCTTTGTAGAGCAACGTATAACAATGGAGCAGCCTTTTGCTGAGTCAACGCCGTTGCATATTGGGCACTAGCGACGAGGAACTGCTAGAACGTGCTCGAATGTTCAACTCCTGAGACCTTGCGACTTGCACATTTACTCTCATAGCGACAGAGACAGCTCTCACGATTCAGATAAGATGATGCGATTCAGTTGATGCCAGCCCGTTCGCCGAGGCGGCATGCGGTAATAATCGGATCCCAGCTTGACGACAATACCAACGTGTCCTCGTGGCCACCCACCTGACCTGCGTGAAGCTTCACTTGGCCTAGAGAGCTCGGTGGCCAGAGAATAATAGTCTGGCTGGCATACACGTGAATGGGTGATCTCTACTACCAGGATCTCGCCAGCTTGTGGCTCAGGCACATCGACGCCAACAATTTTCGGTGTCTGTTGTCCCAGGGTTCGAGTAGATGATCGCTTTGGCTCGCTTAGGCACCGTGAATCCCGCCATCTCGGAGACAAGAAAGAATCGTGGATGGCGATAAGCGACTCGCATACTGCTGCGAAAAAAACCAATCGTGGGTATTTTGACGACTAACCACCTGTTTTCAATGAAGCGACGTGTCAGACGCGGACAGGAATGGCGTGACCCGCACCAAGATTCCGAGGTTGTCGGAAAAACCATACAAGCGATTCGGACGTAGTGGGCAATCGGCTCAGACCTGAACAAACCCACATGATGGAGTGCACAAGCAATCCTGAAAATAGACAGATTCTGGAACTGGTCGGGGGCTGCCACAAGCTCTCGCGCCATGAAGCGACCGTCCTTCGAAGAGCATCCTTTTGCGGGACGGTAACCCTCCCTTCTCAGGTTGGTCGTTATATGGCCCTGAGGACCAGCTGGGAACATTGAATCTCCTAATGCTTGCCGTGCTCACCGAAGCATCCAAGGGGATCAAGAGTGGAGTGCGAATAGGCTCAGATTCAGTAGTCGATTGCGAGAGATTAAGGAGGTTCTGGATAATCGGCCCGGGACCACGACTTCCATCGATCAATTACCTGGACCGAAGGGAGCAAGATAACTTACTATCAGGAGTGCGTCAAAGAGTGTCTTCGCTACCACCCGGCGTTGGGTCAGATCCTTCCTCGCGTTGTACCGGAGGAAGGAGTCGAGCTATGTGGACGCCATCTCCCCGGAGGCACGACGGTCGGGTGCAACGCATTCACCGTCCACCGTGACAAGGAGTTAAATGGTCAAGACGCCGACGTGTTTCGCCCAGAGCGCTGGATTGAAGGCGACCCCGAGCAGATCCGTAAGATGGAAACTCTCAACTTTTGGTTTGGCTCAGGGCCCCACGTTTGCATTGGCAAGAACATCGCTATGCTGGAGCTGTCGAAATTTATCCCCGAACTCTTCAGGAGATTCGATGTGACTATCGTGGACTCGAAGCGGTATGCAGAGCACAATATTGGCGGATGCGTGTGCCCTCAGAAAGGGTTGGATGTTAAGCTCAAACTACGAGATCAAGAGCAGCTGTTGGGCAGTGCTTGTGTCTAGGATAAGAGTTGCAGGATGTTGCGGCCACAAATTCAATGCTATAACGATGTATTCGACGTCATCTGTGTTGGTTCGGGCATTGGGGGCGTCTCTCTAGCAGCTGCCGCCAGGGGCTCGAGAGCTCTTAGAAAGAGAAGCAAGAGCACAAGTCGTTTCTGCCATCAGGTGCTCGCTGGCTGGTCCGCTGTCGCTGCTCCGGCGGACGAAAGCGCCCCTTGCTGCAATGGTAAGCAGTTGCCCTTAATCAGACGACGACATGTTTGCGGCATATCACTTTGAATTTTACCGTATACAGCGGTGTCCCGCTTATCCAGTTCCATGCGTGCTAACCATGTTCCGATGAGGGCGAGATAGAGGGAGAGATATCGTGCTAATAGTCTGGGACTGACATTCAAGGTGCTTTCAGAAGCGAACCAACCAGACCCCGAGGACGAGTGCACCTTGAATGCCTCGACGCCAAGTTGCCGCATTGGGATTATGTTGGTTAACAGGGTGCTGCTTGGTTAACAAGGCGCTGGTCGGTGGTTAACAAGGCGCTGGTCGGTGGTTAACAGGGCGCTGCTTGGTTAACAAGGTGCTGGTCGGTGGTTAACAGGGTGCTGCTTGGTAGCTTGGTAGTTAACACGGTGCTGCTTGGTGGTTAACAGGGTGCGGGCTGCGTATCAGATACATAAACGATGCATGGATATTCGATACGATGGAGGTGACTGCTGCCGGATTGATGAACCCAACTTGAAGAATCAGAAAGCCCCAGCTGAACACTCGTCATCTCCTGTGTACCACGATCATTACAACCAGAAGCAGAAGAAGATTGCGGCGTTCCAGTCGAGTTCGGGTGAGAAGGCACACGCAAGACAAGTCCGGTACCATGCCACAGCCTGCACCATCATACCTCGAGCACGGCCATGAGGCACCCTCTATCGAGACGAGAAGATCATCACCCACATTGAGATCTAGCGGCACAAGTCCTTCACTGAGTCGTACCAATTCGAGCAACACATCACTAGACACCGTTGCTCCGCAGCCATACGCCTACCAAGTTCGCCTCAACCAGATTGACAAGCAGAAAAGACAAACACTGGACCTTCTGGGAGTCGGGAGCCATGTAGCAGCTACGGTGGCGACTGATGCGAAGTCAGACGCCAATTCAGACCTCATCAGGTTGGACGGAGTCGGTCAGTGGCTTGAGGAGTGGTCGGATAAGAAAAAATTATTCCGCAGCGACGCTGAGGGAGCATGGTGCGCTCTTTCGTGCATTGACGGTCGGTAGCGTTGAATGGATCACACCGCAGTCGTACGGGCCATTGAGGTGCTCCGGGGATCGAGAAGCTACCGATCCCACTGCGATGCAGCAGAGCCGAAAAGGGGAGGAATTGAAATCGCAGTTTAATGGTGTCGGACATCAATATCGGCAGTCTGTAGCAGTCTGTACGGAGTATGGAGGAGGTAGATTGGGGATCAAAGAATTGAATCGCCTGAACACGTGGCGCAAGATAAGCAATGCTCCACCCGAATCTGCGAAAGATAACCAATGGCCCACCGTAAAAAAGTTCTGTACCTGCACCCGGTCTTTTGACATGGGCTTCATGCTTCCACCATCCTGCACCTCTCTCTACCATATATCCCTCCCTCCGTCTTGCGAAACATGGCCAAGGTCAGAAAGAAGAAGAGGACGCATGTTCCCAGCAATGACCCCTCCGGAAAGACGAGTCAAGGCTCCCGGCGGCCCAGGAGCATGGTTATCCGCATGGGCGCAGGCGACGTCGGATCCAGCGTAACGCAGTTAACAAGAGACTTTCGAGCAATGATGGAGCCAGACACCGCAAGCAGATTAAAGGCAAGCAGGAACACCTCATCCCCATATAAAAGCCCGAACGCTAACTCTCTGAGGTGGGTATAGGAACGCCGCGCGAACAAGCTAAAAGACTACATCTCGATGGCCGGGCCCTTAGGCGTCACACACCTGTTTCTCTTCTCGCGCTCAAATTCTGGCAACGTGCACCTCCGCGTGGCTCTCCATCCACGGGGCCCAACCCTCACATTCCGCGTCGAGCATTACGCCCTCTGCAAAGACATCGCCCGCGCACAGAAACACCCTCGCGGCGGTGGCACAGAGTATCTCCATGCGCCGCTCCTGGTGATGAACAATTTCACGTCTGCGGAGGCGGAAAAAGATCCAATTAAGAAACAGCTGGAATCGCTCACAACGACGATCTTTCAGTCCATGTTCCCACCCATATCGCCGCAGAGCACGCCCCTCAGTTCCATCCGGAGGATATTACTGTTGAATAGGGAGGTGCAAGCTGACGGGACGTACGTGACCTCCTTGCGACACTACGCAATCACAACACGGCGCACAGGCGTCTCCAAACGGATCCGCCGATTCGATGCTCGCGAACAGCGACTGCGGGAGAAAAAGTCGGGCGCCGCGTTGCCGAATCTGGGCAAACTAGAGGATGTGGCGGAGTACTTGCTTGATCCGGCGGCCGGGGGCTACACTTCGGCCAGCGAGACGGAGTTGGATACGGATGCCGAGGTGGAAGTGTTGGAGACGACGACGCAGAGGGTATTGAACCGCAAGGAACTGCAAAGACAGCAAGAGGCCCGAAAACAGAACGGAGAGAAAGACATACCCGACTCGAGTACGCGGACGGCCTCGAATGTGGAGAAGCGGGCGGTGAAGCTCGTTGAACTGGGGCCCCGCATGCGCCTTCGGATGGTGAAAGTCGAGGAGGGGGTTTGTGAAGGCCGCGTCATGTGGAATGAATTCGTGACGAAGTCCAAGGAGGAGGAAAAGGAGCTCGAGGAGAAATGGACGAAGAAGCGGCAAGAAAAGGAGGCCAGGAAGAAGGAGCAGCGGGAGAACGTGGAGAGGAAGACGTTGGCGAAGAAGAATGCCAAGTTGAATAGTAGCAAGGACGGAGACGAGGAGGAAGACCAGAGCGAGGAAGAGCAATGGGACACGGATGAGTTAGATGATTGGGATGAGGATGATGGGATGAATGATGACGGAGGAGGAGAAGATGAAGAGGATGAGGATGAAATGGAGGAGTAATCCTTGTTTTTCATTGATGCATATCGAGAGGCATTGCCTTTTGCATCACTGTTTCATGGCTCATCTGGTGTGGGCGTCTTCATGACCTCTCATGTCATCATGATTATCGATGCTCATATCGTATGCTCGTTAAGCTATCCTGGTGGAAACCACTGCCATGCTATCCATGCCATAATTCGTGCTCCCAGACGCCCCTTTGTTGCTGGCTGGTGAAAAGCTAGCCAAGCGCAGCAGCACGGCAGGCACAGCGTGGTAGTTACTGTCTTGAACTTTCATCCAAGATGGACACGTGCTGGCAGCTCACTTGGCCTGTGTGGCATAGCGCTTGCACCAATCTCTCGCCTCCTTCTCGAACCCGGCTTTGTCGCTACGGTACTGGTCGGCAATCTTGGCTTCCACGGCGTCGTCAGGGTTCGGCTCTGCACACAGTGGCACCACATAGTTAGCAAACTGTAACTAGACCTTGCAAGCCCCGGTCTACTACTACGCAGACTGTGCCAAGCTTCAGGGGTTGGCAACGTTACCTTTCAACAGCTGACGCGCAAACTCCAGCACGGCGAAGATCTTGGTGCTTGGTTTCCACTCTGTCTCGCGCAGCATGCCCAGACACATGATTCCGCTGTTCGGAGGCGAGTCATTGGAGATGTTGGGGTGGTAGACCTTGGTCGCGAAGGTGACGGTGGGCGGCTTGAAGGGGTAGTTTGGCGGGAGGGTGATGTTCAGGGCGAAGAGGTAGCCCTGGTGCTTTGCGTTAGAAGGAGCTCAAAGGCGAAAAGTCGTGGAAAATGGACAGAAAGGGAAAACGCGTTAAGGCTGAGCTCTCTCGACAGAGCCCTGACCAGCAAGGGAAGGAAGGGTTTGGCGGTTTAGTGCCGCTCAAGGAGAAGCCGATGTTCAAGTGACGTTGGCTGCAAGGGGACACATACAGCATAAGGCGATCCAGCTGGCCCTTCGATGGTGACCTTCCACTCAAAAATGTTTGACTCGTCGACAAGACCGACCGTCATGCCGGCTGGTGGGGACTTTGTAAGATCACCAAGTTCCTGTTGCGAGATCGGTCAGTCTTGGAATTGTCTGGAATTTGGGAGCGTCTTAGGACTCCTACCTTTGCGATGCGCTTCTGGGCGGCCATTGTTGCAAAGTCTCGTGGTGGCTGGTGACTGGTGAGGGATGAGGATGGATTGCGTCTTGACAGCCTTCTCTCACTGCCTAGCCCTGCCTTTCCGCCTTGCGGGGCGGAGAATGAGATGAGCGGAGGCCAGGCAATGGAACAGTTCTATGAGGGGATGATTGGTGGCACTGGAGACTGTTGGACACGAGCCGTTCAAGAGATTGATTTCACAAAACGGAAGTGTGAAATCAGATTATGGTCGAGACACGATTGTGGAAAGGCACAGTGAATTGTTTGTTATGGATATCGTCGTTGTCTGCTGAAAAGGTAGCCATCTGATCGGCCGTAGTAACTATGTGCAATGGTTCGGTGGCGCAATTGCCACAAACAGCAATGAAGGGCAGTCCAGGAGGCGTGACCCAAATTGATATCAATTTCCCTTGCGACCAGGGTCGGATTGAACCTGTGCCCTTGTCTGTCTACCTGATATCATCTCAATTGGCGAGATGCCCGCTATCTTAAAGCCGCTCAGCAACAACAAAGTCCAGATTTGTGAACCACCCTCATGTACAAAGGTCACCTTGGGGTATTCGACATCAGCAATCATGTTCACGAAATGCCCATCAACCGTCAGTCCCGCTGCTCCTAAAAGTCACGCACAGCCGGCAGTATTCATGGGTCAGATCTAGGACGTGTTGTGGTAGGTTTGTACTTTGCACAATTGACCGTATCTTCACGGCGCCCTCTTCCTCGATGAGCTTGCGTATTGAGTAGAAGAGTTCAGGCGAGAACTAAACCATAGTCAGTAGAATCCTTGAGCACCTGCTAGTGCAGCTTACCTCTGAGTACCATCGGTATTGCCATGTGATCAGACGAATCAAACATGCCAGGATATTTCTGGTCTCTCCCTTCTTTTCATACATCTTTAAAAGTCCCTTCATCGCTTTTGGTGAGAATCGAATGTTTAGACATTGCTGATACGCTTCCAATGCCTCGTTGGTGTGATGTAGTCGTTCGGCAAGATCGCCGAGAATCTCCCACTCTGCAGCCGACTTCTTGTACTGCATTTGCTGTTGTCGATACTGCCCCATTTCTGTTCGCCAGATGGTGTAGATCCGCAGGTCCTCATAGAGAACCATGAACAGGTTATCCAGCCATCGCTCACAGAGACGCTTGTTCTGGAACTGTGGATACTGTGCATGATGTGGATCCGGCTCATCGTTTCCTGACTTGACTTCTTCAGCTGCGATCGTCGGTACAGGCTTCTCCATGGAGCGGTCAGCCTTCAGTTCGGCGTTCTCATTTGCGCTTGAGCCACCATTCAGAGTGGGTGCGGTAGAGGAAGCTCCATCAAAATCTTGTTCATCGCGTTTTTTAGGCTCTTCCACGCCAGAGCCGCTATCCGATTCAGTGTCCTCATCTGCTCCATTTCCATTTGCTTTGGAGTCCCCATTTGGAGTGCCGGATAAGGCAATTGTGCTGGCGTTTTTGCTAGCGGGCATTTTGGGCGTAACGGAATGTTGCCTTTCGGAGCGATATTCCTCTTCCATCACGAACACTTGACTTCGGGTCTTCAGTAGTGTGTCCCACCCGATGGCGGCTGCAATCCGTGTAAGCAAGCTGTATGCTTTCAAGAAGGTACCTTGATAAGTGGCAGCTTGCAGTTTCCGTAATGAAACATGTACTTGATCGTATGCCTCTCCTTGTCGAGGCTGTCCCTCATCGATTTCATCGAGCGCGCTTTCCGGCAAGATTGGCAGAAGCACGCGACTCGGCTCAGGCATCCTCGGCGAGTCCTTGTCTTGGTACGAGAACATGGGACAAGAGTTGAGAGTCAGCAGCGCGAGATCCCACTGCTCCAGGTCGACGTACACTTCCGCCAGCCGAGCCCAGGTACTGAACTCACTAGGTGCTGCTGTGAC
The DNA here is from genome assembly GCA_016109495.1 of Phialophora tarda. Taxonomy (NCBI): domain Eukaryota; kingdom Fungi; phylum Ascomycota; class Eurotiomycetes; order Chaetothyriales; family Herpotrichiellaceae; genus Phialophora; species Phialophora tarda. The sequence goes on from JADWPL010000007.1 coordinate 201,195, forward strand.
TCCTTGTTTGGCCAACTCCAGAGCCATCTCACCTTCTCCTTTGCTCTCACAGAAAGAAGCCTGGCAGTCCAGAAGAGCATAGTCCATTGGCACGTCTTGCAACGAGTCATGCAGCAGCCTGACGGCCTGAATCTCCTCGTCACCGTCTATGAGAACTCGGGCCAGTAACGAGGATATCTCGACGTCCTTTGTGCGCAGTTTTTCGAACAAGTTGATGCCTGAGGTGTACCGTCCGGTGGTTCGTATGTATTTCAACAGCCCCGCCGTGAGATGATTTGACACGATGTTGGGGATTTGGATTTCTGGATCTGAGCCGAGTTGCCGGCCGCTGAAGAACAACCTTTCGGCAGCCTCGAAGAACCTATGCTCCAGCTCAGTGTTAATGATTGGATTGAATCTCCTGACGCCGATGATCTTCTTTATCGTGTCACCGCTCCCGTTGTCCGAGTATGAGTATGCTCGCACCACCGCACATAGGAACGTTTCTAGCCATAGACTCTCTGTTGCAACTCTTCTGTCTCCTCTTTCATCGACACAGTAGCTCTCGACACTGCCCGGGATTTTGACCTCGACCCGCATGTCCAGGTGTGAAAAGGCATTGTAGCAGCAATATAGTCCTGAGACCACCTTGTGTGTCTTGTCGGCGGGGTTGAACGTCAAGGTGTTCACATATGCGGCCAAGCTAGCGGAGGACGAGGCATCGACGCCTGTGACATGGTGATACACGCCCGTCTGCTTTGCGCCAGCTTTGGTACTCTGCTTGACGAGGTGGACGAGGTCAGGAGGTCCTAGTTCACGCAGTCCTGGTAAGGACTCTGTCCGGGCATCTACCGCGAGGCCGATATCATCATCCTCAATAATCCTGCGAGTAGACAGTCAGAAACGCGACAGCAACACTCAAGGGCGAGGACTGACTCAGGCACCGCCGGTGTGACCATGGCCGCGTCCCCTCAATTGGCGGACTCGAGGGCTAGTTCCGGACAGTCTGATGTTTGGGAATGTGCTCGATTCGACAAATGGTGGTCACTTTACGTCGTAGTTTCTGCGAGAAGAGGCCGACGTTGATCTGCACAGCGCGCTTGTTTCTTGTGGTTCAGGAGCCCTCCCCAGTCAACTGTGACAGAAATGGGTGCTACCGTGTCTAGTAGATTGGACAAGCGTTGCTGGAGGATTTTGGGTTCCCTGTTGTTGAGTGCTTCACCGTAAAGCCGGCAATATTGCCTGTTCAGGAATTTGTGAGACGCGCAAGGCGCGCTTCTGTGACCGTCACCTCCGCTTCACCTGGTTCTTATATGCCCGTGTCGTGAATTGTTATCACAAAAATAAAGAAGCAAACATACGAATAATTATCATCCCTTATGCTGGATGCGCCAGTGCGACAAGAGATTATGATGATCGTCCGCCGCGGAATGACTTGCCACAGATCGAATCTCGCTGAGAAAGACAACCGTTGAGGCGACCACCATGTCCGGGTTCACGGCTCTGAACGTCGAGCCCGAAGACAACTTCGAGGAGGAAATCGACGATACCCGGGAGATTCAACTCGAAGAAGCCTTCAAACTCTATCAGAATGCCCTCAGACTCCATTCTCAAGGCCCTCAATACTTTCAGGAGGCTCAAGAGGCCTATAACGAATTACTCAGATCCGAAGTTTTCAAATACCCGGAGGTCGTGTCAGAGTTTGCCCATGATGAGCTACACGACGAGGGTGCGGCAGTACCTGCTCAGGCCGATAATACCGCCCTGCCTCTGCTGCCCAGCAGTGCTGCCGAATCATCCGCCAGCTCAATTCCTCAACTCATCTATCTCGCTTTCAAGAACAGAGGCCAATTTATCCTCGATGTCGCTCGCCATCGGATGTCAAATCAATCAGCTTCTCGCGCCGAGCTTCGCCGCTCCTACGCTGAACCCTCCAAAGAGAGCCTGGCGCAATTCGCACAAGCCCTCGAACGCGATGACACCGACCTTGACCTTTGGAAAAAATCCGCCCGTGTCGCCAGTGTCTTGTCATCTCAAAGAATCGCCCGATTCTGCTTAGAAAGTGTGCTAGCCGGCGAGGACGAGGATGGCCAACAGACTATCGACATTTCTGGTCTTGACGAAGCCTATGCCGCCGGCGAACTCAGTGAGGTGATTGATCTCGTTCAAGATGACCTCAGCCGTCTCCAAAGCTCCAATATCCGACCCAAGGATAAGCTGTTGGCAGCACTCAGGGAGTCAAATGATCCCTACCCGAACCTCCCAAAGCGGGCAAAAAGCCTTGAATATCTTGACGACAAGCACCGACCTTTGACCTTTGCAGTCCCTCACGAAGACCTAAAGCCAAATTCACCAGACCTGTTCGCGCTTGGAGAGAAAATTGCTGAGACCGTCGAGAAAATCCATAGAGGCCAAGGCTCTCTCAGCTGCGCTACCATCGTCAAAGTGGTGCTGCCCGACTCAGATTTGATGACCCACGATGTTGAGATGACTTTGACAACAGAAGATGCGGAACTTGAAGTCCTCCCCGACGAGACCGGCCAGGACGGAGTGCTACAAGATCGTCCCTCAACCCCTACGAAGAATCGCATGCAAGACGAATCATCAACCGTACCGGGCAACATTCGTCACGAGGATGCGCTGGTATTCAACCCCTCCGAACAACAAGGCGGTGACACAGTTGGCTTGGCAGTCGAGGGAGATACTACGCTACCGCAGGCTGATTCTGCGGCTCTCCCATCACGAAAACGTTCCTCGACTGTCGCTGGGTGGACCGAAGAGCCTGAAGGCCGGACCAAAAGCAAGCGACTGCGAGCGAGAGAATCAATGGCTGACCTCGCGGCACAAGAAGAAGAAACAGCTCATGAGCAGCCGCAGTACTTTCTTGAACAACTCGAAGTTTACGAGCAGACCGATCAGATTTGGTTTGATGTGGTCAACACCCTTCTTGCGAGGTTTGATCTGAAAATGTACCCCTCCGCGGAACAGGCCAAGCAGTCATTTTGGGCGGGGATGGACGACAATGAAACGGGACAAGACTCCAATGCTTCCCAGAAGGATCTGCGCCTCCTCGCGGATCTACGACGTGCCTTGACAAACTGGACCGACGAGAAGGGCCAAGCAATTGTTCATGGCCATAGCAGCCAGGATTTTCCCGAGAAGGCGACCGGCGTTTCACAGTTCCTACAACGTTCCAAGCTTGCCACACCAAAGAAGACCAAACCATCTGAGGAGGCTGGTACAGTTGCATGGAGTGCACTGGTATCACTTATCAATGCGGAACCCACGAACATTTACGACGCCGCCATCTGGTGGCTTTCCTCAGTGTTCACAAGTTGCCGAGTGAAAGACCGGCTGCATCCATCTCCTTACTTGCTCACGACATGGTCTACAGAAATGAAGTACACGGCAGCCAAATTGGCTGGTGAAATTGAAGATTATCTGTGGCAGTCCATGCAACAGCGGCACCAGCGCCTTTCGGCCCTGAGCGAAGCGACCCGTGAGCAGCAAAATGGTACTTTCCAGCAGGTCCAGTCCGCCTTCGAGCTGGTAGAAGGCCTTTTTGAGTTATTTGTCGACGTGGCTGCGACAGTCTCAGACCCGAATGGCCCGTTCGACCCTGTCATTCAAAGCGTCAACACTGAGCGCGTGAAGAGGTGGGCAAGTCTAGCCAGCGACTTCATGCAGCTCTACCTCAGCTTCTCGGCTAAGGGGCTGAGTGATCCGCTTGTTCTGCGCTTTGTGTGGACATCAGTTACTCACGTCAGATTAGACAAGGATGTCGATAAGGCCCACCTCGTTCTCCTGCTCGAGGATCTTAAAGGCTTCTTGGAGAAGAGCGAAGCGGAGCCTATTTACCTCCCCAACAACACCGCAATGTCTGAGATATCTCTCCCTGCGATCGAACATCAACTATCGGTGCTGAGCACAAGCGACTTCTTTGCCAGAGTCTTCAATGATGACAACAGCAATCCAGTGGCAGTCATTGAAATGCTGGAACCAATGCTGGATACAATAACACAGGCTCAGGTTAGATCTACAACGGACCTAAGCACACCTTTGGTCCGCATAGCACAGGCAGAGGAATTGGTGAAATTCCTTGAGTCTAACAACGCGGCTCTGACATTGGCACTTTGGAAACGCCTACAGAATGCCTACACGTCAATTTCATATCCGCCGAAAGTGGTGTCGTGTCTATTTCGCATCATCGAGACAATTGTCGGCGAACTGTACACGCCGCGGCATCTTGACCTCGATGTGGGTAGTCGTCAAATTGAGATTCTCAAATGGCTGCATGATGTCGACGAGGTGATGATCAAACTGCTCAGTCGAATCCCTGACGAACCTGCTCCCTTCGAATGCGTCGACTATTCCCACCTTCATTCTTCACTAAGTGCCGTTACCCTGGTTGTGAGACTCCTTTATGGGTTTGTGGTGTACGATGACTCAGTCCGAGTCGGCCAGACCACCGGGCCTCAACTCAAAGGTGCGCTGTCGACAAAGCAGTATGAGAGGGCCAAGGATCGAATGAGGGAAATGCTTGTCCGGGCTTCCAAACTTCAATACCTTCTGCTGAAGGAAGCGACGGTGCAGATTCCTTCGTCTTACCCTCGAGCGGCTGATGACTTGGCGGAGTACTTACGTACCGTCCACAATTCTCTCGGCATTCGACAATATTGCAAATATGTCAACAAGGCCTTCGTCAAATTGGTGAAGAAGGAATTGAGTACCTTACCAGTTGAGCTAGATTATGCTGCAGATATGGCACAGGTCTTTTACGATCTTTATCAACTTCGCTTTGCTAGTGGCTTCGGGGATGCTGACCACGGCTGCCAACCTGAAAATTTGGATAGAAAGACAGCTTGGACACTGATACCGACCATCATGAAGTACGCTGAACGATTCAACGTGAAGGACCTTAACAAGAGCGAGCTCAAGGGCACGATCGACAAGATGCAGCAAGCACTCGGAGTTGTTAAAAGCTCTCCAGCATTGCAGCAGAACAAGCTGATCATTCGCGATTACCTTAAGGGGGTAATCAAGGCAGCTGACCTCTTCGATTGTACCCGTGGCGTTCTAGCTCTTCCAACAGGGCCGGTGAAAGCAGACACAGAAGTTGCAGCAAGTACTGGCTGGTATTTCATGCTTGGTCACCTTACTCTGTCGAAATACAAGTCTGTCAAGCGGGTCATCCCCTCGTCAACCGAAGATCTGGACTCCGCAATGACTCTTTTCCGCCAGGATTTGCATCATGACAGCGAAAAGTGGGAGAGTTGGTATCGTTTGGCGCAGTGCTATGAGGCCAAGATCGAAGACGATTTGATTTGGAACTCAGCTAAGCTTAACGACTCCAGAAGTGACATCTCGTTGCTGGAACGCCAGGCGATCCACAGCTACATGATGGCCACTGCGATTGCTTTTCGTACCGTGGACGACCGGTCCGAGACGGCCGCAAAGATTGAAGATATGCTCGCAGAGTTTGGCACCCGACTGTACGCCTCTTCTCGCCCGCCTTTGGACATGGAAGCATTCAAAACCGATAAGCATATGCGCCACCTAAGCAGCACCGCGGATCAGACGATGTCCAAGCAGCCCTATCACATGCCAGCACGACAATTTACGTTGTGGTGCTTCGCAGCTAAGCTCCTCAAGACTAAATTGACGGACCGGCCTAAACCGTGGATGTCACATTACACACGATCGAAGTGCTTGTGGAAGATTTTTCAGAGCCCAGAGAATCGAGGTCGTGTCCGGGTAGAGCAAGTCGTCGAGGCAGTCGTCGAGGCCATCGAAGCTCTCCCTAAGAAGGAGAAGACCAATGAGCCGATCCTGGAACCGCATCTCAAACTTGTCTCAGTTGTTCACAAGATGCTCAGACACGGCAAGATCAACTATCAGCAAGCCTATCAGTACATGCAGGCTACCCGATATGCCCAAGGGGTGAACCTGTCCCAAGATGAAGATGGCGTTGACTGGGAGCGATATATGATCGATATCCTGAAGAAATTAAGCCACGCAGACAAGGCTAATTGGCACCACAGAATCACCAACCGTGCGGCCCATGTACTGTACGACGAGTCGCCGAACCTGGCTGGAGCCCTTGGAGCCAAGCACGAATTCACGCAGCAGATCTTCACTAAGACCATGACGATGCAGGTTTGGAAACCAGAATACGAACGTCCCGGGCGCCATTACGTGTACACCGGACGATACGTGCAATTCTTCGTTCATGTCCTAGAGCAACTCAGTGATCGTGGAAGCCTGGACGCACTTGTGCGCCGTATTAGAAGAAAGACCACGGATTTTCTCGATCATACCAAGATATGGGAAGAGGCCGCGACAACCTACGTGCGTTTACTGAGGCGCCACGGCCAAATCCCTGAAGGACGAGAAAGAGCGCTTTTTGATGGGATGAACTACGAAGAGTTCAGCAAGAAGTCGGAGGCCATGGAGCAATGGTCACACGATCCTGATACTAGTTCGGTGTACTTGGATGTCATGCGAGAGGGCGTGGACTTGAAACGTCTCAACAACAGCTTGATGAAGGGCCCTGTGATCGACGACCTGATTGGTGATGCCTATGCATGCCTCTACGAAGAGTTCGTGAAGCAGCTGCCGCCTGAAGAGCAGCCGAGACCTCAACCGGCTCCACTTCCACAAGGCACGTTTATCAATATGACGGCTGATGTGGCTGGTGGCGAGAGCGAGGAGGCACAACGAGCTCGTCTCAACGAAGTGCTCCGAGTACAAGGTGATCGCGCTGCCGACGGACCCCTATCACTCTCAATATCCGCTCCTGTTGGTCTCGGGTTGCAGAATGCTCCGACTCCCCTTGCCGGTGTCACCGGTCAACCAGCCCCCGAAGTGCCCCGCGAGCGAGCCAAGCCTGGACGCACGAAGACGGTGACCCGACGTGAAATCCAGCGCAAAGCCGAAGCTGCCATCGTCAAGCCACCACCTATCAAGACACCCATTCTGTCCAAGAGATTTGCGGTGGAGATCCCTTCACGGGCTGACCTCGAAGCAGGATCGTCAGTCGACAAACGTCTGGCGGACACCAAGGACATGGATGAGAGCCGAGCAACCTCTAGAAGAGGTAGCATCCAAGATAGCGCGGATGGTGATGCAGATGCCGAGGACTCCGGAAGCGAGCTTAGTGAGCTCGAGGATATGGATGATGACAAGAAACAGATGCTCGCCGAGTTTGAGAATGCGCAGAATGCTGACCAGGAGGGCGAAGACTCCGACGAGGACGGAGAGGACGCTGGCAAAGAAGGCGACGGCTACGGCGGAGGCGATGATGACGACGACATGGTACGAGACGCAGAGACTGCAGTTGAAATCCAGGATTCGCAGGAAAATGCCCCTGGAGAACAAGCAGACGACAGGGACAGCCCTGACGCGGTGTTCCACGATGCAGAAGAATAGGATGTTACAAGGGTAGCACCATAGCCATCGGTCGACAACAGACGTACCCACAAAATGAGGCAGTGGCGAGGTAGCACCAAGGCAGTGGCGAGGTGTGGCTCCTCGACAATGTCCCTGAGCAGCGTAATATGCATTTCAGAAATACGAGTAAACTGTACACTGCTGGCGCGTAGCCTCGCAGCCTCGCAGCCTCGCAGCCTCGCGGTCGTAGCCTCGTAGCCTCGCACCCTCGGGCCACGATACCCCGACGTACCTTCTTATTTTTTTTGTCCACCGCGACCATCGCATATCGCGCTGCTCTCACCCGCTCAGTTTGTGTTTCATGCCTCTTTATCATTCCATTACACGAACAATTTCGACCAGCAGGCTCATCTCCGGCTCTCATATCGTTCCTTCAACTCAGGCATCCCCGCGTCCGCATGCCAGACACCAACTTTTCCGCACGTTATCGTGTCACCAGTCCAGATCCGCAACGATGAACCATGACAATAACGAGCCAACAACTGCTTCAAATACAAACACAAGTACAGACACTACTACAGATACCGCCACTGCCACCCCTGCTGCAGGCTTCTCGGCGCGCACCCCCTCCGAACTCCACCTCCTCTCCCGCATAACGAGCCTAGAACGCCAACTGCGCGACCAAACGGCCCTTCTCGCTCGACTTGCTCGTACCACAGCCTCGACTACATCCTCGTCCCCTTCCGTCTCCGATGCAGCTCAGAAAGAACCAGCGGCTTCACCGCGAGAACAAGGACAACCCTCCCGGTCCCGGTCCCGCTCCCCCCGCCGTGCCCGGCCCTTCAACCCCGCGCACTACACCACGCGGCACATCGCATTGAAGTTCGCGTACCTGGGCTCTCGGTACGGTGGGTTCGAGCACGCGAACGGCAACGTGACGCCGCAGCCGACGGTCGAGGAAGTGCTGTGGAAAGCGCTGCGCAAAGGCCGGCTGATCAGTCCCGACGTGGGGCCACAGGCGGATGGTAGCGTCAATGTGCTCTGGGGCCCGCAGGAAAGGAGAAGGGCGTACATAGAAGGCGGGGACAAAAATTCCGGACTGGGACCAAATCCAAGACCAAACACGAGACCGAGACTAAGACTCGAATTGAATTGGGATGGGTGCCAGTATAGTAAATGCGGGAGAACAGACAGGGGGGTCAGTGCGTTTGGACAGGTTATTGGAATACGCGTGCGCAGTAATCGCCCCGTTGAGAAGACAGGGAAAGCCTCGACGACGGAAGAGGAGGAGAACGTGGTGGCTCCCGCGCAGAGCAAGGGCATTGGCAGTCAGGAGGGCGACGGCGATGCGGACGCAGAAGAACGATTGCTAGTGGAGGATGACATGTCCATGTCCATGCCTGCTATAGACAGCGAGGATCTAGCGACGGAGACGTACAAGAAAGAGTTCGACCCCATCGGCGACGAACTGCCCTACATTTCACTCCTGAATGCGCTTCTCCCGCCCGACATCCGCGTCCTTGCATGGTGTCCCTTTCCACCTGCAGATTTCGATGCCCGCTTCTCCTGCCGCGAACGCCGGTACAAGTACTTCTTTACGAATCCTGCGTTCTGTCCCACGCCGGGGCCCTTGGGCCTGCTTCGTGGCCATGGTCAGGGGGAAGCCCGAGCCAGGGAAGGCTGGCTTGATGTGGAGCGGATGAAGGTCGCGGCCAGGAAGCTGGAGGGCGTGCATGATTTCCGGAATTTCTGCAAAATCGACGCGAGCAAACAGATGAGCAGTTGCGTCAGGAGGATCACGTTCTGCGATGTGGTCGAGTGGGACGGGAGTGGACGGGCGGTGACGGAGCATGAAGGGTTGAATCAGCACAGGGTCGGGGTTGGGGTTGCCGATTCTGTGCCTGTGAATGACCTGCGGGAGAAGCAGACACCGGCGGGGCCGAAAGTGTACGCTTTCTGTGTCCACGGGACGGCGTTCCTGTGGCATCAAGTCCGCTGCATGGCGGCCGTGCTGTTCCTGGTGGGTCAGGGCTTGGAGGATCCCAGCATTGTCGACGAGTTGCTCGATGTGCAGAAGAATCCGGGACGGCCCATGTACGAGATGGCGGACGATGCGCCGCTTGTGCTCTGGGACTGTATTTTCCCGGACAAGGATCCTCAGCCTCACGAGGAAATGGTGGACTCGCTACCTTGGCTATATGCTGGGGATGAGGCCACCATGCCTTCACTGCTGACCAGTCCCACTAAGAACGATGGCAAATTCGGCATTGGCGCCGTCGTCGACGAACTCTGGACGCAGTGGCGCGAGGCGAAAATGCAGGAGATCCTCGCGGGCAGTCTTCTCGACCTGGCCATTTCTCAAGGTGATCAGAGTTGTTTCCAACGGGGCAGCGTCACGAGAGATGGTTCTTCCCGCAATGCCGGTCCGAGGAGTCAGAAGGTCTTCGATGGCAGTCGTCGCGCGAGGATGCAGGGCCGCTATGTCCCCGTCATGAAGAAACCCCAGATGGAGAGTCTCGAGGTGTTGAATGCCAAGTGGTTGAAAGGTCGCAATGCGAGACGTACTCTGGAAGAGGCGGATGGTAGGGCCCAGGAGTCCGAGGAGACCGGTGCCAAAATGAGAGGAGAGTAGATTTGCTTCGGTGCATAGATCGGTGCATAACATACATCGGTGTCATCGAATGCCAGAGTACAAGCATTTTCGAGACCCTCGCCAGACTTCCTCGAGGATGTCGCGGCGGGGGAGCAGAGTCTGGCCAGAAGTGTATCAGCATCGATCATAAGAATTACATATACCAACCACATGCCCAGCCATTGCTAGACTACTTGTACCAACACCACGCCCAGCAAATGCGCATTGAACACGTACCGGAAAGACAACCACCACCTCGGTAGCCCCCTCCACAATGACGGCCAAGTAAAACCTCACTTCCAGCCCCTTGAACGCTTCGTGGATGACGATATCCTGGATCTGCGTCGTCGGGATGAACGTCGTGGTCGGCCCCGTGAAGAAATACCGCGATGAAGTCGACGTCTGGATTCCCAGGCCTTGCATTACCAGTAGAGACTCCTCTATTCCCCCTGAGATTAGAGCAAAGATCCGAAGAAGAGTTGGCGTCACATACCGACATAATCCCTCCGCAGACAAGCGTACACGATCCCCAAGCTGACGGGGACGAGGATCCACCATTCCGCCTTGTCGGCGAGATATCGGATGAACCCGCCGAAAAGGCTGAACCGGAGCCACAAGTCGGTGTAGGCGTCGAGTCTGCTGCCGCCGCCGGTGCCGGACCGTGGTAGGTCCAGGTCCAGGTCCAGGTCCGCCGAGGTTTGAGCTTTGGCCACGTTGACCAGCGCGATGTACAGCACGAGCAAGACGCGCAAGACGTGCTTGAGAAACGTGAAGATCCGGATTTTTATCCTCGGGGGGACGATATGTGGTGCGCGGCGCGAAGAGGAAGAGGGCGAGGGAGAGGAAGTACTACTGGTGGCGGTGGTGGTGGAGACTACGGGGCCGTAGAGTGGGCGTGTCGACACGGTGAAGGACACGGTCGTCGGGCTGGGGAGGTGGATTGAGAAGTGGTGCATTTCCGGGGGCGAGGATCATGCCGTTGACGAGGACTACCTCACAATAGAGAGCTAGGGGAGTTTGAATGAATGAGTGAGTGAGTGAGCGAATGGCTGATTACGGAGTATTCAAGAAGAGGAGAGGAGAGAGTCGAGTCTCGAAAGGGGTGGCTCCGGAAAATCAATTCTCCGGATCTAGGTCATGTCGATTTCTCACGAGTATTTCGTCGTAGTATTTTCTCTCGGAATCATCTAACCAGAGTCTCCCAAGCCTGATGCGTCCGTTGCAGCAAGACGCCGCTGGCATTAGTGAAGGAATGGAATCCGCACTCTGATTCTCTTCCTAGTCCGATGTCACCGCGGAGCACAGGATCCCCCTGTGTTTGTTCTTGAGGCTGCTGATGATCCGACTTCTTATTGACTTCGACGAACCGACGCGGATGAGATGGTGTCAACTATGATGGTCTAGTCAAAGCCTCCCACAACAGGCTGACATGTGGCAAAGTATGAATGCGGTCCTTTCAAATCGGGTTACCCGTGCTCTCTCGCGGTCTTACAATCTCTGGGACAGCAGGCACAGGAATGCATTTGAACGTCGCTAGGAGTCGCTACTCATTCAATAGCGGTCTCGCGCGTGCCGAACAGGATATCGTATGAGGACGATAAGCAATTTTACGAAGGTTCTCGGCAGGATAATCGATGTCCAGCACAGATGTTGACCTATGCAGTCTAACAACTATTCCTGTCACTACTATCTGCCCTCTTCCTGTATCCTTTCTATGAAAGGCGTTCAGAATGTCGTTCCTGAGATATCACTGTCGCAAGATGAGATGGATCTTGTTTCCAGAGACAACACGAATACCCCTCTACCAGGACGAAATGGAGTTTGTTTCCAAGGGCACGAGATGATACCCTGTACACAGTACACAGTAAGCTGCAGCCACGATGAGCACGGGAGTCTTGTATTTTTGGGCCGATCGATATATGTTGGACGGTGGACGGTGCTGGAAATGAATCGAAATGCATTGCTTTCCACCCGGCGAGCTGGACTATCCAGGTCAGGGATCAAGCAACTTTTTCATTGGTAGATGATTACTGGACTGATAGATGTCCCGTGGAGGACTCTCTCGCCTCGAATTGTAGTACGCTCCTGGAGCGAGCGAGTGCCTGAGCGCCTGAGCGCCAAGATGAAGAGGCAGAGTTAGAGCTGATCACACCAGATCAGATCAGACCAGACAGCGCAGTGGAGGATCTCCGACTCCATTCCACATCCTCTCCATTTTCCAGCCCTCAGATTCCCTTTTCCGCATGTATACCCACACCAGCGCTCACATGCTCAAGTCCTTCGTCCACATCCCCATTCCACTTGGGCCGCACGCTCGTCCTACCGTCCAAGACGGGCGAAGCATCACCACCACTGCCATCGCCACCGCCGCTACCACCGCCACTACCTTCACCCAGCCCAGACCTCGAATCGTAACTCTCCCCACCCAAGCCAGAGTTAAGACCCTCCCCATACAGAACGCCATGTTCGATCTCGTCCAGCGTCCGGCCCTTCGTCTCCGGAATCAGCAGCGTACAGAGCGCACAGAGGGCCATGACCCCCGCCAGGATGCCCAGCACGGCAGACAACCCGATCGCGTCGGTCAGCTGGGCGAAGGAGAAGGCCGTGACGATGGCGCCGGCCTTGCCCGACGCGGCGGCGATGCCGTGCGCCGTGCCGCGGACGCGCGTGGGGAAGACTTCGACGGGGATGAGGCTAAAATGAGACGCGGACATTTGTGTTAGATAGCGAGAACAGGGTGTGCGAGGCGCCACACACACACATATAGAGAAAGAGAGAGAGAGCAAACTTACAACGTCGTGCAATTAGGACCCATGTTCAAAAACAGCTGGGCGAGCGTGAAGATGGTGATGAGCCCGCCTGTGCTGGTGGAGCCGTCGCTCAGCACGCCCGCCCAGATGGCGTACAGGCCCGCCGCGATGGCGCTGCAGTAGAATTGTTGTCTCACGCGGCCGATCCAGTCGGGTAGGAAAATGCCGATGTAGTACCCTGGGAGGTAGCCCTGTGGATGTCAATATCAACATCAGTTGTCAGTGTCAGTGTCAGTATCCGTGTCAATACCAATATCAGTATCAACATCGACATTCGGTCGTGGTACGCCGCGGCGGGAGATAGAATGAAAGGACCTTCCTTACCGCAGCTGCCACGATGATGTTCCCGACGGCGGTATTCCAGAGCGTACCCCATGGGGTCGCGGCTTTGCCGTAGCCGATCCGCGACAGGATGACGCTTTGGTTCAAGTTGATGCCGTAGAACGCGATATCACTAGGAAGAGTCATGAATGAGAATTAGTTGGACATATAATTAGAGGTAGAAAGCGGTCGAGGTTAGGGAACGATTGCGGGGTTCTTGAAAAATAAGGGGGTGGTAGGCAGGGGAGCGGGGAGCAGGCCGGCTTACAACAGAAACCAGCACATACTGACGGCGAAGAGGACTTTCGCGTGCTTCCACTGGGAGAAATACGTCTTGAAGTCTCGGAACTGTTCGTGGAGGCCGCGTCTGCCGTCTTTCTTTAGGGACGCCTCTTCGGCGACATCTGGGGATTGTTGTTAGCGCCAGGCGAAACTCGACTCGACTCGACTCGTCCCTGTCATGCCATGCCACGGCAATGCTGACCTTGCGTGGGGAGAGAACTCAAACTCACATTGTCGGTAGGGTTTGCTTTCCGGCATGGTCAGCCGGAAGTAGAGCGTGATGATCAGGGGGATCAGTCCGACGGCGAACAAGAGTCGCCAAACCCATTGCAGATGGGAGATGTGGTGATTGACCGAAGACTTGAACGCGGCCAGGAGGACGAGGTACGTGATTCCGGCGGTGAAGCCGCCGAGGCCGATCGACGCAAAGACGGCGAGGACAAGTTTCGCGCGCGAATGCAGCGGGTTGTGTTCGGCCGAGAGTGCCGAAGTCATAGGGTAGTCTGTCAGAGGGTGAATATCAGATGAGTCGGTGATATTCGCAATTCCATGTCACGATACTTCGTGACGTGGACTACTGACCTCCGCCAATTCCAATGCCAGTGAGAACCCGGAAAACAGACATCCACGCGACCACATCGTGGTGTCCGAAACCTTGCCAGGGCATCAGCACGCACAGCAGAGTGCCGAGTATGGTGATCATGAGTTCTTTTCCGTAGATGCGGTGGCGGCCTAGAGCGTCGCCGAGGATTCCGACTGGCGATCGCGGTTAGCAGCTTCGACGTCTGATGCGAAAGAGCGGGACCATGCAGAACCCAGAACACAAAGGCCAAGAATATTCGGGTGCCAACTCACATCCAAGCTGGCCGAGAATCATGCCGATTGAAAGCGATGCCTTGATCGTATCCGCCTGAAGGGTTGGGATCTTGTTCTGCTCATCCTCGAAGTAGAGGTATCCGAGCATGGGAACAACTGCGAGGGTCAGGAAAGGCCATAGCTAACATAGGAGACAAGGTTACCTAGCCCGATGCTCAGGTTCAGGTATCCATCACCGAACAGTCCAACACCGGCTACCACCAAGAACTTGAAAAACCCAAATTGAGACGTGGTGTCGAGCATGGTGAGTGGGAGATTGTCGAAGAAGACTCTGTCGGGATGGTTCAGCGGGTCCTGGTGTCCTCGAACGTAGCCATCTGGCCATCGCTGCCCTGGCTGAAGATATACATATTTCCGTGTCCCTGGCCTTTCGCGAGGCTGATGAAAGATCTCGGGCCAGGACCGCACTCAACATGAGATGTTTGAAGGCCTCCTTGGAGCAGATAGACATATCGCCAGTGGCTTTTCATACTGGATAACGAATGGACGAGTCAACCGTTACCACGTGCAAGTCAGCTTCGAAAGGGAAACTGGAACGGCTGTCGACGCGACCTGGAAATCGAACCTTGACTTCGTCCCGGGGGCTGGCACGAAGTCCGCAGGGTCACCGACAGAGCGGGTCAACATCCGATCCTTCAGCTCATATATCGCCTGGAAATGGCACATGGTAATAAGATGTCGATGTCAATCTCTCGCTGCTGGGCCGATAAATAAAGGGGAGGGGGTGAAGCGGAAACTGAACAGCCAGCGAGGGTTAGCGATCCCCGCACGTGGACATGGCTCGTTGCTGTTAAAGCGGGTTCGAAAAGCCTTTGTAATGAAGATGAAAGATTTGGAGATGTTCGCCAGAAAAGCCCCATGTATTGTGGTAAGGCGTCAGCGGTAACGGCGTGTTTCTACCGCCACTCACACGAAGCTCGTAAGCAATTGATCCGAGGTTGATTGGTGGGACGAGCACGACATCTTGAAGCGGCAAGCTCGGCGATTCCTTTTCTTGTCTTGTTGTGATGACTTCCAAAGAACTCGCGCCCCGCGTCAGAACATGTCGGCGGCCACGAGTCCGGTCGGTCTCGGCTCATCAGCCGTGCAGGCGCTTCGAGAATCATTCGGCGATCGGAAGCCCATCGACATCAGCCGCAAGATCACAGCGTGCGTTGCGTGCCGGAAGCAGAAGATCAAATGCCACATGGGCGATGGCGTTCCACCGTGCACGAGATGCAAGAAGAGAGGGCTGTCGTGTGTGGTGAATCGGAGTCTGCAGATGCTCCTTGAGAGCGATGTGGCGTAAGTCTAATTACTCCTTGGGTGCTCGTGAGAGGAGTCCATGTGAATCTCTCTTGTTACATGCAGTGCAAAAGGCTGTGCAAGGAACGTATCAAAGTTATTTGCTAGGTGAAGCCGAGTCGCGCGTTTTCCTAGAGTGACCGCCGGTATTGCTATGACTTGATGCGAAGCGACACTGACCAAATCAGGTGGAAGGGAAACATCGAGGAGAAACTGCGACAGCTGGAAGATTCCGTCAATCTCCTCAATCAGAGATCTGCAACCGGTTCTGGGTCTGCAATTGTCCAAGATGCAGCTTCCGATGCCCTGCAATCAAGTGCACCGCCGCCTCAGCCCCCAAACCAGCCGCCCGATGCCACCGTGACGACCGAACAGCCCCAGCAAAGGGAGCAAGGGTGGGAAGTCGTGATGGACATGAACAGAGGGCCGGCCGTCATCCCTGCCTCGTGCGTGTCCGAGGTATCGGATCCTTCTCCAGCAGCGACGCGCCAAAGCCTCGTCGACGACTTCGACCTGATCGACCGGGGCATCATCAGTCTCGAGGATGCCGAATCCTTCTTCCGCCTGTACGCTCGACGGCTCGATCACTTCTTGTACACCATCCTGGCGGAACACGATTCGCTGGCGAGCGTGAGGAAGAGCTCGCCGCTCCTCACTGCTGCCATCTGTGCGGTGGGAGCCCTCCACTCGCCGTCCAACCTGTATCACGCGTGCTATCAGCACTTTGTCAGTCTTGCGTCCTCGCGGATGTTCTCGAAGAGGAACAACCACGACGATGTGCGTGCGTTCTGCATTGGCGCGTTTTGGTTGAGTGACATCTCGTGGACATTGGTCGGAGCAGGCAAGTAACATAATTACATTGACTGTGACCTTGCGTTTGGCAATCTTACTGACTGGACCGCCATGGTGTTGTAGCTGCGCGGATTGCGGGCGAGCTGAACCTACACCGCTGCATCCCCAAAGCGCCACACACGAAGAAAGCGTGCTACTTGCGCACCCGGCTATACTATCTGGTCTTTGTGTGTGACCACCACTTCTCGATCTGCTATGGAAGGCCGCCCCTGACCAGGGACTTCGGCGCAATCACGCCTCCGAGCCAGTTTCTGCAGTCCGAGTTCGCGACTGAAGACGACGCCCGGCTCGTCAGCCAGGTCGAGATCTGGACCATCAGCACTCGCGTCTTCGACCAATTCAGCCTCGACCCCGAAGCACATCTCTCCGACCAACTGATTCCCCAACTGCGGCGACTCGGCATCGCCTTGGACACGTGGCGCGCCGATTGGAACGAGCGATTTCACGCCAACGAGTGCGTGGGGAACTATCCGCGGAAAGGGGTAGGCCTTCATTTCCACTTCGCGAAGCTTTTCTTGTGCTCCCACGTCTTCAGACGGGCCCCTGCCGCGGAGGGCGAGCATATGCAACTAGATCCCGACCTGGAGGAGTTTGCCACGAACGCAGTCCACTCGGCGACCTCGATTCTCCAGGTGATTGCCGCGGACCGGGAGATCGAATCATATCTGCACGGGCTTCCCACGTACTTCGACACAATGATCGCCTTCGCCTTCGTCTTCTTGCTCAAAATCCGGATCAAAAATCCCGCCAACCTCCGGGTCGACAAGGATGGCATCTCTGAGACACTGGATGCACTGGCAGGCGTTCTGGGAAGCGTGACAACGGCCATGCATCCACGTCATCTGCTGACAAGCATTGCCAGCAGTATGAGAAAGCTTCTTGACCGGTTCCTGCACGGTGTGGTCCAAGACGCTGTTCCAGCTCAATCTCAGGCCATGCCTGGACCGCAAGCGCCTTCCGACGATCCCGACAATCAATGGCTGAGTCCTACAGACGCGATGTTCCTGGAGAACTATGACTTTCTGTATTCGCCAGGCGCTGACTTCAACTTCGACCTCGATCTGGGAGTATCCCATCATTAATGATGTGCAAGAGCCCTGCCCAGTTCTCGATTTCTACTCCTCACCAGTTCAGCGCAATATCAAAGGCATCGAAATTTCGATAGTCCCGGTCAACAGGTGGACTGGCGGCAGGAGAGGATCTCAGCAGAGGAATCTGCTGCTCAGAGAGACCGCCGTGAGATCGGAGACGATGATCTTTCAGCTCGTCAAAGGGATGCTCTTCCCTTCGGCTGCCGAGCACTGCATTCTTTTGGGAGATCAGAACAATATCCCCCTCACGATCGAGAGGCATCTCGAACATCTCAGCGGCGGTCGCTCCGTCGACAGCCAGGAGAACTTCGGGGAAGCAGCGAAGATGGTCCAGGGCTGCTTTGACGCCGATCTCCGGACGCTTCAAGTACACCCGGACGAAGGAGCCCAGAGCGCCGTGGTGGCGCACAAACGGATCTGTTATCGGGCAGATGACCCTCGACGAGCCGTCACCGAACTTGCGATCCAATTCCTCCTCGACGAAAAGCACATTTGGAGTACCGTCGTCGTTGCACTTGTCGCTCATTCCGTGATCACCCGTCACAACAACCGTGGCTCCTAACTCGACGAGGCGTCCGATACATTCGTCGATAGCTGACATGAAAGAGTTTGCTTCCTTGCTTCCAGGCGCGTGCTTGTGCTGGACGAAGTCCGATAGCGTCAGGTAGAACAGATCTGCCCGACCCTCCTCGAGAAGTTTGATACCCGCGTTCAGAACAAATAGAGACAGGTCTCCAGAATACTGGCTCGGTGTCGGCAGGCCTAGCCACTTCTCTACATCAGAAATGCCGTTCTCTGCAGCTGTGCATTTATTGGCACACTGTGCAGAGAAGGATATATCTCTGGAGAAGTCCAGGCCGTGGTTGATGATCGCCCGGAGCTTGTCCTTGGCTGTTATGGCGGCAACGCGGACGCCACGCTTCGACATCTGCTCCAAGATGGTCGAGCCGCGGAGCAGCGAGTCATCAAGCACCATTTCTTCCTTTCCGGTTGCCCGGTCGAGGAAGAAATTCCCCGAGATACCATGCACGGCCGTAGGGGAGCCAGTGATGATGGAGACGTTGTTAGGGTTCGTGAATGAAGGCATGGCGCATTTAGCGGTGGCTGCAAAGCCTGAGTGCACGAATTTGGCCATGTTGGGAAGGATACCGGCCGAGATTCCTTGCTCGAGGTATTCGGGGTCAAAGCCATCGATGCAGATCACGGCAGTCGGTCGCCCGGGAAGCTTGTATTTCCTTCCATGTAGCTCGAAGCTAGACCAGGACTCTGCAGAACTGTTAGATTCTCTCGGCATCGGAGTTGAGCACACCTGCACTTGCTTACCGAGTAGATTCCTGGTTGCCATTCGTTCGTAATACTCGAGTGGCAGGGTATTAATGTTTGGCACTTTGGCCATATCATCCCATCTGCGAACAGCCAGTTTGGCCTCAAGAAGAGGGTCTTTCTGAGCTTCGCGGACTTGTTCCTTGGTGAAGATCCCGCCCTGCTAGACATCAGCATGGTTCTCGAACGTTTACCACCCCTACTCGTGAGACACGACGTACCTGGAACTTCAATGTCGTCTTGCTTGACTCGCTTAACCCTGCATAATAGTCCTTATCGACGGCCGTCAAGTACCGCTTGGCCATAACATGCGCGCCGACCAACTGACAGATCGTCTCGCTGAACCCCAGAGCGCGAAGATACTTCTCGCCAAGTACTTCGTGGCTGCCACGACCGACAAACACACCACCTGGAGCGATCATCGCAGGCATGGACTCCGCTGCAGGGATAAAACGACCGACATCATGCAGCAAAGCGCCGAGAATGGTGTCATCGTCCGCGCCGGCTTCAACTGCCAGCTGTGCTGCTTGCAGTGAGTGCTCGAGCTGGGAGACGTTTTCGCCGAGGTAATCGCCCTGGCCTTGGATCTTGATGAAATGGAAGAGTTCTTGGACGCAAGACAGCGCGTGGCGTTCGACAGACTGGAGCATTTTGTTTTAACTCGTCCGTTTGCGTCGAATGGCTGGATTATCAAGGCCTCGTGGTTTGTCCCACGAATGTGTACCCGGACTTCGATCCAGAATAGTGACAGATGGAGATGCGACAGTTGAATGTATCGTCGAGGTCGATGTATTTGTTCTTTCTCAATACAATATCTTTGTCGTTCGAGCACACACCTTTTCGGCGGACCACCGGAGCCGTTGCCTGCTTCGGTCTGAAGATCGAGCCCTTCAGCCTGTGCGGTTGGAGTATACTGACGACAAAAGGCGTGTTGAGGCTACACTGGCACGAACGCGAGTGGGACAGGTGGATAAGAAGTTCGAGTCGCCGCATGACAGTGCTCAGCCCTTGACTTTGCAGACAAAGAGCGGAGACCAGCCGAGCGGGCGGCTCCGGCACGAAGACCGCAACCCGGAGACAGCGCGAAATCTCTATACAGATCTGCAGTATTAAAACAGCGGGTTAGACTGGACGTAGCCAGGGGCTAAGAGTCGTATAAGGTGCATTCTTGAGTCTGAGTCCACCAAAAATATCTTGTTCTTGCCTAAATCAGTCGGGAAATCCTCCGACAACCCAGGAAAAGTATGGCATCCTTCGTGCCAAGCCCAGAACTCGTCGAGCAATTCCAGCGCGACGGATACCTGCTCCTTCGCGCAGAAGAGCACGGCTTGGTGAAGCCAGAGGATCTTCAGGCATGGACAGAACAAGTCCACCAATGGCCGCCTGAGAAAGGCAAATGGATGCCGTACCACGAAGTGAACACAGACGGCACGCGACAGCTGATGCGGACCGAAAACTTTGTGGACTACCATCCTGAATTCCATGCGCTGCTGTGCGGCGAGGCTGTTGCGAAGATCTTGAGGAGTCTTTCCGGAGATGTAAGTCGACTGACGGTTTCGGTTGATTGACAGGTGAAATGTCCCTTGAGATTTACTGACGGAGGGTCATCGCCAATGTAGGACATGTTGCTCTTCAAAGACAAGATCAACTACAAACTGCCGGCAGGTAACGGCTTTGCAGCACACCTAGACGCGCCAGCATACGACCACATCAGCAAGATCGAGCACTTGACCGCGAATTTTGCCGTGGATGAGGCTACTCTCGAGAACGGGTGCATTGAGGTTGTGCCAGGCTCGCACAAGATGGACGTCGAGCTCGCGCACGGGGGCGCCATCTCCAAGGCCTGGGAAGAGGATCATGGATGGACAGCGGTTCCTCTTCGACCTGGTGATGTGCTGCTATTTGGGAGTCATCTCGCACATCGGAGTGGGCCAAATCGAAGCAGTACAAGGAGAAGTATGATATATGCAACGTACCACGGAAAGAGTGATGGGGAGGATCTGAGGCAAAGGTATTACAAACATAGGAGGGAGAACTTCCCGCCTGACAATGGTGAGTCGGTGCAGGTCTGCTGGAAAAGACCCAGCTAACATCTGCCATCACAGAACGCGTCGAGGGCAAGGATTATTCTCAAGGGTACAAGACTTATGGCTTCGCTGCTCCTTTCATGTCCGAGAAGCAGGTCGAGCAGAGTGCCGGAAGAGTACAGCCTGTCCATTGAGGTGGTGAGAGGGAGAGGGAAGTGAAACTTGAAGTAAAAAAAAGTCTGCGAAGGTCTCAAGTCGAAGGGCCATGGTCAATCAAGATTGTGCGCTTTAGGCAGAGAGAATTGAATGATTACTGGGTAAATGCAGTTGGGACCGCAACCTGGAATGTCGTTGCATGCAGGCGATGAAGCTTCACCCAGCATTGGGTGAGCTTTCACCTAGCTTTCTAGGCACGCCAGGTGGCTTCCACCGAGCTTTGAAGCCCAGCTTCGCTGACATAACTGTCACGTCCTGGAGTAGCGTGGCTCTTGATGCGGGGAACCCGTTTTCCCTCATTTTCATGCTGAGATCCCTGTCACTGCTTCCTGAGAGGCGGGCCATGACATCCCGCAGAGGCTCGAACGGCATGTTGCACATTATATCGTCATGCGGCCTACATCGCCGTAGGACGTGATCCAGTCGAGGCATGAAGCCTCCGTTACGTCACTTGCAATCACCGGGTGCCACTGGAATGGACATGACGCGCTCGCTTATGACACGCTCTCCGCTCTGGCGGGAGCGAGAGATCGTAAAAGGTCTACGAGTGATCACACCTCCGAGTTCACGATGGTCAAAGTCGCAGAGAACCGTGTCATAGACCTCGACGTCCTTCCCGGCGACAAAAGAGGCGATAAACTAGCTGAACAGACAAAGTGAATTTGACCTCCACGGAACCTCACTTGACTGAAGCTGACGATGATCGTCCTCCACTAGATCTGCCATCGCAGGCAAGGTCCCTCAAGGCGAAGCTCAAGGAGTCTCCTCCAATACCCAAAACGCCGTCACTGCTCTCGGAGGCACTGTAGGAGGAGGTGTCAAAGGAGTCGTTGACGCGGTCGGAAATACCGTCGGAACACTTGGTGAAGGCGTAGTTGGCACCGTGCAAGGTGTCGGCGACGGTCTCGGGAGCACTGTCCAATTCGCAGGAGGTGCAGTAGGTGCCGGCGCGGGAAAAGTGGGCAGCATGTTTTCAGGCGGCCAAAAGCAGGGAGGCGAAGGTGAGTACACAACACAATACACGCCCCAAGAAAACCGATCGAGAAGGAAAATGGGCAAGTACTGATCACCTGCCCTGAGCAGACCCGAAGGAGTTGCAGAAAGAGAGGCTTGAGCAAGCCACAGACAAATCAAAGGAGATCAGTGGAGACTTGGAGGAATCGGTCCAGGAACACAGCAAGAATGCGGTTGACTCGGCACAGGAGAGCACTGAAGGAGGCAAGGAAGCGTCCGGTGGAGTGGCAGAAAACTCCAAGGAGAAGGTAGCAGGAGTCTCGTCGTCCTCGTCGTGAAGAGGAGCGTGCCCTGTGCCGCTTAGTGTATGGACACCATCCATGCTCATGCTCATACTTCGCACACACCAGCATACTGGCGACTACGCCATGGCATAAACTTGCTTCCCATTGAACCAAGTCTGAGTGACCTTCGCCTGCAGTAGTTTGTCAGGCGCCCATTCCATGTCCAGAACCACAAAGTCAGCCTTCATGCCTGCCTCTAATGACCCTGTGCTCTTGTCCAGGAAGACGCTGTGCGCTGCTCCTTGGGTGGCCGCGGAAAAGGCGTTCAACAATGGCAGCGCGAAGTGCTTGTTAACCACCTCCTCAGACTCTGGCTCCCTAGCTGATCTCCTGGTCGTAGCAGTGTACAGGTTTGGCAAAGGCAAGTTAGGGGCTGTGGGAGCATCGGTGCCCAAGGCCAGGCTGACCCCTTCATCCAGAAATTCCCGGTATGCAAATGCGCGGCCCCGTCGCTCCCTCCCGAGCAAGCTATTCCATTGCCTCAGTATCGCAGGGTCGGCGTGCACAGCCTGAATGGAGGCAGTGATGCCAGAATCCGACATTCTCTTGGCGTCTCCCGGGGACGTCAATTCCAAATGCTCTATGCGGTGTCGTCGCCCGCTTGAAGCAACGGGCTCGAGAGCGTCGATTGAGATCTTGATCGTGGCATCCCCGATCGCATGCAGCGCGCACCGCAGTCCCGCGGCGTCCGCTCGCTGGACGACTTTCTTGAGCATGTCCGCATCCCACAGCGGGTCGATGGAGATTCCGGTCGAAGAGTAAGGCTCCAGCAACGCTGCGGTGCAGGCGTCGATCACCCCATCGCCGATGACCTTGATGCCGGCGATGCGAAGATCAGGAGACGACGTCAGGTTATACTGCTTCCACAGTTCCACCGCACGATCGACCTGGCGGAAATTCTCCTCGTCGGTCTTAGAAGGAGCTATCAGCCAATATACTGCGAGGCGGATGGTCAATTCCTCCTGGGACCTCAGCTCCAGCAGGGCTTCCCAGCCATTTTCGTCCATGGCCATCTCAATCATGCCGGTGTACCCCGCGGCGTTATACGTCCTGATGGCTTCTCGGACGGCGGTCAGCTTGTCCTCCATTGACGCAACCCTGGCAAGGTGAGGCCAGACGACCATGATGCCGGCTGCCTCGCTCATCAAGCCTGTCGGATTGCCCTTCTCATCCCGTTTGATCTCCCCGCCCGGCGGGTCCGGCATGTCTTGGACGGCCATCTCCTCCAAAGCCGCAGTGTTACACCATGTCGAATGCAAGTCCTTTGCGTCAATGTAGATGGGGCGGTTCTGCTCGTCCAGCCCTTCTAGGTCACTCGCCAACGCTTGTCCGTCCGTCATGAAGTGCATCCAGCCTTGACAGAGGAGGCGAGGCCTGGAGGGATGCTCCTTTGCGGCATGTCTGATCGTGGCCTGGATCTCTGACAAGGAGTTACAGTGCTCAATGCTGATCTTTTGCAACGAGAATCCGAACATCAGAAGATGCATGTGGCCGTCGATGAACCCAGGTGCCAGTGTCTGCTGGCCGAGGTCTCGAACCGTGGCGCCCTCTTCAGTTGCGGTCTCGACCTCACGGTCGGCGTCATTGCCGATGTATTCGATCAAGTCGTCGTTGACGATCATGCAGGAATGTTGTCCATACGTTGACTCGGCCTGCGAGCCAGTGAAGACTCGGGCATTCTTGAAGACTGTCCGCATTGCAGGTTTGTCTGCAAGGCGCTACTTTAGCTCCGACGCGATAATCTGCGATAGAGAGCCCGGAGTAAGACAAGTGGACAGGCACCTAGGTGCCAGGAGGGCGTAAGTGACGTTTCAACCTCGCCTCACTTCCTTGTCTCTCCTTTGTCTGTTGTTACTTTCAAAGCTCGGAGGCTCGTTGATGCGTGTTCCCCAGATACGGAAGGTGGCGGTAGTTGAACGCCAAGAACTGCTGATCTATCCTCTTCGTAGCACCATCAATAATAGCAGTCCTCGAATGCCACGGTCAACGCAGCCTAGTCAGGTTGCATCCTTCGAGAACTATTGCAAAAGTTGGTTTCCGCCGGTGCCCAACCCTTAAGGAGATCCCCCATTGGAGAGAACGAAACGCAACACGCATCTTCGGAGCGTTCACTGGCGTATGGTGTTCGATCACGAAACAGGGCCATCTCCGCGCACTCAGCTGCAGCTTTTTTCAACATCTCACACATTTTATAGCCCCTTCTCAAGCAACTAAACACACCGTAAGAGGCGTTAAGCGAAAATACGGAGAGCGGAGGGAACTCCCATCTGCAAAGAGCTATAGATCTTACAGTATGCAATAGCACGAAGTTTCATGAGCAGGACATTTTGATAGAAAAGGAGATTGGAGTCAGTCGGGTGCGAGGGTGCTATTAACAAATGCCTGATATCGAGCATAGATTGATTGCTTTGACAGACCAGTTTATCACATTTCATAGTAGTCGGGCTGAATCACACCAACCAAGTGCGAAGTATGTCGTTGCTCCCTCTTCGAAAGCGAAGATATCTCCTGTGAGCAGGCCACCAGGCGCAGTTAAGTTAGCAACAGAAGAAGATTTGGGAGGCATGGTAGGTGAACTTCTCGGCAGCTCTTCGGGAGCCCATCTCCGTCCAAGTTGCCTCTTCTTTATTTCGTCTGGATGCACGAGCGCGTCATATCCACCAGCCTTTAGCCCCGCCAGTTCTCACGGATAAATCTGGCTAAATACCACAACGCCAACCCCTTGGCTGACTAGATTGCCTGGGGATAATGGGACAATGGGCCGCTTAAAAGGAAATGCAGAAACGATAAAGACAGCCGTATGTATAAAGCGTAGAGTCAGTCGGGTCAATCCTCCCTCCGCCTAATAAGGTCGAGCCGTAAATCTCAAAAATCACAAAAAAGCGGACTTTGATCGTGCGCGGGCACTGCCTTCAGCATAGAACCATCACGAAAACTAGAGCCAGGAACTTTTGTGGTGTATTTTTTTAACAACGGTCAAGATGCCCGAACCCCTAGTCACGCACATATACACGGCCGACCCGTCGGCACATGTCTTCGAGGGCAAGATCTACGTGTATCCCTCTCATGTGAGTGAGCATTGCATCACGTTGTCATTACTGCATTGCATTGGTTCCGCCTCGACTGACAACGACCTTGAAATCCTCAGGACCGCGAAACCGACATCCAATTCAACGACAATGGCGACCAATACGACATGGCGGACTACCACGTCCTCTCGCTCAGCGAGGTAGGCGGCCCCGTGACCGACCACGGCGTGGCCCTCAAAGCCGAAGACGTCCCCTGGGTGTCCAAGCAGCTGTGGGCCCCGGACGCGGCGACCAAGAACAACAAGTATTTCCTGTACTTCCCGGCGCGGGACCACGAGGGCATCTTCCGCATCGGCGTGGCGGTCAGCGATCGGCCCGAGGGGCCCTTCACGCCCGACCCTGAACCCATCAAGGGCAGCTACAGCATTGATCCGGCGAGCTTTGTCGACGACGATGGCCAGGCGTATTTGTATTTCGGCGGCCTGTGGGGCGGGCAGCTGCAGTGCTGGAGCGGGAGCGGGAAGGAGTTCGACGCCTCGATGAGCGGGCCCAAGGAGCCGAGCGGCGAGGGCGTCCCGGCTCTGCTGCCTCGTGTGGCCGTTCTGTCCGATGATATGCGCTCGTTTGCGTCCGAGGTGAAAGAACTGCAGATCGTCGATGAGGCCGGCAAGCTGATCCAGGCGGACGATCATGATAGGCGGTTCTTCGAGGCCGCGTGGATGCACAAGTATAACGGGCGGTATTATTTCAGCTACTCGACGGGCGACTCGCATTACCTTGTCTACGCCGTCGGGGATAGTCCGCTGGGCCCGTTCACCTACGGGGGCAGGATCCTGGAGCCCGTGGTGGGCTGGACGACGCACCATAGCATCGTCGAGTTCAAGGGCAAGTGGTATTTGTTCTATCATGACTGCGAGTTGAGTAAAGGGGTGAGCCACCTGCGGAGCGTCAAGATGAGGGAGATTGTGTATGATCAGGACGGCAAGATTTCGTTGGCGGACAAGCAATAGGGCCACGCGTGGCAGCGTCAGTACAGTACAAAAATGACAGAACGCGTCAGGGTTCTGAACTCTAGACTCTGGGACAAACCACGAATACAAAAATAGAACGAAGTGTGGTCGTATGTATGAAAGGACACGAACGCAGCCATGGGTTGACCACTGTTAGTTCTATACGGTTCAGGAACACAGCTTGCAATTGAACCCTGTTGATTCTATCCAGTCCGCAAAGACAGATCCATCATTAGGCCCCGTCAAGTTGCTTTCCTCAGTGACCGTTCAGTTCCGCTCGCACCAGATCTTCCGCCACCTGCATACAGTCGAAGCCGTATACCTTCTTCTGCACATCCGCGTCGGCCCATTTGTCCGGGACGGGGCCTTTCTTCTCTTTTAGAGCTGCAAACATCTTGTCTCGCTCTTCTTTCGCTGCCCCCTCACCGAGATGCAGTGCTCGACCACTTGCGGCAGCTAGCTCAACCAGTGTCTCGGCCCGCTCTTTCCTCACTTTCTCATACAGCTTCAGCGCCTTGTTGATCTCTGCGGGTCCCGTACCCGATGGTAGGTGCGCCAGCACTACACCTAGGACGGCGGCATCCTCGATCGCCTGGGCTGCCCCCTGCGCCAGATGGGGCAGAGTAGGGTGGCAGGCGTCTCCAACAAGAGCTGCTGACCCGTATACCCACGTCGGGAGTGGCGCATGGACTCTCAGCTTCCATTCACACACTTCGCCCTCAGGGACCAGGTCAAGCATGCGGTGGATCATCGGACTAAAGTCACCAAAGACTTCCAGCATTGCCTTCTTCGACCCTTTGGTGGTGTAGGTCGCAGAAGGTGCGGCAGCAAAATTCACATCGGGTTGTGTAGTTGAGATGTTGTATATCTGCTTTCGGGAGACCGGATAGGCGATGATGTGTCTCTTCTCGCCTATCCACCTTACCACTCTGTCTGCGTCGATGAGAGCCAACAACTCAGGATCGGAGGCCATCTGCTCGCGACTGAGCATGATGCGATACGCCGCCTGGCCGGTATCCTCGACTTCGGCTTCAACGCCCAGTTCTCTCAGCATGGCTACTCGGGTATTTGACTTGACCCCGTCAGCACCGAGCAAGATGTCGCACTGCACCTTGTACGGTTCCGCGCCACTGCGTGGAACAGCCGTGAAACTGGGCTTGCCCTCGAAGCTTATATTCTCGCATGTCGTCGAGAAGTTAAATTTGATCCTGTCAGACTCCTTCTTGCACCCATTGTACAGCTCGCTCGCGAGTGTTGAGCGGTGACCAACTGTATGTGCATAGCCGTAAGCGTCGCGGATGTACCTCAGATCGACATGGCCGAGCTCGTCGTCTGTTGCGCCTTGTCGGATACTGGTCTCATTGAGGACGACAGCTTCCTTGGCGATCTCGTCCCACACACCCAGTCGATCGAGCACACGAGCCATGTTCGGTGCCATTTGTATGCCGGCGCCGACGAAACCCAGTTTGGACGCCATTTCAAAGACGGTGATGTCCTTGAACCCAGCACGGGCGAGGGCAAGCGCACAGGTCAACCCTCCCATGCCTGCTCCAAGAATGCATATTTTGAGGGCCTCGACGTCGGGATGCATGTTGATAACTTTGTCGCTGGATCGACCCCTCTGCTTCCTGGTTGTTAGTGCTCCCTGATCCTATACAGTATAACCCTCTTGCAGTTCCTCGAGTCTGGAAGCGGTCCCGCCTGAGGTTGACCTGGGTTTTAATGAGTTGTTCAGCGGCAAAGAGTAATTCCGCTTGTCAATGCGCTTCGTACCTAAATTCGGTCTGTGGAGATCCCGAAACCGTCAACCGCGACTGTCAGTAGCCGCTCCTGGCCTTTGGCCGAATCTTGCGTTTGAGAGACGAAGAGGTCTGTCCATCTGAGGAGTCAAATGAGAAGGCGGCGAAAACTGGCGGATGTGGGGATCTCCAATGCCGTCAGTATTTGAATTACCGAGCCCAACAACCGACCTGAGAACGACCGGCATGTACTCCGTCGGGTGTTTCCGTCGGTATCATAAGCTCTAGTAGGTACTCTTTCGACGCGCAAATCTGGCTTGTTGAAAACAAACAAACATAGAGAATCCAACGGACACACAGATAGTACTACTTGGTAGACGTGATTCGCGCCTTCATAAGTGAAAGCAGAGACCGAAGCGGTATCAACGAGTCCTCGATATCGGTTCAGCGTCAGCGTCAGCGTCAGCGACAGCACCAGCACCAGCTCTTAACCTCACCAGGACCCGAAACGCCATGTCTCCCAAAGGTCCATACAGACTTGTTACCGTCAATACTGCACCTGAACGTGCGAAAAGACTGATCGGTCGAGTGGCCGAAGAGCTCAAGGAGCAATATACAATCCAGCATCTAGCGAACTGTGAAAGTAGGTGTACACGCGCGCTAACCTCAAATTCAGAGCTGCAAGAATTTCTTGATCTCGGCAATGGCTAAGATAGATCGGAGTAGGTATTGATGAAGTCGAGGGAGTAGTGAAGGAGCTCCGACCGAACTTACTCGTAAGTCTTTTCTCGCGTCTCTATCCCAGCACACAAAATATTGCCCCAATCAATCTTTGCTGATTACGGTCATTGCGAGCCAGTTCTGTGCCTCGATGTGGACGCCTGAGGAGAGTGCAAGAATCCAGCAGATCGCCAGAAGCATCGTGCCCGACATCAAGACACACGCAATCCCAGAAGGCCTACAGGCGCAGAAAGGTCCCGACGGGGTTGTGGAATATCTGAGGGAGAATTTACCAGCCATTCTGGATTGAGGGCAACTCGCAGGCGATACTGCCTCCCTGCAAGTTGAAATTTGGCTGCATCAATGGCTGCGAAGCGGTTCAAGGGATATTAGATGGTCGATAGAGCTAGGGTTCGTGATGTGCAAACGAAAGTATTACTAGTTGGTGGCATCGAGAAGACAAACATAGAACTAGACAATAAACGGGGTTTCATTGGATTGCATGTATTGCATTGTGATTGGCAAGGGGGATATTCGTCTCTGGGGATAGGATTTTCACAACCGAGTCAGTATTGGCATAATTTTAGAATCGTACCATAGAAACATGATTTCACTGTTGCCAGCGACAATATGGCACGCCGAGTGGAAGAGTGCCGGTGTCGGACACAAGCGGAAGTTGTTATAACGCCTAGGCTGCCAAGGACGCCTAAATCGATGGGCTAATGACGTTGTTTCAGGGGACCGGGCACCGCAGGGCCACCGGTTCAGGGTTCCGGGCTACCCCTGTGGATAATCACCAATTGCCTACTGTACCAGGCTTGTCTGGCTGGCAGGCAGCTGTGTTATCAGTCACCCAAATTACATGGCATGACCAAATTTTCCCACAGCTTTGCAAGCACGGCCACCACTACCGCTACCGCTACCACCACCATTACGTTTTGAATTTCCCGCCTCCTGTGTAGGCATTGTGGCCCATGTGGTAGCGCCACACCCTGCCGTTCGACATGGCTGACATGTTTTTTCCAGGGGTCCCATCAAACATGAGTCCTCAAGAGACCGCTAGAATCAGCTCATACCGGCACAAAGGTTCTGACAACGACACAGTGTTGGGCGCATGCTGCTGAATGTGTCCCTTGCGCTTGACATTGTTGGTAGTAGCATCTCATTCATGCACATCTCCATGAGTGGCAATCCTATGTCCTCTTGTCTACCTCCTCTGCGGCTGCCATCTCAATATGCGTTCGAGGTCAGAAGTGACTCAAGTTTCCCACCATCAGCAGCTCACCAGCAATGATCACGACCTCTTACTCACCCTAGGAGCCCCACACCGAAGAACGACGCTCCCCAGTCCCGCTCAATGATCAGTTGCAGCATTGACTCAGGCCGTGGGAGACGTTCGACTTGCCTGATGTGTTCAAACCGCGGTGTCCATCGACGACCTACCAGAAGACACCTACCGGGCGCCAGTCGAGATGACAACAGGATGAAGATCGAGCCGAATATAACATTAGTTTTGAGGTGGAGGATCTAGAATGTGAGCAGAAAATCCCCGTGAGATGGTTGATCCGGGATGTAAACTTTCGGCTACACATCAGCTGCGGCAGTGCAAGGCGGGTCTGTGGTCTGACGATCAATGTTCACCAGTCATACACGCATTCCTTGATCAACTTGCCGGCTCCTGCATCCCAGTCCAGTCGCAGAATGCTGGCCAAGGTCTCTCATGAAGCTCCCGACAGACCAGAGCCAGTTCCTAGCCGGCGAGGACTTCCTGGGTAGTACCTCGTAAATTTTCACCAAATCCCGGGCTAATTCCAATGCCCTGATGTGACCTTCGGGGTCGATACAATCCTGGACGACGAGCATGTTCAAGGACGCTCTGGAGAAGTGAAAGGCGTGGTTGCTCCACGAATTGCCACGTTCAAGATTAGGAAATCTTACTACTGCCCCAAAGGGTGTTTGGGAGATCCAACTATCCCAGGGTCGAAAGGGGAAACAGAAGCAAGGGGATGGAAGAGAGGCGTACAGCCAACGGGATGTAGGTTTGATGTGTTTGTTCGCCGCCACGCCAGAAGTAATATTTACAGACTATTCCTTCTTGCGATCATCATCTTAACTACAATGGGGAGGCTAACTGGATGACGGTGCAAAGGGTGTCAGCCTGTTCTCAGTCTGGCCGAAACTCGTATCTCGGTACTTACATTGATATCGAGCCCGGTCCGTCCGGAGGGTACCTTCTGACTAACAATGAAACTGCCGCGCTGCTCTAAGGTCAGCGACTTCGGATAAAGACCTCAGTCCTGCTGGGCGACATCCGAAGAGGCGACATACCGAGACAACTAAGAAAACAAGCTCTTTCTTTGCTTTATTCGTCAAACTACGACAACCAGTACACAGTGAAGCCAGGTCCTTAACGCTGCGTCTACCAACCACTTTCCAGGCCATTCTTGGCTCAGGGTCTCGACCTCGGGGAAATTGCCCATCAGGCCAGAGTGACGGGTCATCCCCACGTGTCGAGGATGCGAGGCTACGTTCTGCTGCTGCAAGCTTGGAGACAGGCATGATCAGGTGGTGGGTATCACACTTCCGACAGCCTTGGAGAAGAGACTCTACTGTAAACGCTACGCCCCCTGTGGAGTAATCAACGCGGGGAGCTGTGTTTCGCTACGGAATACGAGCAGAGGTTGATCGGGACTCCACGCCTTGAGTCATGCGGACATAGCCAGTGAGACACATGGAATCGTGGCTGGCCGCCTATGTGATCCCAAAGGGAATCAATATTATTGAACGGCACTTGTTCAAATACGTCTCACGGAGGCACGAGTGTCGGCGTTTTCCCGGCTGTCCGAAGCATATACAATTTCTACCTCTGTGCCCCGGAAGAGGCTTGCTCGAGCAGACTCGGCAGATCATACACGAAATGAGCGATCCATAAGGAGAACTGCCAATGCGCTGGCACCCCGGTCGCGCCCAGAGAAGCTAATCTCTTCTGAAGCAAGCCGGCAGTTGCTCGCTTTGAATGTGCCGCGATTGGCCCACCAACAGATGGGTTAGCTAGCATCTGGGGCAATTCCGTACCCCGTGGGAAACATTCATTGGAGAAGCTTGCGCCTTGGACCTCCGGCGAGGAGCTCTCTTGCATCCATCTTATGCACCGGCTCACCTGAATCGTCGAGAACAACTCATGAGGGGGCTGTAGGCGTGCCGATAAAACCGCGTCACAGACCACTGTTGTGTCACAACTTCTTTCTACAACTTCGCCCCTGTTTGGACAGCAAAATCCAGCCCTGCTGGTTCAAATCCGCCCAAGCTCTCACTGTCTCGCAGTACCAACGAAGCAAAGATGGGCCTCGGCGTTCAAGAAGGTACTGCCTCGTATGTTCTTCGTCGAGAAGCGTGACTCACATGTTGCAGACAACAAGCTGGACCACGTCCCAGGGACGGTCTTATTGAACGATGAGGCTGCCCACTCCGAGGCTATCACCGGCCGGCTCAAGCATGGAAAGGGTAGCAACGCGCACATTGTGCTATCTCCCCAGCCCAGCGAGGATCCCAACGATCCGCTCAACTGGTCACTATTGAAGAAAGAAGTCATCATCGCCATCCTCTGCCTGGGTGCAATGCTCAACGCTGGAACTAATGTGAGTTTCTGGCTCCGTCCACCTCGAGTGCTCTTTCTCACTATATAGGGACCTTTCCTCAACGCCTCGTACTATGAGATGTCTCTTGAAATCAACAAGCCTATCAACACAGTGGTGCTCGTTTCCGGGTACAACCTGCTTGCTGCGGGATGCATTGGGCCGTTCGGTATAGATTCATTCTCTCCCTAACCCCCAGCAAGCCGTAATTTTACTGACTTCCTCATCAGTCTCAGCTTTCAGTCGGAAATACGGCAAAAGGCCAGTCTTCCTCGTCTCCACCCTCTTCGACATAGTCGGAACCGCCATTGGCGAGGCCAAGATCTCGTACAAGTATCTTCTTGCGGCGCGCATTGTCCAAGGATTTTCGACATCGGCCTTCGAATCCCTGATCGTTGCAACCGTTGGTGATATCTATTTCGTGCACCAGAGAGGCCCGCGGATCTCCTTCATCAACTTCATCCTCAACTCGGCATCTAGCCTTTCGTCCGTCATCTGCGGACAGGTATTCCAGAAGCTAGGCTGGCTGTGGCTCTTCCACATGTTCCAGATCTTCCTGGTCGTACAATTCGTCCTCATGTTCCTATTCTGCCCGGAAACCACGTACATCCGCGATACCCACTACAACACGGATCTCGCGGTGGACGAGAAGCTCGAAGACTTGGCGGTGATGGAGACGAGCCACAAGGAGGTGGTTGGCGAGGCTGGCCAAGGCGAAAGGACGGATATTCCCAAGAAGAAGACTTTCGTGCAGGAACTGGCAGTCTTCACTGGAGTCTACTCCCCCGACAACGTCATCACATTCCTGCTCGGACCTTTCTTGACCCTCCTCAACCCGGCAGCCTGCTACGCAGTCATCGCGTCTGGTGTGCTCAACAGCTGGTATGCCTTATAAACCCGTCTTTTTGACGTTTTCCAGGCCAAACATATCCCTAACTGTGTGCAGGTATGTCGGTTCGGCCATCATTTTGGCTGGAATCTTCTCCGGCCCGCCCTGGAATTTCAACGCCTCGCAGATCGGCTATGTCGGTTTCGGACCCTTTATCGGAGGAATGATCGGATCCATCATCACTGGATTCACGGCCGATTGGGTGATAAAATACCTTACGCGACGGAACAAGGGTGTCTAGTACGTACTTGATTGACTCTTTGCGTGCCCCCTTTGCGGTTTGACTAACAGAGCAACCCAGTGAGCCTGAGTTCCGACTCGTATGGATGGCCCCCGCCTGCATCTGCTGTGGCTTCGGCATGTTCTTCTTCGGATACACCCTAGAACACGGATCGGCGGCTGAGCTGTGCTCGTTCCTCCAAGGTGTCATGATGGTTGGAGTGTTAATCGGCATCTTCGCAACCCTCTCATACGGCCTGGACTCTTTCCGAAGCCAGAGCAATGAAATCTTCGTCATGAACATGCTTTTCAAGGTTAGTTTTCACAAATCCACCAGATCCTTCTACGGGAAGGTACAGGAAATACTGACATGCGCGATGGCGATTAGAACTTCATGTTTTACGGCCTCTCCAATTACGCCAACCCCTGGGTTGCCAGCAACGGGCCCGAGCAGATCATGTATGTCTTTGGCGGGACCTCGATTTTCTTCTCCCTGCTCGGCATCCCGGTGTACATCTACGGCAAACGCCTCCGAAGCTGGTGGGCACGGCACGATCTGTTCAAGACCTTGAAGATGGAGACCCACGGCCCTACGAGCGAGATGGGATGATTTCTGGAGTCTCTTAAGAGACATCCGGCTCAGCCTTCCCCAGCAAGGTGCATCTGGCTTGACAAGCCGATACAGAAGCAGCCAGGACGGAGGATTGGTGCGAGGTGAAGACTTGCCATCACCATTGGTAACATTACTGTGTCATGTATTTGGACTCCCGAGAATTGATACCCTGATCCAAAATGTGTGAGAGTTCGTCTTTCGATCCCTCAGTTCCTTGTTCAATCCCCTATGCAGCTCGTCCATCCCGTCCCATCCCATCCCATCGAATACACGCCAACAGTCCCAACGGAACCAAATCCAAAATCACACATGGGGTACAATACGTCAAGGTATCCCAATTCTCATCCATGCCGTGGTCCTCCGGCTTCTCCAAGCAAGTACCAGCGGTATGTACATCCCACTGTCTAGCACCAGACACCTGACGCCGACGCGCAGTACCTTATCAGCGGCGAGGGAATGATCGCAATCCATAATAATCCGCAATCACAGACAGTCATCCCATCAAACTCATTCCCAACGGCGGCACAATTCAGCGAAAGACACACCATATCACACCACCATGCTGACACTGGGTATAAGCCCCCGGCTCCAGTCGCCTCTATCCCCATACGCATTTACACCGCGCGGTCTTGTCCTAAATGTGCTGAGTACGACTAGTGAAGTGAACGGCGCCGGGGGGTTCTCTACGCAGAACACCCCGTGCAGTTTGAGGTCGATTCAAGAGAGTGGTGGGTGGTGCGGTTGGCTCTCGGGGATGCTTCCACTGTTCGTTTCTTTGCTTGGCACATATACTTACCTACCTAGGTAGGTACACTAGTCACCCTCTTCTGCCTGCCGTATACGAGTACACCGTTCTTCGTCCTCTCTACCTTTATCGCCTTGGCGTTGTTAAGAGTTCGAACCGTCGAATCTTCGTTTATACTGAACTTGTACGTTCGGCTTCTACGCTGGCTTAGACCAGAGCAGGCGTGACCGAGATTACTATCTACGGAGACTAATATCTACGCCTGTGGCTTTGTACTGCGATACTACTGTGGACTGTACATAGGCTGTATCGAAGTATTGTGGTACCGTGATATGCCATGTCGGTGACTGTGCTCGCTGTATATCGGCCGAGTCTCAGCCACTCAGGCACCCAGCCACTCGTGCCACTCAGGCAATCAAGGCCCCCCTTCCCGCAAGCCGCCGCCAACCAACCAGCCACTCCTGCTCAGGCTGTTCGGATGAACTGCGAGCGATCGCACCCACCCATCCGAACTACTCATAATTAATTACACAGTACCTCGTACACAGCAGGTTGTGAGCAAAGCAGTGCCTGCTCATCATTACCCTGTTCGCCCCCATGCAACATGGGCTTCGGTCTTCGCGCCAAGTCCCGATTCCGCAAAGTGTACGATAGGCGCTGCGTCGCAGATCGCGCAGAGTCATACGCGTACGTCGCCATCCATACCATACGTTGAACGAAGTGGTCGACGGCGCAGATCATTTGCTTGTTCAATCGAAGCTTATTCGAGAAAAAATTGCTGATTAATTACAGTACGTACGTTAAAAGGCAGACTTGCATGGACTTTGGGGGCCATTCTTGACAGCGCGGCTCGGCTAAGAATGAGCGGAGTTTAGCCAGTCCGTCGTATGAGCGAGGGCGCGAGAGCGCGCAGCGCAGCGCAGAGTAGAGCAGAGCAGAGCAGAGCAGAGCAGCGTAGTACTGTAAGTAGGTGCTTGTCCTCTGTAGCTTGAATCCGATCGTGCCGGCTGTAAATGTACGGTCTAAACCAACAGTTATTCCGTGCGGAGGAGGGCACGCAAGCGATTTTTCTGCCTTAACCTACATTAGTAAAGGTGTCGTTCTCGATCGAGTGCATCGCGTTCCTTGATTCTCGGCGGGGTGCCTGACTGAGACGGGAGAGCATGGAACCTCGAAGCTAAGAATGGGGTAGAAGGAAGTATATATGAAACGGACGAGACGTTCCGTTGTTGCTTCGATCCCCTCTTCACGACATTTACATTCAATTGAATTTTCTCGACTTCAAACAATCATAAAGCCCCACTTTTCAGCGAGGTGGTCATAGCAGTTCGAAACAAGACCCGAGCAACATTTCATCAGCATGCCTACCGACGACGTCGCAATCATTGGCGCCGGCCTTGCTGGCCTTTGCTTGGCCCTGGGGTTGCATCAGCAAGGCATCAGGGCTACGATCTACGAATCAAGACCGGCTCCTCTGAACATTGGCGGCGCTGTCATGCTGTCTCCAAACGCGCTGAAAATTCTAGACGCCCTGGAATTGTACCAGGACGTCCGTGGTCGGGGCTACAATTTCGATCTTCTCGAGTGGGTGAAAGTGAGTGGCGAACTGCTCGAGCGTTACGAGTTCGGCGGAGTCGAGAAGTACGGGTACCATGCCAACCGGTGCTACCGATACGAGCTCATTGACGTGCTCCTGTCGAAGATCAAACATCTAGGCATCGCCGTGGAGTTCGGCCAGAAATACGTCCGCGTTGTGGAGGAGACGGACGAACAAGTCGTCTGGGAATCCAACGACGGAGCAAGTCACACAACGTCCTTCCTCGTCGGGGCCGACGGCATCCATTCTTCAGTCCGAAAGTACCTTTATCCAGACCTCGAGCCAAAGTTCATCGGCATGGCTGGTATCACGGCCGTTGCGCCGGCCAACAAAGTCTCCTATCCACACGGCAAGATCGACAAGCCGCTGACTTTCATGTCCGAGGACAAAGGCGCGTTCGTCATCGCTCCCCAGCGACCGGACGCGTCCGAGATGTTCTTTGGGAAACAGAAGAAAGTAGACGAAAAGGACCGAGCAGGCTGGGAGGAATTCCTGACCAACAAGGCCGAACTGATCAAGTTCTTGCGCGAGGATGCCGAAGCGTTCGGTGAGGCCGCCGTCACGGCCACCTCAAACATCATCCCCGAGAAACTCAACGTCTGGCCATTTTATGTCATCCCGCCGTTGGACAGGTGGGCCTCGGCAAAGCACAGGGTGGTAATCCTGGGAGATGCTGCCCATGCCATCCCCCCCAGCGCCGGGCAGGGAATCAACCAGGCCTTTGAGGATGTCTATATGTTCTCGCTTCTCCTTGCGGCCAGCAAAACCAGAGGCGTCAACTTCGCAGACGCTTTGAATTTCTGGCAGACCTATCGGCAGGGTCGGATTAACAAGATCCTGGAGTTGAACAAGCA
The DNA here is from genome assembly GCA_016109495.1 of Phialophora tarda. Taxonomy (NCBI): domain Eukaryota; kingdom Fungi; phylum Ascomycota; class Eurotiomycetes; order Chaetothyriales; family Herpotrichiellaceae; genus Phialophora; species Phialophora tarda. Next base: position 238,625 of record JADWPL010000007.1, read on the forward strand.
GATTGACCTGAGGAGGCTACCGAAGGACAAACGACCTGTTGATCAGACTGGCGCTCCGGTGGAGCAGAAGGGATTCGATTTGCAATGGCTGTATGAGCCTGACTTTAAAGCAGAAGTGGAGGACTGGGTGCGGACTACGAAGGCATAGGAGGTTATCATGAAGCATTGGTAGCAGAAGTGAGACGGCAGCAATGAGACAGGTAGAAAACAATAAAGTGTTGGTAGCAGAAAGCGGTGCCGTGCGTTGGTCAAGGGGGCAGTGGCCAAGGTGAAGGTGAAGGCGAAGGTGAAGATGAGAAGTTACACTCTTCGAATGACAGAAAAATCCAGCGTAGCAAAAAAGCCTTGGCGTCATTTGAAGCACCACCAACAATTTTGGCGTCCAAGGCACCGAAGACGCCCGAAATTTGTTTCCAATATTTTTTCACCCAAATCATACCTTGACTTGTGGTCAAGAAGTGAGTTCTTGGTATTCACTTAAACCGTCACCACCGTGATGGCTTCATTAAGGGATCCCCAACTTGATGGTGCGAGTGACGCTTCTTCCACCTCGGATCCGCTCGACACCAGAGACGACGAAGGGTGGGAGGATGTTGAGAACGAGGAGGAGTCAATCGCAGTCACGTCGCTTTTTGATGAACGTATATTTCCAAGCGCGCAGGCCATGCTTGCGTACTGCCAAGACAACCACGGCTTCGACATTTGGAAACTAAGGCAAGATTTCGGTGAATAATGTATGATTGCACCAGCAGAATTTTGCTAATCCCGCGGCGCGATAGATCTTGATTACCTAGGGCTAGTTCGATTGGTCAATTACATTCGCTCGGAGGTCAAGGCTGGCAACCTGCATCCTGACGTCTCTTCCCAATCATGCTTCGAGGACGAAAAATATCTCAAACCGACCCTGGAGGATGACGCGCTACTGTATAGCTTAGACGATGTCTTTGAAGAGAGCGCCAATCCAGCTCCGGTTGTTGAAGTCGAACAACTCCGGGAAGGGCTTGCATCTCTGCAAGCCCAGTTTTCGGCTTACCAAGAGCAGATGCAGGATGCCACGCTCGATCGACTCGAACAGTCAGCGGCCAGTCGGGGTGAAACAGCACCATCTGACTCTAGCTCAAATGCGAAGAGGCAGCCGCCGACGCAGGCCGACGATATTGAGACGGGGTATTTCCAATCTTATTCATACAATGCGATCCACGAGTCCATGATCAAAGACCGTATCAGAACGGACGCCTATCGCGATTTCATCTACGACCACAAACACCTGTTCAAAGATAAAGTGGTTCTGGACGTTGGCTGCGGCACCGGCATCCTGTCGATGTTCTGCGCAAAGGCCGGCGCAAAACTTGTTCTGGCGGTGGACAACTCGGATATCATCTACAAGGCACGTGAGAACGTCTTCAAGAACGGCCTTCAGGAGGTCGTCAAATGTATTAGAGGCAAAATCGAAGAAATCACCTTACCAGTGCCAAAGGTTGACATTATCGTGTCCGAATGGATGGGTTACTGCCTCCTGTACGAGTCTATGCTCGACTCGGTAATTTACGCACGAGACAAATACCTTGCTCCGGATGGCCTTATGGTTCCCTCCCATGCGACCTTGCGAATCGCTCCTCTCGCAGACTCGGATCTCAAAGCCTCACACATCGATTTCTGGCGACATGTGTACGGCTTCGACATGACGGCCATGCTGGAACGAGCGCACGAGGAGGTGCTAGTACGGGTATCGGATGAGCAAGAGTTAGCTGCCGAAGCCTTTCCGTTTCTCGAACTCGATTTGCATCGGACGACAGTGGACGATGTGACGTTCACAAAACCCTTCAAGGCGACATGGAAGGAGGGTTTTAAGCTTCTTGAAGGTTTCGTTATTTGGTTCGACATCATCTTCGGCACTTCTCGCTATCTCAACGTCGCTCCCGGACTGACGGCCGCAGAAGCGAAGAAGACGGGTCTCGTCGCATTCTCCACGGGCCCATACTCAGAAGCGACCCATTGGCAGCAAGGGATTTTCCTGATCAAGGATCCCGCTGATGAGTTCAATGCAGGTGACCAAGTTGAAGGGGAGGTGAAATACTTGAAGAAAACAGGCCAGGAGCGATCCTTGGACATTGAGATCTCCTGGGCAAAGGCAGATGGTGGGAAGGATCAAATGAAGAAGCAGATGTGGATCGTTGATTGAGGAGTCGACAATGGCTTCGAAAAGACATCGGCGATTCTGGGAAACAGACATATTCGTTTTCTCCGGGCATGCAATCAATGAACAAAGACCTACCGGTTCGTTGGAGGACTCCCAGACCGGAGCGGTACCGGGCATGAATTCCGAAGCCGTAGAGCTTTAACCTCGCGGAAATTGCCTGTTGCGGGTACGGCGGAGCAGGACAACGAAGATGATTCGCCGATTTCGGTAAAAACTAGTGACGACGACCTGTTGCCTCGTAATCACTCAACCAAGTCACCGGCACAGGTTTCCTCCACGACCGCACGCAGGCGCAACCGGATTTGGACTTCAGCATCCTCGGGGATATTATTATCTGAAGCAGATAAAATCAAGGACACCCTTCCAAGATTCTCAGTTCATTTCGCTCCGTCGATCCCCATCGCTACCAGTCATCAAGTATCTGGTGCTGATATTGGGCTTGCTGGCTTCTCTCGGACACCCTACAACACTCAAGAACGCTTTTTACGAGATCAATGCCCCAAAGATGGCTGAAAACCCACGCCCAGCAAATGGTGCCTATCCAGTCCAGCTCTTTCGGCCCGAGCTAAAACATCTCCCCTCATCGATCTCATCGCTCCTCTCATCCTACTCTGGCATCCCAGTAGAACAGCAAAAGGAACACATCATCGACGTCCGGAACCGCGCCTATAAATCATACCCGTACCCGTGCCTGGGACGATGGCGTTTCCTAGATCTCGATCTCGCCAGCCATCCACTCTACCATAGTGATATTCTCCCGATGCTCAAGAAGGAAAATAATGCCGAGGCGCCTGGTGCCGAGAACCCGGACTGGATCTTTCTCGACCTGGGGTGCTGTCTCGGTCAAGATATCAGGAAGTTACTCTTCGATGGAGCAGAACCTGCAAGAATCTATGGCGCCGATCTGCGGCCCGAGTTCATCGACATGGGCTACGAGCTGTTCAAGGACGAGGCCACATTCCCGAAGAGCCAACATTTCATCGCCCCGGCTGATGTGTTCGACTTCTCGACCGACAGCGAATTGAGCCAGAAGTGTGACGGCAGAGTGCGGATCTTGCACTCAACCGCGGTGTTTCACCTGTTTAATTGGGAGGAACAGGTGAAGATGGCGAGACGGTGTCTCCAGCTATTGAATTCCAAGACTGGGAGGGCCCTGATTTGCGGCGGCCAAGTAGCCAATGTCAATGCTGGGGAGTTTCCGCGCCGAAGGCTGGGAAGGACTCGATTCCGGCATAACGAGGAGAGTTGGAAGAGGTTGTGGGAAGAGGTTGTGCAGATGGAACGGGGGACTCATGAGATCAGAGCCCTCGAAGTGCATTCAATCTTGCAGGAGCGGAACACCGATCGGTTCAAGGAAGACTTGGAAGCGCTTGGGTCGCAGGATGGTGCGCTCAACACGGACCAAAGACAGATAGGTAGTATAGAGGAGGGGTTCCGATGGATGAAATGGTGGGTTTGGATTGATTTCGTGTAGAGATAGAAACACGTCGTCTTTTTACCATCGGGAATATCAATATCAGCATCATCTACTTACTGTATCTTAATCACAGGACAGGAAACTTGGTTCTGCAGTCAGCAAGAGACTGCAAGTCAACCAGTGATCGATAAGCTTAGGCAGAGGCATAGCACGCATAGGCTCCAGCTGACTGCTGACTGGTCAGTGGTACACTGATAAACGGTCTTGGCCTTGGCCTGCACCGCAATCCAATCGAGGAGGTCAAAGGTGAAAGCGACGGTCACCTCCAATCCAGGCCATAAACTTTCCCGCAGCACCGGCAGTAGCCCTCCTTCCACGATTCACCACGGTTTCATTGCCAAGCGACCGCACAAGCACAAGCCCAAGCGACCGCACAAGCACAAGCCCAAGCGACCGCACAAGCCCAAGCACAGGGACAAGGACAAGTTCATGTGAGCCCGAACTAATGCACACGGACATGCACGTTGCAGGGCCCCCGCCCTGATGTGCTGGCACTGCATGAGAAAGGGTGAGGCGTGTTTGGTTTGTTGGTACTTAAGCGTGTGGTCTAAAGCTTCTTAGCCGCAGCAGCGCGTGTTGCCCGCGCCATGTCCCGGGCTCGGTACTGTACCTCGTACTGTTGATTCAATGCGAGTTTGATGAAGAGTGAGAACAAACAGGTGGGGGAGGAGGGGGGGGAAGACTCCCTTCCCTGCCGAGGTCAGTTCCGTTGCGGATTTGGTATAAATACCTATTTTACAGTATATAGTCGCATCACTTTGTCTGGTGTTGCTTCTAGACTCAATTGCCGAATCCCGGACGCGCGCTCACTAGTACCCAGGACGGAATAGATTTCGCCATCTAATCGATCTGTGGTGGAAGATTAAATATCTCACTTGACTCGTCGTGCGACCAGTCTGTGTGAGCGAATTTCGTAACTTGGTGTTATTGTGAAAGCGTTGGCATCAGCGAGTGCTCTCTCTCTCCCCCTCGCGCGCGACGACACGGGAAACAAAGCGACGGAACAATAATCATGTCACGAACACCCTCTCCTGTCGACTCTACGTCCACGTCGGCGACATCGACGCATTTGACGCCCGGCGTGCTCTGGACCACGGCATGTATTCAGCGCAAAGACCTGACGACGGAACTCTTCGACGCCTGGTACGATGAACACATCGACATCTGCCTGTCCTGCCCGGGCAACGGGGGTCTCTTCCTGCGATACCGAAACATCGATCCCGCGGCCGACGCGTACGTCGTGCCCCAATGGAATGAAGACCCAACAGCATCAAACAACAACGAGGTCGCGCCTACGCCCACGCCCACGCCTACAACGTGGCCGTTCCTGGCTCTAGTCAAGCTGGACGATACCAAATGGGTGGCCAGCAAGCAGTTCAACGACATGTCACGGTTCTCGACACTGCTGCCCCCGGAACCGGACGGGTCGATCGGCAGTGCGTTCAGCTGCTGGTACGGCGCCTTGCGGTGTTACGAGACGGTCGGCACGATTGCGGATCCCACCGGACGGACGACACGGCCCAAGTATATCCTCAGCGTGCAGCTGAGGGGGGAAGGGGGGGCATCTGCTGAGGCTTGGGAGGCCCAGGACAAGCCGTACGTGGGACGGTCGGATTTCCGAGGCGCGGTCAGATATCGGGTGGTGGAGGATCTGTTGGCCGCCCAGGAGCCCGGATGGCTGCCCAAGGGACTTGTGCTGTATGAGTTTGATGGCGACGAGCCTCCTCCGCGGGCCGTCGTTGACGAGAATTGTTTCAAGGCCGATGTGTGGGAGTATATACTCGAGGCGGGCGATTCGTCTCTCCGGCTGTGAGGCGGCAGAGTGGTGCGGTGAGTCGAGTCAGTGGGAAATAATTAGTACCGCGCCTCTCGAAATGCATGTACAGTACAGTACCAGTCTGCGAGGCGTTGTCTGGCTTCAACAAGAGCAAGAAACACGGCCCATGTGGTGAATCGCGTTGGAATCTCCAGTATCGCAATCTTCTCGAGCTCGCCACTCTTAAGTGACCTGGCGGTGCGGACGATTGTTGGAGGAGCCTAGATGGACGTGATGCAGGCGCTGGGCGTGCCTAACTTGATTACTGTTCCCCAGAAACTTGGAATTGGCTTGGCACACCTTGGGTCCCAAGATAAAGTAGTACTTTGTCTCTCTCCTTGGTTTTCTCCTCGTGTTCTGGAGACAAGACCCCGACATGGCGCGCGTCCTCGAGGCGAATGCCAGCAGTCACGCGAAGACTGTCTGCAGTAACTAGCCTTCCTCCCAAGCCGACCAGCTGCGTTGAACGAGGATTGTGTCTTGGAAACGTCGCAGGCGATGAGTACGGCGTGTTCGATCCAGCATCCACGAAAATCTATCCTGGCCACCGTCACCGCAAATCCGATATCGTCACCAATGCCTTAAAGGATGTTTACTCTTTGCTATGAACTATAGGCCTGACACTAGATATGCACCGGAATGCCTCCGTCTCATGTGACAATTTCAGCCAAGATATGTGGCTTCCGTGGATGCTACGATCCATAGCTTTCACGATGCCGACATTAATTGGCCTTTGTTCAAACGGCAAGAAGGACATACCCCTGCTTTAACCTCCTTCCACCACTGTCCTTCTATTTGTTTTCACCTTGCGCGGTCGAGGCAGTTCCTGATACTCAACCCATTGAATCTCCTCCTCATATACTAAGCGACTACTTGGAAATAATCAATACTAGCAGTATGACTTCCGATCCCGTCATACGGCCCGCCACAGGCAAAGGTCAATCGAAACTCCTCCTGTTCCCTTTCCACCTGTTGAATAAATACTCATTTGAAGTAGATGTGCCTACGCTGCTTTCATTCATGCGAGCCACCGCAGCAGAACAAGGCGTCCTGTCCGCCGTCACCGCAACCGAGGCCGATCTTTTCAATACACTTGATCTCTACGACGATGATGATATCGTCAAGGCTCACGCCGAGCAGACGAATCCCTCGCAAAACGCTAAAGCCCTGGTTCTCGTTTCACCAGAAGGTGACATCGCCGGTATGGCCATCTACTTTGTAACCTACGTTGCCTGGAAGGCAAAGTCTGGGATCTGCCTGGAGGACCTTTACGTTCTTCAAAAGTACCGTCGCAGAGGGTATGCCAGACTCCTGGTTCAAGCCGTCGCCAAAGAGGCGGATCGACTCGGCTGCGCCAGGATGGAGTGGCTCTGCTACAAGGAGAATCATCGGGCACTGAGATTTTATCGCAGCATTGGCGCGAAGGAGCTGGATACTCTGACTTTTCTGAGACTCGATCGGGACGCGATGGTGGAGTTCGCGAGCGAATAGTACTCGACACACTTGATGCCACTAGATCCCTGGGTCTTGCTGCCGGATCTCTCACGCCTTATGACATCGCGGGCCCATCAGGCAGTGGTAGTACCGGCTCGCTTGACCGTCAAAGTGCAACCGAAGCCGTGAGACTAAGAACTAGTATTGTATCAGCTAGTTTTATGGTTCCAGCCCTGGTGGCGAAACCCAGTCCTGGAGGTCCATCTTGATACGACTTCGACGATCGTTACAAGTACTATGTACGGAATACGGCCGACCGATATTCGTATTACACGAATACCTACGTGCTCGTCGGTCCTACCACACCAACAGATTTTAAATCTATGTCCTATTTCGCCGTCATCTGTGTTGCTGAACACCGCCCATCTCGGCGGAGATTTCTGCCGCCAACGAATCCAAAGCATGGACAATCTCAACAAGTTGCTGAGTGTCCAGCAGCGGAGATATTGTGCACATCCGCAGGTTCAGCTTCCCATGCAACCTAGTCGTCAGGACCGCGGCAATGTTGCGAGATATGGCTCGTCTGGAAACTTGGGCATTCACACTCTCACCCAGTAATGGATCTTCCACGCTTTCTCCGTCCGCATTCGTCGACCTCGCCACATAACTGAAATTCACAATGGCCAATTGAGCAGAGGCGACGATCTTCCAGTTTTCCAGCTTTCGAAGCTCTTGCTCCGCGGACTCGGCAAGTCGAATGCCATGGTCGATGAATCCTCCTACCTTGTCCAGACCCAATGTCTGGAAAGTGAACCAAAGTTTCATGGCTCGAACCGGTCGAGTGAGCTCTATGCCGAGATTCCAGAAATTCACGTCGGCCGACGTAGCTTCCGCTGCATCTTGGATGTAGGATGCATTCGTGGCGAAGCTCTGGATCAAATGGCGCGCGTCTCGAACGAGGACCACTCCACAACCATACGTTTGAAAAAGCCATTTGTGGGCATCCCACGATAGGCTGTGTGCGCGAGCCACCCCGTCGGCGAGCGTCCTGTACTGCCGAGACAGGAGGACAGATGCCCCGTATGCGCCGTCGACGTGCAGCCAGAGTCCCTCTGCTTCGGCCAAATCTGCGAGCCCATGCAACGGATCAATACTCCCAGTGTTGGTCAAGCCACATGTGGCAACGAGTAGAAACGGCACCAGCCCTGCCTGTCTATCGGCGATTATGGCCTTGTGAAGCTCTGGAGTTTTCAATCGGTGGAGATCGTCGCATTCCACCCGTCGGGTTTGCCTCTGATGAAAGCCTGCAATGTTGAGACCCTTTTGCACCGAGGAATGCGTTTGTTCCGAGACATAGATGACTGCCTTTGTCCTTTGCTCAAACGACAGCTTGGCGTCTCGAGCTGCGATAATGGCAGTCAGGTTCGCCATCGAGCCGCCCGACACAAACACACCGCCGGCAGTGCAAGGCAAGCCGGCTTGTTGTGCAAGCCATTTGAGCAGTGCGTCTTCCACCGCACTGGGGCCTGAGCTTTCGAACCAACTCCCGGCATGGACGTTGAACATGGTCGTAATCATATGGCCCAAGAGACTGGTCTCATGGACAGGTGAGGGGATGAAGCCGAAGAACTTGGGATGCTCCATGGCCACCCGGTGGGCCATGATGCGAAGCATGTCTTCGATTGTCTGGCGCCGATGTCGTCCTTGTGCTCCTGGGATGGCCAACGCTCGTATGGCAGCCACTTCGTCTGCATCCGCAACGTCCACTATGTTTGATGAAATCACCTTGGAGCGCACAATGAGAAAGTCCCTGCAGAGGTCTTCGACGAGCTGTGAGGGCGTGGCCTCTGCGCCTGCGATCCCGCTCTGTTGGTTCTCCTCCATTTTTGTTTATTTGGTGTGAATCCGAATAGACCTCAATCTCGAACTGGTGGCATGAAGCTCCTTCACCACCGGTTTCAATGCTGAGCCAAGTCGAGAAGACTCTGCAGAAGGGCGTGACAAGTAATGACTCGTTACCGCGGTTCCGTTGAGGAGTCGCCCACTGAGCGGGCCACTGCGTTGTGGAGAAGTAATCATCGTCACGGCGCATGTATCAAAGATGGAAATATCATGAGCTGACAGCCAATGTTGTCGAGAATTGTTGGTTTTCATCACCGTTAGCAGGGCTCGCGCTTCTACTCCAGAGCAAACGGGATATGGCCGACCCAATGATACTTTGCTCGGACATTGGACCAGTGAGAAACAAAAGAGTGGATGCTGAAGAGAGGTACAGTAACAATGAAGATATGTTCTGCTAAATGAAACTCTATTCTTTGGCACCGAGGTCTGTTATTGGTGGCGTTCTTGACGTTCGGAGCGAAAGCGCAAATAGCGACACGGTTCCTCGGAACGGGCACGGAGATTGTGTAGCGCCATTCACCTTCATCCACCTCCATACCTCAACTGATAGGCAAGGAAGAACAGACGACCCTTCAGGCCCGACCGATTCGAGAGGACGAATCTTCGAACCGGGCCGATCGGTCGCAGAATACCAGAAAGCGCAAGAGCTGTGGAGTGTTTGCCGGGAAAATACTGTGAAATCAATCCTAGCAATTCGAGCTTCAAAAAATGGATCCAAAGATGTCTCCTGAAGGGCGTTTATCCCGAATGCAGCGGAATCCTTTCCCTGATCATGTTTCAGGTGTGATCTGTTTGGTCGGTTGGGAAGCCTGCCAGAGTCGAGACGATAGTGTGCATCTATGTTGGCAGAGAGTCCAGTGACTGGCTTCAAAAGTTCAGCTCTTTTGAAGGTCGTGGCTTGAAGGCGGCTCGGTTGATGGTCTCTAACACGCACAATGGCATGCTTACGGATCCTTGATATGCTTCTCTGGCGACCGCTGCGACGGGGCGCTCAGGAATCTACTTGAGTCGAGGAGATGTACAAACTGATCTTCCACAGACTTACTCGAGTCTTGCTCATTCACCGACTCGTCGCTAATGCTGCACATTCAGAAATCATCCTCATCGTCCGATATCCCTGACCAAGACTCTGCGAGTAGTTTACTCTAGCAAAAGCAGTTCCATCTGCTATGAACAAACAACTTGACCACAGAGACTCCGAAGCCGCCATCGTCGATGAAACCCGCGAAAAACCAAGAGAGCTCTCCACCGATGCAGCCACCAATCCAACAGAGACGGAGAACGAACCCAGAGACGACGCGAATACATTCGACACGGGTACCCGAGCTTGGTTGCAAGTTCTCGGCGCCTTTTTCCTCTGGTTTAATACGTGGTATGTGCAGCCGAAGCCCACTCCTTATTCTTGTCCATATGTTGTCTGCTAATCCCGAGCACAGGGGGCTCATCAATGCCTACGGGACCTTCCAGACCTCCTACGAACAAGGTATCCTGTCTGACATCTCGCCATCCACAATCGCATGGGTAGGATCCACGCAGTCGGCACTACTCATGCTCGTCAGCGTGATTACAGGACCGCTCTTCGACGCAGGCTACTTTGCAATGATGTTGCCGGTGGGCACGTTTCTCCTGGTCTTCGGTCTGATGATGAACAGCATCTCAGTGAAATACTATCAGGTCATGCTCACACAAGGCGTCTGTGTCGGTGTAGGAGCCGGCTTCCTGTTCATGCCAGCCGTGGCTCTCCTCTCGCAGTATTTCAGAAGGAGACTGTCGTTGGCGAACGGCATTGCCGCGTCGGGAAGCAGTATCGGCGGCGTACTCTACCCGATCATGTTCCGGCAACTTCAACAGAAGATTGGCTTCCCATGGGCCACACGCGCGATGGCATTCTTCGCCCTCGCAACATGTTGTGTCTCGATCGGCACCATGCGCCTTCGATTCCGGCCTCGGCAGAAACGGGCTCTGCTCCAGCTATCCGCCTTCAGGGAACCTCAGTACGTCCTCTTCTGTTCAGCTTGTTTCCTGGGCTTTCTGGGCTTCTACAATTTCCTCGTCTATGTGCAGCCTTCTGCTATAAAACTTGGGATCGTCGATGACAACATGGGTTTCTACCTATTGGCCATTCTGAACGCGGCGTCAACCTTCGGCAGAGTCATTTCGAATTTCATTGCCGACTATACAGGGACACTCGACGTGCTGATTCCCGCGGTGGCCATAACAGCGGTCCTCGCGTACTTTTGGGCTGCCGTCCGTTCGACGTCTGGCATCATTGCGCTTTCGGCACTCTACGGATTCTTCTCCGGCGGGTTCGCCTCTCTGGTGCCTGTCGGTATCATAGCCATAAGCAGGGACGCCCACAACGTTGGTGCTCGGCTCGGCATGTGCTTCGCCATCGAATCTATCGGGCTGCTGATTGGGACCCCTATTGGGGGCGCGATACTGAACAATACGGGGTCTTATCTCGGGGTGCAGATGTTCTGTGGGTCATGTTTGGCGCTCTGCGCCGTGATATTCATCGTCATTCGGGCCTTGCAGAGAGGGCTGGGGCTCAAGCAGAAGAGCTAAGGACTATTCAACTCCTCCCTCATTTACCAGATGAATATCCTGGGGCAGCCAGAGCGAATTATCAATCGATTTGATCTTCGCCGTTTCTGAGATGACGGAGAGTAGAGTCCTTCCTGCCATGCAATTGTTCCGCAAGGTCAGGAATTCTTTCCCAGTGAAGTTGTTTGTATGTACAACGACAGCATCCGGCTATACCTCTGTCTATTCCTACCATGCTAGGCGCCAGGATCACTTTAGTTGAAACCGATAAATCATGCTCTTTGGATTTCCATAAGTAAGATTCCTGTCGTTTCAGGCCGATAAATCATACCCTTCGCATTTCCATCAGTAGAAATGTCTGTCGTTTAAGGTCGATAAATCATACTCTTTAGATATTTTTCATCAGTACAAATTTCTGTCATCAAAGATCGCCTCTTGATGGGCCACTATTTAAGACTCACCGTGTCGGAAAAGCGACTTTGGCTTAAGTGGTTTGTTTGCAGCTGGGCTTATCCCTGGAGACCAGTTTGCCAAGTGGATTAAACTGGCTGGGAGTCTTCAACAGGCAAGCCTTCCATGATCATAACGCCTAAGCACGTAGTAAGTAGTCTAAGCAAGGGCGAAGAATCATCGCCGGGATGAGTATTGGAGAGAGGCTTCGAGCCTCTTTCCTGCGAAATGTCTCTCTCTCCTCTCCGAGTTTGCTTTTTGCCCATGTTGCTGGTCCCTTTTGCTTTGTTACTTTAAGTTGAATCACTTCTTTCCGCCCAGCGGTCCCTTTTGCTTGTTACTTTAAGTCTGCGTCACTTCTTTTTGCCCAGCGGTGTAGAAGTGGATGTGCTAGAAGCGAACAAGACGATCCATCAGGACCACATACTAGCTGCTGCACCAAAGTCGAACCAACGCCATCGTCGCACCTCTCAGCATCGTCTGCCAGAAGAAGTGCACAGGAGACGGTCGCGTGCACGATGAGCCACAATCGACTGCCTTCGGGGGCGATATCCCTCAGCCTACAGTATGCTTTCATCACGAGCTGACAGCGCCCGATAACCTCAGATTGCAGGGCTTTTGACGTGTGGTCCATCATCAACGGGCTTGGTGACTGCCGCTTCTGACGTATCCGGACGACAAAATAGTTCGTGTAGATCTCCAGGGTATCGTGCTGCGTTCTTTGGATGTCATCTCGGCAAACGGACCGACGTCGTAGGTATTCACTTGCTGACGCTTGATACAACAGGATCCGTTGTTCTGCAATCTGAAATGCGGCTGGTGCGAGGGTGGTAGAGGTTCTCGCAGCTGTGGTGACTTCATGGTCGAGATCATTCAAGATTGTCCCCATGGCGTGACAGCACTGCACGAAAGACAGCCTGTTGTCGTCTGTCAGGTGGGGGACTCGAGGAAAAGAGCCATCATTGAACGAGGCACATGGTCGATCATAGGTGAGCGAGAGGGTTGTGTCTTGCCACATGAGGCCTTGCCTATCGCTCGATAGTTTTCTTTGTCAGTTCAAGAGATATAGGGAACCGATCAACAGCCGAATCGAATTACTCTCAGGCTGATGAGCGATTTGACTCACCAGAGGTGCCACGCATATCTCTCTGATGGCGTCGAGGAGGCAGAAGGAGCCGTGGTACGATGAAGGCCAAGCCGCTGTGCCAGTCGGATAGTCGTACCTGGAGTCCAATTAGCAGAACAGCTTCAGACCCGAAACATTCTGCTACGGGCGTTCATACCCATTACCGACCAGGATGCATCTGGGTTTGCTTGACCACGGAGGCAGCCTCCCAGAGTCGAAAGCGCGAGTACGTGTTGGACCTTGGGCCGGAGGAGATAGTTATCCAGACGCAGGAGCTGGAAAGCACAACACGCTGCCCATGTCGTCAGAAAGGCTCAAAGACCCTGGCGTGGACTTACCGAAGATACTCGCATTTAGCTGCGTATCCTTTGAAGACGGGTGCACAAAGCAATTCCCAAAGGCTAAGCAGCTGAACAGTAACGCCAGCCATTCCGTCGACCGCAGCTCGGGTCCTGTGCAATTTCCGAGTGATCGGGCCCGCCAAAAGCGCCTGGCATCATCTTCGAACTCCAGCATTGGACAGCAAGGCATCGCAACTTTGTACACCTCGTAGAATGTGTCTAGAGATCTGGATCGAGACCATCAGCGTTTCGTCCTTTTCGACCGAATCAGAAGACACATCCGTACCGTGTGAAGACCTCATCGCTCGGGAGAGCCAGACATATCTCTTGGACCGTAGACCCTGGTTGCCAAAGATTTTCAAATGGGTGGATAGTGCCCATATCAGACATGTACAGGGTCCCATTGCCGCCAGGAGTACGCACGCAACGAGCATCTGAGCGTTGATCTCCGGTATGCTCTCTCCTAGAACTGTCGCTAGTCGTTTCCAAAGAGCCTGTTGTCAGACATGGTGTGACGCCTTCGACACTCTCGAAGCGTGGTCGAGGGCATTCGTCTGGCTGTCCAGAATGCGCTGCCTCAGTTGAAGTCAGATCCTCAAGACCTTGCAGTCCCTTCTCAAACTCCAACAGCCTGAAAAGTCGACCAGCAGGAGATGGATCCGTCCCTATCGTCTCACTATTCCCGGTTCCAGTGCGACGTGGCCGTTGTTGCAGAATCTTCCTCTCATGTTCAGTTGTCGCATAATAGCAGAGTTCGGGATAGTCATGAGCTATACAATTGGAACAAGGCTGGGCGTTGTTGCATCGGATCTTGCGGCGACGACATGGATGACATGCTTTGGGGTATGACTTGCGGGGCCGCTTTGCAAGGCGCTCCTCGACTGTATGAGTGATGTTGTCGTTGAGATGTGATGGGTTCATCATACTAATCTCGAGTGCAGCAGATTAATAGCTCTCTAGGGAATCATATGTGGGCTCTAGTATACGTGATCGTCGCCAGGGTCTGCGCCTTTCCATGTCGTCAGCAAAGAGTCCACGTGACCCCTTTCTCGGAGAATATCAGGCAGATAGTGACCTTATATTGTTCTATCTTTCACTTGCATATGCGGCAAGACGACTTATGCAAATACGTGCCTTGACACGGAGCTGGATGAGGCGTGGTGGCTGCGACTGATTATGTACAGCAGCGAGCAAAAATGACCTTTAAGCGGCCGGGCCGGGCACAGGAGCGTAAAGGAAGGTTACACGAAGGGGTCAGCCTGGGGGACAAGGCTGCGGTAAACTTGATCAAGTGTTGTAATTGCTCTTTGCTTAGCTTTACTGCTGATGCAAATCCACAAGTCCCTATACCTGCTGCAGCTCCTGTGGCATGGGAAAAACACAAGAGGTGAAGAAGATCGGAGACTGAGACCCACGGACCTGCCAGGACGCTTCTGAAGCGCATTATTCAGAGCCTTCTCAGTTTCGAAAGGTCCATTGTGTTCGCCAAGGCCAGGTGCAGATTCGCCGCTGAATCCCGTGGTATATAAGTCTCCTGGATACGTGCACACCTAAACCCTCGCGATGAGTATTTCTCGGTATTAGATTATCGATGGTGGGGCTCCTGCGCCATGTTGGAAACATTTGCTGTGGTTGTACGTACCAAAGTAAGTTCCTCAAGTTAGATACTTCGTACTTGAGGAGCGGCCATTGTCCGGTGGACGGGGCCCTGAGTCTCGCCTGATCCAGGGTGCATTGCGGCTCGGACAGCTCGGCTGGATCTTGACTCTTGAGTGGGATGTAGTGGGCGCACGCATGATCGCTACAAGAACCATCGACAGTCACTCATCGTCTTCTTCGCTATCCTACACAGTACATGGAAAAGAGCTCCAAGATAAATATTAACGGACTCTGATCCGCATGCCGAGGCTTTCAAGGTGGGATGTCGACAACTGTGGGGGATGGATGGGATCAGGCTGAACGCCCACGCACACACACGTACGTACGAGGTATGGACACCCCTCACCCCGCTGATTAATCTCTACACGGAGATTGTCTGTTCTCTTAACACTCGCACGTTTAGCCGGGGCTCTCCCCCTCCTCCGCACTTCTGTTACCCTCACAAGTGTCCAACTCTGTGCCACCGCTTCGAGAGATGGGGCTCGCACGTGAATCCAGATTCTGCGAAACCCCGGGCCCCACGTCCATCGGCTTGTCCATTCACCCAAATCGACACTAGCACTGGCCATGACCACGGCCGTCGACCAGTCGCACGCCCCAGAGATGAAGGAGGCGGGGGCGCAAATGCCGGAGACACAGCGCGCGCGTGCTCTGTGCCACAGTGTGCAATGTCCTGGTAACAAGTGATGTCTGCAGGAGGGAAGCGGCCGCACGCCAGCCTGGTGTTTTTGAATGAAATAAAAGTAAAATCCTTCTATTAATCATTTACCACTTTCTCAGCCGCCGGCCGACTACTTGACTGCCTCGATTTTCCGCCTCGAGATCCAAACATCTCTTGCTCGGATATCAGGTACGGGATCGATCTTTACCAAGGTTTAAGAAGCGATCTGAAATCTCTTGGTCGAGAGCTTGGACCTTGGATCTTGGATACTGCTACACCGTACTCGTTCGACTCACCGCAACCGACGAGCACACACGAAGAGAGGACCCAACCCCAACGATAACCATGGGTGTAATGCTTCATCTCCAAAGCACGGCCCCCACGGCCGGCCAGATCGCCATCTGTCTGGTCGTCGTGGGCATCATCGCCGTAGCTGTCGACTACGCACGAATGCTCCTCCTACGACAAAAGATGGTACGTGAAGAGCTCTTCTCCGAACTTGGGTCTTAAGTTTTAGACATTTAAGATTTCACATCCCAGCACACAGCATGCATGACTCTTATGTTTGTCGATATTCTTGCTCACACTTGCTAGCCCCCCGGCCCCCTCCCCTGGCCCATCGTAGGCAACACGTTCCAACTCCCCGACGTCAAACCATGGATCTACTTCGAGACGCTGGCCCGGCAATACAACACGCCCGTGATCACGTACTGGATCGGACGCAGCCCGACGGTGTGGATCTGCGAGGCCCAGGCCGCGAGCGAGATGCTCGACAAGCGCGCGGCCATCTACTCGTCGCGGCCGCGCATGGTGGTGTTCGGCGAGCTGTCGTTCGGGCAGTCGAACATTGTGTCCATGTTCTACGGCGACCGGTGGCGGCTGCACCGCAAGCTCACGCACATGGGGGTCGGGCTGCAGCACGTGCGCAGCTACAGCGGGTTCCAGAACAACGAGAGCAAGGTCGTGGCGCTGGACCTGGTGCGCGACCCGGCCGACTACGTCATGCACTTTGAACGGTACGCCGCGTCGGTCGTCAGCATCATCGGCTTCAACCGCCGCATCAAGGACAAGGAGGATCCCATCATCACCGACGTGATTGCCATCATGCAGCGCGCCGCCGAGCTGAACGTGCCGGGCAAGAAGTTCCCCATGTTGATGGAGACGTTTCCTGGTGAGTGCAGGGCCCAAAGAAGGCATGGATAAGAAGGAAGAACTCCCCGCTAACCAAAACCTCTCCTCCGCCGTGACAGCTCTCTCGAAATTCCCCAACTGGATGGCCCCTTGGAAACACGGGCTCGGCAGGGGACGCGGCCGCGGGCGGAACTTCTACTACGCGCTCGCCGAGGAGGCGGCCACCAAGGAGAACCACGGCAACTGCTACGCCAAGAAGCTCATGGACGAGGCGCCCAAGTACGGCCTGTCGGACATGGAGATTGCGTCGCTGAACGGCAACCTGTTCGGCGCGGGGAGCGACACCTCCAGCTCCACGCTCGTCACGTTTGTGTTGGCGTGCTGCGCGTTTCCCGAGGTGCTGCCCAAGGCGCAGGAAGAGCTGGACAGGGTGGTGGGCTCGTACCGCAGCCCCGGCTTGGATGATGATCTGCCGTACATTCGCGCGTTCGTCAAGGAGGTCTTCAGATGGCGGTCCGTGGCCATCATCGGGGGTCAGCCCCACGCGAACATCCAGGACGATTGGTATAATGTGAGTGATGATGGTGGCCAGAGAAGACGCAGGGGCGAAGAGACGTCATGCGGGATTCTCTCTCTAATAACTCCGTGTATTTCATTGCTAGTGCCACTGCTAACCATGTCATCCCTCCAGGGCTGGTATATCCCCAAGAACACATGGGTGCAAGGCAACGTGTGGGCCATCCACCGCAACCCCAAGGACTTCCCCGAGCCCGACCGCTTCGCCCCCGAACGGTTCATCGAAGGCCACCCGCTGCACCGCCCGTTCCCCAACGAGAAGGGATACATGACCTTCGGCTGGGGTCGACGGGTCTGCAGTGGTCAGGGCTTGGCCGAGCAGGGCACCTTCCTCACGGTCGCGCGACTGCTCTGGGGCTTCAACATCCAGAAGGCGCTGGATAAGAACGGGAACGAGATCCCCGTGGATATCTTTGCGTATACGTAAGTCAAAGTCTTTGGCGTTGCATTACTGGCTTTTTGTTGGGGCCCTTGCGTCGCGCGCGTCGCAGTGTTTTCGCATCTCTTCCCCTACTTCGCCTTCCTCACATTTTCTAACTCTCCCATCTCATCCGCAGGAACGGATTGAACATGCGTCCCGAGGTATTCGAATGTCGAATCACGCCCCGATCAGCGGAGATCAAGGAGACGATAGAGCGCGAAGGCAAACAGGCCCTCGCCGAGCTGGCCCAGTACGACGGCGAGAGCAAGTACCGCGCCTCGACTTTCTACTTGCAGGATAGCACGAAATTCGGCAGCAGCACGGCTACCAGCAAGTGAGGTGATAGGTGGGTGTGGGTGCGGGTGCGGGTGCGGGCGTGGGGATCCAAACTATGAGACCATGAGGATCCATACAATACTCGGTGGTCAAGTGATGTGCCAACTTTGAGACCATGAGGGTTCTGAATATACAGTATTAGGTGGTCAAGTGATGCTCGCCGGTATTAGGTGCCAACTCTGAGACCATGAGGATTCTGAATACGAGGTATACAGTATTAGTTGTCCATGTCGGGTGCTGGTGTCAGGTGCCAGCTCTGAAACCATAGAAGTCATTATGAGTGTATGAGTGTATGCGTTCAGTCGCTTTCAGACGCCCGCCCTGTGTACGATGTGTCCGAACCCATACATTCTCGACTTTTCACAAAAGGTTGAACCCTAACAGTGAGACAGTCTATTGATAGTCGGTCGGGGTCATCAATCGCCCATTCGTGCTATCAATCGACTGTATTTAATAGCTAGAAGTCGCGTCTGAGGTCACGCTTATCGTTCATGTTCACCGGTGCTGTCCTTCCTCCCTTGTGACGCGTCCTCAGGCTGTGACCATCTCCTCAGGCATGATTGAGAATAACACACCATTTCGACCACGGGATGATATGCGTGAGAGGCGCGTCCTGGCCGAGCAGCTCACCGAGAAAGACATCCGTCTTCGGGTGGCGCGGATAGTCGTGCAACACAGCTACAACGTCGCGTTGCTCGGCGAACTGCAGACGCTGACAGACGGTGTGAAACTCGGTGACCGGCCAAGGCGAGTACGGAATGTCGCCCCTCGCGCTGAAGACGTCGTTGCCCATCGCCGTGAGAAACAGCAGCCACAAGTAGTCGTTGTCGCTGTCGTGCCCGACGCACTTGGACACGCTTTGCAGCAATTGCTCGATCTTTTGGCATGTTTTGCTGAAGTTGTAGTTGGTGGGCAGGTCGAGGAATTGGAAATTCATGAACATCATCGCGGACAGACATGCCGCCGCCATGAGTGTTCTGGCCACACTGCTGTCGGCGGCAGCGGCAGCCTCGGTGTTCTCGACATATCCGGTCGTGCAATACCCTGTGACTGCGCTGCTTCGTTTGTTCACCCACACGATGACCCCGTGCAGGAGGTCCGAGTCGTCGATCTTGTCCATGATGCCTTTCGTGCCGACGATCTCTTGCGCAGCGTCCAGCAGGGCCCAGGTCTTGTCGTCAAAGCAGGAGCTGGCGTGAATGTTACTGACCACACCCTGCCTGTCCGCAAAGATTCCGTGCTCACGGTCCAGAGCCTCGAGGGTTCCGGCAAACGGCTGTGACGAGCGGTCTCCAGGGTCGTATCGAGCGGGCGAGATTTCGGGCTTCTTCAGCAGGGATATGGAAATCCACGCATCGCTGACGCGGAGGAGTTCCTGCGCGTCCATCAAGATGCCCGGCGTGCTGGCTGCCATGGTCCAGAGCCCGCGAAGGTGAACGAGGGCGGCTTCATTGTCGGACGCTTCGAAGTCGAGCGAGATGAGGAGCCGGATCAAGGTGGTGACACTCTGCGAGAAGCCGTTCTTCACGAGCCGGTCTCGGAGCAGCTCCACGGCTTTGGTTTTGTGGTACAAGCCCCGGGCCAGGGATCTCGTGTAGTCGTGCTTAGAGCCCTTCGCGGTCACGGCATACCCAGCCGCCAGAACGGCATGCACCTCGGCTTCGTCGCCAATGGTTTGTCGCAGCCGGATATGCGAGCTGGAGCTATCCCCGATCGGCGCCCTCCAGACAGCGCTTCGGTTGTCTGGGCTAGCTACGAAGACGACAAACCGCTGTGCTTGCCGAAGTATCTCATGGTCTTGGGCCGCTAGGGGCAGAGCAGCTACCGAGAACGGGTCGGAATTGCCTCCAAAGGGAGCCAGTGAGGGTCTGTCGTTTACCCGGACGCGCCTACTGCTTTCCTTTACTGGGATCCCTTGCGTTTGGTCATCATGGGCTTGGCTGTCCTCGAAAAGGCAAACACGCACACTAGACTCGGCATAATCGCTGCTCCAGGCGGCGCTGGCTTGCGCGGTAGCTGGATCAAACGCATTCACCCCTGGGATACTTCTGCTGCCTTGCGCGGAAGCTGGGCCGAACGCAATTAACCCGGAGGCACTTCTGCCGCCTTGCGACTGGTTGGAGCTGGTGACGGTTCTTGCAGATATATAGGATTCGGGCAGCGCTAGTCTGGAAGGACCGACCGCTTGGATCTGAGCCTTTGCTGGGAGGACGGGTCGTTGAACTACAGCCTTGCCACTCGAGATGTGAAGCTTCCGCAACCGCTCCTCCTTCAACCATTTCCGGTGAGTCTTGGACACGTGAGAGGAGATGGTGAAGCTCTCGGCCGGGTTCTTCGCCAATGTCGTCGTCGGGGTCTTGTTGATGAAGAGGAAGGATTGATTGCGCGCTGGCGTTGCATCCCTATCGCCACTGGCCATCGTCGCGCTGGTGGCTTTGTGTCGAATAGCTGATAGCACTGAGATCCGTCCATGTCATGATTGATCGCAGAGCGCCATCCGTCAACAGGACCCCAACGCGAGGACCTCGATGCGTCTGGACATGATGTGGATCAATGACATCTTGGAATACCGCACACACCGCGAAGTTCGGTCGAAGGCACTGGCAGTCTGCTCGATCGGAACTTTGTCAGCACGGCTTCGGGGCTCAAGAGATAAAGAACGACAGGAAAAGGTTTTTGAACAAGCCCCGCCAAGGGCCGCAGATGAACAATTGCCTTTCACAAGCTCGCAATGGCGTCGTCGCCCAGTTGTCGCCGATTCGTAGGGTGGCTGGCTGATATCCGGCTATTTAAAACCTTGCGGGAGTGCGAAGGCCTTTCGAGGCAATCTTCTGGGCTCCCTCGTAGAAAGTACGAAGGGTCACGATTACCCGCCAGAGTCTGGCCGAAGTTCCACCAGTGCTGTCCCTATTTGCCCGTCCAGGTCGTCATGGGCCGTCGGGGAGAGCGAGCCCTGTCGAGACCCCGCAGCCTTGGCTGTGGCATGAGGCCTGGGCGACTCACCCGAGGTGGCGACGAAGTCCAGCTAGCCTGTTTGGTTGAATGCACCTTCAGCTGTGGGAAGCATAAAAAATACGAAGCCTGAGAATGACGATGTGGGGGTTTGAATGTGTGCGGCGCTTTGTTCAGCTTGGCTATAGGATGAAAATTGAAATCTTGGGAAGCGACAGGCCTCGACTCGTCTGTTTACAGCCTGCAAGATGCTGCAGACTAGCGAGGCACAGTCGATGCGGAATGCCGGTCATTCGATGGCCATGTTCAACCCTGGTCACGGTCGCCAATCTGGATACGACACACTGCGCAGTCCTTAGCACCTTCCTAATCAACTCCGGGAGAAAGCGAGGCGCTGGCTCGGCGTGTCAATTCTGGAATTACTTCCACCTACATACTCCGTACCAGTAAAACTTCTACAAAAGCCTGCTGTACAAACACCTTACTCGAGTCTCGACCAACCGCCGCTCCTTCGCCGTGTCTTCAGGACATTCCTCGCGTGGAATTTCAGCCTACGACCACCCCTTGACGCTGCCTCCATCGAGAAATTGATACTCTTCCTGAATCGCGACTCGTCCAGCCGGTAATCATCCCAGTGTCGCGATCGAGACGGAACCATGGGCGTGTAGAAGTGGGGCGCTTCGAAGCTGTCTGTTGGCGATGACACCGAGGACATGACAGATAGCAGAGCGACTTCCTCGTTTTCGTCAACCTCTTCCTCGTCCACGTATGCCTCAATTCGCTCTTTCTTGTCCGCGCGTTCTTCAGCCAGGGAAGGGGTAGATGATGTCCTGTTCTTGCCCTTAATATTCGGTCTTTCTCCGTTTCCTTTGCGCAGCTTCGACCGCACCGGAGGAAATAGCACTGATAGAGGTCTTCCCGTGGACCTGAGCGAGGCGACCGGAGCCTTCGCTTTGTTTGCCAAGAAGGACAAAGAAAAGCGCTTTGACGTCTGAGATTGCACATCAGCCTTGGGACCCTGATCTGCCGATTTCTTTGGCAGAACGAATGCCACCCTCCGAGCTCTGGATTTAAGGCCGGAGAACATGTCCTTTCCGTGCACTTTGGCCGTCAGAAGAAGTGGTGCCGGCCTCTTCTTTGGGACAACCTCGATGTGGAAATCGAGCTTCACGCTCTCACTCTCACTCTCTGCCGGGGAGTCTTCCTGTTCTGCCTTCTGGGCTTCCTCCTGCTGCAGCCTTTCTCCTTGTTTCTGTATAGCGTCGCGCATGATCAGAACATATTTCAAAATCGTCTCTGACTGCCCCGAATTAGGGTAATGTGACTGTTCCTCGATCTCTGGTGGCTGCGTCTGCGAGCATTGCTGGCAAGGCTCATCCTCCGGCTCCTGAGGTTCTTCTTGAATGGGTGTCAACTTCGACACTTTGGCAGATGCAGCCGACTGGGCGTGGGTGACCGATGTATCAGTTAGAGACTGCAAAATCGGACAGGGCAACTCAAGGCCAGCCGCCAGCGGCGATGACTGTCTGGGCGCACTCATAGTATTACCGGCAAAGTAGGAATATCAAGATAGACGAACGCTTGGAAGTACAAATGATGCTGACGGTCGACTCCTATACAATTCGGTCGGTCCGTCTTCCAGGGCGCAACGGCAGATTTATTGCCACAGCCGACGTCGACAAATATAGAAACAATAGTTGGATATCTTTGGGTCAACAAAGAAATCTTACCTCCCAACAATAAAGCCATTGCAAGACAGTGGTATATTTGACGAGGCTGTGCAATGAGCCATTGTCCGCCACGGAGAAACAAAGGGATTCTTAGGTCAAACCAGAAGGCTTGAATCCATCAGCATCGTCGTGAGACAGTGGTGACTTGGCTCGGCGATGCCTTCAACGTCTACGATGTCCCTTCACGCTGCAATCGAGTTCCGATACTCTCGGGCTGTCATCTCGATGCTTTTGCCAAGCATGATGACCTGAGGCCCGTCGTACTGCCGCCTCAGGAGCAGAAAGAAGGCACACATGATGATAGTTAGGCCTCCAAAGATAACGCACGTATAATCTGTCAAGGGTCAATTGAGAAATCCGTCAAGGCAGAGCACGTACTCATCGTTTCGGGATCCACAGGCATGGCAAACTGCATCAGGATCAGTACACATTCTCACAATCCCAGTCCGCATGATTTACAGGGAAGCAAAAGATGACGATAAAAGCCATCATGAACAGACATGAGATAGTGTTCACTGCGAATCCGATGGGGCCTCTCATCCAGAAATATCCCGGCACGACCTTCGAGCGTCTGGACAGAAGGTTTGGCAGGATGGCTGTCAGGTAGGATGCCATGGAGACTGTCCGCGTCAGATAGAACCTTACATAGTCCATGAGGCCTGTGCGGGACACTTACGAACAACGTAGGAGCTCGTGAACGCATTGAAAGCGGTCAGATTGCCAACATAGATGCTTGGAGATGCATTAGCCCCCACCACGACAAGGTAGGCCATGACGGAGGAGGAAACATACCATCCAAGTATCGTACAAATGACCGCACACAGGACGATTGAGTTCCCGGGCACCTTCAAACGAGGAGAAACCTTGGAGAAGAAAGCTGCGAATGGAGTGGCTCGGTCACGAGCTAGCGTCCAGAATATCTGCCTCAATAAGTACCATGACAACATCGCTAAGAAGTTCGTCTCACTCTTGAAGCGGTCAGGTAGCAGCCGAGGCATGCTATCGTTGTCGGGGCTAGAACCAGGAAGAGGAGTCCGATGCCACCTCCACCGGTACCTGTATCCTGGCGGTAGATCTCACCTAGCGGGAAGGCGTATGCCGTCTCGAACAAGGCATCTAGATCGGTGAGTCCATATAATACGGCGATCAAAAACAGGAGGCCGGTGAAAAAGCCAACTATATATTGCCAGAGACTGGGACAAGTTAGCCCACTAAAGGATGGTTGGTCCATGGGGATTGATCCTACATTGCCATGGGAATGTTTTTGCTCGGACTATTCGGGTAAGTCAGCGAGTCGTTGCCCGATTCGAGACGTCGGCAAGACTCACTTCTGCATCTCTTCTGCCAAATGGCTGGTCAAATCCGGCACACCGACAGCAAAAGCTCCATTCAACATGCCCAGGAGAAAGGCAAACCCGGAGCTGCTATATCCGGTCAAGTTTGTGAATTCGTCCCATACCTGATGTGAAGTGGCATAAGGTCTATGCTGCACATGGCGCATCACGGCAGACACGATCACCGTGATAAGAAAGCCTGCAATGATGAAGAAGCCTCCAATCTGCTCGATCCTTGGGATTGCTCTGTTGAAAAAGAGCACAATTGCAGCGAAAAGCCAAGCGCAGAAGATGAAGACGACGAAAACTTGCCACCGCTCGTACTGGTAGCTCGGGTCGTTAAGTTGAGCCATGGTGATAATTATGGCAGCAGTAATTTGCAGCGTAACTGCTGTGGCGAATATCCAGGCGAAGAAGTTCCACCATCCTGCGAGGTATCCGAGCAGACGGCCATACCGTGGACCTGCTGTAACAGTCGCCCAGTGATACACTCCAGCCGAAGATGGTATAGCAGATGCAAGTTCAGCGACTGATGCCGCAATGAACCAGTAGAAAACTGATACGACGATGAACTCGTACAGTATTCCTGTCGGACCGCCGTTGAAGATGGCCACCGCAATCGTGCCCGCAAGCGCGATCCACACGTTGCCTGTGGTGATCGCTGTTGAAATTATGCTGAAACGACTGAAGAGGCGGTCCAGTTCCTGCTTGTGGCCGGAAGCGTTGACGACATCGCCGTCCTGAATGCCAGCTAGACTGGAGCGGCGTCTTGGAGTGTTTTCTGTGGCTTGCTCCGGCGCGGGCACCTCGGGCGCGACCTTTTCTTTCTCCATGTTGCACGCTTGAGATTTGGAAGTCTCAACGCTTCATCTGCTGATCGATAGAGTCCTGAGGAGCTCATCTCGCAAGCTTGTCGTAAAAAGCCTTTGGAAGGAAGAATGATGCAACAAGAGGAGCCGATCACTTACCCAATGAAGTGTCCGTGATAAGGAGCGACTTCTGGAAAAGATAAGGAACGAATCGCACGAACGCGCTATTATACCCGCTAGGTAGGCTATACGCGCACGCGCTCATGATGGGAGGAACTAATAAGCAGCTGTAGTCCCAATTGTGACAGTTGTGGGCTTGTACGAAGTAGGCTCGATCAATCGACCTCCGTCCGATAAGAACATGTCACTGGGGTTAGGACGCGCCATGACACCAGAGAAGACAAGCTTTGGCCGGCCCAGTGCTTGGTTATCGTGCCACCATCACATTAGAGTCTAGACTTTGGGCGCCGAGCCAATGCCACCTTCGTGCGCTTGTTGTTGACCTTCGCATGGGACCGAAAGCTCAGAGAGAACAAGTTGAGAAACTGACACCGAAATAAGAGCCGAGGAGAGCTTACATAATCTGGTCTGTTCTCCCGAAATGGCATTTTTGCCGCACTCATTCGACCTTCCCGTTGCAGAGCTTGAAGCGAGAGGGCAACATGACTCCTTCTCCACCACGGCAGAGCAATTTGTACAAGTCATTGTCTTGTAGGGAGTGAGATGATCCTGTCAAGAAGCCATGAGACAATCGTGTGCAGCAATGTACGGATGTCTTGGCGCTCGCGCCACCTTCCCTTTTCATGCGGCTTTCTGCACCGCGGCAGAGCAGAGCAACCTCCACCTCGTGACCACACGTCGGGAATACGATCAGGAACAATTGCTCTCGAACCTGCTGAATCGTCTCGGGACAGCTATTGCACAACTGCCCGAGGGAGCAGAACAGTCGAGCAGCCATGAAGTCGCGCATTTCGTCAACCTTGGTTCCGAGGGCGCATGCTCCTCAATGCCGATGCCCCGGACAGGGTCTCACGGGCTTTGTGTCGAGCCAAAGCACCTCGAAAAGGGCGCATGCTTCTTCATCTGGGAGAATGGTAACTTTGCGCCAGCCTCTTCAAAGAAGCGGTGCCACACCGTCGCGCGTTCCGGTCCTTGCCTCGACAAGGCGCTACCAGAGTACGACGACCGAGGCGTCACCGTCAGGCGGCACCGCTTTGCCACGGGTATTGGTCAACGATATGACCAACCAGGAGCTCATCATCGACTTCAACACCGGCACAGCGCTGCGGTATCCCTCGTTCTGGCTCAGAGACCACTGCCCCTGCTCGGAATGCCAACACCCCAGCACGCATCAGAGACAGTTCGACACTTTTAGCATCGATCCGGAAATCAAGGTGTCCAGCGTACAGTCCACGCCGGCGGGATTGGAAGTCCTTTGGCCGGCATCAAGCGAGGCCGCGACCGCCGGAACTCAGACCCAGGCCCAGGCCCAGACCCACCACCACCACCACAGAAGTGTATACTCATGGGAATGGCTCCAGTCTCATCCCCCATTCATCCAGGCCAGCGGGAAGACCACACCCTCACCGAGGCCCAATCGAACATGGGACCACGTCCGTCCTCCATCCTCGGGCACCTCGTCCCTCCCCAGCGTCCCCTACGACTCCATATCTTCCACAGATTCTAACTCCGGCCTCACCACCTTCCTCCAAACGATCCACACCCTGGGCTTCTGTCTCATCCCGCGCACGCCCGCGGACCCGGCATCGACGCAATCCCTCGTCGAACGCATCTCGCACATCCGCCCCACGCACTACGGCGGCTTCTGGGACGTGACCTCGGAGCCCAACCCCATCGACACGGCGTACACGGACGACTACCTCCCCCCGCACACGGACACGACGTACTTCACCGACCCGGCGGGCCTGCAGCTCTTCCACTGCCTCGAGCCCGCGACCGGGGGCGGCGGCGAATCGACCTTTGTCGACGGCTTCGCGGCCGCGCAGCACCTCTACACCACCTCCCCGCAGCACTACCACGCGCTGAGCACGTACCCGATCGTGTCGGCCGCGCTGGGCTCCCCGGCGGGCGCCTTCTACAACACGGCCGTCGCCCGCAGGGGGTACCCCGTGCTCGTGCACTCGGCGCCCTCGCCCGGCGTGACCACCCCGTCGCCCGCCACGCTCGTGCAGGTCCGATGGAACAACCTGGACCGCGCGTGCCCGGCCACGCCGAGTTTTCCGAACCACACGGCCGTCAAGGCGTGGTACAGCGCCGCGAGGGCATGGAGTCGCATCCTGGAGAGTCCCGAGTTTCTCATCACCCTGCAGCTGCGGCCGGGCGAGCCCGTCATTTTCGACAACTGGCGCGTCTTGCATGGCCGCTTGGCCTTCCAGGGCCAGCGGAGGATATGTGGTGCGTACGTGGGGATGGACGATTTCAGAGCCCGTTGCAGAGCATTGGGTATTGACGTGTAAGGAGGTATGGATGGTACTACTGTATGTAGGAGGGCGCAGTAGCCGAAAACTTTGCATCTAGCATCTAGCATGCAGCATCTTGCAGATTACATCTTACAGCTTTGGACAATGGCTCGGATTTGGCATGACTGGACTTCGACTTCCAATAGCAGTACATACATATCCATGCATTGTATCTGCATGTCTGCAAGTCTACTCGTTTTGCTCGTATCTAGGATACCTTGAGACTTATTTCCAGCAAAGTCAGCGGCGCATATCCAACACCAGTCATGTGACCCCTTCCCTCGTCTCCTTCGGTGGTCCAAATTATGCTCATCCATTCGCAGGTCACGATTGACTAATTGATTTCGTAGCCGTGATCGACTGACTGACTGACTGACCGGTTGCATGGCTGCTGGCTCGCTGGTGTTGGGCAGCCATTGGGCGTAACGCGTCTCGGCCATGCCTTTGTCTTTGTCTTCCTCTCTCGGTCTTGGTCTCTGCCTGTCTCTGTCTCCTTGCAACCATCAATCCACGATCCACCATGCCTGCGACTCTCCTTTCGCTGCTGCTCTTGCATTCCAAGCTCTCACCAGCTAGCCAACCCCATTCATGTTCCGCAGCGCCGTGTTTCCGCCTAGATGGAGAACACCTCCTCCCAGTGTGCGTCGCAGCGCCGTGTAACCGCCCCTAGACGGAGAACCTCTCCTCCCAGTCCCCCAACTTCCGAAACCCCAAGTACATCTCATAGACGGTGCACTCGAGGCCCCTCTCCTCGTCCAACATCTTGCGATGGTCTGCGATGCGCACAATCTCTTCATGCCTCATCTGCACGAGCGGCTGCAATCCGTTGCGCTGCAGTCTCAGCACGTGGATCTCGGCGTCCAACTGCTTCAGGAACTGGATCGACACGCGCGGCTTCAGGTTGTAGTAGTACGCGGCGCGGGTGCAGTAGTCTTTGATTTCCTGGTTGCGGGCGTCGACGGTGCGTTGCAGCTGATCCAGCGCTGAGAGGTGGCGGTTCAGGAAGCCCTCGAGGTCGCGCGGGTTGTCGGGCAGTGGGTCGGCGGGGATGTTGAAGATGGAGTCGTCGCCGGGCGTGTAGGAGGAGGCGCTCTTGTTGCTGGTGTTTGTGGCCGCGCGTTTGAGGGTCGAGAGAGCGGATTTGAAGCTGCCGGTCGGCGAGTGGTGGCGGTCTTTGGTTGAGTCGGACATTTTGGCGGCGTGGCGGTGGTGTTTGAGGGAAATGTGGTGGTTCATGATGTTTCGAACGAGATGAGATTGAAAGGGAAGGGAAAGAAAGATTGAAGCAGCGACGATGACGATGGCGATGGCGTGGAAGAAGCTGAGTGAGGTGAGGTGGACATTGTTTTGAGCGATGGAGGTCGTTGAGGTTTGCGTTGGCTTCAGGAACGATGGGGTCGTTGAGGTGTGCGTTCTAAGTATCCGCCGTTTGGGTCTGGCATTGCTCGAGAGACGACGGTGATGGATGAAAGCGGTGCCCTAGAGGGTGGCACTCTCACCCTCACCCTCACTCTCATCGTTGACAAAGGCGTTGGATTGTAATGGCTGAAAACTTCCTCAGTCAACACACTCCACTGGCACCAAAGGTCTCTGCACCACAAAGCAGCTCATTGTCAGCGGAGACACCCCAGCTCCATCTAGGCATGCCTTGTCTCGGTGACGAGATGTCTGCGACCACGGGACCAGAAGTCGGTTTACCTCGTCGAATTGTGTTTACGACGGACGTCCAGTTACTTTGCTTGAATCAAGGCCGTCACAGCGGCACATTCACATGACTGCCATTGCTGATGGTGCCCGGGTCATGAACATGACTGCAGGTGGTAAGGACAGTCAATAAAACATGTCGTTTCAGAAATCAAGTTGGTCCACGGTGTCCCACAATAAACCCATCGCCTGACACGCAACTATGCCAGTCTGGATACCGCCAGCGTGGGAGCAGGTGTATACCACATTCAGCCCCATCCCGCCAATGTCCAACTTGTCCTCTCATTCCCCTTCGCTGCAGTCGCACGCTGGTGATGTAAAATACTGGGATCAAAATCGCGATGAGCTCCAGCCAGTCCATGAGAAAGGAACCTTTCCCGCTCAATCTCAACAAAGGATTTCGCCTTGAGACTAGCTATCAGACTGGCTCCTGCCCACGGTCCAAGCGAATCGACCTGTCGCAAAACAGCCGGTACAGGTGGGTAGGCATCCTTTGACCTCTGCTTGAAGAGCCTCTCTTCCACAAAGTCATCTGTTCCCGGAAGGGTAATGTGGTGTTGGGTATCCGCAGGAGCAGCTCTACCTTGAGCAAGCTCGGCGAGCCTGCTGCCCTTGGACTTGAAATGCTCACCTCTGACTGGTGTCCATCCATGCTCCCGGATGATGGTGTTAGTCGTATCGAGGATCTGCTGCGCCAAGCCGGCCACAGCTGTGCCCCTGCCTGTGAAGATGATCCTAGCCATGCAGATACTGCGGACGTCTGCGGATAAGGCGAGGAGGGACCGGTACAGAAGCTGGCTGACAGATTGCTCATGGTCGTCGGGATGTTCTTCGCTTCTTGGCGTTATCAGCGTGTCGAGACATGCCTGATGCAGTGTCTGTAGGGGAATATTGATGGATCGTGACGAAGCATCGGCAGGCCAGTCAATCACGAGGCTGTCCTGGGTCGGTCCAGTGGATGATCGCTCCTCAAGATTCATGGCCTCCGTTTTTGCCGTCAGGTCCATTCCTCTCACCGGAAGCAAAGCATGACATGATCCAGCACGGTCGGCAAATTCCTCTACAAATTCAAAATCCAGGACGAGCGCGTCTCGAATCGTTTCGTCCTGGTCCTTCCTGATGGCATCCAGCAAACCTCCAATTATCACTGTCAGGGCCTTCATGGCGCGAACACTTCGACGCACGTGTACCTCGCGATACTCGTAGATTGCGGTAATGACGGTTTCCTCCCATCCAACATCCACAACAAGACCGGAGCGCAGTCCCGCACTAGCGATGACCATGGTGGGTGCAGGCAGAAGGGTAATACTGGCGCACTTCCATCGGTCGAACAGCAGCGTAAGTACCGTAGTCAGCACTGGGTGTGGTACCAGCGAAGGTAACACCAGCACTAATCTCGCGGCACCGGCATCCACCAGGAGGTGCTTGTTGTATGCCTCCCGTACTGCTCGCTCCAGCTTATCCTCCAGCAGCCCCAAATCAACATCTCTCAGATCATTCCGCCATAGCTCATATTCCTTGCTCTTGACCGCTATGTCTTCCTTCCGTCTTCGAAAGCCGGGCAGGAAAGTGCGGTAATCGCCTATCCGTCGTGAATTGTGAGGCGAGAAGGGAATGTGGCATTGCGGACCGCTTTCGCCTTGGAATCCAGCGCTGAGGCCGCGCGGGTCGAGTTCAATGATGATGGGGTCTTCTTCCGCGCGGAACGAGTACGAGCCTGGGGAGGACTGCGCAGACGAGACAAAGCGGGCGGTGGGCGTGTGAGGCGAGCCGGATTGTTGGCGTGAGGTCCCTTCGCGTAAACCTGGGCGGATGGCGGAGGCGACGGTAGATGCCATGCTCTGTCTTGTCTTTCAGTCGTCGCCTCCACCTCCTTGAACAGTACTAATTAGGATGCTGTCCAAAGTGTCCAATGTTGGCCCAGAGCGAGGGAAGAACTTTCGAAGAGCAACGCGGTCGCGCCGCAGCCAATAATGTGGACGACCTTGCTGAGTCAGCGGTCGCGAGGATCCGCGTGCAACAATAAGTTAATTAATCATTGTTCTATGACATTATCGAACGGAGAATTAAATCGTAGGCGTTGCAAACAGGCAGAAGTCGAGGCATATTTGCCTCTTGGATCCTGGCACGGCGCCGTTTCATCGTAGCATTTCAGAGGGCTCCCAAATCCTGGCCATATCACCACCTTTGGTTTTGGTTCTTCTGGATTGGCTTCAAAGACCAGTTGCTCCGGTCTTAATTGTTCGCGGCTGAAGGAAGCCATCTTGACAACTCTTTGCGTCAGAGGCAGCTATTGTTAGGTCGGCGTTACTGTACTAAGTACTAGGCGTGATATTGGTGCCTAGGTGCGGAGTACGCAGTACCTAGGATATGTCTCGCGACTCTCGGCAACTCGGTTAAGCCTACTAGTAGTGAGCTTATGGGCACAATATCTTCAGGACACTTTTGTTTGCAAACCAAGGAACGGACATATGCCAAAGCAGCCGAATCTGCGCCAATGCTAGAAATGGAGCCTGGTACATCCGCCGAAGTGGCTGCGTCCGCAAGCGGCACCGACGGCGCTGCGGGCCTCCAAGATGAGCAGAGCCCGCGTACACCAAAACATTCGCTGCACCGGGAGAAGCAATGCACAGTGTGTGGGAAACGGTTTGGTCGCTTGTATGGACATCTCCTTGGCCGCTGAGAAGGCAGCTCACAAGTCGCCCTGATTGCAGTTACACTCTTCGCCGACATGCCCAAACACACGACAATCACCGACCTCCTCCCCCACCGAGAAAGAAGGCTTGTCTCGTCTGTCGAAGGTACGTCTGTGGAGCAATTTCCTGTCGGATGGAATGATTATTAAGCCTGCTTGTTCTAGGCTAAAGATTCGGTGCTTGGGAGAATATCCCAACTGTTCCTCATGCCTCCGGCGAAGCGTCCCTTGTTCGTATGGGGCAGAAGATGTACCAAGGGCACGGCGTAATAGCCCTGATCCGCCGTGGAGTCATATGGCATCCATCCAGTCAAACATACCGCCAATTTTGCAACAGGCACCCGTGCCAGAGAAGGCTTCTGCAGCATTCCAAGGAGATGAAGCTGGCTCCAGTGGCTCATATGTATTCCCCGGACTGTTTCCCGACTTTTCTCAGTCTGAGCCGTACTCAGGGCCAGACGTGCTTTCACTTCTGGACTGGAATTATCCCGACAACCTCAATGATTTCAACATGACCTGTTGGCCAGGTACTGGATGGTCTCCGCCAACCGAGCTGCTAAATATTCATGTCGACGACCTGTCCCCGTCGGGCCGTTCTGGTTCGCAAACACAGCCAGTCGAACCTATCACGTCTTCGAAAGAAGATCCATTACACAAGCATTTACGAATTCCAGGAGGTTCTCGAAACGTGGATGAAGAGGAGCATTATCCCATGTTATGGCCTCCAACCCAGCCCAAGCATTTAATCCTACCGCGTCTCGGTCCTTCAAAGAGCTCGAACCCTCTTTCCAGTTATTTTGGACTGCCTAGCATCGGCTCTCGCGGTGCCTCCATCCTGCAAGATATCTTGAAAGCTCCTTTTGAGCAATCCCTTTGGCCATCTGCTTCCATTCCTTGTTTTCCCACCTGCCAAGAGCTCGATCACTGTATTGATCTTTATTTCGCACATTTTGACAAGGTAAGCGTGCAGAAGAGTATTGCTGCTCAGTCCCGCCTCGTCTGACGAACGAGTTGAGTAGTGGGTTCCGATAATTCATCAGCCGTCATTCGACTCCGCCAAAGAACCGGTGCTTACGCTCGCTATGATCGTGATTGGAGCATGCTACACAGACTTTGAAGGGGCAGTAGCGTTCTCGATCGCCCTTTCAGAGTTTACCCGAAGGCTGCTTGTCTTTATGGTCAGTACCGGGCCCATCGTACGGGGTGAAGCTGAGATCCTTCATTTAGGCTGAGCACGACCCTCGCTTCGTCAGAACCGAATATTACATCTCTGCACAGCTGCTGAATTCCATTTTTGGCTTTGCAAGTGGCAGTCAACGTCTATATGAGCTTGCCGAGTCAAGTCGTGGCACACTTGTCCACTATGCTCGGTTAATGGGGTTATTCGATCAACACCATGCTCCCCAGCAGAGCAATGATCATACCGACGTCCAAAGTCGATGGGAGAGTTGGACCTGTGCAGAACGCACTTCGCGAATAGGCTGGGCTGTCTTTGTGAGTCTCCACCGAACGAATCTGCTGGTGGAATGTCTCTGACCGCGGGGCTATCACAGGCATACGACGCTTCCTCGGCCGGCATGCGCAATGCCCGACCTTACATTCTACTGCATGAACTCAGACTGGACCTCCCCTGTCTTACTAAACACTGGAAGGCAGCATCAGCACATGCTTGGGCTGCCATTCATCCATGGACAGAACAATGCCCTCGAACAGACTCGTTTCAGAGTTGCATCTCTCGGGTCGTCGAACACCCAGCCAGCGCTCATTCCGAGTATGACGACGATTATGTTCGATCCATCATCCTGACCGTTTTGACGCGGATGGTATGGGACAACAAAGAGGCTACTACCCATCAGGCAGCAAGGCACCTCAGCACGTATGACGCTCTCCTCGAGGGAAGGGCCGAGCTTCTCGAGATTCTTGACGACTTTGCGTCGCCGACGACTGGCTATTACCCATGTGTTACTACCAAGCCTAGCAACGAGTTTACAGTTCAGCATCGGATACAGGTCGGCATTGCTCACGGACTCGCCGAAGGTGTCGTTTTCTGTGATTTGTTCGCCATCATGCTTTGGCAGGACGAATCCTGTGCGATTCCTGCACGGAACCGGATCTTGCGGTGGATCAAGGAGAACCCAAGAAACCCACGCGCTCTTTTGTACTCGTGCGCACAGGGGCTCATGATCACCGGATTATATTCGTGCAACCATCCACAAGAAGCTTACAATACCTTCCACGCTGGGGTCATTTGCTTCGTATTATCGACACTACTGGCGGCGGATTATCAGGCGATGTCGACAAGCGAAAGTCTTGCTGGTACATTGGCTGTGTGCAACCTTGATTGGCAAGGCTCTCCAGATGGACCGGAGGCATTGGCAATTCGAGACTGGATCGAGAATGGCACCCCATCCCTGGTGCGGATGCGTGGAGTTCCGGATGTTTTCTCTGACCGGGGGCCGAGGCAAATCTTGCAACAAACTGCAGATGTGCTCAGCAACATGTCCGTCTGGGGAATTAAGCACATCCTTCTGAACGCCGTGCGAGGGTTGTTGCGCGGTTGACACGTTTGCAAAAACACAAGTGCCGCCCCTGGACTTTGTATCAACTACATGCAATCACGAAAGTCATTCATGAGCGGATTAATGTTCTTCACTCAGATGAATTAACAACCCAGCCATATATGATTTATAGCTGGATTAAGTGAACATGTCGACCATTATGCTGCGTGCATTCCGACCGAGTCAACACCTCCGACGACAGTCAGACCACGAAAATACTTTTTCGAACACAGGATCCAATGCTATGGACCATGGCATCGGTGCAACGAAGCTAAGCCACTCTCTCAACATTAGCGACGGCAGCTTTGTCCCCTCCAACCACATTTTCCATTTCACTCGGTACTGTGATTCCTTGAACAGTCTTTGTCGTGACATACTTTTCGAAACCCCATGCCGGTACTTTCTGTATATGGGTGTCAGCGCTGAACGTTGTCCACAAGAAAAACACTCACATTCATGAACATCTCGTCAATCTCCTCGAGAGTGCGATCTTTCGTTTCTGGGAGAAAGAAGAAAGCAAAGACGAAGGCCAGTAGCTCGGTTGCGCCAAAGATGAATCCGACCTTTGTTCCCAGCATCACGTACGCGTCACTCAGCAGGTAAGGCATACCTACCGAGATGAGCACGTTAAAGCTCCAGCCGACTGAAGTGGCCAAGGCCAAGGTCTTGGACCTCAACTTGGTCGAAGACAGTTCTCCGATGAGAACAAACGCCACGGGGCCCCAGGAGGCGCCGTAGGAGAAGTTGAAGATGCACACAAAGGCGACCAAGGACTTGGCAGCCGCATGAGTGCCCGGCGTGGCGACCCCGATTATGGCAAAGGCGAACATGCAGATCGTCTGGACGACCGTTCCGACAATGAGGATCTTTCGGCGTCCCACGTACTTGATCAGCACGAAAGAGGTCAGGGAGCCTGCAATACCGCACATGGAGGAAATAACATTCGTGGTAAACGGATCGGATACACCTGAGAGAGAGAAGAACAACGTTCCGTATCTGTCAAAGGTGTGTCAGCTGCCGCAGGTTCAATGCATAGAGAGAAAAAAAAATGGATACTGACCCTGCGATGAAGGCGACACCCGAGAACTCTTGACTCAGAAGAGCAGCTATGGACAGCAGAGTCCGCCGCAACTCGGTCCCTTGGAAGCAGTGGATCCAGCTGGAGGAGCCTTCAAGCTGTCTCTCGATCTCTATCATGCCAACGATGTCGTCGACTTCCGCGTTGATCTCGTCGTCAGGCCAGGTCGGGCCTCTCGCTTGACGCATTGACTCGCGGGCCTTTTCATTCTTGCCCTTTGAAGCATACCATCCTTTGACACTGTCAGACTGTGCAGAGATCCTTGGCCAACGGGCATCTCATGCAGATGGGGATCCGGGCGGAGACGGAAGAGTCAGACGTACTGGGAGTCTCGGGAATCCAATAAATGAATGCAAGAAGGATCAGTGGAGGAATGAACTCGGTCATCAAAGAACCTCTCCATGCCCAGCTCGTCGTCAAATCGTTCGTGCCTTTAACGATACAAGCACCGACAAACTGGGCAAGATTGATGATGGCCTGATATAGGACGGTGATCAGGCCTCGCATCTTGACAGGCGACGTTTCAGCCCAATACGCGATTACAAAGTTCGCAGCCAGCCCGACTGCCAACCCGAGAACGACTTTGCCCACGATGACAACGGCGTAGCTTTTCGCCGCACAGTTGAGTATGAGGCCGATGACATATAGTATCGCCGCCAACGTAAGGCCGATTTTGCGGCCATAGCGGGTGCCTACAGTCCCGGCGAGAATGGCAGAAACGCAAGCCGCTCCCAGCGTCGTGCCTGTGAGACCAGAGATCTGAGGCGCGGTGAGCGCCCTGGTTCCGGTCGCCGGGTTGTATTCGCCAAAGTCGTCGTTATATCTGGACCACCATGTCAGCCGGGAAAGGGAATTTACTGGTTATTATTGTGCCCAGGAGTTACCGGGGGTTCGTTCTTACTCGGGCATGGCCAAGAACCCTGAGGTCTGCGCAACCCCCATGCCATAGATGACCGCCAACGTCGCAGGGACGAGGCAATACCGTATGAGTTTCGCATTGCTGCGTTTGTAATACTGGTGTGAGTTTACGTCAGTCATGACGATGGAGCTCGAGCCACGATGGAACCCCTGGTGCGGTGAGGTGTGGCTTGCCCCAAAGTTCTCTTCCGAGGTGGGAATTGTTCGCATTATGGCTCCGGGGCTGGCTCGCGATTAAATATTTATCGCTTCTTCTGTCTTCGCAGCATGGACACGAGGCCTTGCAAATGAATCCCCCACACGGGGAATTGGAGAGTCTGGGGAATCCGGGGCTGCTTGTGCTGAAGCGAATTGGATCCACACAGGAGTGACAGGGAATCCGGGGCTGCGTGTGCCGAAGAGTACTACCAATCCCATCGTCGAACCTTTGAGCCGAGACTGGCGGTGGCATGGTGCAGCCCGGTCAGCACATAGCACCCCGATCTCCGGGCCCACCACAAGACCGAAAGGGGGTCCACTTAGGCTCTGGACTTGACCTTGTATAGGCAACGAGTCTCCCTACTCATCCGTCTTTCCATTTCAAGCCGGAGGTCCAGAGATCCAAGGCACAAGTACCTGTCAGATGATTACCCGAACGAGGCTGATTGGCACTGCAGTATGCGTGAGCCCAATTCCCTCCGTGTCCGGTGAACGGTTGTGCACCTACCCCCGCTATTTCGGGCCGGGAGAAGAGGCCTTCAAGTGACAGGTGCGTGGGAATGAAAATCACCAATGCTCAGCAGGATTCGAAAATAAAAGGAGCGAGCAGGTTGCTCTATGCTCGACTGCTCTACATTGTTCGCAATTGAGCATTACCGCTTGATCATTCAGGAGCAGTAACCCCAAGCCATTTCCACCATGTCGACATCAACAGTACCCGTCAGCTCAGGGAGCTTGACCAATTCTGCCAGTTCCATGCCATCGTCTCTTCCTTTCGATGGTAGTGCATTCCCGAAGCTCAACAAAGAGCAAGCAGGCCATATCCGGCACTACCACAATCTGGCCAGCATGCCGGACAACTGCTGGGACCACATGTGGTCCGAGGACTACCTGCAAGAGTCCATGGATGCGTACCGATACCAGCTTGCCACCCTCGTCTATGGAGCTGGCATCGCGCATTTCCACCGCTTGCCGGCACTGCGCTCGGTCTTCAAACCCCTCTTGCG
Organism: Phialophora tarda; assembly: GCA_016109495.1. Lineage (NCBI taxonomy): Eukaryota > Fungi > Ascomycota > Eurotiomycetes > Chaetothyriales > Herpotrichiellaceae > Phialophora > Phialophora tarda. The sequence continues at coordinate 276,162 of JADWPL010000007.1, forward strand.
TCGTTTCATCCAGAAGATGCTCTTGCGTGACGTGTGGGGGTACTGGTGGAACACCTCTCAAGGTGGTAAAGCCTTGAACCCGGATCAAGTCAAGCCTCGGGAACAGTGGGCCGACCCTGTGATACGCGAGAACATCATGTATAGCGGACATCTTCTGCTCATGGTCAGCCTGTACGCCATGCTGTTCGACGACGACGAGTACGAGAGACCCGGCTCCATGACTTTCAACTGGGATCCGCAGTTTTGGGGCACCCCGAAAAAGTACGAATACTCGACCAAGTCGTTGCAAGACGTTATCGTCGCCGAAATGGAAAGGAACCAATGGCTCGGGGTCTGCTGCGAGCCGAACGTGGTCTTTGTCATCTGCAATCAGTTCCCCTTGGTTGCAATCCGATACAATGACGTGCGCAACGGAACCCACATCTTTGACGACATTAAGCCCAAGTTTCTCGCTGCCTGGGAAAAGAAAAAGGGCATGTTGGGACCAAATGGGCAGATCATACATATGTGGATGGTGCAGCAGGATGATATCGTGACTGCTTCCAGCGTCATCGGCTCGGCGTGGTGCGGAGCATACATGAATGCATGGCACTCGGACTTTGTCTATGACCTTTTCGAAAAGCAAAGAATAGGACACCTCACCAATGTCAATGGCCAGGTGCGCCTGCAGAGTTTTTGGGTGGCCAAGGAGATCCTAAAGCTTTCTGCGCGGGACCCGGTCAAACATCACCCGGACAACGCTGCCACGGTCGCGGAAGCTACCCGAATTGTGAAGGAGAAGAACCCTGAGGTGGATCCCAACGTCGCCAAAGCTCCGGGTGTTGGCATGGTCTTGCAGTGGCTCAGCGAGCTGGGAAAAGAAGAATATCTCTCGCCCTTGCTCCAGTATATCGACCAGGAAATGCACCCGAGATGGGAAAATGGCGGCTTGTTTTACGAGAGGCGCAACGACTTCCAGCCCGCCACAGCCATATGTATGGACCCATACTCTAGCAATGCTGGGATCGCCTACGGCCGTCTCAACGTCCACAATGGCCAGAAGGAGATGTTTGAGCGCCCATGGACCAAGGAGATTCTTGCCCGGAGACCCTACATCGACAATGTCGACCTCTCACAGGGTGTGGATTTCTTGAGAGGCCAATGGTCAGCGGAGCATGCTGCTTTGGTGGTTACCCTCAAGTCATGGGATGGCCAGGATCATGAGGTCACGCCTACATTCAACAACCTCTCTCAAGGGCCATGGGGGCTCTACATTAATGGTCAGCTTCAGAGGGTTGAAGACGTAGCAGATGGATCCGGCAGGGTGTCTGTGGCTGTTCGAGTTCCCGCGACAGAGGAGGTCGATCTCGTCCTCCTTCGCGGCCAGGCACGAGCTTCAAAGATCTAACATATATACATATATATATAAAGTCCCCGGACTGTCATCCTCCGCCCCATTCGGTCGACTGATAATCCGCCACTTTACTGCCCAGCCAATGACTATTTAGTCGACTCGCTTCCTCGCCCGCCCCATTCTGCTCCCTTTGCCTCTGGTTCCCCTTCCACTCCCTTCTGCTGCTCTTCGCCACCGCCCTACTCCTGCCGCGCCCCCCTCGCCTCGCCCCTGCTTGCTCCTGCTCCCTCACGTGTCAGCGAGGCTCCTTGGTCCTGCACGCGCCCACATTGCACGTATCCAGCCTTGTGGTAACTTTACTCAATGGCATCGCCAATAGCCCGTCTCGTGCCTAATAAAAGGTGGGCTCCACAAGAGGATGTCTTACTACCTTGCTAGACGGGGTTAACTAAGTCCCCTATTCTGCAGTATAGTACTATACTTCTCTTTCTCTTTTCCTTTCCGTTTCCTCTCCTCCTTCCCTCTCTCCGTCCTCACACTTTCCCCTACCCTCTCTCTACCCCTCTTCCGAATCACTCCCTTCATCTAGTCTTCTTATAGCTCAAAGGTACCTTACTGGCGTTTCGTCGTACTTTAATTCTCCCTTCCAGGGCGTCATCTTTTCCGTCGTTCCCCTTCGTGCTCGCCTTTCATTGATCTTCTACCGTTCTTCGGCTGTGACGGCACGGCACACAGAGAAAGGAGGGCGCTCCTGAATGCATGGATTGCCTAGATACAAAGCGACCAAACTAAAGAGAAGGAAGAGAAGCCGACGAAGTCTCGGCAGCGCGCAGCGCGTCCAAATACTTGTTGTCCTTGCCAAGACGAGGTAAATCGACACGCAGCTCACCCCCGTTTGGGACGGAGGTGATGCCGTCCTGTGCTCACCCCGGGCTCCCCCCGCCTTTGCCCTTGTCGAAGCCCTATCTAACCAACAACCCAAGACTGGTTGCTATTCATCCTCCTGGCCTGATGCATCAACCTCCGTCCAATGTCCCCGTGCGAAGGGGACTCCATGTAGACTTCGACGCAGCATATAAAGAGTCCGCGCAGCACGATCGTTCTCTGGCCCACCAACTCAACCAAGGCACCGGCTACTGAACCCTGTTTTGGTACTTCTCTTAGCAGGAGCAGACCGAATGGGCCGGTAGCAAGCTGTCGAGAGATGCTTGGTTGAGGAGATGAAGCCCAATCTAGGCAGACGCTGTAGTAGCTGGAATCGTCGGCTTCGAAGCTGAAACAATTGTCCCGCTGATCAATGATGGAGTTCTGGATTAGGAAGCCAGGTGTATTTAAAGCGAGTTCATTGACGCCGGGTCGTCGAACGACAGGTGCATCCATCTCGATAGTCGATTGATGAACTCCGGCAGGCGCCCATGTTAGCCCAGCCACTTTCAACCTTGGCCCTTTCACAAATATCAAGCCATGTGGAAGCTCCTGTTGCAAGGATAGCCACATAGCCATACGGTCTGCCTTTCTGCACGCCAAAATCTGGGGCATGTCCACTTTGATCTCTTCAACGGTCATGATGCTAGACAAGGCAAGGATCGTGATCTTATCCTCTTCGCGACTCGTTGCGCGCCATTTGAGAGCATTCCAAACACCTGCAATGCGTTGTGCCCTTTTCGTCCTGCCTGGTTCCTTTTTCCCTACGGAAACCGTGCGCATGTTGCAGAAGCAACGCTTCAAATCCTTTTTGATCAGCTCCGCCATGGAGCACTTTTGCCCGGAGGATTGCTCCTTGAGCCTCGCTGATTTATAGTCATTGAAGTCGCCCGAAACGCCAGTGGAAACATGCCGGATAACGTCGTGTAATTTGGGTGCGAACAAATATGCGCCAGTCGACGTAAAACTGGACTGCTTATCCAGCAGTGTACTGAGCGACACAAGGGTATCGGAGAACTTGATCCAGGGGCCACTGTCGGCAAGGTTTCCCTCCTCATAAGTCCACGCGCGGCGCATATAACCAGAGATAGCAATACGAGCCAGAAGCTCTTCTGGCTCACAGAAGCCGGATAGCTTCTGGAGCTCTGAGTCCAGCACAACCGGGTACGGAGAAGTCGCGTACACTTGTTTCATGTTCAGAATGGCCACCTCCCGCAAACTCTCTTCCAAAGGAATACAGAGTGTGTCTATCCACAGGGGGAGTGTCCGAGATCTCATTTTCCCGGCGAAACGAAGGTATTTCGCGGTATACTTTTTCTCAACCCGAGCCTCCCAGTGGGCGTACCTGTCGTTGATGTCATCTAATCGGCGGACAAATTTCTGACCAGGTCCAGTATAAGGGTCGGGTTTCGCAAGAGCCTTCTTGTTGCCATATTCGGCGTCTATCTTATCCATCTCGGACTTTACTATTTCCTCTTCCCAGAAAAACTCCTTGAGGTTCTCATAGAGAGCTCTGAGTTGACACTGGGGTAGAGCATTGGCCCGGACATTGCCCAAGCCATCCGACCAGACATGGGATATTGCGCGAAATCTGTAATCTTTGAAAATCTGCATTACGCCAGTCAGCTCCTGGACAGCGAGGCCCATCGTCTCGGAGCCGTCTGGAAGGCGCTGTGGAGTTAGTGCGACGATGGGGATGTGACCAGCTCTGACGATCTCGTCCACTCGGGATTGAGGAGGTTGCAACATACTGCAGTGGCAGTAAGGGGTCGTATGGGCTGTGTTGTAGCTCTTTTCCTCAATCTGATTCGCATTGCAGATCAGTTTGGTGCAAGATCCATGGTGGGAACGGAGCTCTTCCCGCCGCATGTAGCTCATGAATAACAGGGTAATGTCTGCACAGAAGTTGTCCAACATGTAGCAGTCTCTTGGGCACCATCCTTGGCACCGCATCTGTGTCAAAGCAAGTGCGCGCAGTCCCCAGGCTCGGCGTGCTTTGTATCCTAGATACTGATCCAGGGCCCAATCGATCGTGGCGCCTAATACACTGATCGACAAGAGTAACTCATTTGGCAGTCCATGGAGTTCCGAATCGCAGAGTATCTCGCACATTCTGGACACTTGGTCAAGACATGGTTGAAGTTTGTCAATAGTTCCAGTCGTATCATCTCGGGGCTTCGCCTTGATGTCCTTAATAAGGCCATCGATGCATTCTGTCAGCTTAGCAGTGGTAATAAGGACAGTACCACGGGAGTCGCGCCGAATGAAGTCTGTCTGGTGGAAGCGTCCTGTGGAATGGAACATCTCGTGCAATGTACCAAAATACAACCACGTCTGTAGGAAAGGCACCAATTGATCACCTGGGTAGTAGCCAAATTGCCCGGCGAGCAGGTGTTGCAAACTGAAGCCTGATCTCTCGGGGTAGCCGATCCACGGCAGGCAGTCATAGCTGACCCAGGAGAGGCACGGGAACTCGGGGTAGGGACTGATAGCATGTGTAATCGTCGGGAAATGGTCCATCGCAGTAGCACGGCATGAGCACGGGAGGTGTAATATGGTGTTCGTCGGGAGATAGCACGGCTTAGAATGGGTTCTGGCTTATAATGCAAACTGGTAGGAGGAGCCTCACGTTGTGGCAGACAGTCAGTTCATATTTGACCAGACCAGCCTCGTTTGGCGTGCTGAGGGAGCAGTCAAGTGCTCGTGTTCGAGGGCTAGATTCGCTTGGCTGCAAAACCTTATCCTACCGCATTTGATGGGAAAGGGGGCCACCAAAGACTTCCCAAGCCTTGGAGACCATGTGGTCGCCTGCCACCATCCTCAGCTCGGAGCGAAGTGCATCCATGTTGCAGAGACAAGTGGCGTTCTCGACAAGACGAAGATGCCGGACTGTTCAGCCGCATCATGTTGCGTCCGAAGACTTGTTCATTAGAAGTACGGCACAAACCGCGCAGAGACCACATCATACCTCTGGCGTGGGTTCTATGCGAACCCCAAGCCAGGACCACAGCCTAGGCCTAATGACTCTGTAAAGTGAGCAGGAAGAACTTACAGGGCTCACAGGGCTTACATTAATTTATTGTGGCTGTCGTTTTCTGGTGAAGGTAGAGTGCATGCGCTGAAACTACGTTTCTCGTACAAATTTGTAGGGGCGGCGTAGGCAAACATAGCTAACAGTTTTTGACCCTTACGTACTCGGTACGAGGTACACTTCGTCTGCTCTACGAGTACACGAGGATGGGTTGTGCTCGAAATACGACGCTTGCACCCCGCACAAGCCCAAAATTCGAGCACGTCATCTATTAACATATGCATTGAGACATTCCCCACCTAAATGCCGAGCCCAGAGGTTGTGTCGACGCCTACTCCTGATTTCTCGAGTGTTGCTTGCTGTATAGTAGCAAGAACGTAGGAGATACGCTCAAACATATGCAGACAGCGGCTGATTACAATGCGTGGGAAAATAGAAAAGCGGCATTGAAGAATGTTTCAAGCTCGCAAGTCGCTTTTCTTTTGCTAAGGCTGAGAAACTGCCCAGAACTGAAAACCTGCTGCCTCCCTTCAAGCCCTGTTCTCAATATCTAGACTTGTTCTAATACGAGAACATGCGGCGCAGTGAGTCACGACCTGAATATCCGCCCGTATTCCCTTAACCGCCACTGCATGTGCCTGAAGATGATTCGACTAGTCTTGACTTCCGCAAGTCGCAAAGAGATTTCCATAACCCAGCCGGGGGTGAACTTCCAGGTGAGATAATAGTCGGGAGGAGACGCGCAATCGTCCCCAAGTTCTGCCATTTCTTAAAGATTTCCTGATCATACTTTAGTTCACCGTAGGGCTAATGATCTTGTCTATCTTCTTGAAATCCAGACAGTTCACATTGGTGATCGTTTTGCAGCTCCGCGGTCACTATCGCAACTTGGCGGTGGTGATCCCCTGGCAGTAGCCTCGTCGGCGACAGTCTACATAGATCGCAGGATCTACACAAGATAATATGTCTTAGGACTTAGCCATCCATATCAGAAGTGAGAGACGAGCATCGAATCTTCCGTGGAAATGACGGTCTCGAGACCATTGTCACCCCACAGTGCCCCCGGTGCTCCGGTGCACCGGCGCCCCGGATTATGATCTTCTCCTCTCTCTAACTCGATATCATCCTCCATTGGCTGACCTCCGCCCTACTGCTCCCCAGTGCTGTTACCGTTCCCTACCGACCAGGCCGAGGTTGACAATCAACTACCAACTGGCCAAAGCAGGCATTCATTGTCATGTACCTCGACTCGACATCCTCGGACCTGGCGCACTCTACTAACTAGTACGGCCACAGTTCAAAGTGGCAACCATCGCTAGATCTCATGTTCGAGACATGTTTTCAATGCAGAAAATCTAAGGCGAGGAAGTCAAAAGTACCATCTGAACAACACGTGCTGATTCTCGTGGTTTTCTCAAGATTCAATAGCATTTGTTTGAGCAAGGGTTACGCTCGAACATGGTGGCCACTCCGACGCTCCTAATTGCTGGGGGCTTCGGCGTCGCGACTCATGTCTTCTATTTCCATGGCCGTGAACGCCACCTCCATCCCCAGCGATACCTACAAGCCTGTTTCATCCTCTTCCTCGTGAGCACAGCCGCCATCAATTATGCCAGAGATACCGCTACCCTGACATTTGCCATGCAAGAGGCGGGGAAGATTCTGGGCTCGTACATTGCTGGGATCTACCTCAGCTTGGTCATATTCAGACTGTTTCTGAACCCTCTGAACAAATTTCCGGGTCGTCCTCTCTCAAGGCTCAGTGCTCTTGATCACAGCTTCCACATCGGCAAAGACAGAGACATGTTCCTAAAGCTGTACCAATCTCACAAAGAATTGGGCAAGTTTGTGCGAACGGGGCCACACGATCTATCTGTCACCCATCCAGATGTCGTCCGTGTGGCATTATCGGCTCAGGCTGTCTGCGGAAAGGCGCCGTGGTACGAAGTGGAATCGCCTGCATACTCTCTACAATCCACGCGGGTGCGCTCGCAACATGACAAGCGTCGCCGGATCTGGAGCCCTGCATTCAGCGACAAGGCATTGCGAGGGTATGAAATGAGAGTTCACAGATACAACGAATGCCTCATGCTACACATTGACTCATTCTCTGGTAAGCATATGCGCTGTTGAGAGACCTTCGGCAATGTGAGCGCTGATCCAAATTTGTAGGACAACCGATCGATATGTCCAAGTGGTTCAACTACTGGAGCTTCGATGTCATGGGTGACCTGGCGTTTGGAAAGTCATTCAACATGATGGAATCCGCAGGAGAACATTGGGCGATCAAACTCTTGAACACTTCCCAAGATGACCTTGGACTTGGTTTGCCACCCTGGATCGGTCGCCTCTGCTGGCACATTGCTCCACTGAGAGCAGTGTATGATCGGTTTCACAGATTCTGTGCCTCTGAGATGGAAGAACGCATTCTCTTACAGGGGAAGCAACTGAACCCCGACATTACACATTATCTTATCGAAGACTTGAATGCGAAAGATGCCGAGGGACAAAAGACAGCCCTGCCACTGCTCCATCTCGACAGCAAGCTAATCATTGTCGCTGGAAGTGACACGACAGCCGCAACGTTGACCTTCTTATTTTATCACCTTGCCATCGAACCAGGTCTAATCTCACGCCTTAGGGAAGAGGTAGAGACACTAGTCGGCGATGCTAGCAAAGTCGAACATCAGCACCTTCAGTCTGCACCGCTTCTTAACGCTTGTATCAACGAAACCCTCAGACTACATCCTCCTGTGCCAAGTGGGCTCTATCGAAAGACCCCTCCCGAGGGAGTCTACATTGGTGATGAGTGGATTCCTGGAAACACGACGATTCAAATACATCTGTATTCTATGGCTCGTGGTAAGTCTCAATAACTCCACTTGCTCTCTCTCATAATCCGCCACCACAGGATAAACGTTGAAAGGTTGACTGACTATTTGTTTGCTGCAGACGAGTCCAATTTTGCAATGGCAGAGCAATTCATTCCCGAAAGGTTTTACTCCCAGCCCGAGCTTGTCAAGAACAAAGACGCATTTGCCCCGTTTTCGATTGGTCCATACGGCTGTATAGGCAAGAATCTAGCCTACATGGAGATACGATTGTTGACCGCTCAGCTGATCACAAAATTCGACGTGGCCCTGGCACCAGGCGAGCATGGTACAGCTCTTTTGAACTCTGTTGATCATTTCACCATTGGCTTGAAGCCGATCAACATGATATTCACACCAAGAACGTTGGGCACGCGGTAGAGATAGAAATGATCATTCAGCCAGACTCTAGCGGTCTGCCCCCCGCTAGAGTATTCGCAGTATCCATGTAGTCCTCGGCTGGACTCGGCGAGAGCGAGATGTTGTCACATTATCTGCCGGAGCTTGACAGCCTCATAAACGCTTCTCGGTCAACTTCCACAGGTTTTTCGTATGATACTACCAAGATATTCAGGTGCCCTTGAGCGGGGTGAGCACAGCCGTGAAGAATGTGCAGGCACCCATAATATGGCCTCCGGATTCCCAGTTTTGGGCGTCTCACAATTATGGCCCGTCGAGAAGCTGTCGAAGGTGCTCGATATCGGTACTGGAACAGGAAAATGGGCAGCCCAGGCAATCGTGACAGCAACTGATATTCGAACTGTCCGAACCAACAGTTTCTACTTCACTGGAGGCTTAAATGACCAATTCCGGTCTTTGTTCCGATAACTTTCCGACATGACTGCGGTGCTCCTTCCCCTCGTAACGACGTTCAGGACTATGATCCACTCCTCAGAATCAGGAGCAAGCAGGAGGAAGGGCGACGCCGTCTAGTGTAAAGATGTCAGGAACTTGCAAAGTTTCAATAGAGGACGGGACGTGGATAGAGCAAGGGGAATCCTTCCTCTTCGCCTTCTCTCATCGAGAGTTTGCCCCGAAAATCAACACCGGAATTACTGGTGATCCATTTGTCAGCTGTGATCCGGGGCCCCGCGCCACCAGGGCATCACGCGAGGCTAAGGTCAGCCAAGTCAGTGGGGTATGGAGAAGCCGCACAGACGACCATCTCATCAGGTGCACTGGGCCTTCTTTCCGCACTTGCAGTAGCATCTTACTTGTGTCCTCCCTTCCAAGCAGCGTGCGATCCAAACTGCTTCTGCGTTGAGTCTACGCAGACCGATAGTACGCGAATGAAATCGTTCACGTCGTCCCAGACAGAGACGTGGAGGAGGCCCCCCCTGGGATCAGGTACGAACCTGTCGCAACGCCAACAATCATCACGAAAGCGGGGTCGCTATGTATTGCACGCATGCGAAAGGTGTAAAAGGCAGAAAATTCGTTGCAACGGCGAACAGCCGTGCGATAAATGCAGAGTAAAACGGCCGAATGAATGTTCCTACAGACAGCGGCTGTATATCAACAGCGAGCAGCAGCAGCAGCAGCCGCCGCCGCGCTTCGACACAGCCGGCGAGAATAGCCATCTTGAGGATAGAGATGAAGGCGTTGCCAATGGTGTTGGACTTCCAGGCGCATGGTGAGTAGGTCTATGGAAGCTCGATCAGCTTTCCTTTTATCAAATTCACTCGCTACCACCCCCTTTATCATTGACTCCAACCATCTGAACCATTTAGGAATCTCGAGTCATTTACACGCCTGGAAAACTTGCTGCAGTCGCAGTCGGCAAAACTAGATCAGCTCCTAGAGAGATCTGTGGGATCGCGGCACGCTGATGGATTACCTACACGCAAACCAAGCGAGAGCCATATCGAGCAAGCGGAACCGACCTTCAATCTCATCAAACCGGCACAAGATTACGACAGACGCTGCAATTCGAGCGCTGTTGATTCGGATGAGATTACTGATGCTCAAGTGCGGTCGCCAAAGGCACCTCTACCATTGTACTGCGGCCCATCCAGTTCTTCTTTCTGCATCAACATCGTGGGTGTGAGTCTGAACCAAACATACGGGCCAACGACCCGCGAGCAGGTAATTTTAGAACGTGGGACTGTCTCCATATTGAATGGTGATACTGTCATTGACCACGACGAGTGTCCCGAGGAGGATCCACCAGAGCTGAGCTTGCGGCCTCCCTTGATCTCCGTCGCAATGAACCGACATGACGAGTCTTTACATCTCCTTCAAGAGTTGAACTTGGACCAAGCTCTCCGCCTGGTACTTGCCTACGATGACCTACTGGGTACGATGCATCCGGTTCTGAGTAAAGGTGACTTGTTGCGGAACACCACCGAGCTGTATGCGATCATGTCAGCCCCATCCACTGGGACGGTTTCCAACTTTCAACTAGATCGGAGTGACGTGGGCATCATAAAGATGGTGCTTGCGATTGTGCTGGTCATGGAAGGGTTGGACAACCATGAGTTGGCTTCCAAACTGTTCAAGAGCTTGCAGCGGGATGTGGAAGCGAAGATCTGGGCCACAGCGACAGAAGTCAAAGATCTGCATCTCCTAATCTTAGTTGTACGTCCCCCCTGCCTCGCCGGTCGCGTAGAGTCTAACCACACTGTAGGCAATTTTTCATTTCGTCAAAGGGAATTGGCGACTCGCGTGGAGAGTGACAAACAACCTAGTACGCATGGCTCTCGAACTTGGACTGAACCTTCAAAAAGTCGTTGTTCGCACATTCGCGGATCCCGAAAAGCGTATCAACGTGGTCAATACGTTCTGGACAATTTTTGTACTCGACCGACAGATGAGCTACGCCTTGGGGCTACCAAAGAGTCTTCAAGACGCGGATGTTGACAATGGTCTTCTACTACCTGTGAGCGGTGCGATCGCCTGTATTTTGAAAACCCTGTATTGACACAATTCGCAGTATAACGAGCCTTACCTGAATGCCATGGTAGAGTATTGCCACCTTGGCTCCAAAGCATGCGACTCGCTCTCAGAAGCCCTAAGCGGCCAGCCACATGGGACCGCTGAATGGCAGGAGTCCTTCGAGTACTTCCGCAGTCGTCTCGATCAGTGGCAGAGGAATAACATTGATGGAGATATCCGGGCCACCGAGGACATCTCTAGCAGCAGGAGGATCCGCCATACACGTTCTGTGCTCTACCTACGAGCTAATCAACTGCGTCTCCTAATGCTGCGTCCCGTCCTTTGTGGTTCCAACATCAGTCTGAGAGTGGACGACCAGCATTGAAATACGGCTGTGGGCATTGCCTGCGACACGGTACAAGTTGTGGCAGATTTGGAAAGCACAAGTGATCTATACCAGCTTCACCAGACACAGTACAACTACTTTCTTGTGACGGCCCTAGGTGTGCTACTTCTTCTGGGGCTGGCTCAAGATCCGCAGTCAAGCTCTCCTTCAGACATGTTGAACAACGCACCACAAATCGGACCGGCCACGCATGACAAGGCGCGCGAGGCCGCGATCACGGCGCTTCGCCTTCTCAATTCTACTACGACTCACTCGGCTGCGTCGAAACGCCTGTGGCTAAGAGCGTATTCAATGTGCCTTCGCCTTGGGGTCATTCCTGACGATCACACTGCCCGGTCTAGTTGCACAGTCTCTAATTTCTGTTTGCCAAATGCTACTAATAGCGTGGTCGACTTCTCCAACACGGCCTTTCCGGAGCTTGGGGATGGACTGGAAGATCTTCATGTGTCTTGGAAGGGGCTCACCCCTAATGTCGGCTGGCTGCTCCCTGAGTTCCAGGCCATTTGAAAGCCGAAATCATCTCTGGCAGAGCTTGGAGAGGGTGGATGGCAATCGACAGCTCCCTGGCTTTCTTATTTACTTTGACCATTGAACAAATTCCACCGCCGTCTTCGACTCAAGGATAATTCACCCCTTCGCTCTCAGCGGAACATTCACCCCTATTCTATGCAAGTCATCTGCGGTCACGCAGCGGCCTCTGCCACAGCTGCTCCTGCACTTGCATGAGCAGTCTGCGTCGGTCCGACCTGGCGGGCGAGATTTCCCCCATACTTCATGATTGGGCTTTCGAGGAATCGATCCCAGTGGTGGATGTTGAGAGTGAGCTGCCGTGACAGGGATGCCTCATAAGTTCCGCGGTCGATGACTTCTTTCTCATACCCGTTGATTGCAGCTGCCTGCGTCTCTTCACCGGCAATAATTTTGTCCACCGCGGTAACGAAATTGGTGCAATCTACCGTTGCATTGTTCATCCCTTGTCCACGATCTGGGAAAACATGTCAGTCAGTCCACTTTGACCGCCTCGCCACCAGGAATGGTAGGACATGAGACATACGGAAAGAAATGGCGTGCGCTGCATCCCCGGCCAACGTCACTTGACCGCCGTGGTTATCCCATGGAGTGGGCACCCAGATCTTGATAGTGTCATTGGGGACATCCTGATCCTCCGGCATCCACGCCAGAGCCGATCGTCTCGGTTCCGCAAAGTCATCGGCAAAGGACTTGAGAACGCGAAGACGTTCGGCATTGCTCTGGCCCTTGTATGGCATCCCTGGAAGCTCTCTTGGCCATGTTACCACATAATGGAATGTCCAGGTCGAGTAATCGTCCTTGTCCACGACGGTTCGATCTGGAGAATGGGGTGGCCAAAGTCAGTACGTGAGCAAGATATCGAACTGGCGGATGTCGTCTTACAGAGCATGATGAAGAAGATTCCCTTCGGGTGGACCCCATAATCCACATGCGGCGCCATTGTCTCGGCAATGTATTTTCCCTGTTCGTGCGTGTATGACACACTCAGGTTAGCCATATCATATTCCGGGTATGACTCGGGTTCGGCCAGCTCTTTCAGCAACAGACGTCTCACAAAGGACTGCCCGCCATCTGCCCCGACAATGATGCAAGCGGCCTCGGTTGTTCCGTCATTGAAATGAGCAATAGCACCCTTCGGAGTATACTCGATGTCCACAAGCTCATGGTTGTACTGTTTGTTTTTTTGGTTGAATCGTCAGTTCACTTTTTTTCTCTTCCCCGAACATGGTGCATAAGAACGCCCAACCCACCTTAACGTCGAGTCCGTCAAGCAACAGCTTTCTCAGCCCGGCCCTACTGACCCGGATTGCATGAGGAGAGTTCACCTTCTTCAGAACCTCTCCTGTCGCCGCATTCCTCAGCACCAGCTCTTCGGTGTCGGTCGCGCGATAAAAGGGTCTGGCCTGTGCCTCGTGCACGCGGGCCTGCAGCGCCTCAGAAAGCAGGTGCGGATAGTATTTGAATGACCAGAACATGGTCATGCTCCAGTCCCGATGACGAAAGGCGGGATTGATCTTGTCGTGGATGCTGAAGGAGATCCCCCTCTAGAAAAGGAAGTGAGCTGCCGTTCCAAAAGAAGGAAAAGAAGGAGGGGAGCGACGCTTTTCTGTGTCCAGTACCTTTTTCAGCCCTTGGGCAATGAACAGCCCTGTGCATCCTGAGCCGATGATGATGACATGCATTCTTTTCTCATCCGGGGTAGTCTGGGAAGCCATCATGTTGTTGGTGCGTCCGTGACGGTGATTGTGATTGTGGTTTTGAAATAACAAACGTTTGTACTCGATCTAAAGTGATCGATATTCCTTGTTCTCCCACAGAAATCCGAGACTATCTCTTCTTCCACCACACATATATATAGAGCCATCATCTTCAATATCGGTGCTCCATGCTCGGTCCCAGCCATTATGCCTCCGTAGTTCCAAACGGGTTTCCGATTTCCCTCTCACTCTCCCGCACCTCTCGTCTCCAGACTGCCGCTCCACGCCCATGAATGCGTGTCACCGGGCCCAAAGCCGCAATTTTCTCTGTTATATAAGCACATGTCCGCCAGAAGAGGAAGAAAGAATCGGAATCGGAATGCGCACCGGGCTTTGAAGGGAACCTATACGATCCTCGCCGTCAATGTCGATCCAATCGGCTCAAAGCCGATACCACCACCCCCCCAGCCCATCACCCCCATCCCCAGGCGACCCCGTGTTTTTTTCCCACCCGCCCTAACTACGTTCCGAGTTATCGGATCTAGCAGAAGTCGGGAACGGTAGAGCTGACAAATGGAAAGAGTCCCATACACAGAGAGTTGTCCACGCCGAATTTGGGCCACTACTTGCGGTGATTCGCATGCTGTTGTTTTGTTTTTCTGGCCGAGATCTGCGGACTAATGATACTGCTGAGTTCTATGGTCGGGACTACGGGTCTGAAAGCATCGGAATGGTTTCCCTGGCGCGTGATCACTGCAATGACAGAGATCCGTAGCGTACCTTGGGCACTTCTTTCGCGGCATTGAGGTTCCGCTGAAGAACAACAGCCTGGTAGATTAGCATATCGTGGGGATATAATTATGGCTCGGTCCGGGGAATAGGTTGACCTTTTGGTCTGGAATTCCGGTGTACTTATAAAGCAGAGGGGACGACCCTTTTGCTTCTGTTGGTGCTGCCCCTTTTCGCGAAAACATGTTCGGACAACTTCTATCGAGAACGGTCTGGGACGAGACTTCAACGATGTTGGCCAGGGAGATCTCGAACGGGGCCACTCTTCAGGCATTATTTGTCAGGGCTGGAGTAGCGGTGTTCCTCTATGTATGCTCTGCTCTATTATATTTCTTGTCCTACCTTTAGGCTTTCATGTTTTTGGAAACAGTGGATGCATTTTCGGAACTAGGCGTGAGCCTCGCCTTCGGAACGTGCTTGCTGATTTGGGAGAACGCACAGCTGTTCGGTGCCATCATCTATCGTCTCTACTTCCACCCTCTTGCAACTTACCCCGGCCCCCTGCTGGCGAGAGTCACCCATTGGTATGGAGTTTATCATGCATCGAAGGGCGACAACCACTTGAATGTTTACCGGCTTCGTAAGAAATATGGTAAAAAATTGATCTAATATCTCCCCGAAAAAAGTGGTGTAGTCAATTAACACTTCATCTATTTACTGACCGACTAACCAGGTGAAATTGTACGGATAGCACCAAATCTGGTCACTATCAACAACGCACAAGCAATCAAAGGTGGGAAAAGCGGGCACATCTCCCCTCCCCTCGTCTATCCCTGCCCAAAAGTTTCTGACGAGAGACGAAAGCTAATTCTTGGTCAATCGATTATTAGACATCTACGGTGTCAACAGAAACGTGCAAAAAGGGAGCTTGTACAAGGCGTCGGCGAAACTCACGGGGTTTCCCAACAGCTTCAGCGCCATCGATCGACAGCTGCATGCTCACAGAAGGCGGGTTCTGGCCCCTGCCTTTACCGACGCCGCGCTGTTGTCAATGGAAGCTCATATCCTGCATCACATCCGGCGGTTTTTCAACGTAGGCATCCTCGGGGGTGGCAACTCGGAAACAACGTCGACACCGGTCGCCGAGCCACGCCGAGATCCTGGCTTGGTGGTCGATGTGGACATGAGTCTCTGGGGGAATTACCTCACCTTCGATGTCATGGGCGATTTGGCTTTTGCAACTCATTTCGATATGCTTGGAGGCAAAGGGAGTCGAGCACTGCCCGAGATGGTGGATTCGGCTCTGCATGGCCAACTGATCGTGGGTCTCTCTCCCCAAGTTTCATTCTTTCGTTTGGCATGTGCCTTTCTCTCTCATCGCAAGTCGCATGTCCCTATTTTGCTCCCTGAAACGCCGTTCTCCGGACTTTTTGACCGTTGACAAAACCCTTTGCACTAGGCTGGCTCAAGCCCGACCGTTCTCAACTGGAACCTGCTTCCTCTGCTGTTCCCCAAGATATACGGCATGAGCAAGTACCTCAAGGGGTTTGCGGGAGAGCAAGTTTCAGATCGCCTCACGCGCGAAACCGAAAAGAAAGATTTCTTGTACTATATTCTGCGAGCCAAAAATCCAGATGGGACCCCGGCGAAATTGTCTCCAACGGACCTTGGATCGGAAGCGGTTGCATTAATCATCGGCGGTAAGTTTCTGAAGAGGGTCACACACAGGTGGTCGACATAATAGTGTGCATCTGACAGATGAGCAAACATTTGCAGGGTCCGACACCACCGCGACACAAATCGCGGCCAATTTCTTCTACCTCACACACAACAAGGACAAACTGGACAAACTATGCTCGGAGATCCGCTCCTCGTTCTCCTCGGTGGAAGAGATCAAGTTCGGACCCAAATTGGAGAGCTGCCGTTACTTGAAAGCCACGATTGAAGAGACCCTGCGCTTCAGCCCCAGCCTTCCTGGTGTTTTGCTCGCGAAGTCCTCCCAGGAGGTCTCATGGTTGATCAGCGATACTTCTTCCCACCGGGAGTCGAAGTCTCGGTGCCCGTGTACGCTCTCCACCACAATGCCCAACACTTTCCGGATCCGGATGTGTGGAAACCGGAGCGCTGGCTACCCGACGAGGCAGGTGAGGAAGCAGTGAAGAAAGGTTACGAAGCATTCACGCCTTTCTCCTATGGTTCAAGGCAATGCATTGGAAAGCGGTTGGCATACATCGAACTGTGGATCACGGTTGCGAGAGCCGTCTACCTCTTCGACATGGAGTTTGTAGGTGGAGGGAGGGAGGACAGGCTGGCGAGTGCCAGTACTGCTGAATTTAAGATGCTTGATCATCTAGCCGCGGCGAGGCATGGGCCGGTGATTCGGTTTCGGATGAGGGAAAATAAGTGATGGGAATGCAGTAGAGTCCATGAGGAGGGTGAGCACTTGTCTGAGCAGGCTAAGCGGCTCACGATGAGGCCAGGCCGAAGTCAAGCCACATCGCCTGATGCCCGAGTATCCTAAAGCGGCAGGCCACAGCACAAACGGGTGCCAAGACAAGGTGCTTTGTCGTCGCTGAATACCTGACTACTTTGTTCCCTGCTGTAACACACGGAGACTCGGGGTGAGGACGATCTTGCAATGTGCTCACCGCCACCCTTGGCCAGTGCGAGGCGGGCCAGGGATGACCCGTGACGCTCCCGCAGCCGAAAGCCCTTGGCGTCGACGGTGCCCAGGCGGTCCGGTGACTAACAAAAGGCATTATGTGGATGGATGGTGCATGTAGTTGATTCAGCTCCAAGAACTTCGAGCCTGATCGTGACCTAAGAAGATTCCAGGCTTCACCGCACAGGATTGATTCCCAGAATGTCGGCCAATCGCTCGGATACCCGAAGCCCTGAGGATCAGGCCTTGTCAAAGAGACCCAGAGAACAGTTTGTCGCCGTCGCACTGTGAGCAGCTTTAATATCTATCGAACGGCTCAGACATGAAGAAGTAATTAATTCACAGCCTAATTGCCGGGTTGTGTTTTCTGGAAGCGGTGATAATGATGGGACCGAGTCGTATTTTTCCTGCCCCCAATATCCGCCTGGTCCAGCTCTTCCACAGACTATCAGCTCTGCTCGTATTTGGTGCCCGGCATGCTTGAAGCGACGCCTTCGTCTCCAGAGTCGATGCAGGCCTGCCCAAGCCGCCTGGACGGTGACTCCGTATTAAATGTCATCCATGGTCTTCTCAAGATTTCAAAACTCCCTTGTCTTCGAGATTCTCAGGCCTGCGAGATTTCTTCAGCACTCTGTCGAGACGATTGCCCAATGCAAAGACGAAGCAAGCACGAATCCAAGCACGAACTGATAACGACCCAATAACGGCTCGGCTCGTCCGACGATGTCGCAGTCCAGAGAGCAACCGCTGCCAATAGGCAGGGATGACCGCCCTCTTGCTGGGGGAGAAATGCCCCATAAGGCTGGGATCAAGGGCACTTCCATGAGCGATCAACCGAATCGGCACAGTCCATCGCAAAACTATGTCGTGGCAAGGGAGCTTCGGCGTTCAATACTCGCATTCCTGTGGAACTGTGCCCTGGTCTTTGCTCCCATGGCGTTCATCGGCAAGCAAGAGCATTCCAATGTCGTGAAAGGTTTCACTAATCAATCAGTTGTCCAGGCCTGGGAATTGCCTCAGCCATACTCGACGGAAAACACGAGTCATCCACGGGAAGGAACGTCCAAGATGCGTTGTTGTTGTCCCCGACGATTTTCCCCATCGTTTTTGCTGCCCTGGTGGGCAATTTCATGAAGGTCCTGGCACTGTATGGGAGCCAGTCCGGTCTTGAGATGAAGGTGAGCTGCTCAAAGTGTTTCTACGAGGAATGGCCTGCCAGCCAGCTGATGCGTATCATGGCGCGCGCAGATGTTGGAGCATCTGGTTGGAGCCCAGTCGCTGTTTTCTGCGATACAGAGACATGTGATGCTTCGACACTTTGGCCTCATCAGCGTCTGCGTGACTTCCCTCTGGCTCCTCTCGCCGCTCGGTGGTCAAGCATTACTGAGGCTCCTCTCCACCACTCCGGCGGAACAAACACTGGACAATAGCTTCTTTTATCTGCATCCGTCAGCTTATCTATCGATGGCGGGCTTAACAGGAGTCTCATCACTACAAAGTAGTCTTGACACTGTCAAGACAGCATATCTTTCAAGCCTCGTCACACCGATAAGCGTCCAAGGCTCTCCCAGAGATCTATGGGGCAATGTCAAGATCCCCTTGGTGGTCCTGCCAACAGGCCAGCCTTCCAACACGGGCGAATGGATCGACGTCGAGGCAGGAAACACGACCTATTCGAATCTCATCGGTATCCCGGTCGACGGCCTAATGGAGGACGTCGAATCAACGTTCTTCATGGGGTCCTTGCAAATGTTGTTCAACTGCTCCTCCAATACTCGGACGACATTTGGAGACTTTGCAAATACTACGGAATTATTATGGCCATTTGTGAACAGCTCCTACTACTCTTGGTTGTATTCCTCGCCCGATTTTACCAGCACCATCAATGCCTCGACTTCGTTCTTCTGTGTCACGAATTCGTCCATGTACCGATTCTTCGACGACGTCTTCAGCCCCTTGACCACTCACTTCGGTTCACAAGACTTCGCCAATATCAGTCTCGCCACATGTTCAATGTCTCTCCTGGCGACCGAGTCAAAGGTCCTGTGTAGCGGCAAGGACTGTGCGGTAACGGCAATGCGCGTTCTTGGAGGCCCCGAGAAATCGTCGCTATACCAGAGTGACACGAGCTACCGCGACTATCTGGTTAGTGCCTTTAGGCTCACGGCCGTCCAACAATGGTGGACCTCAATGGGAAATTCACTTCATATCGGCGAGAACTCTCAGACAGAACTCTTTATCTCCAACCCATCGAACGTCCTCGATGGCGTATATTCGGAGCTATGGAAGGTGGACCTGGAAGATCTGTCCATCCGGCTGAGCCAGGTTTACAATACCTTTTTGTATGCGGCTTCGACACAAGCCTTTGTGAGTGGCCTCCAAACCACCTCGAATCAGGCAAATGTTAGCGGGACGGTCGTCCGAGGTACTGGGACAGTATACGTCTGCCATATTCACTGGCTGGTCATTGCTCTGGTCATTTCTGCCGCCCTCGAAGCACTGGCTATTGCCAGTACGGTGCTGGCGTGGATGACTCGCGTTCCTGACGTCTTTGGCTATGTAAGCTCCCTGACGATCGATAATCCTCATTGCATTAGTAGAGGAATCAGGGCGAGTACAGCCTTGAACGGCCTGCAACGAGCGAGACAATTTGGGAACGTGGTGTTCAGGGTTGGCGATGTGAAGGGCGGTGCGGAATTTGGACACATTGCTTTCCTGCCCGTGTTAACCGGCGACAGAGCCGGTGAGGTAGAAGAGGCATACAACATGAAGCAGATAGGGAGAGACAAAGTGGCAGCGGAGTCTAATACCGTGCTCTCGACAGCGGTGGATGATGTAAGAGATGTAAGGCTGAGGCGCTACTATGATTGAACTCGACAAAATCTTTATTTGCGTTGGAAAGAGAAAGGGAGCGGAAAGGCGGTGGAGAGCCGAGAAGGAGAAAAGAGGTGCAAACGGTTGCGGTCGCCAGTTTTGTGGAAAGGTCCAGGGATGAAGGTTGAGTGCGAAGGCGAGCAAGTGGCGGGGTGTGAGGGTGGTGAGATTTGAAGCGGCGCTGCCTCTAAGACGTCGCACATGAGCTTTAGGCAGATTTTCCTCCGTACGGAGGGAGGACGATGACGATGTTGTGCCAACAAACCAGAGCGCCATGTGTCAAAGCCGCGTCTTTTCAGCAAACATGGTGTGGCATTGGCTAAAAGGCCTCGCCGTCCGCAACTTGACAGCCCCGTTCTTAGATGCTGTCAACGTGCTACAGATCCGTTCGCAGCGTATCCATAGCGGTGATTATTAAGGCTACTTTGCATCCTGACAGCAGCGATCTCGTCGGGACGTCCACTCAAGACTGCGCGAGCTTCTTGCTCGGAGCTCTCCAGCAGCATGTGGTCGTGTTGATGGGGGAGCGATTGGAAGACCAAGCCCAAAGGCACGATTCCCAGTGGGAAACTTCGATCCTTTGGTTCCTCTTCGCGGCTTGGTTGATGAGTCGAAGCAACATGAGACAAGGCTCCAAGGATGCTTCCGTCATCCTTTTCAGCGATCGACTCGCTGTACACGGGTGTTTGATGGGGTTACAGATGTGGGACAAAATGGCTGCCAGGCTGCAAAAATTTATTCTTTTCGAAGAAATGGAGCCCGCTGGGTCGTTTTGCTTCTCTGATACCATGCCGGCAGGTGCAAATACCGTGAAGTGAGGGCTGAGTCCAATCCTATCTGTCGGTATCATAACTATGGTGAAAAACCGTTGGAGAAAGGGATAAGAAGATCTGGACACTGATGTCGAAGCCGTAGGGGGTGCCCAGATTGACAGAAGTAGATAGCCTTTGCCGTTTCGGCGGGGCCTCATTTCGCATCCGTCCGGCTCCGTCAAAGCAGCTGGATCGTCTGCTCCTTCAATTCACCTTTATTCAGCATATCCACGACTTCACCATCCATGATGCCATGAACGTAGCACTCGCCCAGGAACTTGAAGCGACCATCTGCCGCTGGGCTCAACACATACGGTGTTTTCCCGCCGAACAAGACTGTGACGGTGTCCCAAGCCTGCAAACGTTCGGACCCTATGCCAAAGTATCCCCGTGTCGTCATGAAAAACCGGCGATAGTGACACGCCTGGTTTGCAGCCAAGAGAAAGTCGGAACGACTGCCTCCCTCTGCGTATTGCTGCATCTTGGCTTTCACCGTCTGCACACTGCGCCCCAGATCGAGGACCTGGAATCTAGTGTTCCATCCCTTTTCGTTCTTGTCGTGCGCGAGGCTGGCACTTTCGAAGGCCTTGAGTCGATAGGCCCGGAAGTCGCGGCGGAATTGCTCCATGTCCGCGTGTTCGACCTTGTCATTCATCTGCGGGAAGCGCCGGCCAGACGTCAAAGTCAGGGCGAAAGCGTCGAGACGCGCGCCCAGAGAGCGCGAATAAGGAGAGCGGTCATCAAGATGTTTGTACATCGCCCAGGTGCCTTCAACGGGGCACATTTTCAAAGGCAGCCAGCCGTCAAGTTCGGACTGGAAGTCTCGGGTGTCCATCGTCTCGGAGCGCCAGACGATCTCATCGAAGAGCACGCCCGATGCCGAAAGCACCTTCCTGTCCAAGCTGACTTGTATGGCGGGCAACAAGCCTGCCGAAGCTTTAAAAATCGAGTACGAAGTATGGCCCAGCTTGGCCATGTGATTGTCAAGATTCCAGCGGGGTGCCCAGGTCGGGATGTTGCTGTCGTCGAAAAACCTGTTCTTCACGTGGTGCACTACGTGTGAGAGAATCCGCAGATCCTTGGTCACGGAGACCACTTTGGGGACCAAATCCGCGTAGACCTGTTCGTAAGTCACACCCCCATACTTTGGCTCAATGATCGGCTTGCCATCCATCATAGCTTTAGGATGACCTAGAAAGGCGTAAATGTAGTCAACTTCTCGTGTTGATCTGCGGAACCACGAGCATTCGAGGACTTCCAGAAAATCCATCTCCTCCCGCATCTTGCGGTCGTCGTCTTGGGTGAACACTGGAGGGACTCCTCGCGCGTGGTTCTCAAAGACCGCATACGTGACCCACGCGCGTCGGTAAGCAGCCAGGGATAAATTGAGGGATTGGTCCAGCAATCTCCCAGGGCCTTCGATCCACATCAAGAAATTGTCCATGCTTTCCCATGAGATGGAGTTGTCTCCACAGAGCATGACGGCGCTGCGAGCCAGGCCCAGTTCCTGTGCCGTCCATACTCTGTGAAACCAGCCGCGGTGGTCGAAAAATTCCTTCACTGATCCCCAGGGGTATGCTTCGTCAAAAGCTAGAACCTGGTCTGGAGTGACCTGGGGGTTCACGCCGACGCCAAAGAGGGTGTTAATCGCGGCGATGATCTGAAAGGCCGCTATTGAGTGCTGGTCTTTCTGCCCAAGCCAGACGAGCACGTGGTCCGCATTGCGGTACACCGATCCCATTAACTTGACCTGAGCGGTCCGCTCTAGATCGTCAGTTTGGTCGATGCAGACGAAGTCAGCCCATACCAGGCGCATTGTTTTGGGCTGACGGATCCTCTGGAGCGCATCTCGAAGATTTATCCCGACCGGAGAAGCGGCGCCATGGAGGAGTATATTCTCTTTAACTGCCTGGTCGCCCCAGAAATACGAGATGGCCTCATATTTCGGGGCGTGCCGGACGTCGACTTCGGTGAGCGTGCATGTTATAGGCTCGGTTTCTGATCCGGGATGAAGCTGCAGGAGGCGAATAGAGTGTTCGGTAAGGAGCTCTTCGTACGGAAACGGCTTGCGCTTTGACCCTAAACCAGCAGATGACCGGTTGGCGGGTGGACTGGAGGACAGCACATGGCTGACCGACGGGAACACAGTTCTGGCTTCCTTGCTGATCGGTGGGAGAGCTTGTCTGGAAGGTCCTGCGGTATCACTCAGCCTCCGACTCGGATGTTCTGCGGTGGGAGCCCCCGGCCCAGTGTAAGCTTCGCGATCAGACCTGGCGGGACGACTGTGTTGGCTGGAGAAGATCCAGCGCCTGCCTGCCCATAGTGTCCCCACGACAATTCCGATGTAGAGAATCACAAAATGTGGCCCCATCAGCTGTAGACTACGCAACAAGCCAGCTGGCGCAGATTGTATTTCTTCCCTACCGGAGAACCAGAAAAGGGAGACAAGTACCGGAGTGAGCAAGAAATGAGTTTTGCGTAACAGGAAAAAATAACCGCTGAGGCTGAAAAGCATAGGATAACAATGGCGGCGAGGAGTCTCTTAACGGGGCAAAGGAAAAGCAGGAGAATTGAGAGGACACACCAGGCGATTGAATACACTCCAGCCTGACGACGGGCCATTGCGATCTCCAGAGAGATAGAACGTTACCCGTTGGACAGGTATATAGGGAAAGCAGAGAGATGCCTAGGAGCCAGGCAGATGAGTTCGTTGACCGGATATACTGTACCGTGCAGCCCACTGTAGAAGCAATTCGAGAGCTCGTGTTCGGATTATTCAGCTCTGCTTCTCCAGGCACCGCCGCGCCAAGGCGGCTTTGGCGGTAACACGAGCCCTAGCAGGTTAGTTACTAGCATGGTTGTGAGGCATTCGAATTCTAAGGCAACCATCTCGGGGATGGTGTTGGGTTCGAATACGAGGACGGAGGGGGCCTGCATGGGAGTATTGGAAGTGTGGAAATCTTGTTCCGTATGTCCAATGCGATTCATGTGAGTCTCATCACCGGTGCATGGGCGGCAATGACAATGGCGGTGGCAGAGGCAGTGGAGGATACCTGTACCTAGACTAATTGTGGACGAGTTCGCAGTACAAGCAGGAGTGAGAATAACAAAACTGGACATCGGCGGATTGAGGGGCGGTTTGATGCCCCACTCCGCCCTAGCAATTTCTTTCTTGGCACGGTGTCTCGGTGGTCGCGATGGTTCACCGTAGCATCAGACAGCCACGTGATCTCGTGGTGCTTTCGAGTAACGCCGAAGATCCACCGGGCAGGACAATTCGCGTGCCACCCAGGCAACGTCAAAGCCTCATCATCAACAAAGTTCTCGAGTGGGAGCGCTGAACGTCGTCGCCACCGGCTATCCTCAACATCATTTGCAGGGACCTTAGAGAAGGATACGGGCAGAAAGGATTGATCCAAGGGCTGCGCGTGTAGAACTATGCGGCCGACCACATAAAGGGATTTGTACACCAGTATGGGTATTCCCGGGTAAGTTCTCCCAAGCTGACCGACAATCGGATCAAAAAGCACCCTCGTCAATACGGATTACGCTCAGCCACCCTCTTGCCCCCCTGCTGACCTTGCTCCCATTTCTATAGTCTCTTCAAGGAGATCGGCAAAGGCGAACGCATTGCTCTCTCACGCCTCTGCATCACGCACTTGGAAAAGCACAACCGCCCACTACGCATTGCCATTGATGCCGCGATATGGAACTTTCAAACTCAGCTTGGCGGCGTGGGTGGCAAAAATCCCGCTCTACGCACGTTATTTTATCGGCTTCTGAAGCTCCTGGCTCTGCCTATTGACCCTGTCTTTGTGTACGACGGGAACAAGAAACCACTCTGTAAGAGGGGAAGGACTGTAAGTTTGTACGGCCTCTACATGTGACGCGTACCTATTCTGCATAAGTGAATTGTGTGCTAAAAGTCCTGTGATACGCAGGTATCCCATTGGCAAGGTGGCAATGTCTCAGTCCAAGCCTCAAAGAGGTTGATCTCGCTTCTCAGCTTTCCCTGCCATGTCGCGCCGGGGGAGGCCGAGGCAGAATGCGCAATGCTTCAGAAACACGGTATAGTCGATGCGGTGATGACACAAGATGTCGACGCCATCATGTTTGGATCTGGACTGACGCTACGAGACTGGTCGAAGGAGGGCAAAATGAAAGGCAATCAAACGCCCACGCACGTCAGTGTGTTCGATTTGGAAAAGTTGAAGGAGGTCAGCAGAGGGTTGGATCCCGACGGGATGATTCTGGTCGCGCTATTGAGTGGTGGTGACTACGACGAGGACGGCGTCGCGGGGATCGGAATCTCCCTGGCGTGCGAGATCGCAAGAGCAGGGTTTGGATCCGATCTCTTGGAACTTGTGAGGAATGAGAATGAAGACGGTATTACCGAGTGGAGAGAGCGATTGCAATACGAGCTGGAATCGAACGAAAGCGGATACTTCAAGATGAAGAGGAAAATGGTCAAGATCCCAGATGATTTCCCGAACCGGCGAATTTTGGACTATTACATGAATCCGGCGGTAACAGAAGAGGGCGAGTTGCAGAACTTGGAGAAGAAGTGGGTGAAGGTGTGGGAAGAAGAGATCGAGGTGCAAGCTCTGCGCGACTATGCGAGGGACACTCTTGACTGGCAGTACAAACCGGGGGCTTGGAAGTTTGTCCGCGTTATGGCGCCGGCTTTGCTTGCCGATCGGTTACGAAGGGATGCAGCGACATCGATAGTCACATCTGTTGACCAGATCACCGAGCGGAGGCAACATTTCGTTAGCGACGGTATTCCAGAGCTGAAGGTCACAGTGGTTCCTGCCGTGGTCGTTGGTTTAGATCTTGACGCGGAAGACGACAGCCCAGAGTACCTCGACAGGCTTGCCGCTCAAGAGGGTAACGCAGCAGCAAGAGAAGAGAGCGAATTAGGAGAGGATGAAGCTCCACCGGCGAGCCAGATACCCATCGAGAAACGAAAGTCACCGCCTTGGCTGCCTTGGAATCCTGAGAAGATGTGGTTGGCCGAGGCGATTGTGGAGCTTGGGGCTCGCGAGCACGTTGAACGGTGGAATCAGATGCAATGGGAGATCCAGAATGATCCCAAGAAATTCGCCACTCGAAAATGTCCAAAGAAGAGGAAAGAGCCACAGAAACTGCAGAAATCAGGAGGGATGAAGGCCGGAGCAATCCACAGCTACATTACCGCCGCCAAGTCAACCGGTAAATCCTTTGAGTCACTCCAACCGTATTCCGATGCTGGACCGAAGACGATCACCGACCCCGTCCCAGTAGTGGAAGTGTCTCTGCCACTTCCACCTCTTCAGGCCAAGGCGACGATCACCGATCTATTTGCAGCGGTGGATGAACCCCTCTCACCATCACCACCAGCTCCCCGAATCAAGGCGAATTTGAAGACGCGGCGAGGCGTCAGCACTCCCACCAGAACGAAGCCCATTCGACATGAGCAGAGCACCTCGCCTTTCATGCAGGACTATTTCAAGTCCACAAAAAGCAGCCAAGTAGAACCACAAGAGCCAGAACCGTCACAATCCAGTCCGTCGACGAAGCTCAACAGAGTCGGTCTCCGCAAGGACGGAGACCCATTCATATCGCATGAAGCGCACACCGAGAAGCATTCACGACCTTCGACCTCAAGCTCCATGGATATTGTCGTGGGGATCACCAAGAAATCCTCAAAACCGCGTGCGAAGAACGCTTTGCCTGTTGTCCCGGACGCGAACCCCTCATCGCCTTCGCATCATCGAGGTGGAACAGTCTCGAACGCGTTGCTAGACCAGCCTGCGAGCCACGAAGCGGCGACGGCGGAGAAGTCCAACTTTGGAGACAACCTCAACAATGTCACTCGGCGTACCCCTAAACGGCGACCGAAGAAGGGCCAAGCCCTTTCTGACATCCAAACTTCAAGTCCCACGACAGTCCAGCCCCGAAGGCGCATCGAGAGCTTCTTCAAACCATATCTAAAGCCCCTACAGCAAGAAGAACCACCACTCCAGATAGAGGTGTGGACCAATGACGGAAAAGATCAGCTCGGGTTCTCTCTAGAGCCGACCATGGAGTCGTCGCCAACGTCGTCTCAGGCTTCACATATACATGCAATTTCCCGATCGAGCTTACCAGGCACGTGGAAAGAAGTCGAATCTAAGTCGGCGCCAAGTTCTCAGAGAGGACTGCCTGGCGCTTCTCGACCGCCTCGGGTGAGCATAGTTGACTTGACAGCCTGAACCAGTCACTGCCAATCTCATGGTAGCTTAACTTTCCAGAAGTCCTTGTTCTCGAAGAAAGTTTTACTGCGAGTAATCTCAACAGCAGCTGCTTCGATCGTTGCGATAGCACTGGGCTTGTCAATCCGGACCTTCGCAACGGTGTGGCCATAGTTGGCTGTGACGATCTGCGCCACCGCGGTCGCCAGCGCTTCGATGGTGTGGTATGAAGAACCTTCGACGCGTTCCCAAATAGTCTGGACCATGTCGTGTAGTGCTGCAGTATAGTGTTCTTCTAGCGCACCCACACCCACGGCAGGGTCGACCATTGGTACGCTGACGTCGACGAATACCGTCTGCTTATAGATCCGTTCATGCGGGTTGACGCCAACAATGCAGGTACATGCAATTTGTCTGACTGTCACAGCTAGGCTGGATGTGTCGATCTCGAGCTCCGATCTGTCGACCTGGAAACGATACAAGACGCCGCCAGTGCTATGAGGCAGAGCTTTGGGGAGTAAAATCTCCATGTTAAGCAACCCACAATCGGGCACCAGTCCCACCAGCAGAGAGATCAGGGCACGGACTGTGGGAAATGCATCCGGATCGGCCTCTTTCAACGCAGAAGATATGTTTTTGTACAATCTCCCGTAATCCATGGAAAGGTTGACGTCATCTTTGGCAGCGGCAGGCTCGAGTGTCGATGTGGGCTGAGCCTCGATGGTGATCAGGACAGGTTGCGGTTTGCGGAACCGGCGCCAAGCATCGAGGCCGATGGGCAGGTCGAAGGGCATGTTCTTCAAGATGACCTTGTCCATGATTGAAGTCGACGGTGGGAAAGGAGGCGGATTGAGGCTCTATTGGAGGCAGACTGGCGGTACGGATGGTCAGAGTGCGAGTACGGAGTAAGTTGGGCACAAAGGTGTCACGACATTTGTGCGGGAACGGAGGCGGAACAAAGATAATCCGCGCCCCACGATTTGACCTGCCACCCTGCCGAGCTGCTCCAAGGAAGGCACGGGCCAGATCCGGGGCAAATCTGTGGTGGAATTTGGCCAGTTCTGGTTGGTCCAGCCGGCTGCGTTGATTCGTTGGCGAATTCACAGTCGCCCTTGGATTTTCCTCGTCCCAGATTCCCAGACTCCTTGCTGACCTCGACCACAAAATCTGGATCTTTATCCTAGTCATATCTCATTGCATCTTTGTAATTCTTCGCCATCTCACTCACTGCCGGGGTCGTTCTTGTCACTTTCAATGGGTCGAAGCGCTGTCACCTTTCCAAACGCAGCCTCTAAAATCACGCCTGCCGCTTGCGGCCGCCTCACTGCACCTTCCCATGTGATTGCCTCGCCATCTTCAGTCGCGCTTTACAAGACTGGCTATAGGCTGGTTTGGCTACTGGCGCAAGGTCCGTCCTGAACAAGGGCGGACGGTAATAAATACGACCGCCTTGGCCACGACTATCGCTTTGCTCCGCCTTTTTTTGTATTGAGACATCATCACTGAATTCACCAGTATGAGTATTTCAGCAGTACAAACCGTCATGGACAAGATCTTGGACACATCCAGCGAGACGCGCACAGCAGCCGCAACGTCAGCGAGCCTGGAGGAGGCGATTGATTCGCTTGCGGTCCAACCCAATGCTTTAGAGTCTGCAGAGCCACAGATTATTCCTTTTCGGGCCAAGAGCCCTCCTACCACGCCTCGAAAGACTATGCCCGTCAACGGTCAAACAGACGAGGCTGTTGCTGAGTTGCCTGCTGAAAGGGGAAGACAAGAGGTCAAAGGCAGTGCTATCCTTTCCACCACCGCAGCAAAGAGGCGGAAGAAGAAAAACAAGACCAAAGCGGCGCAGCCTGCGCAAGCGTTGAATACTGTCAGAGGCTTCACCCCAGCCGATTCCGGCGCCGAGGATTCAGACTTTTCCCGCACCAACAGTCCGCGAGTCCTGTCACCCATTCCTCGTTTGCCTGCGTTGGCAGGTGCGGGCCCTGGAGTGAGGCCGCAGTCACCGGGCATCAGCAGCTTAAAAGCTCAGCTGGATGCGCTGAACCCGCGCAGCCAAAGTCGCTCAACATCTCGAGTCCGAGATGCGTTGAACTCGGAAGCCAACAGTAGTGCAGCCAGCGCCGCGTCCGACAATCAGGAAGAGGAGCCACAAGAAGATATGGTCAGCTACCATGTTCAGATCGACCAAGATTTTGTCAGTCAATCGCTGGCGGAAACTGGGACAAGCACGTCTACTCTTTCGTCGCTGGATGCAGATCAGCGCGCAACGTCAATGATAGCCCGCAAGATGACGGCGGCAGATTTCACCCCGATTCGCTGCCTTGGGGATGGCGCATTCGGCACCGTGCTTCTTGTGCGACAGAACGCAACGGGTCGGCTGTTCGCTCAGAAGCAGCTCACCAAGGCATTTCTCAAGGTCCACAAGAAGCGAATCGAGTCGACCAGGTCTGAACGCACCATTCTCGAACTTGTCAACCGTCACCCTTTCATTGTCAACCTGTATTATGCCTTCCAGGACCACGAGAAGCTCTACCTCATTCTCGAATATGCGTCTGGTGGAGAACTCTTCCGCCACCTGGAGTTGGAGAAGTTCTTCTCTGAAGAGGTTGCGGCGTTCTATATTGCCGAGATCGTGTTGGCTCTCGACTATCTTCACAACACCATGGGTGTCAT
The DNA here is from genome assembly GCA_016109495.1 of Phialophora tarda. Lineage (NCBI taxonomy): Eukaryota > Fungi > Ascomycota > Eurotiomycetes > Chaetothyriales > Herpotrichiellaceae > Phialophora > Phialophora tarda. Next base: position 305,799 of record JADWPL010000007.1, read on the forward strand.
CTACCGCGATCTGAAACCCGAGAATTGCTTGCTGAATTCCGAAGGACATCTGCTGCTGACAGATTTCGGGTTAAGCAAAGTGGCGGTCCAGGATGCCAGTACACCCGGAGGCAGCCGATGCAACAGTCTTGGTGTCGGTACCATCGAGTACATGGCACCTGAGATCATCCGAGGCTCTGATGAGTCTGACTGGGGGCCGGGGTATGGCAAAGCATGCGACTGGTGGTCCTTGGGTGCGATGGCGTGCGACCTCATGACAGGCAAACCCCCTTTCGGAGGAGGCAACTGGACGAAGATCCAACAAAACATTTTGTTTCAAAAGTTGAGTCTGCCATACTTTTTGTCACCGGACGCCAAGGATCTTTTGAGCCGGCTGTTGCGCAAAGAGCCTAAGAAGCGACTGGGCATAGGTCCCAACGACATCAACATCATCAAGAAGCACCGTTTCTTTAGGAAGATCGACTGGAAGAAGCTGGAAGCAAAGGAGCTGGAGCCGCCAATCAAACCACTAGTCACCAATCCTGAACTGGCAGAAAATTTCGCCAGAGAATTCACGGACCGAGCGATTGATACGATTGCACGAAGGCATAGCAGGACACTGAGCAAGTCTGACCCTTTTGGTGGGTTCAGCTATGTTGCCAGCAACAGCCTGCTCGAGGAATCCATGCTTTCAGAACTCGATGAGGCTATCGTTGATGAAGACATTTAGATGCTTATGACACCGAGGTTAGAGCATAGACATTAGAGCATTATGATCATCCAGAAGCGACTTGGGTAGACTGGAGAAGGACAAGCATACAGTGGTCTGGACAACAGCGCGGCGTTGAGGTTGAGGACATTCACCAAGACTTTGCCCCTGCATAGAGCATGGTGGTCTCGGAGTTGCTGACAAGTCAGGAGTACACAAAATGGTTATGGTTTCTCTCTCAGCAGCAGACAGCGCTTAATTACTACACGTGAAGGAATTCCTACCGATGGACGGCCCTCTTGACCTTCTGAAGCAAGAGTGTGTGTGTTGTCCTTCTGAAACAGGGGATTCAACGTCGGAATCTCGACACGGGCACTTTCCATTTCCATCTTTGGACCCGAGCGTGCCCTGAGGCTCGCCGCTTCAACCTGAGATGCTGCTGCACGTGACTGAGCAACGGATCAATCGCGCCCACATCTGGGCCAGGGTGCCCGTCCCCGGCACCCGCCTATAGTTGCCAATTTATCGTTTCGGCCAAGCCTACAGTACATCTTGGCCACCAATTCTAGTTGACGTCATGGTCACAAAAGTTCCCTTTCTCTAAATTGGCTTAGTCTGGGTCAAGCTTAGGTTCATGTAGTCTCCAAATGCTATTTCTCCATTTGATTTAGATGGGCTCACATTCAACTTACTTGAACTTGAGATGCTCTTCATAGAATCTCAGCATCGGCCGAAGACAGTGTCGATAGACCTTATCCATACTGACATTCATCTGCTTGTCGTTCTGGTATTCACGCAAGTCAGCGGACCGCATTCGCTTGAGGGGGTGTGCTGACAACTGCGACTACCTGCGCCGCTGATTTATAGTCCTCTCATGAGCACTCTCGAACCGCCTATTGTTTGACAACTAGGCGCCTCAGGAAGAGGCGCAATTAGGTGGTTTTGCAAATGGAAGCGGTTGGGAATGATGCGATTTCAGCAATTTTAGGTGGTTTTCCACCTGTTTAAATATGAGTAAGAACAGGCGACATCGCTTGCAACAGTCAGAGACTATCAATTCATCGATTTAGGCACTGCTTTGGAGTACTCAAGTCAACAGGAAGAGAAGCAGAGGACCAATCGTGTTGGCTCATTATCAAGATCGACTCACAGGCAGAGTCTGACGCTACGAATGCCGTCGCAGAACTACAGAGTAAATATGGTATCACACTGCAGATGTCGTTGTCGCCAACGCCGGAATGAGGGCGCATCATCTTGAACACGCTCGAGGTGCTCCGTGATCATTTCAATTGGACCCAGCACCGGTTGCTGAGGCGGTCAGGAGAGGATTTCGCCACGTCACGCACTCCAGTGAGGTCCTTACTAGGATGTGGACAAGGAGACGTCGGCCTGATTAAAACATCCTTGCCCGAATTTGCTGCTAAGAGGCACGAGCGACACTCGGTAATATTACTCATCAAATTGGATGCGGTGGACGACCGCACTTATCCAAAGCCAGCGGAGGACGTGATACTAATCATTCACAAACTTTAAACGGCAAGATATTGGCGTTGTAAGAGTCTAGCCTGCAGTCCGACAGCCACTAGGGGCTCCACGGGCTTTCGGGTAAAAGGATTTTGGGCAGAATCAGATATTGGTGACCCTTGCATCAGCTTTGTACACGAAAGCGTTGCTGGGTGCCCTTGCGCATGCGAAAAGGTAAAATCAAATAACTTTGCGTCTGGGCGTTGCCACTGTACAGTACAGTATAACCTCACCGGCTCTCTGGAGGTATTTCTGTCTTTCCTTTCGTTTGCGACTTCCGTCAGTGATACTCAAAGTGCTCTTTTCTCAACCGACGCAATTAATCCTTCTAAGAGCCATAATCTTAGAGTCATCATGAAAGCGCTTGTGGCAAAACGATGGATCTTTATCCGGCTGCTTAACCTAAGTCTGAACAAGTCAATCGGCCAGGGCTGTGAAGTCAAGGACGTCCCCAAACCATCCATCGCCGACCACGAGATTCTCGTCAAAGTTCGAGCAGTAGCTCTCAATCCGACCGACTTCAAGCACATCGACGTGGTCTCCCCGCCAGGCAGTATTATCGGCTGCGATTATGCCGGCGAGGTGGTCGAGATCGGAAAGCAGGCGCCTGGCGGTTGGAAAGTGGGTGATCGAGTAGCTGGTTCTGTACACGGGGGCCTCTATAAAGATCGCGGCGCGTTCGCAGAATATCTCAAGACCGATGGTGATCTTGCATGGAAGATACCAGCACACATCAAGGATGAGGAGGCGGTCACATATGGAGTGTCGGCCGGAACAGCCATATTGGCACTGAATGTCCATCTGGGAGTTGAGTGGCCCATTGAAGCCGGGTCTAGTCCTAGCGGGACAAAAAATGACTCGCCCATTTTGATATATGCGGGTTCTACCAGCGCTGGCCTCTTCGCCATTCAGTTTGCAAAAAGTGCTGGCCGCACAGTCATCACTACGGCGTCGCCGCATTCCTTCGATCTTGTCAAGAGTTATGGCGCAGACCATGTCTTCGATTATCGAGCTGCATCTTCAGCCCAAGAGATAGTTAGGGATTTTCCGGACATCAAGCTCGCCCTGGATTGTTTCTCCGAAGGTGATTCAACGACATTCTGCGCGGAAGTCTTAAAGAAGCAAGGGGGCAAGGTCTTAACGCTACTCCCTCGAGGCGCATCGAAGACTCCCGGCGTAGAGTACGACACACTCATGCTCTATACGGTGTTTGGCCACGAGTTTGCATGGCTCCCACCTGTCGGTCCGAAATTTCCGGCAAAGCCATCGGACCGTGAAGCTTTTGCACGCTTCTGTAAAGACCTACCGCGTCTTGCAGGTAATATTAAGCCGCCTCCCATATCTGTAACGGATGGGGGATTTGCCAGTATAATCGATGGGATAGGCAAGCTTCGACAAGGCAAAGTGTCAGGCAAGAAGTTAGTTGTGAGATTTTGAGTTATATAGTATCTAATAATATGAGTTCTTGGCTAAATACCAGCAATGATCTTAAACTTTGGCGACACAGACTCTGCGTGGTTTTCCTTACGACGATCCCTCTCTACATTTACAGAGAACAGATTCGACGCTGGAGCAGCACGATCAATGTTTGAACTTGTGTGAATGGCCGGAAACCGCAAACATTATGGATGATTTGTTGAAGAGAGATGCGACGTGGATGTTGCTCGGTCTGATGTCGGAAAACGCAGCTGTGGACATCATGTATGGCAGGCACCGTCTTCCAGTGACCTGATTTGTTTGTATATGCCATTGATCCCAATTATTTGAAGTACTCGGGTCACTGTTATATCAATAGTTCAGATCTAGTTCCTCAGTCATTTAAATTATTTACGAGCTGGAGATATCAGTGAACTCAAGCCATGCCAGAACCCCAGCGAAATCATTACCAAAGGCCAGGTCCGGGGGTCGGTTCAGTTGTCGCTGATCCAGGTTGATATGCTCATCGACCCCCGCGAGAGGTTAATACAGAGCCATATCTTCTACCAGCGCGCCAAGCGGTTGCTTGAGCTGGACTACGACATCATGTTTCATGGCTGCGTGGAACTTGTGCAAGCTTTCTTATTGATGGCACACTATCTCCAAAACAGCGACATGTCGGGGGCTTGTAGGAACTGTGTGGGGGTGGCTGTTAGAGTCGCACAGACACTTGGACTGGATGTGGAAGCCCTGATGAGTGAACACTACTGGTGTCTTGTCGCACTTTCGAACAAGTTCGATTTCAAAACACGATGTAGTGAATTACGAACTCGAGAATAGAAATGCGACATGCTATTAGTTATTCTGACCCTCTCAGCAGTGGGGACGGTATGCTTGTCACACGGCTAGACTCCACGACCTCTCCAGCGAATCCCGGGTCCAACGGACCGGTTCCGGGAAGGCTGCAGGCATGTATTCCGGACACCGAGTGCTATATTGGCGGGGTACATAGATATGTAGCTCGTACGAAGGCTGCATAGAGCGTCCCTACTCACCCATCCGTGCCCTAGGATTTTCCTTTCGCCCTCGTGCAAGGTGAATGAAGGCCGATTGACACTCCAAAGACAGAATCTGGACGGGACTTTCATCCCTTTCCCCGGGAACAAGCAACGACGATGACTTTCCATCTAAAGCGTTTCATCGGCCGCCTCGCTGTCGTTATATGCACCCTCACTGGCGCAGCGCAAGCTGTTGCGGTGGCCAAACGGCAAGCGGCGATATCCTGTTCATCAATTCCCCTACCCACCCTCGAGGGCGCAAAGACTCTCTCGATCAGCACTGCCTCTGCCTACAACGTCACTGGCAAGGCTAGCCTGGGGGGTACAGCGGTTTCTGAGAGCTTTACAGACCTGAGCTACTGCGCCATCAATGTCACTTACACACATCCCGGCATCAACGACACTGTGCAGGTCGAATACCTTCTGCCTCTTAGCGGCTGGAATGGTCGCTTCCAGTCCACTGGAGGAGGCGGATTCTCCGCCGGCTCTGGACAAACCGGTATGCTGACCGCGGTTGCTGCAGGGTTTGCGGCAGGAACCACAAATATCCAGGCCTTTATAGAGCTTGGTCACCCGGACCAGGGCCTGTTCACCGACTTCTCTGGAAGGGCATTGCATGAAATGACTGTGGTCGGCAAGGAGCTCTGTGCCAGCTTTTACGGGTCACCACCGCATCATACCTACTGGGCTGGCTGCTCGACCGGAGGCAGACAGGGTCATCAGATGGCGCAGAGATACCCGGAAGACTTCGACGGTGTCTTGGCAAATTCTCCCGCAATCATGTGGACACCTTTAATGATGACACTTGAGTGGACCGTTATCACGATGGTACAGCACAATCATTTCCTGACGCCATGCGAAATCGACATTTTTCTCAATGAAAGCATTAATTTGTGCGACCCACTCGACGGCGTCGTGGATCGCATTATCTCTCATCCTGGTGCATGTGCCTTTAACCCCAACTCCCTCGTCGGCAGAAATTATACCTGCGACGGACGAAGCATCACGATTGGTCAGACTGCAGCTGATGTGACCCAATCAATTCATGACGGTATCGTCTCGCCACTGGGGCGGAAGTTGTGGACGGGCTATGACTGGGGTACGAATTGGACTGGTATACTCGCACCCAATATCACGGCCACCGGTAGCTTTGGCTACTTTGGGGTCAATTGGATCAGCACTTTCCTCGCAGAGAACGCTAATTACAACAGCAGCGCCGTAACCACAGAGCAGCTCCTGGAGTGGTGGATCGATTCAACCAATCGCTATGGCGGTGTCATCGATACCTCCGACCCAGATCTGACCCCATTCCGCAACCGTGGAGGCAAGCTCATGACCTTCCATGGCTTTGCAGACTATGCAATTCCGGCCAACAACACTATGTTTTATCGCAATCTAGTCGAAAGCTCAATGGGCGGGTACGACGCAACCAATGAGTTTTACCGTTTGTTTTTTGCTCCTGGAGTTGGACACTGTGGCGCCGGATATGGTCCGGCCCCTGTCGATGCTTTGGACAAACTCGTGGCTTGGGTCGAGCAAGGAGTACCACCGACCAGTTTATTGGGGTCTTATGTCACCTTGAATGGAACGACAGCCACGAGACCTCTTTGTGTCTGGCCCCAGGTTGCGAAATATATCGGGGGACATCAAGACAACGCCGCCAGCTTTCAATGCAGTTCTGGTTTTTGAACTCACACGTAGGAGCGAACGAGGGTTCTAACAGGATGAGCAGATGATGAAGAGAGGACGGGTATCCTATGTGCCGCTCAAAAAACATGAAGAAGATTATAACTATCTATAATTCAAGTCACTCCTTGGCCAACAGTGTCTATCCAGACTGGCGGCATGACTTGATAGAAATTCGAGTGAAAGAATAACAAGGCAATGAATAAGCCACAATCTTATCCGCAGAACGCGTTCACAAGTAAATCTAGTTCAAAGTAGCAAGAAATGAGGTCCCTGAAACAACAGGGAAAGAAATGAGGAAAACAAACCAAGGGGTCCACGACCCAAATATGAATTTTTTGTATAACGGACGGGCAAAGCAATTTTGACCACTCGAATAGTCTTTGGCATCACAAAACCCGCGGGACGCTCTATACAGTCTGCTAAGTTCGCCCGTGAGGTCAAAAATGACCAAATTAATGCAAATTAATGCAAGATGTCCGCCCGAGCAGGTATCAAGAGACCTGAGGAAACAAATACGCAAGCCTGGAAAGGTGGAGCCTGCGACCAAAAGCGAGATACATGTGACCACCAGCCGGGAGAGAACAAGGTCATGCAGACCGTGACAGGCTAGGGAATGTAATTTACTTGCCCCTTTCCCTCCCACTCGTAGCCGGTATCCTCAGACGTTGAGAATCTACGAGAGCCCGCATGCGGGTAACATCTCCAATCTCATGCCTTTGTGCATTGTTCGATTTCCAACTACAGACCGGCAGCTGGCTGCCTCATGGTCGATGATCTGAAGGACTTCACGCAGTGCTGGGGCTGGTGCCAAACTTGTGTTGGGGGGTTGGCAATATTAGCAATCTGAGGACGCTCCACTCGGGAATTTTCAAGACGGCAATGATTCGATTCAGCATCATGAAAGCGATAGAACCATGCACACAGCTCTACAAAGCTAGGAGTGGTTTGAAAACGGGACAACCAGATGAGTATGGATAATTATCCGACCGATGGATCATCCGCTTCCAGATCTGAAGGTAACCAGACAAGTCCACTTATTCATAGTCTCAAGAATCACCCCTGTATGGCCTTGGAAGGATCACTTTGTTCTTCACCATAAAAATATGGACTCTTTCCTGCGGAGTCTAGCAGCCTTGTAAGTAAAACCACGACACCGTCGAGCAGCACCGGTCATTATATGGGATATGCTCACATCAAAAACCCCCTTCTTCATAAACAAACGTCCCAGCTTGGCTGTCGAGAGTCCAGAGTTCGTCAAATAGGTTTACCAGATGCCTAGACCTTCCACTTATTGCTAAACCGCGCTGCGGTAGCTGGTCTGTTGCGCCTGAGGACGAGGGCGGCAAAGCCTACATCATGAGTACGGGGACATCCACCATGGACGATGAGACTTCTCCCTGCACAGGTTGAATGTGCAGAAATCGCGTATTTGCACTGGTTACTTTATGTGTACACCATGCGTTCAGGGAAATCCATAGGAGAGGGAGAAATCAGCTGGAGCATGGGATGTTCGCGTGTGAGTCTCGCTCTACTTTGTACATGTGAATAACATGTTCGATGCACGACGCATCAAGGCCCATGAAATATCATCACAAAAAGCATAAACAGATTTGTGGCTCAGCCTCCAACTTCGACCGTTAGCTGCGTGCTTTGGAGGCATGAAAAGCCAAAAGCAACTGACTATGCAGTCTTTTGATCCCAATTTGGACCATATCCAGCCCAAGAATGAGTCCTTCTTGGCGTCATCACTGGAGCCAGGCTTATGCATCGTGGTCAACACCTCTGGGCTCCCGACTGCGAATCCTCTTACTCAAATCACCAACCGGGAGGTGCAGAGGAAACTGCACGGATTCCAGAAGCTGTGCAAACAGCAGGTAGAAGCCGAGCATGCAAAATGCGAAAACAAAGGCGCCAGTAGCCTGGACCCAAGTTGTCAGCAGACACATGGAGCATTTTCAAAGTGGGGCAAATCACCTTGGATAAATTCTCGAAGGCGACCGCGTTGCCTTCCGCGGCCTTCCAATATGCAGCGGTGAGAAGGCAAAGCCCGACGTCGAGGAAAAAGAAGATGCCAAAGAAGACCATGTTGATTCGAAGAGAGCAAATGAGGAACATGAAGGTGACGAGGCCGATGAACAGCAACCAGAAGGCTAGATCAACCGTTAACGCGCTCCAAAAGATCACTCGCAACCAACATACCGAGACTCGCTTCGAAGCTGGCAACGCCGGCAGCTGTCTCCGCCGTGGTCTTTGCATTGGCCGTGAAGGCAGCCTCGGCATTGTAAGCGGGCGTCAGGGTGGCTGCAAATGCAAGCCAAAAGGCGCCTGAGCATTTGAGTCAGCGTCGACGATCGAGAAATTAGCCTTTGAGGCAGTGTTTTACCATAGGCACCAAAGACGACGAAGGGGAAGGTGTTGCCAATGAACCATTCCAGCACACTTCCAACGAGCTGAAGCAGTCCACCAAAGAAGTAGTAAGTGCCAATCGTCGCAGCACCTCTGCCCCCAGCACCTCGCCAGCCCATCAGTGCGCAGCCCAACGGTGCAGATGCGATGAGGAAGCCGAGCAGCGGTCTCCAGGCAAATACGTGTCAGCGACGGACTTGTACGGTGATCGGTCGTAACTTACAGAGGGGTGGGATTAGCGAAAGTTCGTCGAAGCTCACCCTTGATCCTATTCTGGGGAGCAAGGTACATCTTCTCGAACATTTCCATGCTGATATTCACGCTCTGCGCCGTCTGCACTCTATTCAGGTTGTCTGAACTCTGCATGTTAGACTTGATCGTTTCTTCCGCCATGGTGGTTGCGGCTCGAGTATCCTGTATCAGGTTCTTTTGGTCTCCCAAAGGAAAGCAAGTCTCGAAGAGAGGGGAGATGAGGGAGAAAGGGAGGTCAGGGTGGCACTTGGAGAAGTCTTTCGACGAAGATGGGGCATGGATGAAGCGTTTGTTATAATAATATCCAGATCGTCTTTGCATGGCTCTTCCACACATCTCCCCGCTCCGGTCGTCCCCCGGAGAGAACAGTACCAACCGGTCGGCTCGTTGACCGCCGCGTGGACACATTGTTCTTGTTACCTTACACTTGATCCCTACAGTACTGCCGGGCCACAAGCGAGCTGCCAATCATGGACTAGCCCCGACCAAGAATTAAGCTAGTGTCTCCCGTGCCGCTCTCTTGCCGGCTCCCTCCGTGCCAAGCCCGGGCCCACTCCTGTATGAGGACGAGCGGGGGGCCAGAGCCTCTGGACTGTAGCCGAAAAGCAACACTTGCCTAGATTTCTCTGAGCACGGAAAGGCTGAAGCGCAATGCGTTGGCGCACATCCTCGTGATCAATGGATAGGGCGGAGTGAAGTGGAAGGACACGGGAAATGCACAAAATTTCGGGTAACAAATGGATGCTTCCCCTTTGCACTGGTTGTTCACCGTTCGATATGGGTAGTGGCTTTCAAGATGCGACTATGGTGTCAGGAAATGGCAGACTAGTGAAAAACTGGCCTGGCCAAGGCTTGCACATTAGTCATATAGCAATCTTTGGAGGACGTCAGCGTACGTTATACATAGGGAAACTCGCCGTTCTGAATCTTGCTCCACACATACTGGGTATTTCACTTCGACGTCTTTTCGCTCGGCAGGAAGAGATGGCTTGCTGGTACCAAGTACGTACATGGTACGTGGCTCACGGCCAATCGCCTGTACCCACTACAAAGAGCCCGAGTCATAAAGCTTTGCCATCACTCCGCTTGCGCTAAAGATGGTGGCAAAAACCATGGGGTTATTGACTAAATCGAATAGGAATTCTGTTCACCCTTCCCCCGTTCCCATTGGGCGCGTATGCAAATTCAGCCAGGCGAACAGGAGGGGCAAAGCATCCTACAGTACAGTACAGTGGACAAGAGCCAGCACGAGAGATCTATCACCCCGGGACGGCCGGGCGCCGCAAGGCCACACGGCGGTCACTGACGTGGTTGAATGGAAGACATCGGAGTGTACTTGGATCCGTCAGGAAGGCACAGACCTCTACACCATAACTTGAATCTTGTGCCAGCTTTCGATATCGCTGCCTCGAACAGGCTGCCAGGGCCATTTCCCAGTGCGTGTCTTGGGCAAGTGTATGCTGTTCACGGCCTTTTTACAGACTCCTGGTTCACGGCCATGACGTCGTCCAGAAAGACGAAGACGAACAAATTGGCGGAGCAGTATCTCATCCGAGATTGTTTGCACGGCTAGGATTCAAAGGATCGGCAATCTGCGACAAAGCACATCACCACCCTGCTTTCAGATTCACACAGGAAGCCAAACCCACCTCGCTATGTCCACCCTCTTTTGCGTCACCTCACCCGTAACAACCCTTGCTACAGCCCTATATATCGGAGCCTTTGCCGCGAAGCCCGCAATTCCGTCTCAACATTCTTCATTCCTTCTGCGCAGAACGGAACATCAAGGCTCTGTCCCTCGATCGCGCCCGCTTGGGTAGCCCATAGTCGGCAACAAGATCGGCACCACAGGTCAATAATTACCAAAGCAAAATCAAGCCGGTGGAACGGGATGGATTCCCAATTTGATTGTGATTGATGAGATTGCGCCATGTGGCTGCCTAGACGTGATATGGGCGCTGAATCGTGGGAATTCCATCATTGCAACGCCTTTGGTCAACTTTGGCACGGATGAGCAGAAAAAGAGGTTCTCCCCTGATGTGTTGGCGGGGAAGAGCAGATTCTCCCTTGGCTAGCGGAGCCTGATGGTAGGCAGGGTTCTTCCTTTGGCCTTGAATTGACGATGCATGCATGTGTGATTAGCTGCCGCGACATGGCAGGAACTAACACGACCGCTAAAAGAACAGGCAACAAGTGTATCGTGAACGGCGCAAAGAAATAGGACGTCGACGATGTCGTCGCCGACCATTTAATAGCTGCCGAACGTACAGGACGTCCTGATTGAAGCTGGGCATCAGCACTCATCATTCTTATAAGAACCGAACGCGTGACATGCTGGAAGATTGCAAAGTTCGGAGTTAACGCAAGTGGCTCGACATACCCAGAGATTGACGACGACGAACCTGCCACTGCTAACCTGCTAGGACAGAAGAATGGTGCATTTGACATAATCAGGCCAAATTCCAACCACACGAGGGTATGGTTCGCTTGCACATCGCTCTGTATCGCGGGCGTGTGCAGATGATTCGTACTTGCTCGTTGAGGCGAGAGTGGTTGGGTATGCCGCTGATGGCTGATCAAGTCATTTTGGCGGAGTTTTCTGGCTTTGCAGACACCATTAAGGCCTTACATGCACTCCTTGGTGTATATGATTGTACATGAGCGCAAACAGCAGTCTGCGAGCAGACAGGGTGGGAGTGTGCTTGTGCAACAGTCAGCTGAAGCATATGAGATGGCAATATCGGGGGATGTTCGCTACCTTGAAGACTCATTCTGGCCGTACTCTTGAACGTGTGAACCGGGAAGCAGCAGGAGATCGTGGGAGGTGCAGGTCAAACAGAGCAGGTCAAGGTGCCAGGATCGAGCAAATCAGTCGCGACGACCGGACCATAGTTGTTAGAGATGGTAGCAGCGAGATCTTGTCGGGGCTAGCCGTCGACCCGGAAAGGAAGAAATCGGAGAATCTAGCGAAGAGATGGACGAAGTTTTAGGACCAAAGCCAGCTGTACTTCTTGGGATCATGCATCATTTGGCATAACCGGAGCTGCTTAGTCTTGATGTAAGACACCATAAGTGCTGAAGATTTCCGTCCAAAGCCCACCCATATCGTCGCCAAGTAAATTATGTACAAACTCATTGGGTACAAATGACCCTTCGAAGTCGACAACTGCTGGATCCACGGCTGCACGGTGCGTCCCGCTAGGAGGGTTGTTTTCCCGGACTGGTTGCTGATTGTGAGAGAATATTCCGGAGTCAGGATGATCAATCAGCTGTCCAGATGTTGCTTCGGGCAGCCACGCATAGTCCAGAAGCTTCCAGAATGATAATCCGTTAGGGATTGGCACTTTTTGGCAAAGAGCCATAGGGTCTATCAGTGCCTGGGCTGTGCTGGCGTCTGGTTGAAAAGAGCGCAGTGCTGTCGCCTACAAGGTAGTCAATCATTCATGTCAAATGCCGACAGGCAGCGGGAGAGCGCCCGCAACGGTTAGGACTCACCAAATGTACACGGTTTGCCCACCTGACTGGCTTTCGTTCGAGGAAGTTCAATGCCATCCGAACTTTCTCGTTCGAAGCTTTCGCGATGGCAGGATCCTGATGCTGCTTATAGAGGCAAAGGACGATTCCTGGTGCCATTGCACAGTAGCCGTAGAAACTCGACTCGACCAGAGGACCAAACTGCTGCGCATCGTGCAGTAGTTCTAGAAGCCGTGTTGCATGCGTATGACATCTGTATAAGGCTTCTTGAACGAAGCTCAGGGGAACAGGTGCAGGACAAAGTCGGAAGAGGTGGTGCAAAACAAATGGATGGTTGAGTAAGCAGTGATTGAGGTGAAATAGAGCATGTGAAAAGATAAAGTGACCTGCTCGCTGCTGGTCAATGACGTTGTTGATGGTGAATTCTTGGCGTAAAATGTCGTTGAATGTGGCCAGCGTACATGGAGAGTGGCTCTCAAAATGCAGCAAAATACGATGAGCTACATAGTACTTGGATCGAGGATCCCAAGGGAGATGGACGCTGTGTGTAGATCTCTCCAAGCTAGAACGTATGAAGCGGCCGAGAGCCGAGGCGACGATGATGGTCATCGCGAAGTGACCGAGGTTTTGGTGACCTGCAGCCGTTGGATCCTCGACGACAGCCTGAAGAGTAGGCATATTTGTCTCCGAGACACTATCTCGGAAGGCGTTCTCGTGGCAAGGCAGATTCACGTGGCAGTCGGTGTCCAGGAAAGAAGGCGGTCGATTTGGCCCAAGAGAGATCAATTGATCTAAGAGGTACACTGACCAAAATGTCCGGCGTCGTTCTTCCTGCTTCCATGGTGGTAACTCACTTCCTGGCTCTTCGTTGAGACGGAGTCCTTGCGCAAAGCGGACCGAAAGGGCAAACTTTACCCAGCCCAGTTTTGGGTGGCCAGCTGTAGGCACAAACTTAGAATGACCTGTATGCTTCCGCTTGTGGGGACTCACCAGTAAAGTCAATGGCCGCAAGCATGTTCGTGGCTTGCACCATGTGAAATTCGAGGCTGTCGTCGTAGGAGAAAGAGTGCTCAAAAACTTCGACCCAGGACGCATTGGAATACGTTGCGATAGCCTCGGCCTGTCTGCCTTTGTAAAAGTCATGCTCGGAGAAACGGCAAGCAGTCGCGGCAAAGGCGTAGAGGAGATAGGTCGGAAGCAGGCCTTCTTCGAAACATCGACGGAAACTAGCTTCGTGGAAATATGTGTAAGGCTGGTTGTGGCAGTAAGTGAAGTAGGTATCGATCAAAGAAAGGAGTATTTCCCCATTCGGCAGGGTGCTGAAGCCACCCTGAGAAGCGAACGCAACGGAATCAGTGGTAGCTGGGTTGTGATGCGCCAGGTCATTGACGTCGCTAATGTTGACCGGGACGAGAGCATGGTGTGGGCGACTAGCTGAGCTGCGGCGTTGAGAAGCAAAAACACGCGGACCAGTGTCACTTCCCAGCAGACTCAGCTTCGACTCTAACAGAGCGACTCTAGCGGCCAGACTTGCCTCCGTGCTACTGAAAATGCTGGTCGCTGAAGTTGCGTGTGGTTGAGGAGGAATCCGGTTCTGGGTCTCTGGCGAACCATCACTCCACGTGCAGCGCTGGTTAAGGCGAGCACAGAAAGAGCACACGGGCCGTTCCCCAGGACATCGTGATTTTTTCCTTCTGCAGTTGAGGCACGCTTGTCGTGCCCGCTTCGATTCACGTCGGTAATCCATAGCGCAGGCGAGAAGGAAGCGGTCAGCACCTGGGGGCCTGATTCGAGTGAAGCCGGAACCCCTAATTGTCGACTCGCTCAGTCAAGCTCCTAACGCGGGGCTCTGGCAGCTGACATGCATTAGCAGCGGAGCAAGCAAAGGATCGAAGCAGCAGATCTGGTGAGAGAATTTTGGCGCTGAGCGAAACAATATCGTGGTCCCGTTGGCGCGGGGATGACAGTCAGGGCGGATCGGATGAATATGTACCGTTCTGATTAGAATCATGCGAGTGGTAGCAGCAGCAGAAGTAGGTTACGGCGTATTAGAAGTAGGAATGGTGAGGAGGAAGACAAGATGAAAAGGTACGCGACCAGGCACGATGCCTAGACTAGCAGTTCCGATGCAGCGAGCGCAGTTACAGCGCCCGCTCAAGATGCCAGGTGGAAGTGAAATGTGTGGGGGTGCGGGGGAACGCAGTGCCGGTGAGCTTAGGGCCGCTCGCGCCTACCAACTTTCTTACGGACTAGTACTTACTAGTCACATAAGCATCGCTCGCTTAAAGCTTGGGTACTTCCTTTTAATTTTTCCTGCATATCCTACCCCGCCCCCGGGCGTTTTCCCCCAACCCCATCCCGCCAAATCCTTCGGCCCATTTTGCTCCGCGGCATCGACTCAGTGATACGGTAGCCCAAGAGGCCCCTAGTAAGTGCACACACGGGCAAAGAGCTTCAAGTTCAGGTAGGCTTGTCCTATGCCCACAACGAATCGATTGCAGCCTGCCGGTGAGCCGTAGTTGGATCACCTGCTTTGTTCTAGTTGGTCCTTGCCCCCGCACTAGACTACATCCATCCAAGATGAACCGACGCTGTAGGGTCAGTGACTGTCCTCCATTGATAAACACCCACCGTGACAGTCGACTTAACGGAACCATATCCGAGCCATGCACATGGCGTCGACGCGTCGATAGGAATCCGGTCTGCGGGGTCGTGTGACAAGTTCATGTAAGTTTGCTCGTTCCAGCTTTTCAACCTCTTCCACGACCCTCACTTCTCCTGTGGCTGTCGGACCAAGGGCGAGCAGCCAGAACTCTTGACCCCTGACGTTTTACAAAAACGGTACAGTTCTGACAAGGCAGGGTGATATGCGCCACCTGCGGTCGAAGAGCTAAAGACAATTGCGCATGAAACGTTCTTGTTTTATGCAAGTGGGGAAAGATCGCGAAGACTACCCCGCGCTCTGAAGACACTGAACTGTAGGAACACGCCAGATGAGTGCCCTGGTGGGACGATTGGTAGGTCGTTTACACTGGCTACGCTTCACGATCGCGAATGCACCGACCAAGGTGGGTATGTGTGAAGGACGACGCAGTAAATGCCTGTCATGAACCGTGGCGCCCGCGGGTTCAGACAGCATATTAGCTAAGAGGTCCAAGATCCGGGCATGAATTGCCATGATTCTTAGTCTTTTTGGGCGATCCCCAGGGGCTGTGGACCTCTTCCTGACACTGCCGCTAGCTCGGCCTATTCTAGCCATAGGACTGGCGCAAGGGCTGTGACTTTCCATGCCAGAGCAAGCGAAGGGCAGAAGTTCGAGAAGGACGGCCTGGGTCTAGCAATAAAGCAATTCCGTCTCGTACTCATTAATGTCCTCTTAATGGGTGGCGTCGCTGTGCTTTTCCAGTCCTTTTCGAACACTGCTACAACAGGAATCCATGGTTGCTTGTTCGATCCATATTGATTCTGCCGCAGATCCAATATGCTCTTGGCGACGGAAAGGGCCTCCGAAGGGCCGCCGTTGAGCCGGGCGCGAGCTAGCCTGAGCAAAAGCGGCGTGAGGTCACATGGGCTAGGAGGGGGACGGCCGTCGAGATTCTGGTCGTGAAACACGAAGGACATATTTAGTCTATGAAACACCGTTAGATCTCGCCAAACCCCTACGGTGCCTGTATTGGTGCCTATTTTGCGGGCCCGGCCACTAATGGGAAGCCAGGAATTTTAATGCCCCGCCCTCACTTGAGACTCACCTCTACCTCGTACACAAGGCGAGCCAGGTACTCTACCACCTCTCACCTACTTTTTCAACTGCCTCTCACCCGTTTCTCACCCGCTTTTCACCTGCCTCACCTACCTTCAGAAAGCCTTTTGGTTACCGTTCTTCAAATGCCACCGATATTACCGCCGTTCCCTTGAATCTCGCGACTTGACCTCAACCATCGTAGTCGACACGGCTTCGGCTGTACGAGATCGTTGTCATGGCTCGTCTGAGTATTCTCGATCTTGAAATTGAAGTCCTCGCCAGTATCTTCGAATTCGTTGATGATCAATCCCCGCGAAGCACCGCAGCCGTGGCCCAAGTATGTAAACGGTTCAACAGCGCGATCGAATCCATTCGCTATCGCCACGTCATCGTGCAATGGGATGGTACAAAACGCGCTTGGGTCAACTCGAAACGTCACCTTGAGCAAGATTGGCAGAATCCCGACCTACTTCGCGGCCTTCGACATCTCACGGTGTGCAGAGGCGATCTGCCCGCAGTCATCGAGGAGGCTGAGGACGAATTGGATGATAACATCAACTCTAACGACGATGAAAATGAAAATGAAAATGACCCCTCTACCTCGACTACGATAGGTAACCCTTTTGGTCAATTAAAGAACGTCCTCCGTGACGCCGGCAACCTCAAAACACTGATCTGGAAAGTGGGCTATTTTCCGCCATACGGAATCACCAAGGCCTTGTGCGATTACCAGCCGAAGGCGAAACTGAACCTCTACAAAGCCGAGCGACTTTCCAGTCCTGTCGGGCTGTTGGCCGCGGAGCAAGCTCTAGCTACGTTGCCATGCCTCAACACGTTTTCCATGACGGCCTCCCACGGAACCTGCATCGAAGACCACATGACCTTCCAGGTTGTGCTAGCACTGTCACCAAATTTGAAGTTTGCATCTCTGATCTCACTGCCCCTGATGCGGCCAGGGGATCCAGAGTTGGCGAGCCGCTGGCGAGCCAAACCCGAACTATGGTTTCCTCAAGCATACGCCGACAGGAAGCCAAACACATCTCTCCGTCATCTTACCTTGGACGGCTGGTGCCTGTCCGCCGAAACGCTTGACTACTGGTCGCGGTACGTCAACATGGCATGCTTGGAGAGCTTCAAATGCAGTCGAGGATCTGTCTACGCTTCGTTTTTCCACCGCGCTCCCGAGCTATTGAACAGTCTCAAGCATATCAGCCTAAACCTCAACCCTCAAGAACGCAACGATGAGACATCCGCAGCGATAGAGCAGTACATTGCCACCTGTTCCAGTCTGTCGAGTCTGAGTCTTTGGTCCTGGAGAGGCGGAGTGTCACTGTCTACCATTCTGGGTCGGCACGGGGCCACGCTCACCGCACTGCACCTTCATGAGCGCGAAGATCGTTGGTATTCGCTGAGAGACACCCTCTCGGTAGAAGAGCTCAGGTCCATTCGACAGTCCTGTCCAAAGCTGAAAGAGCTTACCTTTGACATGAATCGGACCTCCCAGCTCCTTCGCTTCGAAGAGTATGGAGACATGATGGAAGAGCTTCGCAAGTTCAAGCTGGACAAGTTGCAGATTTATTTGGACTGTGGCGTGCCCTGGCTGGCGGAAGCCAGCGGAAGATACGGCCGCGACGACGCCCCCGCTCAAGACAGAAGAATGCCGGATGTTCTCGATGGCGACGTCGTTTACTGCTTGGGCGATGACCAGTTCCGTTCCGCCTCACCCCTTCAAACTCAGCCTAGACCGCCTGACAATGCTAAGCATACCATCGTAGCATACCCTCCATCGCCTAACAAGCAGATGTGCAGTTTCCTCATTGCAACCTGGAAAGCGGTGTTCGGATCTCAGACTCAAGGCGCGAGACAGCTAACCATCAAATCTGGAGAGTGGGAGCGGCTGAATACTCCTATCCTTCCACGACTAAGAGGACAACGAGACGTCCGAGTGTGCTGTCGTGCTTGGCCGCATCAGAGGGACGATAAGCAAGGAGTGTGTGAGATTGAGTTCGTTTGCTGTCGGGGAGAGCACAAGAGGAACTTTACAAGCAGGTAGCAGAGTTGGAGGTCTCTTTCTTCTCTGAGGGCGATTGATCCTCGCAGATGTAGACCCTCGTGGACCTGAGCTGAGCATCACGCTGCATGCACCTGCCAAAGTCAACACCAGTCTTCCATACCCATGCGCTGCATCTTCCACCTTGGTTTATTGACGCAGGTGAATTGGCTCAGGGAAAGATGAGTACGAGACATTGCTGGCTCATAGACTGCCTAAGCTAGTATCCGACCTTGCTCTCGAAACTTACAGAGCATGGAAGCAGAACGCAAGCCTCACGGTCCCACGAACCAGCGCGGAATACAGTAGCCGACACTACGAAGAGCAGCATTCTCAACTAGCCATGGCCAAGATATCTATCGATCTATCGATCTATACTTTGAAGAGTGCTTAGGAATGCATGCACACTCCCTCACTCACTCACTCCTTTTACACATCTCGTCTCCAAAAGTGAGTGAGTGTATCCAAGGGTGAGTGTACTGTATCCGACACCCTTCCCGAGCCCACATCGCCTCTATCGTGACGACGCGCCTGACTATTTCTTTCCGGCGAACCATTGCATGCGATGGGATCTCGCAATCTACCCAGCTTCTCTCAGACCAAGTCCTCTGAGCACGGCCCCCAGGCCGTAATAGATCCCCTGACAAGCATACGCCTACATTTCCAACGCCAACGCCAACGCCAATGCCCAAGCCGAAATGAATCCCACGCGCCCTACTTACTGCGTATTGCTTATTCGGAACAATGCCAACTCGTTCTCTACAAGTAAGTACATAGGTGTGCTAAGATCAAGGGAACCAAAGTGAAGTCAAAAGCACGCCGAATATAAAACAAATACGTACGTACGTACGTATAAAATGTAGGGTTTCAGAAGCACCCTCACCGTCATCCTCGGTTTCCTAGCTGACTCTACATCAGAGTTCTCTCCTCCAGCCCAGAGTTCTGTTGTACCTCACAATGATAATGATAACATCATCGACAGTAACGACTATAATGTCAACAACAAAACCAAAACCAAAACCAAAACCGGCACAACCGCCGAAGAAGCGACGAACGCCGCCCAACTTGATAGCATAACAATACCACTCGCCCTCGCCCTCCCCCTTCCCCTCCAATTCGAGGAAGAACCCGACTTCATGCCCTGGACAGGCACGCTCGGGCCAGTCCCCGCGGTGTTAGTAGGGCCACCCGCGCCTGTCGTATCCATCGCGGTCAGAGCGATCGGCACGACGGTCATGTTCTTGACCTCGCCCTGCCATGTCCCGTTGGAGTCCGTGTTGGACGGCGCAGGCACAGGAACAGGCGGGACGGAGAAGTTGAACGGCGCGGTCGCGATCACGAGGCTCAGCGTCACTCTGTCTGCCGCGGGGGCGGGGGCGGAGGAGGAGGAGGTCATTGGGAAAGGGACGGGCAAACTGTAGGGGATCGGGGCGTGAGAATTGGTGTCGGCGTAGAAAGCGGCATCTCCAGCGGCGGTTGTGGGCGTGTTGGCGTTGGCGTTGGCGTTGGCAGCAGACCATGCCGTGACGGATGCTTCGAGCCACGAGATTGATTCCGCGCACGGGATTGTGAGGGTCGTCATTGGCGGAGTGTCTGCGTTGCCTCTCTCTCCTTCTGGTGGACCGCCTTGTTGTTCGTGCATACCATGGCTGTCGGCCCCGGGGTTCGGATTCGGCGCAGGTGTAATAGGGCACCCTTCGACGATGGTCGTCGTCATGGGGACTGCCGGGACGGGCATATCTGTGCATCCGCAGTGGAGGAGAGTGACGGTGGTGGTGAGGCAGGTTTCTGTCCTTGTCGGACAGATTACAGGGTGATAGGGGCAGATTGTGGTGTAGACCGTGGAGATAACCGTGGGAGACAGGGTCAGGATCGGGGTTATTGAGGAGGTAGAACTCCCAGTGATGAGAAGAGATGACGTCGAGGGCGTATTCAGGATCGGGTTGTCGGTTTGTGATCCGGATGTCGAGATCGGCAGGGTGTTGCTGGTTGTAATGAGTGGTGGAGGTGGTGTTGAGAATGTACCACTCATGCTCGTGCTAACACTCGTCGTGCTCGCGACTCCAGGCCCATCAGTCACCACAATAGATGTTGTTGTCATCGTTGTGGTTGTCGAGGAACTGCCAATATCACCATCTATACCGGTATTGTTATACAGCGTCAGGAGAATGAGATCTCCTTGGGCGTTGGTGATCTGCCTTCTCACGAATCGAGATGGGGACGAAGCTAGCGAGACCTTGCCACCGCATTTTTGCGTTGGATCCCCAGGGCAGGTAGTGCTGCATACTGACACTGGGTATTCGATAAAGTCTTCGGAGGGGTCAGTGGGCAGGGAGTAAGACGAGCAGTAGCATTGCCTAGAGGAGGAGGGTCTGTCAGCGTGGAAATTCTGCGCTGGAGGGACTTCATGAAGAACGGAAATGTCTGGGCTTTGATCACGCATCAGACGAGAAGACTTACGTATCAAACAACCCTGCAAAGACATCCAGCGAGCAATCACTAACACATCGCTCGATAGACATAGCTTCTGAATCCTCGACAAGGGTAAAACTGTTGGCAAACGGAGAATCCGGTCGCGGTCCCAAGCATCCCGCAAAGGAGAAAGAGGCACCATTGTCGGAAACGACTTCTGTGGGTCCAGGCAGAATCTCGCTCGTTGTCGTAGTTGGCTCAAAGGTTGACACGACTTCCGTTGTGGAGGTGGGCGGCGGGACGGGAACGGAGCTGCTACTGATCTGTGGAAATGGTGTCGTCGAGACCTCTGGTGGATAATTTGAGGTTGGAGGTTGCTGGGAGGGGGATATCGTCTGCGAAACGGGTACCGAGCTGCTCGATTCTTGTGAAGATGGCTGTGCCATTGTGAGCGATGAAGTCGCTGGTCGATCAACTGTCGTCGAGGGTGCTTGCGATTCAAAGACGGACGATTCGAGCATAGAAGACGCTGGAATCACTAAAGAGGACGAGCCGACGGAACTGCTGCCGCTGCTTGGAACTAGACTCATGGTTGATGACATATAGGCGTCAGTGGTCAAATCGGGATTGGTTGTCGTAGAAGACGGAGAATAAGGCTGTAGCTGGCCGGTGGCTGAGGATGTGGCGGAACCAGAAGAAACGGACACAACATTTGAAGTCGACAAGAGTATTGGCGATTGTGAGGGATTGGCTTGGGCTGTGGTAGACGCCTGGTCCGAGGTTCCAGCAGACGTGGTTGTGGACGGTATTAGCGGTGATGATGAGCTCGAAGGCATTGAGCTCAGCGAAGAGAGGAGTACCGTTGATGTGGCTGCAGTCGAAGATGAGACAAGCGCAGGGGAGCCTGTAGCCAGAACTGTCGTTGCTGAAGTGGATATTGGGCCGGACGTCGAAGAGATCTGCAGAGCGGACGACGTCGATATTGTACTACTCCCGTGAAAGTAGGAGCCGGTGGAGGAACGTGATTGTGAACTTGTCGTCCCAGCATCTGGGGTTGTCGAAGAAGAATCCTCAGTCGACGAAGCGCCACCTCCCATTGCACCGCCGTTCGTAATGTTGGCCGTGGGTGTCTCCGTGATCAAGGAGAAGGATGTCGTGGTGGTGACGTTGGGCGGAGCGTAGTATACGGGTGTGACAGACGTGGCAATGTATGATGTACTGCTGCTGCTCGTGGTCTGCATTCTCGGGTCATCAGTTACTTGTGGATAGGCGTAGTAAATCAGGCGAGCACTGTTGAAGCCTGCTTGAGCCGGGCTGCTGCCGATGTTTCGTTTCCAGTAGCACGCATTGCTGGCGACGTTGTAGGTGACGCCGCCACAGATATTTGTCGCGTTGTAGGTATTCCAGTAGGTGCACCCGCCCACGCAACCTTCGAAGTTGGTGTATGGATAGCTTGGATACGGTTTACCGAGATCGGACCCACCGATGTTGACGCCGCATTCGATTTCGTACTTGTAGGAGCCGGACTGAACGACAGTGAAATTGTAGGTTGGGCACAGAGAAGTCGTTGGCACCGGTGTTGACGAGGAGGTTGTCGATACAGCAGTCGACTGGGTCGGCTGATTGCTCGCAATGTATGGACTGCTTGTGCCGCTGGCGTTTGGGCTAGAGTCGACCAGTTGGTAGATTCGGATGGAATTGATGCTCCAGTACCTATCACTACATTAGGATCAACGCATCTGCCCGGATCCAAGATCACTCACGCGTTCTGGAAGGCACCAGGCACGGCTGCAACATATGCATTGCACGTGGAGTACCCCGTCGACGCGGCACAGGAGTTCGTAGTAGAGTTCCACACGCTCGACGCGCCAGCATATTCTCCGCAAAAGGCATTGTTCAAAATGACCTTGTGGCCTTGGAAATGCTGGTCGATGTTGCAGGAGCCTTGCAGATTGGCGGCTGGTAACCCCCAAGAAGAAGGATCGGGCGTCTTGTTGGTAATGTCGGCTGGGATTGCATTCCGTGGGAAGAACCAAACACGGATGTAGTCTGATGTCCAATGCATTGCATATACGCCGCCTCCAACTGCGTTGAAGCCGGCACCGAAGCTGGTCGTCCGATTGTCTCGGACTCCGCAGCCGACGTTGTAGCCAGGCTATTGACCGTCAGTATACTTCCGACGAAAGTCAGAATGTACTAACGTAGTACGCGCAATCGTTGTTGGACAGCTGACCAGTCATCGTCCTGCTGTCTCCTGCTATTGAGCAGACCGGACTCCTAAACAACCAGTGAGTACGTCTCTGTGGCCCTGTGGAGCGCAGTCCCCATACGTATGTAACGTGGCAGCATTGTAAGTGACCCGGTTCACTCCTTCCATGATGTCGATCTCGCCGTTGTTTGGCCAATTAGGCCCCAATGTCCAGACTGCAACGGTCAGCTCAGCGTCGCCACCGAGGACAACAATACAGACAGGCTGGCCAAGTGCCACAGATCCCCCCAGGTGCATGGTTGAAGTCGCCAATGAATAACCCGTGTGTCCACGACCTCTGCGTGGAAATTCTTACACTGGGTCTGCCCGCAGCTTGCGTTGAGCCGATGAGGGAGTTGTAGTCAGAACCGATGTAGACGGGTGAGGTGTCGCTCGCGCTGATCAAGCCTGTGAGCTGGGCAGAACTTTTGCTGTAGTATCTGTTGCTTGATTAGACGGTTCGCATAGCTTTCGTGGCCATATACCCACGTTACGAAGCCTCCAGTGGGATCACCGCCCTGCGCCCATCAGTCTCTTACGGGAACGGCTACTCGCGCCCAAGAGCTCCTCACCGTGAAGAAGTCCCATCCCTGGAAGAAGTTCGCGCCGGAGTATTCCGCGTCTAACTGGTACACAGAGCCAGTAATCGCCGCTGCGTACTGGAGATATATGAAACAGGCAAAAATCAAACGGACAGCCACGCCCCGGTGGCAGAAGGAACGGACAGCCATGACCGGCAAAAAAGCAGAAAGCAGATCGCCGCCCAGCAAAGAAACGCGCAAGTTGAGAGAGTACGACCATCATGCAGGCCTTTTGAGGCGGTTTTGTACAAATACCAGCGCGGGTATGGTAAGGAATGTGCACGGAACCTTTCGCACAACATGCTGGAGAACAAGGGGTTACTCGATCTTACCATTCTAGACAATCCGGGCTTTCTTGAGAATTGTTGAAAGAGTATGCATTATGAGTTGATGGGATAGAGTCGAGTTGTTTCGAGGCTCAAACCTTGCGTGGGGATTTAAGAACGTTGACAGAAACCCTAAACCGAGAATATAGTTTGGCCGAGACACGAAGTGAATCGGTGGCTGACATCCATGTATGTAAAAGGGCCGTGCTCCCCTGCATTAGCTGGAACAGAGCATGATTCCTTCCTAACGCGTCGATGAACGTCCAGACCAGAACGTGTTGCCCGACCCTAGATCCCTGTTGGTGGGAGAATTCCATCCAGAACCGAAGTCTGATTGCCATTGGGTGGCCCTTGATGATGTATGCTCTTATAGCTTGGCTGTGCAGCTTATGAACGAATCTGGCTTCTCACGCCTCGTTTTCCTTGGGGCTGAACTTTTCGTAGAACTCCAGAGTCATGGCCGCAAGGAAGCATGGGATCTGCTTCTTCTCCTTGACCCAGAAGTTGATCAGGTCCTTGATCTCCTTAGCAAAGGCACTATCGGGACCCCCGCTTATCTTCATCGTGCCATTGTCTCCATCGAAGATAATGTAGTGATCATCGTCTTCTTCCTCCTCCTCCTCCTCCTCCTCGTCTCCTGCGTCGTGAGTGCGGCCATAATACATACTCGACACCTTGGCCTTTCCGTTTGGCAGGAAGTTGACCTTGTAACCAAGGACGCTTGCAATGACATCGCGGAATTCGGCGGCCTTTTGGGTCCAGATTTCCCGTTGTCGTCTCATGCGCTTCTCTTTCTCGGCCACGACCATTTCCATGTCCCTCAAATCCAGCTTGAGCGCATCGACTGAGCTGGCAGGAACAGTCCTGGCCCCTTGGAGGTCTTCTCCACGTAGCTGCGCCAGCAGTCCCTTGTTCTCCTCCTTGAGGGTCCGCAATGTTGACATCTTTATTGCTTCGGCATTTGCCGTAGGGTTGTCGCGAAATTCGAGCACTCGAGTCTTGGAGCTTTCTCTCAGAGCCTTGAGCTGTCCTTTGGTGGCTTGGAGGTCCGTAGCCAGCATCTGTGACTGCTGGGCGGTCTTCTGCAAAGCGATCTGCAGATTCTTGTTCTTCCGTAGCAGTGCCCCAAGCTGGGAACCTCCGTCACCTTCGGGGTCCTGCGAATCGGCCGGTCGCTTCGTCCCGCGTGGTTCTCCCTGAGTCTGAGCGCCTGTCGGAGGAGCGGCTTCCAGTTTCGACAGGTCTGAATGAAGGGCCTGCACCTCGGCCTTGTACTGATCAACCAGATTCTCCAAGTTCTTGATCTGGTCAGATCGTTGTGCATCAAAGTTCTGATTGTCCATCAGTACAGTCTCTTCCGTGTCAAAAGTCTTCAGCTGCGCTCGGAGGTATTCCACTTCCTTGACAGCAAGCACTCGCTGTCGGTCAAGTCTTTTATAGGCTTTGTTGTCCTGACCAGCTTCCTGTGCAGATTGATTGGATCTCATTTTCTCCAATTCAGCCTTGAGCTCCTCCTTGGCTCCATCCAATGCTCTGATGATTTCATCCTTCTCAGCCAGATCACTCTCGACCGTGCCGAGTCTGTCGGTGATTGAAGCGTACTCAATCCGCTGCTGGACCAGAGCCTTCACCACAGCTTCTGGGGTATCAAATTCGTTCTCTTGGCCCTCTCGCTCCAGCAGGCTTGTCCACGTTCTCTTCTCATCCTCAAGTATCTCTTTCTGGATCTGTGCTTCGCCTAATTGTCTCTGCACATCCTTTAGCACTTGAAGCTCGATTTCCAAGCCATGCTTTTGTTCTTCCACGACCTGAACACTGCGATGGGCGTCGCGCAGCCGTCGCAACTCAGCCAGCTGTTCCCTATTCGTCGACTCGAGTTTCCGGATGTGTGTCACTTGCTCAGACAGCTGGTTCTGCAGTACATTCAGCGCCTCACCGTCTGCGGAGTGCGATCTTGAGGCGCCCAACTCGGACTCAAGGGCTTCGATTCTTGCATCTCGCTGGGACAGACGTGTTTGTGATGACTCGAATTGTCGGCTCAGTTCTTCCAGCTCTTGTCTTACACTGTCGACAGTCTCTTGAAGAGCAGCGCGTTTTGCCTCGATGTCATTGAGCTGGTGGTTGTAATGCCTCTCTTGGTCAGCCAGACGTGCCTGCGCATCCTCTGCGTCCTCCTTGAGGGAAGCATTCTGATCTTGGAGTTCTCGTAACTGTCTTTCCAGCGCTGCCCTTTCGTTCGTCCGCTGGTCCTGGAGTCCGCGCAGCTCTTTTGCTATGGCCACTTGCCTCTGGGTCGCCTTCTGGGCAGCGCTTTCGGCGGTCTGATACTTCTTGAAGTCGTTCTCGGCCCTGACTTGCTGGTCACGCAATTCTTTCTCATGTTGCAGCGCCAGAAGCCCGCGCTCCTGCTGTAGATTCTTCAGCTCATATTCGAGGGAGTTGATCTTCGCGCGCAGATTCTCATCTTGCGTCGGGTCTGGCCGCGCTCCTGACGGTTGCCGAACCCGAGACTGTCGCAGTGGCTGGTGGGAGTTCTCGGCCGCTCCTCCCGAGATGAAATCGTAGGTGGGTTGCGTAGTCGTCTGCCGGTTATGGCCAGCGGAAGAAGTCGGTCGAGGCAGTGCTGATTGTGCGCCTGAAATACTCTTACGCCCCGAAAGCGACGTTCTAGAGGTGGACAGCCGCATACGCTTCGAGCTTGACGCCGGCGAGCTCATGTTGCTGTTTGTCTGAAATCAGAGGGGAAGAAGAGCTATTCGGAGCGCGGCTTCAAGAAGGACATGTCTCAATTGTTGTTTACACCTCGCTGCTTTCGACCGAAGCCACCGAGGATTAACCGACTTTGCCCTCCTCAGCCCAGCTTCATTCTCTGTTTTACTTCGCATCCCTTTGTCTGCAACCATCAAATAGTTCTGTCTGAATGCTGCCGCAGCTATTCCAGCATCATAACCGGAAGGGTTGCTCAAGCTCGTCTCACGCATATCCGTTCCAGCCATCGTCTTGGTGCTCATCCTTCTCGTATTGCCTACAACTCGGACTGCTCTGATCGTTGCACATTCTTCCTTGAACGTAATCTAGCTCTGACCATGGATGCTCCAGTCGGACTGGTCTTTCGGGAATACATACATCGTGAGTGCTGAGGGCATTCAGCGCCTTTGTGCTGCTTGCACTGATGTCTGCCTTCCTGCTGAATTTCATCGAACACGCGGACCTGACTGCCAGGTCCGCTTGATCTTCTGCTGTCCTGACGTCGTTGTGCATTCCTCGCCAACAGTCACCTAAGGGGTGCAGTATGCTCGACACGATGTCTCTCTTGAGTGCCTCGGACATACCTCGCTTCTAGTCAAGCGGTCTTTCTTTGACTCAGATAGGCACCGAAGGCACACACCGCTTGACTCCGACTCCAGGGCCTCCATGCCGTACCATATGGAAATTTGGAGTGAATTCAACGACTGGACACACGCATGGCGGTCGCCACACTTTGAGTCCACGTCACACTTCATCGAATCAACTTCGGACGGTGTATTGAGAGCTGAGGTTGCCGCCCTCCAGGATCCTCCGTGCTGGAAATTCTCTGCCTCGCCGATGTTGATACCCTCCCTCTGGAGCTGAATTATAAATGCGCCAAACTTCACCATGCTTGCAATGCACGGACGCCTGTCACTGAACTGAGAGACAGCTTCCACAAAACCTTTAATTCCGCTCTTGATCAAGCTTTCAATACATTCTTTCCGGCCCCCGTTCAACACGTCTACACGGCATCAGCGTTGTCGTTTCCCGATCACGGCGGAATACTCACCATAGATATGCATGTCATCGCGTTCTAGGGCTGGAAGACCCGTTTCATATCCAACTATCTTCAGCGGGTGCTCTGAGGAGACCACGAACGCTTTCGTAATCTTCCAGAGCAAAGAATCCATCTTGAAAATGACCGCGAAAGCAATCAAGTCCTCGATGCCGATCCCGGCAGGAGGACTCGGAAATCGAGGTGCCTTGGTGGGTGCTCCGGTAGACATATTGCTCCAGTCGACGTAATCCTGCAACATCTCCAAAAGGTACGGCCCTATCGCCTCCTGGCACTGATATTTGTCCGCAAAGACGATCAGACCTCGGAGTATGTCGGCTTTCATCACCTTGAGTTCGTCGGTCTTGTCGTGGATAATACAGCAGAAGTGGAGGACGGCTTGTGGCAGGTCATCCGGAAGCTTTATGACCATTGTCTCCGCCTCTCGGAATCCCGATGACAGCATTCTTGAAAACACTTCCGAAGCTCCTGTGATCACTGCACCAGATACTCTGATATCGAGCGCATCCCGTCCTGTGCCGACTTTGAGCAGAACATCGCCGTTCGCAATGATGTCCACTATCCTCGCCGCGCGAGCCACCTCTGCGGAGTGAGGGTGTTAGCTTTCGGCTGGCCGGCTGCTACACAGAGAGGCTGGGTTGTTTCTCTTACTTTGTGGGTTTAGACTGTCTTTTGAGTTCATCGCATCCGCATTTCGCTTCTTCCCTGCAGGGTTGTCGAGCATGTCAACGCGAGCGTAACGAGAGAATGCCATCGTGGCGCTAAGATGGTATGGGTCAAGACAGCTGATGAAGAAGAGATTGAGACAGAGGCCAGAGTGCTTTAAAAAGGCAACTGTAGTGCTGAAAAATAATCTTCGTGGCAGCATGAATTGAGGTACTGAGAGGAGGAGTGGTAGTGTCAGATTCACTGCCAGATTTACTCCAGGTTCACTCTAGATTCACCGCCCGGCGCAGATTCATTGGGAGAAACCGAATCGTCCCTGGGCCGATGGTGCGAGCGAAAGGTTATCAGGCGAATTGCTCATTTAGTGGAAGCTACAGAACTGAAATAAAGTGAAGGTTGACACCACCCGCACAACCTGACTTGGTTACCTCGAGCTTGTCCACTGCAAGAACCAAATACCCCAGTTCATACCACGCTGATGGAGGCAACCTCAAGGCCCAGCTTTCCCCTTTTGCGGACTCACGACACTGCTGGGTGAATCCCTTCCTCGCCGACGAGAGTCTGTCCAGTACTGCAAGGTAATTTTTCACCTGCTCCCAGCGCCGGGCCTAGTCCAACTACTTAGTTATAAACGCGGTACTGTTTTCTCCAGCGTTGCCTCCTCGCAATCCCGAAAGTGGTCCTCGTCGACCAAGAAGTCAGGCTTGCTGGCCCTGAAGCAAGACAAGCAGGCACCCAGGCATCGCGATGCTGTGCTTCTCGATAATAGCTCTGAACTCGACGGCGAGAGGACGACGGCAGTAGCACGAGTTGTCTTCATTTGCTCTCGAGGGGTATCTTTTCTCCATAACACAGTCGTTGTCCATGAGAAAAACGCTGTCGTCGTCGAGGAGCGTTGCGACGGAGTTGACCCTCGACATTACCGTCCTCAATGACGGCGGCTCGGCTGTGTCGTGGAGGACTATGTCTTGATCCTGCAGAAGAAGATGGATAATACCGTGCTTCGCGGCTTGACACGATAGCACGGGCCAAGTAATGTCGATATCCTTGTTGATGCAGTCGAGGACGTCGTCCAGGAAGGCGTTGACGTAGCGTGGTTGATTTCTAGCGATAGCGTCTATCATTGCCAGTCTCAGGCTCGTCAGGCAAACTTCGACGCGGCAAAGCACTTGCCATAGACAGTTTCTCCATCACCGTTTACCATGCTTGCAGCTCTGGCGCCGTTTTGGGTAGCTTCTTGGGAGTAGTCCGGACAGAGAGCTAGGTACAGTCTGGTCGCGTGCCAAAATTCCATTTTCCAGGAAAGAATTGCACAAATATCGATCACGTCCCAGAGGCTGAAGAATCCACTTTGCGGAGGTCGGCTTTGCGAAGGCACGCCCACCAGTTTTGAAGGTGGCCAGAAGAAAGGGAAGGGCTCCATTTCTTTCAGAAGCTTACGAACAGGGTCCGTTATCATGAATAGGCATGGGGCCACCACCTCCTGACTGTGCCACATATCGCTCAAGATGGCCAATGCCACCAGTTGCCGGCTTGTGAGGTTGCAGAGCTTCATGGGTCGATGATGGACAATGTTGCAAAATTGCACAAAGACGTCGGGGTCTTCTTCTGGAAGTCTGCTTTCTTGTCAGCATTCGAGAACTTTGGGGCTGAGATGCGGACACCGGAAAGACCAGGCCCAGCAATACTGTCGAGGTGCAAGCGGCAAGCAGGGTATGGGACAAGGTTCACTCACTTGACGACCTTGGTTTCCGCCTCCACAAATTGGCCGAACAACATCCTGGAAAGCACCGGCGATGCCCAGCCCATGGCCATTCCTGAGACTTTAACCTCGAGCGCGCTCTTTCCGGTCCCGACTCTGAACGTGACGTCGGCGTTTGGAACCACCTCTATGACCTTCGGATGAGGTTGCTCCTCTGCCGTGTCAATCTCGTCCGCCTTGCGCTTCTGGGGCATCCCAGAGACAGTTCGATTTCCAATGTCGGCCATGGTGCTGTCATATGATGGGACGAAGACTGGCTTTACAGGAGATGTTGATTTGTGTCCAAGGTTGACGGACCTGGAGATGAGTGATTGATGAGTGAGGAGTGAAGGGTGAGGATGATTTTAAGAAAATGATCTGAATCGATCCTGCGCGTCTAGAGGTCTGGTCATAAAGATCCGCCATTGAGCTTCACATTTCCTAACAAGAACATCGAAAGCGGAGTGATCCAAGCGAGAAGCAAGGTGACCTTATACACACCTTGCTATTTCCTACGTTGTGGTCGAGTGCCTTCTCAGTCTCGTGGAGATCTCGGGCCAGCTGGACTCATACCTTCTGCTTCTCTCTCAACTCATCCACGCAGCAGCCGAAAGGAACAACCTCTATGGCAAAGCTACCCTTGCAGTACGTAACGTGGTCATGATTGTTGGAGCTATTCGTTAGACTAGGGGTCTCAGATCCTTCGATCCGAGCGCGAATGGGGAACAGAATCGACGTAGTCAATTACTGTAGCGCAGACGAGATTCATACAGCAAAGAAGATACCGACTGAGCCCTTCCGCGCATGTAGGCGGAAATCCGTTTTCCTTCTCTGGCACGTTCAAGCGTTATGCACTCGTCTATCGACGCTAACCTTGAAACATGCTTGAAAACGTACTGCAGTGTGCTGAACAGTCCCACAGAATTACAGTATCGAAACCATGCTGGGTCATAATATGCTTGCTTGGGACTGAGCAACTTCTTCGAATCACATTCACAACATGTTCTTGCAGGTAGGATACCCGCTGGCAGGGAGGTCGTAGTCCAAGAGAAGGGGTGTCATCAGACTGTAGGGTAGGGAAGAAAGGAGGGAAAGTAAAACGAAGTCAGTTAAGGGGCTACGAATTTAAAAGTCTTGGCAACAAACATAAATTAATCTCCGCCACCATCAACCAACTCACCTCGCACTCACTCACCTTCAACTCCCTTTCTCAATGTATATTCACTTACCCGCCTCGGCTTTCTTGATAATGGCTTCTGCCTGCTCCTGCGCCACGCTAAGATACCGCCTTGATAGGCGAGTAGGTCTGTCCCTATTTTGGGCCCTTAAGCGGGTTCGCCGTGCCTAAGTAGTTAATTATCCTTTCGACTTTCTCTCCTACCATTCCGCATCCCGTGTCGAAGACGTTCTTGCTCTCACACACACATACACACGCACACAGAGAGAGAGAGACAGCCCTACGACGCTCTGTATGTGACTACTTGAATGATACCTGCTTTAATCCTTCTAAGAAAGGAAAGAAGATGAAAAAAGAAATAAGATCGGCATCGATCTCATATCATGTCATTTCATATCATATCATATCACGTCACCGTCACTCCCCAAGCAACTCTTTAGTGACAACTGCCTGCATCTCGGCGGGTGTCCAAAAGTCGGTGTCGAGCGATACAGCCGACTCGACAAACGCGAGGAGGCTCAACCTCAGCGTTTCCCTCGTAACCTCCGACAGACGCACTTCGACGCTCAACAAGCGCGACAGTAGAGCCATTTGCTCGGGATCCGCCCAACCTTTCATGTCCGGTGCCATGCCGATCGCGTACAGAAGGTAGGACGGCCCGCTGTCTAGCTCGACATCGCAGCGGTCGAACTTACGTCGCAGCGCCCAGTACTGGTAGGTCAATTCTTCGGCGGAAGCGCCCTGGAGGTCGAAGAGCACGATGTGGAGGAGCAGGATGGGCATGATGGGCCGGACGATGTTGGGCGTGTTGGCGCACAGGGTTCGGTAGGCGGGTGTGTTGGGCAGGAACAGGCGGAGGGGATGGAGGTCGGTCGTCAGCGGCGGGTGGCGGCGTCTGTACATGGCCGCGGTGTGAAAGTTTTGGTACGCGCCGATGAACTCGCGGGTGCAAAAGTAAGCCCATTGAGATTGAGTCAGGCAGCCTGCCTCTGCGATTTGCAGCAGCATCGGTCGTTCCAATTCGTCGTCATTCAGGAGGGACGTTTTCAGATGGATAGAGAACCGGGTCTTCATGGCGGAGATCTGTCCGTTCGACAACATATCTTCCCTGTCGGCAGGTCAGCGTGTTGGCGGTGGTGGTGGCTGTCAAATGTTCGATTGGAACAAGTTCTGCCGAAGAGTGTATGCCCTGCTAACTCACCATGTCATTTCCCACACTAGAGCAGGCGAGTAGTGCGCGACGTCCCAACCGTGACGGCGGTCTAGAGCCGCTCGTAGACCACGGCAATGCAGATTGAAAGAGTTCCGCGCTTGGTCTTTCGTCACGTCGGAGCTTTCTCTGATCACCGATTCCGTAGCGCAGATGCAAGCCATGGCCTGGAGAAGTCCGTCGCTAGGACTGGCCGCTTCGGCCTCGAGCCTCTTGCGGTAGCTTTGCAGCGTTTTCAGATAGCAGTTTTCTGCAAAGATCCTCTCTGATTGCGTCGGCGCCTCGATCAGCGCGCGGCTCATCGCCGCAAAGTGTACAGCGACGGCCAGCATGAGTGGATTTCCCTGCATCACGGGCCAATGCATATCGCGTGGCGGGAACCATGTCTGCTGACGACGTCTTCCGAGGTGAGGTATACAGCCTCCCACGACTGTGATCTCAGGTCAGCTTTCTCCCAGACGAAGCACCGACTATTAACACCATCGTACAATGAGAAACCATTATGCCTTCCGTTCGGTCCAGGTCAGCGGCTAACGTTTTGAAGGGGTCAAAATGGCCTTGCAGAAGATTCTGTGCGTCTGCTAACGGGACCATTTGTTGCTCTGTCGAGATGACAATGGCAGTCTCTTCAGCTTTGCCATTCTTCGCGCGCTTCTGACGCTGCTGCCCGGCCTTTCGATTGCGCAGGACGAACGAGCGCACTTTCCCCGAATAGTGAGATCCCTGCCCAGGCAAAAACACATAGTGGGTGCTCATCGCTTCTGAACGCGGTTCTCCCAGACCGAGCCTCTGAAGCAGCGGTCATTCAAAGAACCCGGTATGGAGCGTAAAAATGCCAGCTTATCCAGCGATCTTCTCATATCTTCTTTTTGGCAGTCGGGCTGGTCGATATACCGGTGAAGCAAACCCCGCTCTTGCCGGTCGGGGGTCCTAGGCGACTTCCAAAATTGCTTGCAGCGAGCTTGTGTACTGGAGGGTTAGATTCAGTCAGCGACCCAGGAATCACCCCGGACATCAAAAGCGCCAGAGCTGCAGTTCAGATTATGTCAGCCCATAACCAAGAAAGGTGAACGCACGCCGAGTCTTTGCTGGTCGACGTGAGAGGGTGCGATCCCCGCGCGGTGCTTGATCGTGGAAAATCCCGTCGGAGGCCCAAGGCTAACAAGCCCCGGCCGTAACGATGGTTCGTTTCTTCGTGTTCTGCCTGTGATTCGGATTGGATGGGCACCAGCTCTTTCGTGAGTGAAGCGCAGCGCAGCGGTCAGTGGCCCTCCGACGCCGCTTGACTACGCAGCATGATTAGCCCTTCGCGTAAGGCACTCCGTCACACGGCCCGTTTGTAAGCCTGCCTGATTCGATGGCCGGTTTCCCTCTCGCGGTGTGGTGAAGAAGCAGGAGTGTGAGCGTGCCAATTGCGAGTGAGACGCGTCATCAACCGTCGTCCGCCAGACATGTAGAATCATTTCCCATGTCCAGCCGAGAGCCGTTTCGCTTGCGAGCCATCTCGATCGGCGGGCTGAACTGGCGCATGGCATGCGGCATCCGAATGGCATGTCAAGAATGAAGACACGGCTGCTTTCATGACAAAGCGGAGTAGAAACGCAGTATCCAGTTGAATCAGGGGCAGCAACGCCAGCAATATTCTTGGAATCCTGTATCACCGGCCGAGAGTTGAGATCTGGGCTGCATCATGTGCCTCGGTAGGACTAATTGTCGAGAGGGTTGCGAGATGCCTGGACAAGTCGAGAATATAAGGGACTTCTTCTAGGGCTTCGTCAGTGATATTATGGTTGGCCGTAAAGCCTAGCCCTGATAGGCAGCGTGTAGGCAATCCCTACCATGCAAGGTCGATCTGGCTGCTGAGGCAGGTGCATAGTCGTTGAGAGAAAGAGGAGGACGCGCTGGATCCAGCAGCTCACGTCACTCGGTGCCTTCCCCTTGATCACGGATCACGGATCGTGGCTGTACAGGTGCGTGGAGGACTTCTCTGGTGACCTGGGATCTGGGACGATCTAATATAATATCCAGTGCTCATAGCGTTAGAGACCAAGCAGCCTAATGGCAGGCCAGCTGGCCCATGCCCAGTTTCCTATTCCGGGCAATCCTTTTGATGCGACCATTCCACATCGAGGCAATCCTTCTTCGCGTTTACATTGACTACAATGCAAACATGGTCGCCAAGTCAGCCCTCCAGCACCCTGATCGGGTCTTTAGGCCATTGTTTCTGGGGAATACAAAAACAAGCATGGAGTCGCGAGGGCTGGTTGAGAAAAGGATTGTCCGTCTGGGGAATATCTCTTTCCTTTGCCACCACAATGTCGTCCCCAACATCGCACAGGCAGGTGCTTTTGATGCATTCGGCGACTGGAACCCATAAGCAGCTGCACTATGATAGCACAGTCTATCAGCAAGACATCACGAGCCCCCCGACGTTGGCGGGACATGCATCAAGCTATGATGCATCGTCTTCGACACCAAGCACACCAAGCTCAGCGTGGACGAGCAGTCCTGCTCTGGGTGACATGCAGTATGCGGACGTCGCCCACGCATATTTGGAGGAACAACTGCACTGGGAAGACGACTCGGTGCAGGACTTCTTGGTACAAAGACCCCTTCAATTCTGCGAGATGTATTAGCTTATCGTAGCGCTCAGGACAGCAATCAAGTCACCATTCCTAGCCCGTACGAGTCGACAGGATGGAGCCCCGTCCACGGCCCGACCACTCCATATAGCCAGCCAGAGCAGAGCCGGCTGGTAGATTTTGAGATGCTGTTTGTGAGTGGCTCAAAGCCACGAACCCCAGAAGCCATCGAGAAGCGGAAACGGCAGAATCGAAAAGCGTGAGTGTCCTCCACTTCCAGCAGTCTTCGGATCCTCGTACCCCGGCTGCCATCCTCGTCGAAAGCGAGCTGACCTTGACTTCTAGACAACAAGCCTACCGTGCTCGTCGCGAAGCACAAGTCAGACGGCTTGCCGACAATCTCAACAACCTGCTCCACCGCTGCACTCAGGACAGACTGGAACAGGAACGCTTACGTCAAGCTCTCGCGAAACTCAAGCATGAAAACGAGATGCTGAGACGGCTGTCGAAGCCTGGATAGGCTGAATGACTCCAGACCTCGGGGCTGCTGCGTAGTCGTGTAATTGTGCGAATCATGTAATCTATGTCGACCGGCCCGAAGCTGACGAGGTATGGTACAAAGGAAACACGAACGAGGCTGCATTTTTGGAGGGAGGTGAATTCCACTGTATTCTAGCGTTCGCTCCTGGGAGCTTGGGTATGCAAGCCCATGTAGAAACAAGCATGTCGTCAATCGGACCGAACATCGTTGTCGATCGTATGCTTCCCGGCCATCTCCTGGCAAGTCGTCTCCGCACGGTCAAGAGAGAACACTGTGGCTTGAAAGCGAGGTACAGCGGTACTTGTCTTGGGATTCCGGGTTTTGGAGTTCAGCCTCTGGGGGTGCATGGGTCAGGCCCCAAAGAAGCATCCGCCATGATTCCACGATCGTCTGGACGTCAACATCTTCGATATCCGTCCAATGTCCGCGAAGAGACTATTTCAGCAGCCAGCCAGGCTAGCCGATCTACCTGGCGCCGACCAATGACAACAAGAGCGACGTACGCCGGACAGCATGTGTGGCATACTTATCAACCTGGAGATGGGCCGCCCTTCATCGCACGAGGACAGTACTAGTACAGTGCAGTGCATCTGCGGTATGATGGTCAGTGCGTCTGCAGCGTGGCGTCTCGGCCATGTCAGATCGTAGGTCTTGACCAACGGCAGCACGGCATTGGTACTCCGTAGGCTGATCCGATCACGCCCTCGCTCGCCAGGTAGTAAGCCGTTGCGGTGAACACCAAGCCCATAGAGTACCCGATACCCGGGCTCGATCACAAGGAGCGAATTTGGAGGCGATGACAGCAATCCCAGTGCCGGGGTCGAGGTCGGGGTTGGCTGCTGTCAAACGTCGACTCTTTTCATGTTGCTGTGGTTTGGCAAACTCAAGCCTGTTTCTCTTTCTCTTTCTCTTCGCTAAGATCGTGGTACTGTATTGACTTTGTCGCGTCCAGGCTGGTGGAGTTGTTTTGTCCGACTTGCACGAGCCGTTCGATTGGAGGCAGCGACTCTGAAACGCCAACCACTCAGTCCTGTGTCCTTGTTAATTACTCACTCGCCTTGTCGAAACGAATCAGCTTATCGATATCGATATCAATTCCCACCTAAGCTTTGGACAAACCTTGGTCTCGTACGGGACTGTAGCCTACCTAAGCTTTGGACAAACCCTTGGTCTCATACGGGACTATAGTACGCCGAACAGCTCAACAGAGTTACAGCATCACAACCAAGCTTATCAATATAGATAGATGAGTGGGACACAACCATGCTTGTCATACAGTAATATGGATGGACAGATGATTAGGAAGGGACCGCAAAATCGGCGCCCGCGAGACTTTTACAATGGCTAGACCTTAGAAGGCAGGATTTCGGGAACTTCAACCTCGCTGACTAGCCGGATCAAACTTGGCCCCTATTGTGAAGGTCGAGGTATGTACTCCGTACAATGTATGTGATTGATTGCATATTCCTAGCCAAAATTGCTTGTAGCGACTCTTGTATCTCCTGTGCCACAGTACCTGGACATTTCCACAACTCAGATACCTAGTCCGCGGCTTTGCTACTGTACTAGTAACCGGCGCCATGATATCGTGGTTTAGAGGACTATCCACCTTCTTCATCGCGTCAGAATCTCGAGAACAGATACGTGGGCATACGTACGAAACCCATCTTCCAGTCTCCTATCATAACACAGCCAAGTTAATGTGGATTCTAAATTCGAAGCCCGCACAAAGCTAGATACATGTATATAAACCTCTAATTCGGCCATGAGCCCGTGAAGGTTTTGCTCTCCCCTGCCTCCAGCTGGACACTTACTTGGCCAGACCCACTGTGCAATCTCTTCGCCTCGATCCGCGTGACGAACTGTACCTTGCGTTTCCCGGTGAAGCGGGCCGAGGTCAACTTTCCGTCCCGCCACTCGAGGTCCACGACGATGCCGCCTCGGGCGCACAGTCCAGTGACGTGCCCGACAGCCTCCCACTCGCGCGGCAAGCAAGGCAGGAGGTCTACGAAGCCTTCCTCGTGGCTCTGGATCAACATCTCGGCCATGCCTGCCGCGATGCCGAAGTTGCCGTCGATCTGGAACGGCGGGTGGTCGCCAAAGAGATTGGGGAGCGTGGACCGTTGCAGGAACTTCTGGATGATCGCCTGTGCGGGCTGTGGTTCTCTGAGCCGCGCATACAGCGCCAGGATCCACGCGGCGCTCCAGCCGGTGTGGCCGCCACCGCCGGCGAGACGTCGTTGCAAGGTGACTTTAACGGCGACCTTGTGTTCGTCTGATAGGAGGCTGCGGCCCGGGAAGAGGCCGAAGGCGTGGGAGATGTGTCGATGGCCCGGTTCGGCCTCTTCCACCTCGTCCATCCATTCAAGTAGTTCCCCGTGCTTCCCGATCTTGGGCTGGGGCAGCTTGGCCAGGACGTTGAGGTATCGTTCCGCGGGCTGGCCGAGGATTTTGCTCGTTTCAGCGCACCCCGTGAAGAGTTCATACAGGATCTGAGCGTCCCATGTTGCGCCCACGCAGACGGCTCCAATATCTCGGGTGCCGGGGATGATGTAGGAATTTTCGGCCGACACGGTCGGTGACACGACGAGGACGCCATTTCTCTCGATCAGGAAATCTTCGAAAAACAAGGCCGCCTCTTGGAGGAGGGGATACGCCCACTGCAGAAAGTCCCGGTCGTGCGTGAACAGGTAGTGTTCCCAGAGGTGGGTGCAGAACCAGGCTCCTCCAAGCACCCAGTAGGTGGCAGGGACGTAGCGGTCCTGGGGCGCGCAGTCGCCCCATATATCGGTGTTGTGATGCGCGACAAAGCCCCTACAGCCATACATGTCATGCGCCACTTGCTTGCCGCGCTCGGCCATGCGCTGGATGTGGTCGAAGAGCACTAAATGGCATTCCGAAAGGTTGGCGGCCTCGGCCAACCAGTAGTTCATCTGGATGTTGATGTTGATCGTATATTTGGATCCCCAGATCGGCTGATGGCTTGCATTCCAGATTCCCTGAAGATTGGCCGGCAGCCCAGACAGCGACGAAGCGATGAGTAGATACCGGCCAAAGCAGAACAACAACGCTGCCAGGTCGTTGTCAACTTCACCAGCCTGGACGCGAGCAAGTCTCTTATCCGTGGGCATTTTGCTCAACGTAGAGTCCTCCTCTCCCAGGCTGAGAGACACCCTCGAGTAGAGCGACCCATACCGCTGCACGTGTCTCTCCCGCAGTGTTTCCCACGGATACTTCGCCGCTGCTTCGAGTCGATCAATAACAGCTTGGCCAGCGTCTTTGTTCCTGAACGTAGTTTCCCCGGCAATGAGAACAATGACAGAGTCACCCGTGACATCGACCTCTTCGCCGAGAAGGCACTCCCCTTTTCCGCCCTCGATCACGACTTTGACACCCATGGCGGCCCACACAGCCGTGGGACCACCCATGTTAGCCTTCAACAGCAGCCCGTCCGAGGTGTTCTCCAGGCTGTCGTACAGACAATTCCGCTCCAGCATCGGATTGTCATTACTCCCGCGGTTGATTCTAACGCGGAATCGAACGGAATTCGGCGTCCCTGACGAGATACGCACAGCAACAACCTCATCGGCCGTACTGGCAAAATACTCCCGCCGATACTCGACGCCCTCGAACTTGTACTCTACATTCGCGATTGCAGTCGTCAGGTCCAAACTCCGAGTATATCGTTCGGCCGCCGGCCTGACCGCGCGCTTTGTCAGGTCCGGAATGCCGCTGAAATCCTTCTTGTCGTCGCTGGGCGTGCCGTGGCCGAACGTCAGAAACACGTCCCCTAGCGGCGAGTAGTGGCGTAGACTCGACGGCAGGGCCGTGAACGTCCGCTTGAGCAACTCCTGCGCCTCTTGCACGCGGTTGAGATCCAGCAGTCTGCGCACCTCGGGGAGACTGGGCTTTGCGAGCGGATTGACTCGGTTCTGCGGCCCGCCGTACCACACGGAATCTTCGTTCATCCACAGTCTGTCGACGTCGAGGCCGCCCTTGATCATCGCGCCCAGACGGCCTGTGCCGATTGGGAGCGCTTCCGTCCATACCTTTGCGGGCTGCTCGTACCAGAGGAGGCGACCATGTTGGGGAAGAGGCATCGCGGCGATGCCGGTAAGTCCTTAGTATGCTACTGGCATGTAGGTGCTGGAGCTCGCTGGGGAGAGAACGGACTGACAACTCAGTTTAAAGCGAGCTCGCTCCTACAATGCGGAGATATGAAGGAACGCCCCTGCTTTGATTGTTCATTCTCCTCTTCCTTCCTTCCTCCTTCGAGCACCCATACGGAGCACGGACCGGAGGCCGTGTGTGAATGCACGGCTCGAGTGGAGGAGGTCTTCATGCATGACGGGCGACTGGCGGAGTCGATGGTTTAGTTTGTAGAGCTCCGTAATACGCGTCCTGGTCATTCTCGTGCGATGTGCTGTTGGAGAGTTCTGAGTAACTCGTGCATTCATCTACTCGTACGGGTTAGCAGGGGCACCGACAGTTGCGATCATTAGTCCACCGGTTGATTTTCTGATTCGTGGAAAATTACCCCAGCCGAAGCAGTCGGTCCCGTACTTCTTACTGCCCCTGTCACTAACTCCGACCTAAGGTTGGTACGAGTAACCCCGTAACGAGTTCCTTTTTTGCGGGGGAGCAGATCTTTTCACCTGCCGAATGCGCAGATCAAGCAATCCTCCTGCGTGCGAGGCGGGGGTGAGGCATACGACAGCAATGGAAGAAAAGAGGAAACATTAACAGCCGAACAGCCGAAATGCCGGATTGTAGCATGCAGCTCCATACAAGCTTCCGCAAGACTCTTCACGCCTTCGCTTCTTGCTGTAGAATCCACCACCATCGACTCCTCTATATTTCAAACTCCATGTCTCACGGAGAAGCGGAGCAGGATCCGCTAAGTAAAGTAAATATGCACTACTGCGCACATTCGATAGCACGCTACCGAGCTCGGCAGCATCCTCCAAATTACGCGATATTGAAAAAACATCTGACGGTCAGAAATATCCGGAGCAGCGCTATTCCGGCAAAATTCTTTGCCTATATCCATCTTAGCCATCATGGATGATCTGGTGCAAATGGCAGGTGAGCGGTTTGAACGGCATGACAGCCCTTCGAAGTCTCCGCGACTCCTCGCCAAAAGGGTGTTCGGGGTCGAGGCCAGGGGGCCGACCATCTTCAGCCGTCGCGGTAGCTGATCTCCTGTCGCATGAGCACGGGCAGGGGTACCATTGGCCAGAAAGGTCCGTGAGCTATGTTATTTTCTGTAATATACTAATCATATTCCGCTGTAGACAGCTCTGGCACGAATGCCGCGATCTCGAGTGCCTCAACATTCACCTCATCCTTGTCGAATTGGAAAAACCTCCCACCGCAATATACATACTTGTGGACTGAGACTAATTCTGAACAGTGACCGGATCAGCTTACTCGACCAGATCGTTCTTTAGAGCATCCTCATCGATTCGGTACCTCTTGAAATCCCGTGTTTTGACACGGTGTTCAAACATGTAGTCGATTTCCTCGACGGTCCTGTGCTTGGTGTCGGGCAGCCTGAAGAAGCACCAGAGGAAGCTAATGATAGAGAGCGATCCCCAGACGAAATTGCTCTTCCCGGCGAGATTCGCCTCCCCGGGATTGATTAGGTATGGGTTGACGGTGCTGGTGACAATGCCGCAGCAAGCATCGACAGCGATAGCAATGCCCACGGTCTTGGCTCGCAATTTCGCCGACGGCACTTCGGTGAGGATGGTGTAGGTCAAAGGCCCGATGGTGAGTTGCAAGGCGACCGTGCATATCATGGTGATGGCAACTTGGGCTCCCGAGACGGCCGGTCTGTTATGGTAGTTGGGCGCGCACGCCAGAATGGCGACCAGCCACTCGAAGATGACAATGAGGCCCATCCCGATGACGAAGACGTTGCGACGGCCACAGTATCGGAGTAGGAAGGCCGAGAGAGCGGCACACACGAGCCCGAGCGCACTGTTGCCGATAGAGATGTCAAACGCCTGCTGGGTGCTGACGTTGAGCTGCTCAAAGAAGTAGGTCGTATTGGTCGCAAAGCCGGCGAAATCCTGACAGAAGAAAATCATGATGACAATCTCGGTGCGCCGCAGACTTGCGCCCTTGAAGCATTGCCAGATGCTAGAATCTTTCTCGACATGCTTCTCGTACAGGATTGTCTTCTGCATCATGGCGAGCGTTCGTTGGGTGTCGACCTTGGGAGACTCGCTACTCAGTCGTCGGAGCGCTTTTTCAGCTTCTTCCAAGCGGCCCTTGCGCACCAGCCACCACGGCGACTCGGGCGTGAAGAACAAAAACGGCAAAATAATGGTCGGCCAGATCCACTGAAG
The DNA here is from genome assembly GCA_016109495.1 of Phialophora tarda. NCBI lineage: Eukaryota > Fungi > Ascomycota > Eurotiomycetes > Chaetothyriales > Herpotrichiellaceae > Phialophora > Phialophora tarda. The sequence goes on from JADWPL010000007.1 coordinate 347,740, forward strand.
CGCAAAGGGGATTCGGTATCCCCAGTCGCTGGTCCAGGTGTCGAAACTGGCAGTCACGCCATTGAGGATCAGGTTCCCTATGGCGTACGCCAGGTTGATATAGCCGGCAAGGAAGGGCCTCAGAGTCGTGGGGAGCAGTTCTGACGAGTACGTCGGAATGAGGACTTGGTAAAACCCCCAAATCACGCCCGACAGGTATTCGGACGCGGTCAGGACCTGGATGGAGGGCGCGAAGAATTGCATGAAAGTGAAGCCCGATGTGCCGATCAACGAGAGGATCAGAGTCCATCGCCGACCGATATATTCCATCGGGTACGCCACCGTGAACGCCCCGATCACCTGTCCAACCAAGCTGGCGTTGCCGAGGGCTGCTTGCCAGCTGGCGGGGATCTGTTTGCCACTGCCCGGGACGTCGTGGCCAAACTTGTTGCGAAACGCCGGCAAGGCGAAGAAACTGTTGATGATGACAATGTCGTACACGCGCATGACGATGGTGAGGGTGATGATGGTGGTGAACACGACGCCCCGCCAGTAGATCTTGAGCGCCTCGCTGACGCCCAGCTTGTGCTCTAGGTCGGTGGCTTCGGCTGCGACGTCGATCAGCGATTGATCGACTTTGCCGACCAAGTGCGCATGCTTGTCCTCGACGGTGACGACCCGCTCGTGCTTTTCCCGCAATGCAATGTTCTCGACATTCTCGACGTCCTCGACATTCTGAAGGCTATGCTTGTTCTCCGCCATGCCTGCACGCTGGGTCTGAAGCTGGAGCACACGTCCTGCGGGAACCAATGGTGTGTAGGAGTTACGGGCGTGAGGAGAAGGATGCCCATGTCTTCATCGGGTGTGAAAGACATTCTTATATGGCTCGTACGCTCCTTGCGAGGCTGTCCTGCGTCGGCTCTATTCTGTCTTTCAACCCAGGTAAATCTTGATGCCAATTGCTCAATCGGAACATTGATGGCCGGCGGGGCCCCGCACTTCGCCTGGGACACCCTACCCAGGACGAGGACTGCGGGTACTCTGTATGGGGGATCCTGTGGCAGGCAACGTTGCGGCCGATTTCCGGGGCGCATAGGCGGGCGATTCCCCACAGAGTTTGCAAGCGTGGATAGGATGCATCGTGGTATGTTCCCGTGGTCCTCTACGAGTACCGAGGACCCACGGTCCTCCTCCAACGGCTCTTCGGATAATTTTCTCTCCCCTTCGTGGTGATCGCCGTTGTGCTTCTCGAATCCAGGCTCACCAGCATCGCCCGTTGGTCGAAAAACACCCGACGGGTAAAAGCCGACGCGAAGATGACCTCTTGCTTCCGCCTCTGGCTTGTCGTGCGCGTTCGTGCTCCACAACACGTCCAGCTTGAAAAGGCCGTTTGCAATGGATTTGGATTTGGCAAGTATCACACGTGTCGTTGCTGCCTCTTTTGTCTTCAGAAAATGGTCTCCCCTGTTCGAGTTGCACCTGTCGAAAGTTCCTGACGCTGAGCAGGAGAAGCCACGACAAAGCGCGCTCCGACCGTTCGTTGTCAATGCTCATGCCGTAGTCGACAGTGTCAGACACAGCCCATCTTCTCCTCGTTCTATCAACACATCAGCGTTCCAGCATTGCGATAGACTGCTGTAGTTATCATGGAAGCCTCCCCCACTACCCAGGATGCCGTGTTGAGGAGGCTCTCGCCGCTGGTCATGGGAGGAGCTGGGTTCAGCTACCAACTCCATCCGCAGCCGGGGTCACTGCCGGTCCGCCGGATAATCAAAAGAGCGTTTGATCTCGGGTTGAGAGCAATCGATACCTCGCCGTACTATGAACCCTCCGAACAATTGATTGGGGCAGCGCTATCCCATGCCGAGATGATATCCTCATACAAGAGAAGCGACTATATCCTCATGACCAAGGTCGGAAGACTAGGGCAAGACCACTTCGACTATTCACCAGAGTGGATTCGAAAGTCTGTCGCACGATCGTTGCAACGGTTCGGTACAAGCTATCTGGACGTGGTGTTCTGCCACGACGTTGAGTTTGTCAGCATCGAAGAGGCCGCTCGAGCTGTTGAAACGCTTTATGAACTGAGCGATTCAGGCGTCATCCGCTGCGTAGGGATTTCAGGGGCCGACATTGCCGTCCTTGAAGCAGTTGCGTTACGGGTTCTTTCACAGACCGGTCGTGCCATTGACGTGATCCAGGCTTGGGGCCAACTCACGCTGCAGAACACCCGGTTAGAGCATCGGGGTCTGGCGGCTTTTCGAAGAGCAGGAGTCAAAGCCGTCTGCAGCTCCAGTCCGCTGGGGGTGGGACTACTAAGAAGCGATGGTGTACCTGTTGGCGCGTTGGGGAATTGGCATCCTGCTCCGCCAGAGCTGCGGGCTGTGTGCCAGAAGGCGGCGAAATGGGTCCAGGATCAAGGCCATAATCTGGCATCCGTGGCCCTACGGTTTGCCATCTCCAGAGCACAGCAAGCGTGCCGTTCTGACTTCAACGTCACAACCATCACGGGAATCACCACCATTTCCGACCTGGAAGAGAACATATGCGCGGCCAAGGCAATCCTCCAGAAACCCGTTGCGACCACTGCGAATTCGGAGACAAGGCAACTTGACGACGTGCTCTTTCAATATGGTGGGCTCAATGAGGAGACAGTTGAGCGAGATAGACCTCTTTACGAAGGAGTCAGTAAGATCCTGGGCCCGTGGCTTGATTACGACTTTGTTGGACCGCCGAGTTCCAACGTCCAAGCGCAGGGCAAGCCAGATGTTAAGATAATTACTTCAAGCATGGAAGTTTCAAATCACGTTCTGACCGTCAGCTCTTGGCAGAGGACAAGAGAGTAGTTGTCCAGCGATAGAACTACTATACCCATAATCGAGCGCCCTCTAATTACCATCCATATGTTCTAGAGCTCCAACAATCTCTTCCATAGCGGCCTAGGATCACTACACTTGGCCACCCGCCATCCGCCACCCACTTTCTCTACTTCTCCGGGAAATGTCAAGCTGTTCAGGTTTTCAAGCTTCATCAGATGTGTCTCAAGGCCGGGATAAAGTGCCGGGGACCCCAACATGAGGAGTTGCTCCATCGTTCCTTCACAGTTAGTATTTGAATTTCCCCATCTCAACGCCGGAGTCCTACCCGACAACCCCAGAATTCAGCCATGAGGCCCAGCCTGCCGACCACGTTTCAATGGATTTGATGTTAGCTTTCCGCCTCGTAGTGTGGACTCCTCTCCCCACAAACGCGAGCTATCAATATCCCGACAGTTGCGGGGAATTATCCACACGGACCCTAACCACGGGTGATGGCCGGCTCATTTAATTACCAGTTATTCACCCGACGGGTCAAAACCAGCTCGCCCCCGTGCCGTGTCCATGGTCGCTCGAATCCAATGTCTCAAAGACCTTCCAGCGGACATGATGTTCAAGACATTGTGGAGATGATTTTGCGGTCAGGAGCTCATGCATCGCAGATGAATGGTCGTTCTCGCACGAGAACCAGGAGAGCATGCGACAAGTGCAGCAGCTCCAAGGTTCGTTGTGATGGTGGATCTCCATGGTGAGTGCTGACTTTAATGATGGGTAGTGACGTTCGAGAGGCTTACGTTGTTCTAGCCGTCGGTGTGAAGGTAAGTGTGCACCGCCTGTAGCAGGGCAGCCTGTTCTACTGATCGGTGCTAATACCCGCTCCCTGGTCCTACAGAATACCGCTATTCATGCTATTATGATCGCGACCTCAGGAGGCGCGGTCGCAAGCCGAAAAGCCACAATGGGGGACAAGCTCCCGAAATCAGCAGGGCGCAGTTGTCCTCTCTTGCCCCGGTGTCGCCTCAGGCCATGGTGGAGAACATTCCCTATCTCGGTGAAACAGAAAGAGTCCTGGCAAGAAACGACCACCAAGCCTCAACGCTGCATGTACATGGAGAGAGACGAGCCACGGATGACCATTTCAGTCGTGCCTTTACACAACACAGTGCTTCAACGGGGCCTAGTCTCCGTCACGGGATTTCTATCTTTGCCTTTTCCCACCAAACCAACCACGCTGAGCAGGACGTCAATCACCCTTCAGAGCTACTCGACTCTCAGATTCCTCCGCCCAGGGATGGACGGGAATCTTTCAGCACTGCGCAGTTGACCAACAGCCCCGGTATAGCGATTCAAGCCGGACGACTCCCACAAGTACAGCCGTCCTCGTTTCGACCGTACCCCTGCCTGGAACCCATAAGGCATCTGCTCGACGACCTGATCTGCCCTGAGGATGCGTGTGAGCTGCTACGGTTTTACTTTGCGCGCCCAGGAAGCTCCCTCTTCAGATCTGCCTCCCCTTATGTCTTGACCCATGTGCTGAGGAAGAGATCTCTCCTCCACCCGACTAAGCCAAGAGAGACTACTCCGGCGCTCTTGACCACGATGCTTTGGGTGAGCGCCCAGACAGCAGACATACCTCTGCTCCTGCTCCCGGGAGAAAGGTCAAGGGTGTGCGAGGCGTTGCGGAAATTGTCCACGTCGCTTGTTCACGATAGGGACCGTGATCATTGGCAAAGAAGTCCCGGTGAGCAATTCAATGCGCTAACATATGCAAACCGGCACGCTGACCCGGACGAAAAGGAGGCCGTCTTGCACAGCACAGTTTTTACCACTACGGCCAGACGGATCCCGGCTTTCAGTCTGCAGAGCAGCAACAAACAGATCCGCCCGCGCCGCTCATCGACGACGTTCTGACATTCATACTGATGTGTATCGTCACCTCAGGGGGAGACTTCAAAACGGACTGCTATCCCTGGTGGAGCAAAGCCGTAAGGCTGGCACAGTCTATGGGCCTGAATAGGGTAGATGCCAGAGACGGCGAGTACAATGTTAGCTCGAGGTGTCCGACGCCGACCCACACTTGCCATGGCAACACAAACGGAGCGCAGTGCCACACAGCTCTAGAGGCCCAAGAAGAACGACGCCGCGTGTTCTGGCTCCTATTCTGCCTAGATCGACATCTGGCGCTCGCATTCAACACCATACCCAACATCTCGGACGACGAATGCGACGTCCGCATCCCACTCCCCGACGACATGTGGGAGAACTTCGAAACCGTCCCTAGCGAACTCCTCACCCAACGCCCCCATGGGCCTCCCACGTTAGTGACGGGGACGGGCTTTTTCGAATATTTCTTGCCCCTGATGGCCATCATGGGAGACGTCATGCACATCCACCATCGCCGATACCACCCCCGCTTCGGGACCCTCGACGACCAGAACTCCATCTCCATGGTGGAGAAACTGTTTGCGAACTGCGCCCAAAGCATCAGTGACCTCGAAAGCCGGTATGAGACAGAGCAACTGAACGGTGCGATCCCGGCAAGCGAGTCTCTCACCCCGAACTCGGGATTTCAAGAAAGTCCCATGACCCACATGCTAGGGACGCCGGCAGTACGGCGTCCCAAGAGCCGTGCGTTAGCCCAGCTGGTCACATCATACAGCACTTTCATCTTGCATGTCCTGCACGTGTTGCTGTACGGGAAATGGGACGCCGTGTCGATGCTCGAGAACGAGGACGGCTGGATCACGTCCGTGCATTTCATGGAATGTGCCTCGCATGCGATCGCGGCCTCGGAGGCCGTCTCGCAGATCCTCAAGTGCGATCCCGAACTGACCTTCATGCCGTATTTGTTCGGCATCTACCTCCTCCATGGAAGCTTTATCCTGCTGCTGTTTGCCGATCGGATGCCGCAACTGGGGCCGAACGAGTCGGTCGAAAAGGCGTGCGAGACCATCATCAGGGCCCACGAAGTATGCGTGGTCACCTTGAGTACCGAGTTTCAGGTGAGTCAGTGGTGGCTTGGCTTGGCTTCGCCACTGAGCATCGTACATCCATTGGGAGGACCATGGAAGATCGAGCTGACGGGGGTTTGACAGAGGAGGTTTCGCAAAGTGCTCCGTTCGACATTGTATAGTGTCAGAAGTGCGAGGGCTACGAATGCGGACGAGAGCCGCGTCCGACATAGAGTGTTGTCCCTGTATAGGTGGACGAAGGGGGCGAGAGGGCTCGGTTTGTAACGACAGACCATATGAAAACCAAAAAGACCCTTACTGTAGCTTGCTCCTAAGCCAACGTTGGGAGGGTCGACAAGCCGTGGACTCGGAACTCAAATAATAAATACCCCAGACGGTTGCCTCGAATCCTATATTTCACAAACTTGAGGATCCTCTCGCTTCCCAGTGTCTGTAGTGTATCGTGGACGTGGTCGAGATCGCAGTCTCGATCTCGTTCAGGTGGGTTACCCTGCCCAGAATTCCACGGATCGCCTTTGTAGAGCCTAGCCGTGCTTGCTTCGATGATGGAGGAAGATGGCCTTGAAGACCACAGCAAGCGAGAAGGGAAATCTATCCGACGCTGGAGGTTGGTGATGACTACGCTCGGGCTTCGGGTGCTCATGGAGTTGACCACGACATCGGTACCGTTGCCATGGCGGTACCGGATTGAAAAAGGAAGCAGACCGTCGGGATACAGAATATCACTGTGTGGCTTCAAAGGTGTGCTTGTGGGGGAGAGGGGGGTGTAATCGTACAAGAGGACGGAGAGCAGCTGTCATGGGCGTGGTGAGGAAATCGAGTCGATTGAGTCAAGCGTACGTCACTTGTCTCTGGCTGAGCCTGTTCGGTGCCTGTGGCTAGAGAGATGGGACATGAGTCGGACTCACATGGTAGTGACGGCCAAGTCATGGATTCGTAGGCAGGCGAGGTGGAGCGAGGACTAAGACGTATCAGCTTCCTCTGGGAGACGGCGTATCTTACAATACTGTTTGATGTGGCGTGATGGTAGAGTACGCTACTTTGAAACTACTGATATGTGGTGAACAGGTTGAAGCAATGGTCCGGGTATCATTCAAGCTCATTTGGAAAGTCAGTGTCTCATCCAACTCACCCAACTCATCCACTCATTTCCAATTTCCTTTGTCGAGTGTTCATCTTCTTGATGTCAAAGTCATAGAATAGGTGGTGTTCCCTTTTTGCCGCAAGGACCCGAGGTGCCAGACAATGGTAGCAAACAAAGTCGTGGTGCCAGGTGTGCTCCCCCGCGCCTTGTACAGACCATTCATTTCGTTTCCTCTTTGTCGGGCTCGTCCGTCCAGAAGACCTCTCCGCCCGATCCGGTGTACATACTGTCATTGAAGGAAACCAGGGAAATACCACGCAGACGCTTGATGTGGGTGTCGATAAGCTTCAGAAGGTCGTCTTTAATATCTCTGGCCACGTATTCGCTGCGCCCCGCCTGCGCATTGATGATTGTACCATTGCCGCTAGGTGACGTGTCCTTCGAATTCACTTTCGCCTTCGCCAGATCTGCGACGCTGCGGACAACTTCAGCGGCCTGGACCAAAGCGCCGTTGTAGTTATAAATCTTGTGCGCGACGATTCCCTTTGTTCGGAAGAGGTAATGGAGGGTACCATACATAGTGAGAGCTTCTTTCGCAGCTTCACCGTCTGGCCCTGCAGGAGAAGTTTTATCAATGCATTCGAATACGTCAGAGAGGAAGGTGGTAACGGCGTTCTTCCGTGCATTGTTGATAGCAACTGAGACGTCTGAATTAGCTGACTTGCTGGCTGCGTGCCTTTGTAGCAGGAAGTCTTGACCTCACCTTGGACACTTTGATGCCAACTCTGGTCAAGGCGTAGTCGCAGTGGGCGGACTCGTTGAGGAGCCTGTGCGACCGCGACCTTACTAGTCCTCCAGAACAGTTCACTCATCTGGCAGAACGAAGCAATACTCAGGAGCTCCTCAAACGTGATCTGATGCTGTTCAAGTGCTTTTGCGACACTTTTCATTCCTGTCGTATCATTGGACGCCGTCGTGATCTCATAGATGACTGGAAAGAGTCTATAGGCGATGAATGGTCTGAAAGTGTCGGCACAACATCCCATGTCGTCGGCCAGCTCTGCAAGCCGAACGAGCCTCAGTCCTGTCAGCGTGTCGATGTTCGCGTGTTTGTAGTGAATCATGTTGAAGAAGTCCAGATAGACCTCGGGGTCTTCCTCCCGTCTTGTAACAACTTTGTCACCCCTTTCGGTAGGTGCCAAGGATAACGAAGTGACGAAGCGAGGCGCAGCTTGACAGATCAGGTGGCCGGCGACCCTGATGGTGCAGGCAGCGTCACCCTTGCCGACCTTGAACAACACTTGGCCTTGCGGGTCGACGTCGATAGACGGAGGTGGCTTTTGAGACTGGTCCTCCATTTCATTGGCTTTGCGCTTCAGTCCGAGTCTGACAGTCTCCTCCGGAGGCGAAGAGGAGGAAGACATCGTAGGTGATCGTGTGAGTAGACAACAGGCGACGGAGATGGCAAGGAAAAGATCCGGCAGGCTAGTTACCTAGGTAGTGAAAGGGCTGATGAGAAATGTAATTGCCAAGGACGGTGAGCACGGAGTCAGCAGTAGTTGAGAACAAGATGAGTGCAAAGTGAATGAAAGGCATTTTCGCCTAAGGAAAAAAGATACCCAACCTAGACTCCGCCATTGTTGTTGTGGCCCAATAGTCTTTCCCGTCCAACACCAAGCTCAGGGCAGTCGCAATCGGTCCTCATAACAGTCACCATCACAGATATCGACTCCAACACAGTTCAACTGCGAACCGGCGGTTTAAGCCTCAAGCCTGGCTCTCTTGTCGCCACCGTGCTCATCGACTCCTCCATAACCTGTCCCCTCATACCCAGTCTCTACCTTGTCATAGCCGCTCTCGAAATTGCGCTCTGTAAGCTTCTGACCGTCGGCATTGAAACTCTCCGACTCTCCCATGTCGGCGTTGAACATGTCCTCCTTTTCTCTCATAGGCGTCTTTCCTTTCTTGTCGACACCTCTGCTGACCACATTGTACGCTCTTCTTCTCTTGTACCTCCTCCAGCATAAGCAACCACCAGTCAGAAGGACGAGCAGAATGACCGCGCTGACAACAGCAATAACAATAATGTACTTCGTGGCAAGGCCGTGGCTGTCGGATTTTGTGGTCGATGCAGTGTCGTCGGAAGCCAACCCAGCGTTTGTCAATTTCTCGATCCCATGGGTGATTTTCTCTGCGTGCATGGTGCTGGTAGTCGTTGCCAGGTTAAGGACTGCGGTGGCGGCGTCGTCCGCGACTCCTGCTTGAGCCAATTTGCCTAAGGCGTGGGTGATCTTGGCGCCGTTCAGCGCCGCCGTGGTTGTCGGGGAGTTAAAGCCGGCTGCGTTTGGCACTACTCTTTTGGCTCCCGCAATGCCTCGAACCAGGAGATCCGGGATGAAGTCCATCTTCATTGACTGCAGTGAGACGAATGGGACGATGTGTTTTGTTCGTGCTCGTCGACTCGAAGACCAGTTGCCCTGATCAAGCAAAGAACGACTCAAGGAAACTCGTCAACAAGAAACGGGAAGTCGTAGCGAAACTCAGAATCACCAACGCTTCGCAAAGAGACACCGAGATATCGACGCGAAAACAGCAGAAGGATCAGTATTTCAGGCCAACGGCCCACCGATGAGGGCGCATGGCTAGCCACACGGAGGGACAAAGTGAGCATAAGCACTTGTACCAAAGCTTTGCGCCACCACACGACTTCCTAGCCGAACGGGGTGTCGTAAGCAGAACATGCTCGATATAGCAGCAGATCCAGATTGCACAGGAGAAAGGCGGGCGCCGGATTGGGCAACTCCTGGACCTCAGCCCCCGGTCAATGTCAGCAGAACCATTCAGCTCGAAACGTTCGCCTCTCAGCCCCCTCCTTGTCTGGCTAAGCTTTAAACAAGCCTCACGCTGAGCCTGTGCTTGAACAGACTATGCCCAACACAAGCATAATGCGAACCTACCCGAATGGCAAATAATCCGTGCCGAACACCACATCTAATATGTCGAAGCGTGGCCCGTGTGGAAATGAGGAGAGGAGGCTGACGCTGATGCGGTGGCCGAATTTCGACGCCTCAACTGCAAAAGGTCTAGCGGCTCCTGACTCGTGCTCGGCTCAAAGAAGCCATATCACGTGCCCTTCATGACTCGTGCCAGAATTCACTTGATCGTAACCTGCAGTTCATGTACCGCACACCAACCTTGCACCGAGCATTGACTAGATGGCTCGTGCCGCTGGGAAGCGAGGCACGAAGCCTGCAGCGAGCTCATCCAATGCACCGAAACCTCTCGCGAGTAGTCCATCCGGACCCCCAACACCCTTTCAATATGCTCCGGCATCACTACGCCCGTTCCTTTCCACCCTCCCCACAGATCACATCTACCTCGTCCACCTGGACCGCACCCCCACGAGTCTGAAGAAGCGAGTCTTCGCTGTACCAGTCCTCCTGAACCTGCTCATTGTCATTGGACTCTGTGTTCGGGTGTACTATGCTGCGCCGGCGTACCTCGAGCAGATCATCACAATTTTCGGATATGACACAGCATATAAAGTCGACACAGCGGCTGCCGGTGTTGGCGAACTCATGAATGCTGTGACCTCGCGCACACTGCTGTTGATGATTGATTATGCCATATTCGGCTTGATTGGCAGTTGGCCCAAGGGGTTCTTGTTTGGGAGCAAATTATCGAGATTCGCAAGTCCAGTGCAGTGGAGAAGGCGACTGGGGTTCAGAGACACAGAGATTCTTGTCCGAAGGGGGAGGAAATGGGATACACCTTTGCTCGTTGGGGAGAACCCGGATCAAGTCAAGACGTGGAAGATAGATGAGGAACTGACCATCAAAGTCAAGGTCGATCCAGCGATGCGGCCAGCATATTTAGCCAAGACAGGATATCTGCTCCTAGACCAAGACTGGGATCTCGATTTCAAGGCGATGCTTGATGCGCACAGATTGGTTGAGAAAGGCACTATCCAGCTCAAAGACCTTGAGAATCTGGTCTTGGTCTATTACCAAAAGCAATGGTTGATATGGAAAGTTCATGATACACCCGATTCTACCGCGCAAGATGCACAGGAGGACAGCACTGTGGAGAATTTCCGACGTAATCTCGCCAACCTCGGCGCCGAGGACGTCTTTTTCCGCTGGATCGAGATTGTTCAATTTGAGACGTCGCAGCCGGGTGGTTTCACCGAAGGACGACAGGCCGAAGCAATCAGGGAATTGAAGAGGAGGCTGGAGAAGAAGGGAGTGGATTTCGCCAGATTCTGGGAAGAGATTGGCGGACAGGCTGGCCTTCCTGGATTCGATATACAAGACCGCGATTGACTTCTGACGACCAAGGGCTTGGGCAGACGGAACGTCCTCGAGCCTCGTGAGGCAGACTCGCCGCTTGAAACCCCTACAGATATTCTATATGCCCTGGTCAACTCCCGCTCGAGAAAGACACGGTCAGCAGCACAAAGCTTGACAGCAAGTCTACCTCCCTCTACAAGCAAGAAGCACACGCTCGACGCTATAGACGCCTTATGTCAAAGATGTTTTAGGCAGCGCTCCTTCTCAGTTTAGGGCATTCACGAAAGTCATCGAAATACCAGAAGATGACCTCGGGCCGTCTCAGACTTCTCCCGTGTCCTTCATTATCAATACGGTCAGTCAAGGGTGTCAATGTGAAATGTCTACTAGGGTTCGTTGCTCTAGCCGACGTGCTTATTGCCAAGGGGCGGTACGTCCATGGATGCAATGCAAGCATCACGATTACGTATTCTGGGCCGAGAAGTTGACCAGTTGCAAAACCGTCTACGACGAGACCACCGAAGCCCCCTACCTCGATTACAGCCTCCCTGCCTGATGACCCGATCACATACACTCACAACTTCAACCTCGACAGCCTGTTTCGACGGAGTACGAGAACCTACCTAGGTAGAGAAAAGGCAGATATCCGTCCGCTGTGCAAGATAGAGGTGACGAGTGTTCCAGAGGAGGTCTATTGTGCTTTTCAGCCAATGGTCTTCCTTTGCGATATGTCACTCCTCTACGTACCAAGGCGCACCATCGGTGACGCCTTCCAGGATATCTCCACGGATCACGATTATCGACTGTGAATTTGACCCAAATGACCCAGACAATCCTCCAGCGGGTCACGAGCGCCTTTCAGAACACTGGAGCAGTATACCCGTCTATCATGTGCTAGCTAACATTGGATGGCGTGTCTCTGACTAAGCTAGTCAATTGTCGAACTCGTGGTTAAGAATAGCGCAATCGGTCGAGATATTTGCTGGGTACCTTCATTTCGGAGTGATTTTGCGTGAGAATATGGGAATGGTTATGGAGAGAAACGTAGTGGAGAGTCGTCAAACTTCCGAATCTGTGGCTACCGATATTGCACGCGCGACGGTAGGAGAGACCTTCGCCTTCTCCGACCTCAGTTCGAGAACCCTGAGCAACCATATTTCTTCGCTTCAATAAAACAGCAAAAGTTCCTCTACCGCCCTTACACGTGGTCTACTGGAAGCAGCATCGTCTGCGTGTTTGACTACCGACCGCATTGCTGCGAGTTCAGCGACGGCGGAATTCGTACAAGTTTTGACATGGAGAAGCGAAAAGAGGTAGATTATCAGCCAGGCCTGGCACGACCGTCAAGTTCGACCGACTCGACTTCACCTGACAGGAGATTCAGAAGGTTGTGGCCCTGGTGAGGCTGGCTTTACCATGCTACACCCTACATCATCCTCAGACGGGCGGCTTTCCTGGAATTGTTTGGTCGACAGAGAGCAAGCTGAAGCTGAAGGCAAGCCGCTCTCCAACTTCCCATGCAAACAGCCTGAGCGGAGTGGCTCGTCTGTGACTATCAAAACTTCACTGATCGTTCCTTCACTTGCGTGCTGACACTGCCTGCCCCAATCACGTCATTTCTTTGTGATCGACTGCCTTGCGCGTTTTATATCTGCTGTGTCGCAAGGCATTTTTCATCTGCTGCGGACTAAACGATCTCGACAGAAGAGTTCACATCAAGGACACTGACTCTGCTAACATAGTGTCTTCCTCAAACAGCTTGTTGCAAAAATCTTTCGCACAACCTGCGCGACAGCGTCGCGGCAACGAGCACTCTGCCCTATTCGAGCTATAGAAGCGGAAAGCAGACGATATGGAGCCCGAAGCTGCTGAGGCAGTCCCGGCCCAAAGACACGCTAGGGCTGTCAACATCGTCTCAGAGGCCGATGTGACGTTGAGAGTTGGAACTGGTACAGATGCTCTCGATATTAGAGCATCTGGCTTAATGCTTGGCCTGGTGTCAAAGGTGTTCAGGGCAATGCTGAATTCTCAGTTCATGGAGGGCACGACAAAAGTCATCAACCTGGAGGACGAGCAGCAGACGGTCTTGGACTTCTGCCTTGTCGTTCACTACAAACATGATTCCATTAACAACATGGACGCCAATCGACTGCGTAATCTCATTGTCTTCGCAGACATGTGGCAATGTCACGAAGCATTGAAACCCTGGCTCCTGTCCACGCTTCTGCACTATCTGAATTGGTTTGAAAGTCGCGCTGCCACTGATCTCGACGGTCCAGCTTTCCCAGATCAATACCCAGGACTGCGCATTGAGGATTTTATCCCCATAGCCGCCTCATTCGGGTTACACGATCTATTCTGGCAAGTGACGATGGCGTATCTTGCAAGGTCCAAAGAAGACGTAAGGTCATGCGATGAGGGATGTTTGGTTGGCAGGTTGCCACTTGCGGCAAGTCATGACGGTGTATGCTTGTACGGTGCGTTGACGACGTGGAAGTATTTCCTTCCAAAGACTGCGGTCAATGCTGACTATCAGACAGACTTGCTCGACGAAAACCGGATCGCTCACACTCGGCGCTTACTAACAAGGCTCTCTCAGACGATGGCATATGGATATGGCACTGGAGGCAATGGGTATTATGACCTTGGCGACGTCGACGAGGGAGGTCATGGGACTTTTCAATCCTGGCTCTTCATCGAGGGTCTCGATGTCAGCGGCCTTCCTCTGTACTCAGAGTCCTGGTGGACGGCTTCGCTCTGCGCGCGAGACATTGCTACACCAGATCCACCCAGCGCTGATGAAGTTGACAGCCCGGATGGCGCGCCCTGGGAAGTTGGCAGCCCGGTTGATGCGACCTGGGAAGCTGACTGCATTACCCCGTGGTGCAAATGTTGCCTCCCACAGGACATGCGCGTTCTCAGAGCTGTTCTGGATGAGGAGAAGATGGATCTTCCTGGAGTATGCTGGAAGTGTTTTCTTGAGGAGGGAGAAAATTCTCTGTTCAGCTGGTACTGTTCGAGGCCGGGCCATTCTGAACGACTATCAAGGGACTAGGTCTGGAGCAAGGAATGCAGGCTGATCGAAGTCCAGAACACTCTCCTTGTAGAGCCCAGAGTCGACGCGCGTGGGGGTGGGGTGGCTTCATAGTCAGCAAGCAAAGGCCCGGATTCTGATGCGATGCAGGACCCAAACGCGCCCCTCTGAAGCATTGACTCTCGGTTGTAATGAGCAACAACTTGATGCAGTGTGTCCGCAAACGAGGCTTTACGTGTCCCGCCGACGAGGCTGCTGGAACCCCGCAATCTCAACCCCCGCACTCTCGCACGCAGAATTTCTCAATCGGGTCCCTTTCGAGCTCTCGGTTCATGTTGTAACACATTGCCTGTACACACTGACCGCATTGTGATGTCTTCCTCGAAATTGTATCTGGCCGTCATTGGCGTGGGTGGTGTCGGCACCTGCTTTCTGTCTCAACTCTCCTCATTGCCTGCTCGCCTCCGGCCCAACGTGATCTTCGTCTCCCGCTCGTCAAAACAACTGTACAACTCATCCTACACCCCTGTCAACGCCTCCGAGCTGCAGTCGTCGTCCTCCAAACTCCTCTCCATCCCCGATGAACTGATCGGCTACCTCTCCTCCGCGCCGGGGAAAGTCATCCTCGTCGACAACACCTCCAGCCAAGATGTCGCAAACACATACCCATCCTTCCTGCGCAAGGGCATCAGCGTGGTAACACCCAACAAAAAGGCCTTCTCCGGCTCCCTACAGCTGTGGAACGACATCTTCTCCGCAGTCGACTCGTCACAGGGTCACGCACTGGTATACCATGAATCAAGCGTGGGGGCGGGCCTGCCCGTCATCTCCACGCTCAAGGATCTAGTCGCGACTGGGGACCAGGTCACGCGCATCGAGGGCGTGTTCTCCGGCACCATGTCGTTCTTGTTCAATTCCTTCGCCCCCGCCGATGGGTCGGGCAAGGGCAAGTGGTCGGAGATCGTCAAGCAGGCGAAAGAGGCGGGGTACACGGAGCCGGACCCCCGAGACGATCTGAACGGGATGGACGTTGCGCGGAAGCTCACGATCCTCGCGCGGCTGGCCGGGCTGAAAGTCGAGGGGCCTGATGCGTTCCCCGTTCAGAGCCTGATACCCGGGGAGTTGGAGAGCGCGAAGTCGAGCGACGACTTCATGACGCGGCTGCCGCAGTTCGACTCGGAAATGGAAGCTTACAAGGAGAACGCGGCAAAGGAGGGCAAAGTCGTACGCTATGTCGGGTCCGTGGATGTCGGCGCCGGCAAGGTCAAGGTCGGCCTGGAGATGGTGGAGAAGGGGACGCCCATTGCGAGCCTGCGCGGCAGTGATAACCTGATTTGCTTCTATACGAAGCGGTATGGGTCCAATCCCTTGGTGGTCCAGGGAGCCGGCGCCGGCGGAGAGGTCACGGCCATGGGCGTCACGGCCGATCTGATCAAAGTAGTGGAGAGGCTGGCATAGGCTGAGGAGTAGACAAAAGGGCTACAGGCGAAGAAGGCTGGGTATGCTCAAAAAAAAAAGCATTGTGATGATTCTGGAAAACAGACCAAACAAGCCTTTCCAGGTGGTGGCTTTCTTTTGAATGTGCAGAGGGTTTCCCAAAATCCCAACTATGTTATCCAAAATCCCGTCGTCATGCATGAAGCTGCCACATGTGTATTGACATGAATACCGTAGCGTAGCGTCAATCATCGAGTATCATCGTCCCTGTACCTTCTCCTTCCAGCTGCCGCGCTGAGCCGTTCAGCTCCGGAGGTACCTCTTGACAGCCTCCCCCCACACGACTCCTCTCTTGTAGAAATGCATTTGAGGGACGCTGCCCTCCTTCAACCCATCGATCGCCTCGGCCAATTCCTCTCCCTTGCCCTCGTCCTTGATATCCCTGATCGGGTACAGATACGTCTTGAACGCAAACACCAGTGCCTTTGTCTTCGGGAGCCGGTGCAATGTCTGCCTCTCGCATCTCAAGAATGTGTTCTCGGTATCGACGTCCTCCAGTTCGGACACGTCGTCGCCTTCGTGGGCGTGGTTCGTCCCCTTGCCCGCGGAGTAGAGATTCCGGTTCGTGGTAATCGCCCAGTTTACCCGGCGCACATACTTGCCCACCTCGACGCGGGAGAAGAAGCGGTCCATGCTGGCTTCGAGTTTGGAGGGGTAGCCAGGCACGGGCCCGTGGATGGCTGCGAGCCTTTTGCCGAGTTTCTCGCGGGGGTCAAAGCCAGACGGACAGCAGCACACGTACGCTTCCAGGATATACTTCGCATCTGGCACGTAGTCTTTATCCTTGTTGTCCGGGGATGGGTCGTTGTCTTCTTCGGGGAGGAGGAACAGGAAGTCTTCGTCGATGGTGCGGCCGAGGGTTTCTAGGAGCATGGCCGTCGGGGTCGACGGCGAGGCCTTTGCGGGGAACAGTGCCTTGGTGACGAGGTTTTCGAGCATGAAGGTCTGCCCTGCCTCGTAGTGGGCCTCGTGGAGTTTGAACATACTGGGGAAGCGGAGAGGTAAATACGTCCCCATGAGGTATTGGTAGAGCTCGACCACGGCGGGGCGGACGCGGTAGTCGTCGTTGACGGCGACGACGTGCTCGCCCTCCTCGGACATGATTTTGCGGCGGTAGGCGATGCGATCGGCGTAGGTCCTGTCCATGAGCAGCAAATCCGAGGGGGACATGTTCTCGAGTGCTGAGGCGTCAGATTCGGCTCGTGTAGAGTCAGTCTCTTCCTGTTGGGGGTGCACAGGGAGAATAGAGCCAACTTACCCATTGTCAGGTGGTACTTGGGCTTGAAGGGCCGCAGCTGGAGCGGCTCCGTGGTTTTCCAGTCAAAGTCCGATTGCTCCTCGACCTCGGGGAACTCGGGCGCCTTGAGGTATCGTTTCTCGTAGCCGGCCTTCTTGGCCTCGCTTTGCTTCCGCCGGATCTGGTTGAAGGCCAGGAGCAGGAAGACAATCATCAATATGACGTTCGAGTAATTGCCCAGTGTGAACCATGATGTCTTCCTGAAATCGTCCAGTGATCGCCAGTGCCATGTGAAAGACGGCTTTTCAAGGTCATCAAAGCGGCTCATGATGACGGTTGTGTGTGTGTCCTAGGGCCTCTGTCACAGAAGACTGCTCCTTGTCGTCGGGAGGGTGAGAATAGAGGACTTCAGATGACCGTCCGTGTCTTGTGACTTGGACACGAAACTTGTGATTCCCTTTGGTCTCTCACTTACTTGTCACCTTGCGATATATAAGCGTGTGCAAGTCCGCACCAGCTTTGTCCGCCCTTTGACAATCCTGAAAGGCCCAAGAATTGCCAGCCAATGCCTACTCCACAAACCCCCAAATATACGCGCAGTATTAGTAGTACATTTAAAGAGAAATCGCAGCATCACATCGGGCCAAGATAACCGAACGCCGCTTCACGGCTTACTCCGTCACTGTTCAGCAAGCAATGATGATCTCCAGGCGCGCTGACTAAGGCATCTCGACCACTCACACGACTCTCTCTGGCCGCAGACGCGGTTTGGCCTGTGATTCCGCCTGGCGGTGTCTCCAAATCGAATCAGTTCCCACGACTGGGCAGCACCAACCTCGAGCCGCGCAGAGGTGGTGATGATGAAGGGGAGGTCATGGCCCTGCAAGTGTTTATCTCTCACAGCGGCAGTGTCCTCACCTACAACGACCCAGGTGCTCGTGTCGACACCCTGCGGTCATGGATCGAAGCCAACGCCGAAATTCCAGCCTCTCGCCAGATCTTGATGACCGGTCGAGGCAAGATTGTCAAGAATCTGAACAACGAGCAAGAAGTCTTCGTCTATGACAAGCAATTCTTGTCGCCCGACTCGGAACCGCCGTCGAGAAATGAAGTCGAGTTGCAACCCCTGTCCGACTATCCCCTCTCCCTCGCCGACGAGACCAGCCTGAAAGCATGGCAGGATCTGTTCATGCAACGACGGGCATGGGCCCTTGAGGCCCTCGAAGTTGCTAGGGCGGGCGTGGATAATATTGAGACATGTGCCGATGAGGCCTCGGTCATTGCCCGGTCCATGAAAGTTGCGTTGGATAACCTGCGGAACCATGTCACAACCCTACAGCAGCGATTTGAAGAGACGAACCAGTGGGCTCGAGGCTATATACAGGAGCATCGAGGTGTGCTGAAGGATTGGCAAGCAAGCGCAGACACGCTTGCGGAGCTGCCCGTTCGTGAAGACGTGGCTAAAGTACTGCGGAGACCGGCTGAGCAGGACCACAGTAGTCCCTCCCCGCCTGTTGGCACTCTGTTCGATCTGATCGATCGAGATGCTCTCCAGGCTGCGGCGGATAGCGTTTCGCGAAGTTCGACGGACTTCGAGAAGAGGCTGCAAGACCTGCTGTCAGGCATGGAGAAGCTCAAGCACGATACGGACGCCGCCCAGGGTCGGTCAACGCAAATCCCCGACTACGACACAAACGCTTTGCTGGAAGAGACAGAGACGCTGGCCAACCGTATCACGTCAGACTGCGAAGACGTGTTGCAGATGCAAGACAATCAAAAGTCGGTGGTTGCGGCTTCAAGGAAGGCCGCCACCCATACTCGCGAGCTGTTGCCCGCTCTGCAAGGCGTGGTGGGAGAGACTATACAGGCTTCCGCGGGCGCTTCGGATGCGAGAACCGCTGCTTCGCTAGAATGGTACTCGACGCTGCAGGCAATCTCGAGGATACAGTCCCGCCTTGCTGAATTACAGTCCGCTATCACGAACTTGGACTTTCAGGACAATGACAACTTTGCCGCGCTTGGGCGTGTCTTCCAGCTACCTCTTGTGTATGGCGCTACACTTGTGGAAGCGACCCGAAGATCAGAGTGGACCGAGAAAATGCGCACAGAAGTTGACACCCTGCACGAAGACTTGTCCCAGCAGACCGAAGAGGAGCAACGGCGCCGGAAGAAGTGGACTGCTTCACACAGCGACTTCCTGAGCGATGACATGAACGCCAAAAATGCACTAATCGATCTGAAGGCGACGGCTCCACGAAACTCCTGGCCATTCGTCAGCAGGGATGAAATCTTCGCTTGGGTTGACGACCTGCGTGCGTTAGGTATTGATGATGCCGTACAATCGATCATGCAGCGGATGAAAGATCTTGATGCTCCAGTTCGCAAGCAGAAACTCAAGCCCTTCAAGAATGGAAGCATTCATGATCTAAGTCAGAGCGCCGCTCTCCGCAACGGAGATGAAGTCCGGAGCCTACAAGACGAAAAGACTCGACTCGAGGAGAAGCTGCGAGCTTCCGACAGTCGAGTCCGAAAACTTGAAGATCTTTTGCACCGTCAAAGTCAGCTCAGCCGCCCTCCCAGCGGCGTCTTTCACCCGGGCAGTGCTGCAGACTTCGAACGGCAACAGACTCCTTCACCCAGCACGTTGCAAAGACAGAGTGATCTATCACGCAGGTCGTCGGTATCCCTCCGACGGTTGTCAAACAATCAGGATGAGAGGTCTTTGGTGCAAAAGGTTGTTGCCTTAGAATCGCAAGTCCAAAAATTGCAGGAAGAAGCACATGCTGAGCGACGGTCAAGCACAGAAAGTCGGGACAAGATGCAGGAGGCAGAGCTGGTCAAGCGCGACTTGATGGCTAATTTTGAAGCTCAGAAGCAAGAGTTTGAAGAGGAACGCCAATTGCTTGACGATGAAGTCCATCGGCTAAAGGTCAAGCTCGAAGAAGCCGAAGAAGACCTCGACCGACTCAATGACTCACGAGACCATTTTCACAAGGAGCAAGATCAAGCTCTGCTCAACTTACGCAACGAACTCGAGCAGGTCAAGAGGACCGCCGCGGACGACCTAGCACAGTCAGAACGCAAGCTCGCAGCAGCACAAAAGGAAGCGGCCTCCCAGCGAGAAAGAGCAGCTACTCTGGATCGCCAACTACACCAGGTCAAGGAAGAGCGCGCATCAGCACAATCGCAGAATGTAGCATTGGCAACCCAACTTCGGCAAATGGAGGATCAACAGCAAGAGTACCTTGCCATCTTACAGGGTGCACACACAAACCTATCTCCAGCGGGATCTCCTCCAGATGATCTGAGGAGGCTTGTCAATGCATTGGAGATCCTGTCCGAAGGAGCGGCAATTCACGCTCGCGGGCTAGACGATTCCCTGCAGCTCGCCACGGCGGAAAACAAATCGCTCGAGGAAAAGCTGGCAAACGTGGAAGGCCAAATCAAGAACCTGACCGGAAAGCTCTCAAGCGCGGAAGCCCGCACCACGGAATTCAGAGAAAGCCTCGAGCAAGAGCGAAGACAAATCTCCACTCTTCGCTCAGAGCTCGCCACCGAACGCACAGAGATGCACTCTCTGCGCGAGAAGTTCGCCGCTGGAGAGACCGGTTCCGACGCCTTGCGCCAACAACTGAAATCGGAAGAAGCTAAAGTCGCTGAGCTGGTGGACCGCAAGGCCGAAGATGAAGGCGCAATTCAGCGCCTCAAGCATGAGATCGAAGACCTCAACCGCGAAGCAGTCCTCGCCGCAGAGAAACGTGACAAGCTGCGCCGCCATTTCGACAAACGCGGCGATCGCGCCAAACAACTCTCGGAGCGCCTCTTCCACCACCACGACAGGATAATACGCATGCTGGAACAGTTCGGGTATTCCGTCTCTCGCGCAGAGGATACACCGACACTCACAATCCAACGCGCCTCAAGGGTCAACGCATCCACCGTGTTAAGTGGCAATGAGTCCTCACCCGCCCATACGAGCGCCATGCGCCGCACCATATCCGGCTCAGCACCCCCTCAACACTACTCTGACCCCTCTGACTTGGACACTCTCTACTGGACAAGTGACAACGATCTAACTAGCGAGTCCTCCAAATTCACTTCCTTTGTCTCCACCTTATCGCGCTTGGACATCGACTCGACGATCGACATATTGACCAAGCGCTACAAAGATGTCGAATCTCTGGCGAAGAAATATCAGAAAGACTCGCGGGCGTATCGTGAACGCACACATAGAAGCCAAGCCGAGGCGCACGATAAGATCGCATACAGGTCGTTCAAGGAAGGTGATTTGGCACTCTTCCTACCCACGAGGAATCAGGCTACCCGGCCGTGGGCGGCGTTCAATGTCGGTGCGCCGCATTACTTCCTAAGGGAGACGGAGACGCACAAGTTGGCCAGTCGGGATTGGTTGCTCGCGCGGATCACGCGGGTTGAAGAACGAGTTGTCGACCTATCGCGGAGTATGAGGGGCAATGCAAGTATCTCCGCCACGGGTGATGATGGGAGTATGCGCAGCATGGACGATGAGAACCCCTTTGAGTTGTCCGATGGACTGAGGTGGTATATGATCGACGCAGCGGAGGAGAAGCTGGGCGCTCCCGGCACACCGAGCGTGGGTAAGAGTACTGTCATTGCGAGCAATGTGGAGGTGAAAGGGCATATGGGCACACGGAAGGAACATAAATCTACGCTGGTCATGGGGAGCGGCGGCGCCACAGGGACCGCGAGTATGTTTACCAAGACGTTGACGAAGAGTTTGGATAGCAGACGGTCAAGTTCGGGGAGTAAGAAGAGTTTGGAGATGAAGGGGAAGGAGAGAGGTGTGAAGGATATGTTGCCTTCGAACAAGGTTGCGCCGCTGGCGCCCATTACAAGCGACACGGATGCGGAGCGGAGGCATGCTCTTCCTCATGATGCGAAGGGAGGGACTGTGGCTGCTCCCGACGATGGTGCGCATGCTGATGCGGACAACGAAAATGACGAAGCCGAAGGGCAGGATTCGGCGGGCTCAATGATCGCGCCGACTACGGGCCAAGTTCAAGGTCAAGCCAGCGTGCCCAGCATTGTGCGTCGTCCTACCGAGGCGAGCCAGACCGACAGGGAAGAAGCCCAGGTCTTTGAAGTGGTGAGGCGAGATCTACTTCTCGGCCCCTAAGTGGCCAGAAAGAAACAGGCTGATGCGAAGAATAGAGTGGTCACTCTGGACCGTCTGCTCTCTCCCCCAGGGTGGCGGAAAGAGACCTACACGCCTCTACTTCTGCCTATGCTGCTCTTGAAGCTGCACGGAACAACACGCCAGTAAGGTCGCAAATCCTCGGGAAGAGACCCAACTATTCGGCTCCGGCGTCCAGAAATCCTTCGCAGTCGCCATTGAAGCAGAAGGGGCTGGCTTCAACGACGCCGACGGCGTCTCCAGCTAAGAACTCGACTACCATTGTCGCCGGTGGTGCCGGGAATGCCTCGTCCCCGTCGCCCGCGAAGCCCAGGGAGAGGCCTTGGGATAAGTTATTTAGCATGGAGTTCCGGTCATAAGTCTGCTAGGCCGCGTTTATAGCTGGCGTTTATAGCTGGCCTCTCGGAAGGAGAAAAGGCAAAAGCGTTTGAGAATCAGGCTGCCGAATTCGACACCCTGGCCCTTGCTGGGCATTGGAGGCTGCTGCCCGTCATAACGATCGCAGGAGAGCACACCTTGGAGTTGTTCAGGAACACCTGCACGAGAATCAAGCTCGTGTAGGGTATACGTGTCTCGTTGCGCTTGCATCTACATAAGCCCGAAAGAGCCGGGTTTTCGTGATGCTTGTAGCAGCGGCATCGGCCTTCTACAAGGAGCCATGGTGGCACGATTCTGTAGCCTGACTCCTGAGAGGGAACATGTACCCCGGTATTGTACGCTGTCAAAACAAGTGGCGTGACTGAGGCCATGGCGATTCGGCTTCTCTGCCTCGATCCAAGATGCATACAATTGTATAGACGCTTATCGCCGTCATGGCGGAGGGAGATGCACATGCAAGATACGGAGTAGTATGTATCTTGCGTCAAGCTCAAGGAGACAGAAAAGCAAAGAACCGGAACAATGTCGGACCGCAGCACCCACCACCACGTCACGTGACGAAGCCGGCACCAAACATTCCAATGTTGAGAATGATTAGCTACTCCGGGTGGCTGGGTCGCACTGTTGCATCGTGAGGGGCTCGTAGAAACAACCGCTCGCGAGTCTTGCAGCCGAGGAACGTTTCACAGACGACCTGCGACTCTGGGGACTGAGATCTACAGTGTAGCTCTACTTCAGCTGCCGACTGGAGGCCTTGCGCTCGGTCAGCGGCCGGAGATAACTGGCCGCCATTGGAAAACTTGCTTCATTTCAGCAGTTTTCCCGGGATGGGGGAGGCTCGGTCACGCGCAGGTACCGTGCGAAATTCCTAGGCGCATCTCCAAAGCATGGGACTCGCGAAATAGGCTTATAGTCATGGGCACAAAGGCCATGGATGTTATTGAGGAGCAGTGACACTCTGGAAGTGCATCTGGCAGGTGGGGATGCTCAGGTGGATACCGGTCAGTCCAGATGCTGAGCGGAATGGCAGCCGTCTGTCCGTCGGGTGCACCTGCTGAGCAATGCAAGGAGGGCATGAATACTTTCGGTCAGATACGGAGTGTGGAAATGGGGAGAAATCAGCTGGCAAGATAACGTGCGGTGCACAGAAATTGGTCAGCTAGAAAAGGGAATGCGAGCCAAGTGAAAGGAACCTTGTTGTCGCAGAGGAGCAAAGGTGCTTGGGGTGCCTTGGCTGATCGTGAGAAAGCTGAACAAAAGGAGAACGAGCGGGCAGTAAATCGCCAGCATGGGGAACAGTCGCCTTTCCTCACGAGACAAAGCCAAGGGATTCCATAGGTTCAGCACCTTGTGTAGTAATTCCAGATATAGCGCCAGGTATGCGCGGCCTTTAGTGCAGGAGTAGTGCTGAGGAGCAGGGAAACGAGCTCAGCGAGGCCGGCTGGTGAAGTCACAGTGTAAGGGAAGTGGAGTAAGTTTGCAGGTCCAGGGAGAGAGGCGAGGCAGGAGGAGAGCAGAGATCAGAGATCAAACAAATCAATTCAGCTCGTCGGTTTGGAGGCAGGACCACTATCCGTAGCTCAGAGCAAGAAGGGGATTTGGAGGCATGTGAGTGGATGGGTGCCGCTGGGAACGAGGGCGCGAGCACGCAAAAAGATCAGGACAAGCAGAAGGGCGAGCAAGGGCGAGCTGGGAGTGGGCGGTGGTGGCTCGATGGGTGATGGGTGATGTGTGGTGCGGGAAGCGGGATCAGATCACAGGGAGGTTTGCCCGTCCCTCCCTCTGCCGCTTGTCTCTCTCACTCTGTCAGCCTCCCATACATTTTCCTCCTACTACTCCCTCAGTACTGCTTCTCCCATACTGTGAGCGCGCTGTACTGCCCTCCTACCACCCAGCAAATCGCCCTCATACTGTAAGTACTCACTTGCTTCTCTTCACTATTTTCACCGGCGCCCTCCACACCACCCATTCTCCTCTGCGATAGCTTGCGCGCAAAATTCCCATTCGAAATGCATCGCTCCTCATCATTCTGCACTGTTTGCTACCTCGCGCAACCTCGTCGTCGCCGTCATCATCACCGCGCAGTTAACAACGGCTAACAACCACCACCACAGTCAACACCGCCGAACTTGCTTTCTGGACGCGTTTTCGCTGCGTCGGTGAGTCCAGCCGCATTTCGACCGTCGATTGTCACTGCCAAAACACGCGTTTTGGGCGCGAATGCACTCGCTCAAAACAATCCCAACTGCTTTGCGCTCCACTGCTTCTTTCACCTGCACCACCCACCATTGTCTCGCAGTGTCTTCAGCTGCACCTCTACCCACTCTGCCCACTCTTCCGCTACTTCACTGCGCTGTTGTGTTTGTCCTTCTCTCTTCAAATACCCGTGACTCTCGCGTCTTCCTCTTCTCTCGTCTTCTACTATGGCTAAGACAAGCACCGCGCAGGCCACCACCAGATCTACCTCCACATCCAAACCGACCTCAAAAGTCACCAAGTCTTCTTCGACAAGAACGATGCCTAAGGCAAGCGCGAAATCCAGCTCCAAGGCTAAGGGCCGTGGCACTGAGAAGAAGAAGAAGGGTTTGTCAATACACTTCATCTTGGTCTCACTGGACTGACCCATGTAGACCCCAATGCTCCCAAGCGAGGTCTCTCGGCCTACATGTTCTTCGCCAACGAGCAACGTGAGACTGTCCGTGAAGAGAACCCCGGCATCAGCTTTGGTAAGACTTGTTCGCACTTCATTGTGTGCAACTCAGACACGCTAACAGGTCAACAGGTCAAGTCGGCAAGGTGCTCGGTGACAAGTGGAAGGCTCTGAGTGAAAAGCAGCGCGAGCCATATGAGAAGAAGGCTGCGACTGACAAGAAGCGCTACGAAGATGAGAAGGCCAAGTACAACGTGAGTCCAGTCGAAATCTCAATGCGCGAACACACACTGACGACAAGCAGGCTGCTGACGATGATGACGACGACGAGTAAAGGGACTGCGGCGGTCTCGTACCCGCTCAACGTCTTGTTCTCTCCGATGTGACACCGTCACCGTCCGGTTGGACTTCCTCGTCTTCCTCTTATGTTTTCATTAGCAACGATCGGCTTGGGAGGCAGGGGTTATGGAGTCAGCTATGGACAGGATCGGTATGCTTCACAAATGCAGCTTACGGAGACGTTGTCCAGCTCCGGTATCTAAGCCCACGTCCTCGTGGTAGCACATCACGGCCCAGGAATGATAGCTCAGCTGCAGACCTCGCATAAGCCTACCATGATACTGCTGTATACTAGCTCTTGATGCAATGATTATCAGGCACAGAAATGTGACTTCGATTTCCTTTCATAGGGTGCTAGATGCGCGATGTCAACGCGTCAAAGCCAGATTCACCTGACCGGTTTTCCAGCTCTCACGTTCCTTTCGTGCCACAACGCATTCAGCAGAAGAGACTATCCCAAGCATTTTACCCACCAGAAGCTTTGGTGATCCGTCACTAGCACCACTGCGAACTCACATCCACGGGTTCTTCATCCCATCTCAGCCGCCCCAAGTCCATGGTGCACTGTGTGGTTGCTGCTACAATAGGCTTGGCCACAATGCCTCAGGCACCAGCAAGGCGCAGCCATTCTGTTCTCAACCTCAAAAAGGCTGCAAGACATTTTTCCTCCCAGAGTTTTCTCTACACAACAGACGTGAACATTTTCATCCCTGGCAATTTGACTCTTCCGGGCGTTCTCCAGCCCATTTCTCGAAGAGCGACTCGCCCTCTCACGCTAGGACGGCGCGTCACAACTTTTGCTCCTGCTCGATCTGCGATTTGTCACATTGAAATCACTCCAGCGGAGATCGAGACTCTTGCTGACACAACCATGAGCTTCTTCTTAATTCCAGGTAGGTCAAACGTGGCAGTATTGTAAGAAGAACCACGTCGACCTGCATGAGAGGCCTCACTTTGTGACTTCTGCTCCAACAAAAGTCTCCTGCCAGCCGCTAATTGCCCAGGCTTGTTAGGCAGCGAAACTGCCTGCAGCATGACGGCATCTTATCTGGCCACTTCCTGAAACAACAAACACAACCACACTGCTCCAGCAAGGTCAGGGCGAGCTCCCACAATGCACAGGTTAACAAGCACGGTGCAGAGGACAGTTCGGGGGCCAAGGTCTTTTAAATCTGGTACAGACCATGACAGCGAAACAGTGGAGAGCTTAAGGCTTGTGTCGCGAGGGTTCATGCGCAAAGTCAGAAGTGACAAATCGGCGTCTTCTCTGGGTATGCATCAGTTCCGCAATCTTCGGCTTCGCCTGCTGTCGGCTTGACACGTCAACGACTGCATTTGCCTCCGCTGTATTACGAGATTCCCCGTTACGGCCGCCCTCGTCTCGGACCGCATCAGTCGGGAAAAAAAGAGCCTCGTCGCAGGTGCGGCGCGATCTGCATTCTTCCTTACCCCAGATTCTAGTCCTGAGCGCATCTGGATCTACCATGCATGGATCTACTTCTACGAGAGGAGGCCGGCAGGGCCCAAGACATTTCAGAAATCCTCAGCACGATACGGAACAATGATCTGGACGATGAACAGGACATTACCTTGGCAATCACCGGCCTGAACGGATTGAGCTGGGCCCTTCGAGAACTCAACAAAGAGATCGACGCCGTCGATGGGAGACTCAGCAAAACCTGTGCCAATGACCTCAGACTCCTCCAGCGCAGCATCGCTTTTACGTTACAAGATGTCTGGACCATCCTCGGTAGACTACCTCGTGTTGCGATCGCGGCCGACTATCAAGACGCGTGGAAAGAACTTGTCCGCTATTGCATGAACATGGGAAAGCAGACCCTCGATATGCGATTGAAGACGTACCAATTGTTCACATACTCGCTTTGTAAAGTTCTCCAGAGGTAGGCAAGCGCGCCTCCGGATTTGGTGTCGTGTTCGCTCAGGAAGTTTGGGTTAGGCAAACCTACAGTCAGGCCCAGTTCGACGACTTGCGCCACGATATCTACGAACTCCAGCTGCTCCAGCGCGAAGATAGACGACTGATCAAGGCAACGGAGGATTTTGTCAGGCTCGACCTGGTCCCTGTCCAACAAGGTCGACATTCGCCCTCCCGACTTGCCGCTATTGCTGATAACAAGAAGTCCTTAGAAAGCCCAAGTCGCACGAACGACCGAGGCCACAGCCACAGCGACCGATGTCGCCCACAGCCTCCAATGACAGTTACGAGACCTTCCAGCATAAGGCAGCTCCCAGTCCGCCACCTCTGTCCCCAGTAGCATCTCCCATTTCTCCGGTGACGACCTTTTCCACGTTGAGTCGCTCCTCGAGTGTTGATCCAGAGACAAAACACTGGGCCACTAAAATATTTCACAATCTTCCCTGCACCGCCCTTGCCGAGGATCCAAACCCGTGAGAAGAGCGCGCTGGCCGTCTAAAGTGACTCTGACTTACCCTTTGGAGCAGATCCTGCTGTTTTGGAGATGTGGACGGCAAGAAACATCGACCCCCGGATGGGGAATACGAGAGAATTCTCCAGTTGTACGTCGAGTCAATGGCGAGAGAACAGCATTGACCGTGGACAGGAAATTCCCCGGTGGTCTCCGAACCAAGTTCTACTGGCGTCCCCACGACTACCGGAGCAAGATTGTTTGCGAATGGTATGACAACCGCAGGAACCCACGACTGTCTTGCTTTCCGGTCAGCGACTTGCACGTACGACGAGATGGACCGTTGCTTTACCTCTGCTGTCCGACAGTCCGTGGCTCCAGTACCTGTTGGACCAGCCTCAACTTCACCTCGTACGAGTGTAAGGTCCGAGCCAACCATTCATCGCGATCTTGGCTAAAGGGCGTAGGGCTTGTCATTTTCCACTGCACCGTGCTATCATTGCGGTCCCATGACACCACGTCGCGCTTCGGCAACCTCCACCATGACCTCGACGGCGAGGCACTGAAATTCGCAGGGTTTGACCTGGACCTGGACCGCTTGGAATTTCAAATGCTGATTGTGCCAGGGCAATCCGTGACAGTGGTTACAGACACGCACTGCGGCTGTACCGTGACAAGAGTACCGGCGCTATACGACTCGAAGCCGCTGTCCTCGATAAAGAAATGAAAGAGTAAGTTTCTCTGATGCTGTGGTGGGCTCCAAGAGCTGAACTCTCCAGTAGCACGCCGATCTGGACGGCATTCATAACACACAAAATCACTTCACCCACCTGGTGCCGTTGGCCCAAGAACAGTTCCACCGTGTACCTTGCGGAACTCCAACGACACGTGTTCACTTCCGAATACTCGCCACATGTCCGCGCGAACGGCGAGCATTTTCTTGACTTCGATTCCCTTTCAGGTATCTTGAATTGGCGATGACCTGGTTGCATGGCTCATGCTCACTTGTCACAGATGCAGAAGATTTCGTGAAGACTCTCAGAGACCTGCGCGAGGACATTCACAACCCCAGACCGACGAAATGATGCATCGCAGCTGACCACGACGTAACGACCTTGACGATTGACGACTTATGACGAGCAAATCGGCGGCACAGTTATTGCCTCTCCGTCCGCACAGTTTTCTAGAGGCTTCGTCTGTTGGATACCCTCTCCTTCTCCTTCTTGAGTTGTCTTCCCAGCTTAATTTGTGGCGCTTCCGGTACGATTCAGCGTGTGACAGGATTTGGGAGGCTATCGTTTGATTCTGCTTCGTTCTTGTTGCGTTCTCGATTTTTGGGCCCGAGCGAAAAGTTTGGTATGTCGATCGTGCAATTTTCCGAAAAGTCGAGAAACGTACAATACCAGGCAGCATGTTACATCGCTACTTCATCAGTCCGCATACTCATATATACGTATCTATTCAGTATTGCCGTCGCGTCGTGGTCCAGGCCGAGAGCTCCAGCTGTACCGAGTACGCATCGGTGTATATGCCGAGCAGGGTTGGTCTTCGGCGAGATTCCGCCCAATCGATTAGCCGGTGGTACGGCGCATTGGTACGGAGTCAGGGCGTTTTGCTCCATGTTGGGGGGAAGGTGGCTGTCTCCAACATCGATCCTTACCGATCCGTCTTTCTATCGGGTCCCATCTTCGCGTCATTTGCGTACATCGGACATTAGCCTTCGCACCTGGAGTATCTCCCATTCCCTCTCCTTATTAGCTCGTGTCGTTGACCTGAGGACCATGGCTCCTCTTCCTGCCTCGGGCGCTGTTTGCAGCTTTGAATTTGCGGCCGTGCAATCATGTCGCAGCCAGACCAACGGCCGTCAACCACCAAGGAAGCCGTGACTATCGAGGCACCAGAAGAGAGCGTCGCTCAAGATGGGACGCCGAAATCGAAAAGGACGAATATCCAGAAGATATATGGTTGCCTAACATATGTGCCACCGAGGTGTCGCTATGATCCTGAGAAGCCGTTTGAGTTCTCAATGGGCTTAAACCTGCTATTCGGTATGAGTATCCTCGTCGTGGACGCAATTCAGGCACTGACTGCTTGCGCCTGCCAGCATTCGCCGGCTGTTTTACCGTGGCAAATCTTTACTACACCCACCCAATTCTTAACCTCCTCGCGGACGATTTCAATGTCACGGACGAGCAATCATCCTATATCCCGACCCTTGCGCAGGCTGGATATGCGGGCGGATTGCTGTTTCTCTGTCCGTTGGGAGACTTGCTCAAAAGGAGGCCGTTTGTGCTATGGCTGGTGTGGTTCACAGCCACATTATGGTACATTGTCAACCCTACTTCCGCTTGATATACTAGCCTGACACCCGCTGCAGGATCGGGCTTTGTGTGACCAAGTCCTTCGCTGTGTTTGGCGTGATAACGTTCATCACGAGCGTAACGACTGTAACACCTCAATTGATGCTGCCACTGGTCGGTGACATGGCTCCACCGCATCGTCGATCGACCTCCCTTTCGATCGTTGTCTCAGGCATGCTACTTGGCATGCTAATCGCCCGTCTGCTATCAGGTGTTGTTGCACGATTTATTGGGTGGCGCTATATCTACTGGATTTCATTTGGATTGCAATACTTCATTCTGATTTTACTCTACCTGTTTATGCCAGATTACCCGGCAACCAATCCAGGTGAGAGAATCTGGAGGAGGTATCCGATGCTCCTGTGGGACATCCTGAAGCTGGTGGCCAAGTATCCAGTTCTAGTACAAGCAATGCTTATTGGCCTGCTCACCTCGACATCCTTCACGAGCTACTGGACGACGCTCACTTTCCTCCTGGCCGGACCGCCGTATCATTACAGCTCTTTGGTCATCGGTCTTTTTGCCCTGATCGGCATAGCGTCTATGAGCTGGGGTCCGGTCTTCGCAAGGACCGTCATGGAGAAACACCAGCCTCTCTTCTCGGTCATGATTGGCGAGATCATATGCCTGGCGGGCGTCATCATCGGCACGTACACTGGCAAACATACAGTCGCCGGTCCGGTCATTGAAGCCGTTTGCATCGATATCGGAATACAGACCAGCCAGATTGCGAATCGTACTGCCATTTACGCCGTTGCACCCAAGGCCCGAAATCGCGTCAACACGGCGTACATGGTCAGTGTGTTCTGCGGACAGTTGATTGGCACTGCCGTGGGCAACTCGATCTACGCTGATGGTGGTTGGATTGCGTCTGGCTCTGCTAGCGTTGGCTTCGTCTCCGCGGCACTACTTATTTGCTTCCTGAGGGGACCGCACGAGCGAGGGTGGATTGGCTGGCATGGTGGATATAACATGCGCAAGGGAGTGCCCGAGGCACCAAAAAGCAGCCCAACGGATCAAGAGGCTATCCAGATACAGGAAGACCCAACGCCTTTCAGTCAAGATAATCTTGAACAGCCTGAAAGACCGGTAAAGCAGCTCGAAGGGGATACTCCGATCGAAAAAGACGGGCACGATACAAGTTCGCGATCGTCGCAGCGTACTCTCGGCGAAGAGGTCCAGAAACACAAGGAGAAAGAGTAAAATCCGCAGGTTAGAGAGTACAGAATGAGAGGCTTTCTAAACATTTCAAACCACGCCCTGAACCGTCAAAGGACCTTTGATCACGCTGGCCACTGACGCCCGTTCGACTTGCTTCGCCCTCTGCCTGCCCGCTTCCCGTCACTTCACTTCACCGCGCCCCTAGTATGGCAGCCCAGCCAATCATTTCCCTTCCACGTTGCCATGCCATATATTTTTTAGGAGTGGAAAAATGGTCACAATATCCTCTCGGGCACAGGTCAAACTAGCACCGGGCTAGAAGGCGTGTTCAAGACGAATTGTGCGACAAAAGTCCCCGGTTCGACTCCCGCTGTTCGCTTCGACAAACCGACCGATCCTCCTCGAATCCGTCCTCCTCCCCCTCCTCCTCGAACGATACCGGAAATTAGTGGTGGGAAAACACAGGCATAGAAATAACACAATGGTTGCATACTTGACAAGTCAAATCGGCGGTATGATCGCAAGATCACCGCGAGATGGGAGTAGACCGGCTGGCTTGCCACCACCGGATATAGCCCAATCAAAACATACCCAAATAAAAATACCTGCAATTAATCTTGCGAGGTGCGATGAAAACTTGTTGTCTTCTCTTATGAAAGAGAAGTATAGCTTGTTTTTGATTTTAATATTATATGATTTACGTGTTTACCTTTATCCTCTTCTAAGTTATTATTAACCTTAACATAGTACTCCGTATTAGAAAGCTTAGTAGTAGACCCTAACGAAGCTAGTTATAATTACCTATTCTAGATAGAAGAGATAAAGTCTACAACCATAGTAATAGCTTACCCTAATAATAAAGGTACCAGTAAGGAAGCCCACTACCCCTCTACCTAAAGACTGCGCTGAACTAGAGCTTCCTCATTTACTTACACCAGCTCCCATAATCTCGCCTACATAGTATGAGATCGCCGCCCGCCTTGCACGTACTTCTACCACATGTCTGCTGGGAATGCGCCTAAGTTTATCTTCATCAACCCATCCAGCGGAAAGAACGCAGCATCGCACCGAGAACGTGAACTCCGACGTGCCGAAGCGCGATCACACGCCGCCCGGGTCTCCCACCGCCGCCTCAGCTCTGGCATCGTCAAACATGGAACCGGCCGCAAACC
Organism: Phialophora tarda; assembly: GCA_016109495.1. Classification (NCBI taxonomy): domain Eukaryota; kingdom Fungi; phylum Ascomycota; class Eurotiomycetes; order Chaetothyriales; family Herpotrichiellaceae; genus Phialophora; species Phialophora tarda. Next base: position 380,268 of record JADWPL010000007.1, read on the forward strand.
CGCTTCCAGACTGCCGGCGTCGTTCGGTGTTCCTAGCGTTCTTGCCCTACGACCGGTTCTCGGAGACTTGACTCGGCGTAACAAGATCCTAAATGAGGTGGAAGAAGAGCGGGCGATGTTGCTGGACAGGAAGATATTTTATTCCCTGTCGACTTCGAGCTTGGGACAGGGACAGGTCGATCCGTTCGATACTGCTCCCGTACAAGGCTTGGACAATTTCATTTACTCAATTCTCGACTTTGGTATGTACCATGAAGCCTCAACGATTCTCTAGGACACTGAACACAATTCTCATATAGCATACGACTATGCCTTCCCGTTGTTTGTCCCAGCTGCGCCTGTCAGTGCTTTACCCACTCACAGAGCGAGTCGGCGTACGCTGGGCCGCCAATATGGCTACCTCCTCGAGGCCCAAACTGCTGCCGCTGCCAGGTTCCAACGGAGTCCAATGATTTCAACGACGGGAGACATCCAAAACAAGGTCGAAGTGGTCAGCCAAGTCCACGAGAAGGCCGCCATAGAATTACTCAACCAAGAAGTTCAGCGTCTAACAACCGTACCTCCCGACACACTTATCTACGCGGCCGCCCTGTTGGCCTATGTTTCCGGCCCCAACTCTGGCTCGGCGTCTGGAAAGCATCCGAGAACACCCCTAGCAACAACTCAGAATCTTCACGCTATGGGTCACCTCGAAATTGTCCCCGAGCGGGTTCAAACCGTGCGAACTTTGGTGCAGCTGAGAGGTGGCATTGATGAGCTTACCATGCCGTATCAGCGTATTGTTCTAACTTATCTCGACACTATCGTCTCTACCAGACTCGGAGTGCGGCCCGGTTGGAAATGGCCTGCAGCTATCACCGAGTCCATACAACGTAGCGGTGAGCATCTCCTCGATCAAATCGCGGTCGACTTAATGCAAACAATGGGCTCCGGCTTCAACGACTTGCAGCATGAAAAAATGCGTCAGGTGCTTCTCCTTATGTGCGAAGTTACCGTGGCGCTCGATCATTGCCACCGGGGTGGATCGACGGCTCCGTCCATCTGGGACGTTGCCCGCGTGAGAGTGGCTGTCCAACATAGATTATGCTCTTTTGATCCCATTCCCCCGGACCAGACCAAGTCCACCGAAATTCAGTTTGAGCTTTGCCGTCTCTCGGCGCCCATTTATAGCGACATGGTACTCTTCCCAATACCTGAACATTCTAGCGTCAAGCCCCCGCTTTTGGACGACCTTGGTAGGGTCCTTGACAACTACCACCGCCTTGATGCGCTCTTCCTGCCGGGCGAGTCGGAATACGAAAGATCAAGCGCCGATGGTGACTTGCTAGCCTAGTGCGTTCTGCTCGCGACAGCCGCTTCAACCTCCAGCAGAGTATACCGACCTCAGTATCTCAGACGACTTGAACAACTCATTCGTCTGGATCAGAGGTTACAGAACTGGGAGTTCTATCTGAATCTTGTGAGGCGGTATCTTTGGTGGGGTTATGTACTTGATCCCCTGGCATGGGAGGCATTTACTGCGCTCCCATGGAGAGATATCAACAACAGCAGCGATGGAATTCCTCCTCTTGTTGTCCTGGACCAAGCTCAAGGTGCTCAGCGACCTTCGTCTCAAATCACCTCGGAGGTAACTGAAGCATTGGGAGCTGACGTGGGTGCTGCTTCACAAATATTCGCTGAAACCGAGCGCAATCCAAGGACGGACGAGAACGCGCCTAGAATCGACCTTGCCAGCGTTCCTCATTTGTCTTCTAACCACCCAGACGCCGCGCAGGCTGGTGGAGATGCTGCGGGAACTGCCTCTATGGATATCAACTCGAAACAAGAACATCTTCATAGCCAAGCGGAGAGCAAGCTCTCCGCCTCGGAAGACTTTGGTTCGCCAGATTCGCTTGGTTCCAGTGGGTACTCATTGCAGGAGTTCCAAGACGCTGACCTTTTGCAGTGGATCAACGTGTTCTTTGAAAGGCTCTACTCAACCTTACCGATTGTGGACCGCCTGGCTATGTACAAAGGCCTCATGCTCGGCCGACACAAGTCTGATTTGGAATTTGCGTCCTTAACTCTCGCGCTGTGCTCCCTAGCCTTGGTCCAGCCCGTTTTCAAAGCGGAATGTGGCTCCATGCCCCTTCGGACAGAGCGGGCAGTCAGGATGCTCAGCATTACCATCAAGATGCGATCCATTAAATTCGGAGAGGATATAACTTTCGATGGCACAGTTACCAGCTTCTTACTGTTTGCGGCCTTCTTTGGGCTTGGATTTCAGAAAACTGCTTGGCTTCGCCGGAGGGAAGCTGTGGAATGTGGCCGATTCATTGCACTCCACCAAGCCGAGACGTACCAGGGCCTTGGCACCGAGGAGAAAGCGAGGCGCCTCCGACTTTTTCTTCTCCTCTCTGTTACGGAAAGGTACGCACACACGGCGTTGAGAGTGTCACGATACGGTGGTGACTGACTGACCCGCACAACAGAGAATATGCCTTACAGTGGAACTACTCGATCAGATTCAAAGGGCAGAACATGGAGAAGATGGAAGAAGTCTACAGGCAAATTGAGGCCAGCTCAACTGCCGGAACTTCGAACATCCTGGTCCACGATGAACAAGACCTTTGCGCGATGCGAGCTTTGCTCCAACTCATGAATCTTTTTGACCCGGTTGACGAGGAGGTGATCCCCTGCTGGAACAAAACATGCTCTTCTGCATCGGAGTGGTGCTCCAAATTCACGGTTGAGCGGGCTCGAAAGGTCTATGACGCCGTCACAAACGCCATGAACGTTCTCGTGGATGATCGCGGTGATCACCACTCGGCATAGGCAGATCGCCACAGCCCCAGATACAGCGGGTTCACAAATCACTGTTGAATGACTTGCAGTGGGCGTATTGCTTTGTCTTGCAGCAATGGCTTTTGGTTCGATTGGGGTTTTCCTGCTTGACGCATGACCTGCTAGATGACTCGTCGGAATTCCCTTTCCTGGGACCGTCATTCTCCATGACAATTGCCGAGTGCGTCCTAGAAGAATGCCAACAACTGGGACAGGCTGTTCTTGAGGTACACGGGGTCGGCATGATTGAGAGGCTTTACGACATCGCCGTGGGATTGGTGACGGCCGCCCAATTATATGCCCGTCCTGGAACTAGTTTGTCCACGGACCGGATCGATTTGATTCTGGGTCGATATTTCGAGCTCCTTGGCCGGCTGAGGAATGGAGAAAGCAGATTTATGTCGGCCTTAGAGAAAGCTTACGCGCTTGTGCAGTGAGAGACGTCTCTGTCCGCCTGAAGTGCATGCCGACGACTTCAGTGGCAAACTCCTTTACCCTTGGCCTCATCGCAACCTTCTTGCTGGTACTGTTGGCCTCTGCCGTAGTGAACACAGTAAATGCCATCTTCGAGGTCAGTGACGCGCCAAGGCGCTAGACCTTGGTTACCCCACATTCGATGAGGCACGAGATTTACGTTGTCTTGGCACAAGCAGTTTAGGGATGGCGTGACTGCCAAACAACTCGGACCGTTGGATGCCCCGAGGCTAAAAGCCACATCCTCTTGTGATTCCCCCTCCTTCCTGACACGTCCATCACTACCCCGGATTTTCCAGCCATTAAACCCACCGCCCGAGGTACTTACTCACGCTTAGTCGATCACTGTCTTCGGGAGCTTGCCGTCTACGGCCAACCTGTGCTTATCGAGCAACGCGAGGGGAAAGCGACAGGACACAGGCCATCGATGGACAGCTCGAGTCACCTAGTGGAAAGCGATAACACACAAGCCATCGATGGACAGCTCGAGTCGTCTGGTATCGGCTCGATAATGGAAGTAGGTGTTGACCATGAAGATCCACAAAGCATCCATTACCAGAGATGCCGCCGCCATTCTTATTCGTGAATAAGGATGCTGCCAGCGTGTCGTTGACACGCAGCGACGCCGCTGAACAAACCTCGATCAACTCCCACGTACAGCGTGGTCGCCGACACAGACGCTCCGCCGCCAGCGCCAGCCGCGCTGGTAACAGGAGCAGGAGGACTCCCGGCCGGGAGAATACTGCTAGTACGAGCGATTCAGCCCTGCCTGACCAGGATCCGGAACTGTATCCATCACATCACATTGTCGACCCGGCGATAGTGGATGTTCCGGGAACTCCTGCCCCTTCAGAGTCTGCTCAGCCCACAAAGGCGGAGCCCGCCCACGATGCCGTCGGTCATCGTACGGAGCTCCCCGGGCGCCCCTCTCCGCGCAACAAAGCCGCCGAGGTGACGGCCTTGAAAACTCCAGTACCAAGAGTTCGTGCTAAAAGGAAACCCCCTGCTCCAAGGACGGAGAAGCCATCGTCTCAATCCCCTCTCTACAAGGAGTCGATTGTGCTACTAAATTCCCCTCAGACGCGGACCACTCCTCGAGATATTAGCCAGGTCACCTCGACGTCCCTGGACCCGTTTGGCCAGTCGGTCGTCAAACTCGACTCACACGTCGCCAAACTCTGTCATTACTTCTGCAAGAGCTTCCACCCCAGCGTCTGGCATGCAGAAAGCTGGGCGTCTCGGGAGCACTCTTACACGTATCAGACATCGGCAGTAGAAGTCATACAACGAGCCATGCAGAGCGAGGTGGAGATGAACGCAATGTTGGCCTGCATGGCTGCAAGACTCGAAAACGTGGATTCTGTACCCGACCAAGGAACGGCAAGATATATGGGCAATGCCTTGGTGGCCGTGAGGAAACGGTTCAGTTCAGCGCCGAAGCATCAATTGCTTCTAATAGTCTTCCACCTCTATGCGGCGGATGCTTATCGACAAAATTATCAGGCTGCGAAGATACACATGCAAGCTGCAAAAGCGTTATTCGATTCGTGGGGTGGCCTTGACTACGTGCCAGATCAAGCCGTGAAAGAATTATTCATCATTGGTGACGGGCATATGTCTGCTGTTCTTCTGGAACCCTGCAGTCTACCCTGTGAAAATGACCCTGGACCATATTGGATGGTCACGCCCCCCGGGCTCCAGCTTGCGCCTCAGCAGGACCTCAGCAGCATTGCACCAAGCTTCCAAAGTCTCTGCTACGAAGGTTATTTGCCGGAAGAACTGGTTGAAGCAATCCAAGAGACGGCGGAGTGTACGTGGGTATTATTGTACGCTCCGTACGGGGCACCGAATGCGTCGAAACACGCGGCCAGATGGCTCCAGTGGCGCCACGCAGCCGTAAGATATCGACTTCTCGCAATGAATTATCCTGGGTCAAGCCTCGACGCGATCAGGGTCGGGCTGTTGATGTGGATATTGACATCAATGGTGATTCTTGGCTTAAAACGCCTGGGAGGCTTGATTGCGCCCAAGCTGCGCACGATCCTCTGGTCCGTGGACGAGCCGCATCTTCAGTGGGAGGGCCTGCTGCAAGCCAAGACTTGGGTTCTCACCATCGGCGCCATGTGCTCCATGGTGGGCAGCGAAGAAGAAAGATGGTTCGTGGATCAGTTGTTCGAGATCGGGTTCGCCGAGCATATCCGCCGCATTCGGGAGACTCACCTGGAACTCGACACGAGTGACGTGCTGAGGCAGTTCCAGGCAAACTTCTTTTATTACGACGCCATTCAGAGGCCGAGGTTGGAAAGGCTTGCACGTCTCTTTAGCGGAGGACCGAGTGAAACATCGAGTTCTGCCTCACAGAGCAGCCCGAGCGACGTGTCGAGGAAGTCCAGATCTCCTACTTGAGATTTGTTGGAATTGGATGTTCCAGAGGCCACGCAATCATGGCAGGGTGACGATCAGAAGGAATCTCCAGCATGCCCCTGACGACGTCGCCGCCTCTGCACGTGCCCTGTACGCGCGGCCTATCTACAGTATCACCCCATCCCGCGGGCGTGGAGGCCATCAGCAAGCTCGACTTTATGGAGTACCCCGTGGGATACGCATGTGGCCGACCTTGCTTGCTGCGAAATGTACTATAGTACTATGATGTCCCAGACAGATGAGATTATGATCATAATAAATTTACTATGTAGAACGAGAGTTGATTCCTAGAGTATCCACCGTGCAAAGGAGCTTCGGGGTGGAAGAACTTTTGGCGGGACTCTAGCTACTAGTCCTTTACCTGCGCTGCGCCTTCCTACTCACCCACTGCTTTCACCGCTCTCTTTGTGCTTGCTTGCTTACCTACCTGTACCGACACTTGCACCCAACACAGGCCGTCCCTCGCCGCTGCTGCTGCTGATGCGAAGCAGAAAATACCCATGGCAGCCCTCCGAGCTCGAGAAGCCAGCTTATCTACGAGAACCGAACAAGTCTTCGAGCCGTCGCAAGACTGCCCCCTCCCTACCCACCACGCCTACACACAAGCTCCCACGCCAGACAGCGATGCAGACCTGTGTGTGCGTGTGTGTCAACTGCACATGTCAAGATGAAGCCGCGGGACAATGGAACACGATAACATGACAAATTGTTGGGAGTCAGAAAATCAATGCGGACTACTCGTAAAGCACGGGAGTCATTCCTACAGGAGATGACTCCGTACGCCGTCCTCCCGCAGGTGAGGTAGACTTGAATTGAATTGACCGGAACCGATAACACGATTGGATTGCATGGCTTTTGCATACACGGTAGTATACAGTCTACAGTCCACAGTCCACATGCGCTTTTTTTTTCTCGGCCGCCTCTTGGCCTTATGGAGAGCTCGGACATGTTCCCTTGTCGGTTTCTCGTGTCTGGACGGGCACACACGGGACAACGTTTACAGAACCAGGGCGATAAAGCGTATAATTCGTCCGAGGGAGCAGAAAGGAAAAACTCAATTCATTCGGTCGTCGCATGCGGTGCATGATGGTTGCAACGGGGATCCTCTGAGAGCATGGACCAAAGCTTGTTGCGTTGGTATGCGTCGCTCGTGCGCAAAGATAGGCAAGGAAGCGAGTTGACAGGTAAGGTAAGTAAGCTGAGTCAATGTGTCCGAGTAGCGCAGGATCAAAATCGTGGCACGTGGCAATACCGAGGTGCAGGGCTTTACCCACCTGGGACAGAGTGTGCGGTGGATTGGAAAAGATTCATGCGTGGATGGGCAAGAAGCGCAGCGAGCGGGCTCGTCGATGCGGATGAAGCAAAAAGCGCAGTGGGTTGCGTTCATGCGTGAATGGCCAAGACGCGTAGAGCGGGCTCGTTCATGCGGATGAAGCAAAAAGTCGCAGTGGGTTGGATACGTTCGTGCGAAAGGACTACCCATCTTCGGATCCTGGGTCAATCCCCAAGGTCCACGTGGATGGATATACCACCTATCGACTTCGGCTCACGGCCGCTGAAAACTCAACATGGATGGATCCTTTCAAACTCAGGCAAAGGATCGCATCCTCAAGGATGGCTAGTTTTGGGACGACGGAGTCTGCAGAAGTCAGGACCCTCCAGGATGGCTAGCTTTGGACAACGGAGTCTTCAGCGGTAGGAACAGGGCAAGCGTGGTGGAAGTCCGGCTGATGTCCGTCGACAAACAACACGATAACAGTCCCCGTCGACATGGTTGTGGTTGGATAACCAGAAAACAACAATGGTTGGAACCGGCCCTGGTTGGTTGACCAGAAAACAACAATGGTTGGAAACGGCCGTGATGAAGAATTCACCAGACGGCCGCATCTCCATCCTTTGCGCTCATGATATGACTGGATGACCAGAAGACAACAATGGTTGAATACGGCCGTGATGAGGAATTCACCAGACGGCCGCATCTCCATCCTTTGCGCTCATGATGTGACTGGTCGTATGCAAGTCCTTTGACCCTCCGTCCGAATGGGTCTGCCCGACCATGCAAGGATGGGAACCGAAGTCTTGGTTGTCATGACATAGACTACGCACGGGTTCGCATCCACTCCATAACACGCGACCAGTAGCATTCTGCCCGTCTGCAAAAGGTAAGGTTTTTGGGAAAGGTGGGCGGAAGACTTGGATGCAGTCACCTTTGTTCCTGCATACCGGCACATGGTGTACCTGCTTCCGCGCGTTTCTCGGCAGGTGGATGTGCATCAACAAGCAATCAACACCACTCAAAGTGGATGTCAACAGACGCCTGCTGTTTGCTGCTGATGCGTGGCAGCAATTCATTCAACCGACTCGCATATGCCGCCTTGCCCTTCTGAGGTGTTTGCGCCGGATGACCGGTCCCGCGTTAGTTTGCGAAGACTTGATCTGTTCCTCGGTGTCGGCTTGGACAATTGCTATGGAAAATAATGCTTCAACCAGGGCCTGAGCCGGGCAGGTCAACGGCGGAGAGGTTGTCATCTTGCAGGCCCAACCGCCTGGACGATGCGCCAATGCGGCCACTTCTGGTCCAGACAGCAACCATGTTTGACCAGCATCTGAGACTCGGCGTTGGCGATAAGAGCCCTCTTGCAGATTTGTGTCCGGACATCAGAGCCAGCTCTCGGCGACCCTGTTTGGCAACCAGCGAAGTCTTGAGACCGTCCACTTCTACCATGTTTGCACACGAGCTGTCGTGCATGTCGAGGATTTCCCGGGTGGTTGGGAAAGTCTACATTTTGTAAAAGCCTTGGTTGACCTATAGCACAACTCGTGGCAGACTCTTGGGTTTCCACTCCCCGTGGCATTTCGATTTCGGATGCATACAAATTGTGTGGTGGAAACGGCGCCAGCTTCTGCACCGCTTAGTCCGGTTTGCATTGGGATTCTGCCAGCGGTTGGTGGGGGGTAAGTGGCCGCTCTGACCCCCCCAGCAACAGGAATCTGGGTCGACCAGCTTCACGCCTGGAACATCTTCAGACATTGTCTGGCTGCCGTCGGCCTGCTGCACATTCCAGAGGGGCCGCGTCGTTGCGAGACAGTCTTCGTCCTCTTGATCAACCGCTAACAGCATGCTACGATTCTGGCGCCGGTCCTCCTTGTCAAGGGCCCAGAGGCGCCGAGATGAGGGCTCCAGGTTGGTGTCCGTTCCGCGGCGTCGATTGACGTAGGCGATGAATTTAGCTGCAGTTAGCGCCAGGTACGCGAGAGAAACAGCGGCGACCATTCGCTAAACAGCTGGAAATTGGCAGAGTCTATGTGAAGCTAGGGCGTTTCACAGCAGCGGACTCGACGCCCAAAAGGCTAAAGCACGCACGCCCCACCGGTTTATGACAGGGGTGCTCTGGGGCCTCGTTGCGCCACGGCCCTGGGTCATCTCCTTGATGTCCTGGCGGTATCATGCCAATGTTGCTGTGCTGGGTCCGCATCTCCCTGGCACCCACTGGGGACCCCCCCGGCACAGGGTGGCTCCCGCTGTTGTGGCATCCTGCACGTCTGCAACTCTGTGCTCTCTTTCCTTTCTCTTTGCCTGTTGGGTTGGAATATCTTGCTTAAAAGACGTCTTCGAACGTCGTCCGTTCGTTCTTGCAACTCGTGCCAGCATCCAGCTCGCGTTCACTCCTTCACGCGACAGCTCGTTCGCTTCGTCACGCACTCTCCTTTTCCACACGCTCCTTGACCACGATCTGAGATCGTCCCCAATCCTAGCGATTAACCACTCCTTTTTCACCGGCAACCGCAAAACCACAAGTCTCTTCTTGACCGGACCTCAAGATACCAAAGCAGGACCCTCGCACACAACCAGACAAACAAGATGCGCTGCACATTCAACTCGCTGGTGCTGGCCACCCTGGCAATTGGCCAAGCCTACGCTGCCACACTCTCTCACAGCCACTCGCACTTGCACAACCATGCAGCCCGCAGGCATGACCACGTCGAGTAAGGATGCTCCCCCCCGAGGGTGACACGAGGATGGTAATGTGGACTGACACGCTGTCACAGGAAACGCGCAGCTGCCCTGACCGATGCTGATGCTGGCAAGCTCACCGCGTTGGGGGCGACCCTGGGCGTCAACTCCTACACCGCCAACGGACAAGCGTGGCTTGGTCAAGACGGCCCTTACCAGAACGAATTCGTCAACGACTCCGGCGAGGACTTGATCCTGGTCATCTGGGGCGTCGCTGGCTCGTGGGTCAACGCGGTTCAGCCCACCATCACGGCCTCCCTGCCCGCCAACGGGACTCTCTGGGTGTCCTTTGCTGACGGCGCATCCGGCGCGTGGACCGCCGTCTACCCGGACACGCAGCTCATCAACGGTCAATGCTCCAACACCTGGGGCGAGTTCACCTTTGGCCAATGGGGAGTCGTCGATGTCTCTCGCGAAGTCAACATGAACGGCCACCCCATGAGCATCGTCGGTCCATCCTGCACCACGGACATGGACACGTGCGTGTTCCAGTGCTCCTCGGGCATCACCTGCATGTTCGACTACCTGCTCCTGAACTGCGAGAACGGCAGCCAGCCCGGCGCCAACTACGGCACCTTTGAAGGCAGCCCGAGCGGCGGATGTGGTGGCATGGGTGCCAGCGCGACTCTCAAGACCACCTTTTCGTAAGGAAAAGTTGAGTTGATGTTTTGGGGGGGAGGGGGCTTCAGTCAGTCTTGACGGGAAGGCGAGGTCGAGAAAGCTATTGCCACCACATCAGTCCTGGGTCACGATCTATCATCGCAAAGCACAATTTCAATTGGGATCTACGGAACTAACTGGACTGACCGACGACGACCTGCTTGCGCCATTTGGCACCATTCTACCACCCCATTTCACTTGTATCGCCTTGGAGAGATGTACTGGACAGATCAGATGCACACTGTCACGCAGTTGTTGTTGTCGTTGGATAACGAAAATAAACCATTGAAAACTAATACTGTGTCTGTGTCTGTCTGTATCGCTGATGTTGTATATCGTTCCCCTATGTCCGTGTCCGTGTCCGTGTCAGCTCAAGATGCGGGAGGGGGGTCCTGTCATTGATCTCAAGCTCAACATCAATGTTGGTGTTAGTCGCAGTGTCAGTGTCAGTGTCAGTGTCGTCTTCGTGTCACTCACTCACCCACCCACACACCTACCTAGCTACCGAGTTGATCAGCCATGAGGGATGAGGGGCACGTTCCTCGACGATGGCTCGCTTGCTTGATTTGCTTGATTTACTCGCGTGGTTCGCCCGCACGCTATCATGATGTATCTCCCCGTCTGTGTTCGCCTGCATGCCATCATGATGTACCTTCCCGTCCTGTGTTCATGCGTGTTTGTGCTTGTGTGCGTGTTCATGCCCGTGCCCGTGCCCGCATGCCCGCGTGGTTATGATGTACGCTTCCGTCCTGTGTTCCTTCCCGTGTCCCTCGTCCCTCGTCGTCATGATGTATGTACCTTCCCGTCCTGTGTTCCTTCCCGCGTCCCTCGTCGTCATAATGTATATTCCCGTGTGTGTTCATGCGTGTTCGCGTTCATGTCCATTGTGCAGCTGTCTCCCTTCCCGCTTCCCGCTCCCGTTTCCGTTCCCGATCCCGCTACCACTACCACTACCATCTGACCACCATTGCCATGTTCCGGGGAAGCACGCGGGCAGGCGGATAGGCAGGCGTGCGCACCGACGGATCTTAAAGTGACCTTTGAGGGTCGTGGGTTGTGGGCCTTGGATCGGATCGGATCACCCGCGTCGAGGAGAAGTGGTGCTTGCAGGAATGCATACAGGACAGACGTTTGTGCGCTGGTACTGTACATACCCGGACCAGGACGTGGGATTGCGGAGATACAGCGTGTTGGATGTTTGCTGGAGTCGTTACCGGCATGAGGACACGAGTACGCGAGGTGCGCGCCGCATATACTGCAGGTGGGATTGTGTTTGCCGTATGGTGCTGTGCGCGTGGGGTATCATATCGTCGTGACTTATATTGTGTACTCGTGCCTGCTGTGTCTGTCATTTTGACTTCCTGTATCTACCTGCTGCGCTTGTCATCTTGACTTCTTATAGACCTGCTGTTAGCGCTTCGATACTTCGCTGCCTGCTTGACAAGAGACGCAGCTTGCCTTGGACGGAGGGCAGGTCTGTCAGTCGGTTCATGGTTAGGTGAGGAGTTCCACGGGTCGAGGTCACCCGCCGATGTGATGCTGGACTGTTTGATTGGCTTTCATCGCTGTCCACGTCGATATTGACACACTGAAGCGTCTACTCACTCACTGTGGACGACGGGCCTCTTCATCTTCATCTTCCTCGCGGCAGATTAATTGTTGGCTCGTACTGCTTGTAGCCAACACTCCTGGAAACTGTTGAGCTCATGGTATTGAATAATCAAGTCGCCTTAGAAATATCACACGAACGATCCTACACCACCGCCGTCGGGGGCCACCACCTCGGATAACCAAAGCCTTCCGCCTCCCTAACGCCTAGAACGGCATTTCTTGTCCACATTGAGTCGCCAAGGTCTTGCCAATTCGGCTTCCTTCTCGGCCGGCGTATCATCTGCGTCGACCTCACCCTTAGTCATCGTTCACATTCAGCAGATTGGTTAGGTAACCAACGTGGCACCGAGACAGCCTGCGGTGGCAGGGCTGGCCCTGACCTAGGATCACGGGCTTCGTCGCGACATGATTTGACAAGGAGAACCTACCGCCAATCAAGCGGCATATTTAAGGCGAGTGCCCAGGAGTTATCTTCGTACGTGCATTACCGTTCGCTGACCCGGAGCCCTCTAGTCCTGCCAGCCACGCTTGTGCCTGACGAATGTGTACAACGGTTAGCCTCGAGATAATTGGACTGTACCGGTCTCCCTTTGAGAACCAGACTTCATGGACCGGGGTCCGACTGTATATATGAAAGAACTCCACCAGAGTCCTGCTGCACCCTGGATATCTCCACCGATTTCTACACACTGCAAGCTCGGGCGGACGGAGGCTGAACGGGCAGCCCCGATGCTTACCATGTCGTATTGCGGGCCTCCTGTCTGACGGGCGCAATGAACCAAAGGTACCGGAAGCCCGAAATATGGGGGGGGCCGCAGATCATCCGTCTGCTGACTTGCGAGGAAGCAAGAAACGATCGTTAGCCCAACGCAGGCTGCAGAATCGATGGCGGGCCATCGACGTACCAAGGAAGCAGAATACTACGACGTCGACTGCCATCAGCAAGAGGGTATCTGCCAGCAGCGACGATGAGACGAGCCCGCTGCCCGACCCAGGGATCATACTCAGTGCAGCGAGAACAGATCCGTTCGCCAGTTATTCGATACCGCAGTATGCACAGGAAGCTATGGACCATGGTAAGTGCCGCCCCAACCGGCAATTGTGCCACGAGGCCATTTCTCACCTCGATCGATCCCGACAGCACTGAGTTTCACCTGGCCGCAATGCCTCCCGACAGACCTCGATAAGATCGTAACCCCCTTCAGGGCGGCATGGATGCAGTTGGTGATGGCTTCGCCGCTCGTTCTGCATACGTTCATATTTGCGACGACGAAGCAGATGTTGTGCCTGCGGGGTCAGCGAGAGGACGACATGTCTCAACAGGCCGTCCGGGTATCATCTCTGCATCAGAACTTGGCTCTGAGTTGCGCCAGGACCGAACTTGAGTCGATGGACGGGACACCTTCGGACGGGATGATCCTTGCCATCATCATTCTGGCGGTCAATGGCACACGGCCACAACAGACGCCGCCGCAATCGCATCCCCGTTCGCCCCTTGCGACGACCCAGAGCCTTCATCTCTTCAGCATGCAGAACGTGGTCGAGGCCCACGTGCGAGCCGTGGCGGAGCTCATCGAGTTGAAGGGAGGTCTTGCCGCCGTCGACACTTACGGCGTACGAGATACGGTTTTACTGCATGTAGACCTCGTTATGTTCGTGCCATGCTTGGGCTAATACTGGTGCCTACCAGGTCCGATGTCTACTTTTCGTCGATACTGGGGAAACGCCCCGCCCACACATGGCCGGAGTCGATAAGCACGTTGACGGAACGCGGACTCCATACACTCGACGCGGACGCCGAATGTCTGCTGTCAGAGTTGGGGGTGGGATTCAACACGTTCGAATTTGATGAGAGTCTTCGAGAGGTTTTGCAGCTGATGTGCGATCTGACCGTCGCGCTCGACCACCACGTTCGAGGAGGAATGTGTCCGCCCGAAATGTCGGACATTATATGGCAGCGGAATGCAGTGCAGAACAAGCTGCTCTGGATGAAGCCTTTGAAAGAAGACTCGCCCGACCCTCTCGATACCCTCGACAACATCATACGCATAAACGCCAATATCTTCAGCGACATGGTGCTTTTCCCGCTCAGTCCGGCCACTGTGATCAAGCCACGACTGGCCGCCGAACTGCGCAGATGCTTAAAGTCTCCGGTGCTTGACATCGAGGACTACGGGCCACCGTCGACCATCTTTCTGTGGGTGCTGACCCTCGGGGGGATTGCAGCCTCTTTTACGAGACATCGGGGGTGGTATGTTGAGAAGATTGCAGAGCACTACGGTCATTTGCTGTGTGATCCTCCCACCATGGCCGAGCGCATGTCCGCGTTCTTGTGGTGGAAGGAAGTCTGTGATCAGCCTGCAAAACTGCTGTGGACGCAGGCGTTGGAAGTGTACAACGAAGAGAAAGCCGCATCGACCGAGTATTGACACGGTCAGTTAGTCCGAGCGGTACCCTTGTTTGGGTTGGAGTTGCGACCAACTGCGGGTGCGAGGAATCGCTGCCTGTGCTATTGATAGCCTTGGGCAGGTGCCCTCGAGTGGTATTTGGGCGCTTGCAGGACAGCCTCGAGCAGGCAGACAACCTGTACGACACCAGCCTGCTGCGCCACAGCCTTCCGCGCCGTCGGGTTGTCACGATACGTTACGGGAGTCTCGGAATCGACAATTACAGCTTCAAGGGGCAAGACTTGTATTTTTGCTCACTCCCAAGCCCGGCGTTCGGCTGTTTTGGTCCGTCGGGTCACCGAAGCGACCACGATCAAGATTCAAGATCATGCAAGTGATGTTATGCGCTTGTCGCAAGAAGCCCAAGCACTGGGTCTGTCGTAATCGATCGGCCGAAGCTTTGATGTCCATCTTTGAAAACTGACATCAACGAACGAACGATGCATCATTGATGAGTACGTAAACTGGCATGCGCATCGCTTCGCATCGACGTAGGCCAAGATGCTTTCCCGTTCTATCCGCTGCCCCTTGGCCGTCGAGATCTCGTCATCAGGTTGCACAGATGATAGCAAATCCATCGCATGCTCAACACAAGAATTGGACAAACATGCAGTAACATTCGAGAGTGACAATGGCTGTCGTTCTAAGTTGCCCAGGGGCGGCCATCTCAAGCACAAACTGCCTACCTGCCCACCTTCCGTTAACGCTAGTTCTCACAAT
This sequence comes from Phialophora tarda, assembly GCA_016109495.1. Lineage (NCBI taxonomy): Eukaryota > Fungi > Ascomycota > Eurotiomycetes > Chaetothyriales > Herpotrichiellaceae > Phialophora > Phialophora tarda. The sequence continues at coordinate 395,442 of JADWPL010000007.1, forward strand.
TTCCTCACCTCAGATCGACGTTGCGGTGGGATGCATGGCTGTTGGTCACTTCGTCTTTGACAAATTAATACGGAGTAGTACATAGCCTCAAGGACTCATACATACTATGTACCACGCTGACCAGGCCTGTCCACATTCAGCCTCGCAGGCCGCAGGCCGCAACATTGCTGCAATCACTGATGATGGTGAGCCAGCGGCTGACCTGCAGCGGCGCGCGGGCACTCACTCACCACCAAGATCATCATCCCGACTACACCACACTTACCGCATATATCATCCTTCCATTCTTGTCAACAAAGTTTTAACTACATGGCAAGTATTCCACCGGGAGGGACCACCTACGCGGCCGCGCCTCCCTGCCGTAACTCACTGCCGTCGAAGATTCACTCGGTGATATGGGCGAGTGAAACTCCTAAGATCATTTTCCGCGGCCTGGTTCCATCGCCCTGGGCGCAGCCGAAACATCCCCGAACGGGGTCTTGCGCATTTCCCTTTCCAGACATGATACTGTCGCATCTGTATGGTCGGACTCGATTTTCATGCGCAAAACTTTGCCCACACCGACCGACCGACCCGATGGTGCCTGTGTACCTTATCTCTCTGCGTGCATGCGTGCGCGGAACATGCACCGCGACCCTCGCGCGAGGCTGCCCTAATCGATGCGCAATATGCGCAATACCCCCCCAAGCTTGGCCCGCAGGATTTCCGTCTACTCGTGCTTTGCGTTACTGAACAACTTTCTCGCCGGATGGTTCTACCGGTATTATACAGCTTACGGGGTTGTATTTTTCGCCGTGTGTAAAGCGGCGGCAGGAGGGAGGTACCTCGTACTTACTCAGTAGATCTGGAATGATTACGCAAGAGGCTGGCCGACCCGCCGCGGCGCCTGTCGTGCGTGACACGCCCTGCAGGTGCTGTGATGATCTCAGATCCCCTAACTGGGGGGATCTGACGCCGACGCCAACGCCAACGCCGACGCCAGACAGATCAGGCCTGCTTGATATGGCGAGAATTCTCCAGTGGGAAATGGCGAGCATCCTCTCTCAAGTGGGAAATGGCGAGCATCCTCTCTCAAGTGGGAAATGGCGAGCATCCTCTCTCTCAAGCGGGAAAATGGCTCGTCTAGACGATATGTCCCATGCAGCACCTGCGCCTTGCACATGCAAGCACCGTTGGTACATAGTACTAGGCGTCCTATGCCCGCACAGCGAGCCGGCGCCGACGATGTCCGAGGTTGTTCCCTAGATCAAGGTAGGTACGGAGTACTTACTTACGTACGAGGGTTTCCTGTGACGGCAGGCGCCTATGCTATCTAGCGAATGTACGCATCATGCATCACGCACCACGAATTGCTCGCACGCGAATATCTCTCACGAATTAACCGAACGGCCCAGTCTAGATCTACACACCTGATCGCGTGCGCAATGCTGCGTATGTACGAACTGTCTAGCCGGGCTCCGTTCAGTCCAGTCGCAGGCAGAAGCTACAGTATCGCCCAAAAGGAGAAATAGCGAGTGACTCGCGAGGCCTCGCACTTGGGACGACGGCGTCCGACGACATCGCTGGCTTTTGCTCCATTGAGTACTTATGTAAGTTACTTACTACACACTTACCTAACGTACTTACTACAAGTACCTCATTACTTGAAACTTGACCTGGGTACACACAGCAGATCTGGCCCCGAAGGCAGTCAGCACTGGGTCCTGCACTTTGTGAACTTGAACTGGTCGTGGCGCAAGATCACAAGATCGCAATGCTCAGATCGATATCATGCACGCCTGGAAACAAAACGAGGCTGCGCTTGGGCTTGCCCTGATGCCGGAAATCGTCGGCAGCCAAAAGAAAGGTTCGAACGGTTCATCACCGTCCGTCATTGTGATTCACTTGATTTTCAGTTCCACTTCAAGTTCAAAGTTGTTAACGTCATAAACCAAGACCTCGATCACTACAGTAGTACTTACTGCAGTGCAGCAAGTAACTACTTACAGTACTAGTAATACATATGTAGTTCAGCTACTATGTACTTGTTCGCATACGGCTCGGAGCTCACTGCTCGTTATTTTCGTCCGTCCCTCATTCTGATGGCACAACGTTTCAGACGCACCGCTGTCTGGAAACATCTCTACCACACTCATTTGCTCGCCATCGCGACACTCCCAATGCTTCTCGAGCCTAGCTGAGCTCCATACATTCACATTACATGGACTCTGCAGAACCAGGCCTAAGCACAGTACATAGTATCTCAGATGCATGTCTGGTTCCTGATGATGGATCATCCAGGTCTGGTGGACAGCTCAGACAGAGGCTCTTTAAGATTTACAGTAAGTACATATAGTAGTATAGTACTGTACTGCCCACCTCTAGTACTTAGTTTAAATCTGAAATAGTACTATATTGATATAGCATCAGAAGCTATATTAGTACAGTATCAGTATAGCATCAGTATAGCATCAGTACAGCATCAGTATAGTATTAGTATAGCATCAGTACAGCATCAGTATAGCATTAGTACAGCATTAGTACAGCATTAGTACAGCATCAGAATAGCATCTAATACTATCTTAAGACCTTAAATCTAGAGAGTTCTCTAAAGCTTCTCCGACACTAGTAGTACAGTATATGTACTAATATAGTATTAGAAGCTATTCTAGTATATACTATACTAATACTATATTAACACTACAGTACTTCTATTATATTAAGTACTATATAGTATATAATAAAAAAAGAGTTTAAATCACTATATTATTAATTTTTTATATTTTATCTCTTTATTCCTTACAGTATTTTTTTATATTTATTTTATTTTATCTATAGAATTTTATTAATTTAAAGCTAATTCTAATATTATATATAATATTACTAACTTTTCACCTCTACATATTATATAAGCTATTTAATAATGTTTAAGTATATAAGTAACTTAATACTTAATTCTTAATACTTAACACCCGATACTAAGATAGTATTAGACCAGCATTAGAACAGTACAGATTCAGTATAGATACAGATTTAAGCTACTACGGGAGGCCTATATAGTACTATATATAGTATAGCTCGCTAAGTGTAGGCTGGCTCGGTGCTGGCTCGGTGCTGGGCCCGGGCTGGTACTGAGCTGGTACCGAGCTGGTCCCGAGCTGGTCCTGGGCTGGTATTGAGCTGTCGCGAGCTGGGCTCGGGCCGGGACCGGGCTAGAGCCGGGCTGGCGTAGGCTGGCGTGGGCTGGCCTGAGTTGGGACTGAGCTGGTAGTGGGCTGTCACGAGCTGGGCTCGGGCTGAAACCGAGCTATCACGAGCTGGGACTGAGTTGGTAATGGGCTAGGACTGGGCTAGTAGTGGGCTGGCGTGAGCTCGGCTAGAATTGGATCAGTATATGCTATTAGTATATGCCTTATACTATAGTATAGGTATACTAATCTTATTACCATATAGTATTACCTATTACTTTCTAGGCTAGAGTTATACTTAATTCTAGGGACTTACTACTTAAATTACGATATATATATATATACCTAATAACTCACTAGTACTTAGTATTTATGACTATTCTTTCTATGAGAGTACAAAACTCGCCGAAAATGGTTTAGCTAAGATATAAGCTTAAGCACGCGCTAACCGAAAATCGCTTAGTGCTAGATGTTTTAACCTATACAGGTACACAGGCTTAGCATCGCTGCACGGGTCTGTGTATTGAATTTCAAGTACTCAGTGATACTTGCCTACATTACTGCTGCGCTGTATGCTTACCTGAGATCAACACCTTCCTTTTCGCTGAGCTACTATGTACTGCCATCATTGCAGACTCCCCCGCCGAACCTGCCACAACCACTCACTACAGGCACTTAGTCGGGAGCGTTCCACCACGAAGATCGATACAGTATGTGTACATACATTACCCCAACAACTTTGAACTTCAAGTTCGCTGCTTATGTACTTACGCATGCATTGGGTGATGCCTTCCGTGAGGCTGAGGCAACCCCCCTTCAGAACTTCCTGCGGGCTTGGGGCTAGCGGGAACAACTCGAATTTGAAGGCATAGAATGCACGATTCAGTTAGCTTGCCTCTCCGGGTCCTGGATCGGGGGACTTTGAAAATTAAAGTCGGTGTTCGGTTCGGTTGAACTTAGAACTTTGAAGTGACTGTCGCAAAGAACCCCGAGTCGCTTCGGTTGGATCCAGTGCCATGTGTCTTGTCGAATGCACGCGGCCTTCAACGCCCCGCGGGAATGTGCATTCTAGGAATTTGCATGCTCCAAAGTCAAAGATGCGTCTGAACTTTGACAACTGCATCCTCGCGTCGACGCTAGGGTTTTCGAGACGCATCTCGTCGTATCTTCTTCCGTTCCCAACAGATTTGGCAAACAGACAGACGAGCGGGGAAGGCCCCCGGTGAGCAATCGCATTGTGCATTTCCTCCGTCCTTTCCCGCTGTCCCAGGATGCCTAGAAATTTAATTTAGCAGCCTGCGCTTTCCAGGGTTTACGTACGTTCAAAACATCTTCTTGCCAGGAAGACGGCCGTACGTAACGACGTTGCCTCACAAAGTCACAGTCTTTGGTGCTAGGTACTGTATTTGCATAGATTGCACACAGGGATGTACACAAGGGCATGAGTGATGAACTTGAAGTTCCGGAGTTCTTCGTCGGCAATTGATTTTACGTCCGCAAGCGCGCTTTGTCAGCTCACGAGGTCGGAGCAGTACATCCGCGGTGGGTATAACTTGGACTTTTGTTTCCGGAAACGGCATGTGCATGATTTGATTCATCGCACCGGAGCTTGGATTTGTCGGCTGTATCTTTGGTGCGAAAGCCCGATTGAGCGGCCAGGGAGGCAATGCTCGCTGTCGTAGTCCATTTCTATCACAAGGATAACGTACCTAGTATGTAGGCAGACAATGCATGCGGGAGGAAATGTGATGGAAGACCGAGCATTACCGACAGTGCCTGCTGCGTCCGTTCGTCGCCGACGTACATGCTATGCTGTGCTTGGCTTGGGCAGGAACGGTCATGTAATCAGTCGTTCGACGGCGGGACAGGCGTGTTGATCGGAGCCGGGAATTCCTCCTACCCTTTGGAATCCGTAATCATAAGCCCTGCAAGCGAGCTGCTCATTCAGCTGTTATTAGTAGTAGCCATCAGTGCATTTACATTATGCAGTGCAAGGATGCAATTCAAAGGCTCAGACAGACGGACTTCCCTGGATATGCGCAACTCCTGACCATCCGTGCGTAAAGTACACCAGGGGCAAAACACCAGAAGTGTGCCCTCGTTTCCCGGCATCGTGATTTAGGAGGAGAGAGTCTTGCATGTTTCGCGAAATTCAAATTATTCGCGGACAACACTTGAAGCTAGACAGTCTGGTGCGGAGCGATAACCCTAACCCTGGTGAACCACTACCCCCAATTTTGGATTGAAATCGGTTTCGGGCTTCGGTCGCTTGGCGTCTGAGCCACTCGCTTTGTCGAGAGGACTGACTGAGCAACTTAGGGCTTACCATGATATTTTTCCAGTGATCCAGCTATCCCAGACCAGAATACTGTACTTGCTCTCTAGCCCTGGCAGTCTCGGCCGAACCAATAGAGATGCACTCACATGCGCGTAGGGGGTGTCCATCCTCACATGGTAGGTACTACTTAACAGTGCTGATAAAACACCATTGTCGTCAGGAGCAAAGGTCGGTCGCCGGACGTGGAAGTACCATGCTACCAATAAGAGCTACTAGTATAGTGATGGCCCCAACAATCCGCCACAGCGTGCATTGCCTAGTAGACGCAAAGTGTTCGTTTGCTCGGTGGGCCAGCACTCTTTACCCTTTCAAGATCCGTCCGCTCTCGAGTACGACGGTTATGCGCTCGGGAGATCTGGAACGCCACATCAGCTTCTGTCCCCATGGGATCTACAAGACAGACTTGAGTACGAGGTACATGTAGACTCTTGGTATCCAACCCGTGCTGGGTGAGTAATAGCTTGAAGACACGGTGATCTCGGCCGGGGGGACAAGGCTGTAATTACTGTACGACGTCGCCCTTTCCCCAGAAAGTGCAAGGCTGCTCGCCGGAGTGTCCCCTCGGTGTCTCCAGGGAGGAGCAATGCCGGGCGTGTTGATAAATCTTGAAGGCTGATTCCGTTTCCCGCCGGTGGGTAGTGGCCGTTCAACGGCCTCCGGATGACTACACCAGATACGAGGCGCGCGCCGGAGCTGGAAAATTTCCTCTTTCGGCTTGTAGTGCATCTCAACCTACGATACCGGGAAGCTAGAGGACTGGACCCGATACGCAGAAGACGTGGGAAATCCGCCTGAATGATTAAATTTGCTTCGTGACACACCGAGTGGGTTCGCTTGAATGGACAAGTATACCAAACTCCGAGAACGGGGTTGAAGGACTAGCGAACATGTTCGTGTCAGGCTAGGCGAGTTGAGGCGATGCTTGGGCAAATTCAACCACCCAGGTCAGGCTCCCGAGTTCAGAAGTGTCAGCTGTTCTAGCGGACAACGAGGATGTCAACGACGTGGAAACGAGACGAAAGCGAAAAAGACATGTTCGTGAATTATCCTTTTGGCTAAGCTAGCAGCTTCGTTGCACCATGCCACAATTGCATTTATCCCGATCCATGACCTGACCCCATACACAAGACATCATCATGGTGACATATGAACAAGCTGTTGTACAGTCTATCAGTGCAGAAACAGACGTGATGCAGTGCGCTCTGGCGCAGCCGTTTTGCCCACCCATAGGCACTCGCCGGTGCCGACTCTTTGCTCATGACTCTTCAAATGATCAAACCCAGTGCAATCATAAACCAAAAACCAAACCAAAAACCTCAATTTTGTGTACCCATTGCAAAATGTTGCCCCATGTCCAATCGAACCCCGAACCAGCCTTGCAGTGTCATGCAACCATGCGTGCCTGATCTCATTCCTGCCTGACGCCATGCTTCATCCGGAAATGTCTTCGGCGCTATTTTCACCCCGCTAACCGAACCCTAATCGTTCATGATGTCATACGTCATTCCTGAGCTTGCTGACCTAAGCGGCAACACCAAACTGAAAGGAAAAATTCTCGCCCCGAAAAATCCCTCCGCGGGAAAGCCACGCGGTAACCACGGCCGTAAAAAGCAACGCGAGGCCTTTTTGGATTTCCCAGATAGTGATTCAAGGTGCGAAGGGGTAGTGTGTGCGCATGCGTGGCATTGCGTCGGGCTTGGCCCGGCCCCCCGTCTTCGTAAAGTGGTCAGTCGACGTGCGTTTCCTCCGTTTCCGCCCTTTATTGCTCAGCGGCTTTCTGATATGGCTGACTCAGTCGCAACACCGTTCTGCCGTGGATATTCCCGTCGCTCACTTTGTGCCCTTACGCTTTTGCTTGCCAACCCAGTCAACATCAGGGTGGACCACGCGCATGTGTCGTGTAAGCGCATCGTTACGTGAGAACGTCTTCTCTTCGGTGCACAAGTGGCAGCGAACCTTTAGTTTGCGGTTGTTGTGGATGGTGTCCTCATGCCTCGTGAGATCGTAAGGCCGGGAGAAGATGGAGTTGCAGGGCTTGCCCGTGCTAGGGTTGATTCTGTCGCATCGGTGGGGTCCAGCTTGCGAGTTGCGCAAAGCCAGGTTGGGTGACCCCGAAGGTGACACCTGCCTGTGACCTTCCCTCTTGTGTTTCTGAAGTTTGGCCGGCGTATCAAACCTCAGGTGGCAACCGTGATACGTACAAGAGTAGGTGCCTGAGTCTGATGATGTGTCGACCGGCCGCTGCTGCTGTGTCTGTTGGTGCTGTGGCGCGCTAGTTTGCATCTGTGGCTGGAGCCTAGGCTTCTGCATCGATTGCTGACTGCCAGAAGGCTCCGAGCCCTCGTCTGCCGTTGATTCCATCGAGATCATGTGAGCTGGAAAATCTGGAGTGACGTCTTGCACTCCTGCCTGTGTAGACTGCCGCGACGGCTGGTTGACGAAGGGATATTGTTGCGCCATTTGCATCGATGGTTCGTTCGATGGCGTGTAGAAACTAGAAAGATTCGACGGGTTTCTACGGTTCGCGAACATGGATTGTGACTGGTCTGGCGCAAACAACGGTGTCGCGTGATCATCGATGTCATGCTCGTCTAGCATCAACTCCTTCGGCGATATCGAGGTCCGTTGTTTCTGTAGCGTGGGTTGCGGTCGGTGCGTCGGTGCGGGCATGCTGTAAGGCGAGTTCTGCCTGAAGGGTGACTTGTCCCGGGGATTCGACGTCGGCGAGTTCGTTCGTAGGTGATCTTGCTGTGCGGCCTGGAGTCGTTCGGCCATCATGTTCTGCCTGTGGGAGTTGAGGGTCAAGCGCTGCATGTTCTGCTGGGGCGCTTGAGAGTATGCCATCGGATTGGCAAAATGTTGGTCAGGAAAGACATCCTGTAATGACTGCTGGTAGGCGTTGGTGTATCCTGACTCGAATTGTAAGTAATCGATCATGTCGTCGACTGCGCTCTTGGTCTCACCATATTCGCGCTTCACGTCGTACTCGGGCTCATATGTAGTATGCGGTGTCGCAGGAGAGTTGTGACTCATTGTCGACACTGACTGAGGCGCAGACAATGCGTAAGACGCACGCTCGTCGGCGCCTGTCGATTGTATCCTCCTCATGTCGACGGGACCGAAATTTGCAGGATACATCATTGCAGAGTCTGACTTGGCGGTGTGTGGAGTTTGTGAGTAGTCAAAGTCGTAGGAAGGTGGAAAGCTCGAGTCAGATGTGGCGACGATGTGGGGGTATATAGTATTGTGGTTGAGAGGCGAAGGCGGGCCAACCGACGTTACAGAGGATCCCGACGAATCTCGTTTGTGGAATCTCTGGTCTTGAAAGTTCTTTGGCAGCGCGCTCAAGTATCCCCCAGGGCTGCTATACCCGTCATTCCATCCACCCACCAGCGCAGCTTGGGCTAGCATGGGTGGTTGTGTTGAAGGTGTCGGCGTAGGACTCGACTTCTGTATGCGCACCGTGGGACTCTGTGATTGTGATGTCGTTGATTGCATCAAGATTGTAGGCTTGCGAGATGGAGGAGGCGAAGATTGACTCCGGCGCAATTCAAGGAATTGCAATCCGTTGTATACTCGACGGGTTGCGAGAATTGTTAAGGGCTTGGTAATGTACAGCGGAGCGTGGATTGGGTCGAGTTCGACGCAAGTGTACGTGGACTCGGGAGTAGGAGTAGGAAAGCGTAGGAAGGACCGAGTGGCAAATCTATATGCGAGTAGGGTATTTGAGTATCCGGACAACAACGGGGCTGACGACAGACCGATGTCGAAAAGGATGGAAGGGAGCGAGGTATGCAACGGAGGTATCGGTGATCTGAGCGGAATAACCTGGATCAAATATGGCCTTTGCTTTCGTCCGGGAAGGGAATAAGTTTTAACACTTCTAACCCAGATGGAGGAGATGCGGATAGGGTAATTGTGCAAGGAGGCAGTCCCTGTGCTGCTGAGGTTACGTCTGATTGTTGAATGATGTTGAGAAATCGACCATGACCATCGGCCCGGAGGAGACGAGCGAAACGGCAAGCGGATGCAGAGGAAAGTGTAAGAGTGACCGCTTCACCTGAATGATGGTGGGGGGTGACGTCGGCGATGACAAGGGTCCCGCGAGCGGTGCGCGCGCGATAGGCCAAGGCACCGACTGGGATGCCCGTGAGCGGTTTGACCATGGACGATCGGATCAGGGAAGTCGCGGGAGGGGAAAACCCTCAACTGGCTGCTCAAGCAGCGAGAACCTGCTTCGGCTATACGTTGCTAGCGATTGGTCGAGGCTGCCCTTAGCCGTAATATTGGGTAATTGCTGGTAAAACCTGCAGCTGCCTCGGGTTTCGCTCTGCAAGGGTGACTCTCGGTGGTTGCACCGCGAGCCTAGGCCCTGGATCAAGCAGAGTTCTCAGCCCAAGAGTGACATTGACACTGTTCACTGAGCTAATTCCCGCCCATAAGCAAGTCGCTGCTTATCCCAGGTCGACCTGTCGGTTCGCGAAACCATGATGCGAGCTTGTTGGCCCGTTTCTAATTTTCATTGTCTGTCGCATCAACGATGCTGGAAGCGAGGAGATGGGGCTCGTAACTTCCATCCCGCTGTCTATGGAATTCGCGCCTTGCTGTTACGGGCTAGTGCGAAGTGTTCGAGTACAAGTACTCGTAACTCGTACGAAGACGGCATTCATGATCGGCTCCAACGTGTGAGTGACTTGGCAAGCTGACGTCGTCCAACCTGCTGGTGTGGCTGTGCTGTACGGGCCCACCCAATCGCCGTCTTCAATTTACGACAGCCCGAGCGATTCCGAGAATCCAGGCCTGCGGTGAGTCTCGCTGCTGTAAGCCGCCTTTGTACAGGCTGCAACAGGTTCTTCTCCTGGGATTCTAGAATGTCGCGAGACCCTGCCGGTGCCCGCTCCTACTCACACCACCGTCTTTGTCATCGAGTTTAGCTCCCCATGCACATTCCATATCTGTTTGCGCGACATACTTACGTTAGCCATCTCAATACTTCCAAGCCGACGGTACTAGATATATCCCCTGCCCCGTTTCGTTATCCGTGGGAATACTGATGCGTCGGCGGGTTAACCTGCCGATCGTAAATGACAATTGCCCGAGAGGATCGTATTCTCTCAGCTCATCTGTGTATTGGTGTAGTAACAGGCTAATTAGAAATCACCCCCAAGAGCTCGGATATGCATCGCATCGATGCATGGGACCGTAGATCAGCCAGATGGCCGTCCAGTAGCAGGCACATCGTCACTTCTGACTGGTGAGGTTTTCTTTTCTCCGCTTAGGCGAGACTCAGCCTGTTTCTTCTTGCCGCTTTCAGAGACACCGTAGCGCGCTCGAGCGACGGGTGGGTTGGCGTAGCTCGAGGCTGTGATGAGACAGGTTTGGGGCTATTGAACTGAGCATAGACACTTACTTCTCTCAATTCGCTGCTATGGGGTGGGGTTTCCCATCTGCCCAGGTGACTCCACTTGTAGTTCCTTCTAGAATTCGATTTTCCTTCGTCTAACATGCAGGAACCTGCCGAGTTGCCGTTGCATTGCCTTAGGGCTGCTGGGCATAAGGCTGGAACTACCAAGGTGGGGTCGATTATTGAATCGAAGCCTACTGGGCAGGGTCCAGAAGCCGCCGCCTAGTAGCTGAGATAAAATTCTGTTTGGTGGTGGTTCGCTCGCTGATTGGCTGCTCTTGGGCAGGCCATGGACAAGTGCCGGCTACTGTCGGGGTATTCCGGCCGTGGAGCTCTGCGGCGGCTTCTGGACTCTCGGCACATCCCAAATCCATCATTCATACCAAGTACTCGTACGTACAGCAACTCTATCCCGTTATGGTAGGCCTACCCCCATCGAATCTCTGTGCTGGGAAGGAGGTCACCCGATTGTACCCAGCAATTGCCGACAGACACTGGTTCAGGCGTCTTGGCAGGGCTATTGCAATGGTATTGTCCTCTGCGGGAGACTTTGGAACCCATCACATGTCGGCATCGCCGCAAACATTGAACCGGAGAGAGCTTAATAGACGCTTCACAAGGAAGCAGCGAGCTGAAAGTCATGTCGCTACCGGCACCTTCAATAGCCGGATAACAAAGTCTCGACGCGGCCTGGAGCCCCCCATCCTCGACGCTGCACCGCCACATGGTGCCACATCTGGTGAGACAGATGAGATCTACAGCATATCGTCGTTGAACGGGGCGAAGAACTGGTTACCTGCCGACCCAAGCGAGCTGACGGAGTGCGTAAGGGTGTGGCGCAACTCCTTCACCAGATGCTCTGCCATGTGGCAGTCCCAACCCCGCATTACGCTTGTCGAAACTCGGAGCGTGGTCCTCGGAAGTATCGCGGACACTGCGCAGCAATGGTCGAATTTTTGCATGCGGCACTCCGCTTTCCGGCGGGTAAGGCAGGGCATTCTCGATTGGGGAGGTCCACCCGCCAGCCTTGTCTCACACGATAATTATCGTACATACGTGCTGGGTAGAGGGTACGAGTGAAAGGATAATTAGCTGAGCAATATTGCATTATTCCGCATCGCGTTTCCATATTAGCACCTTGCAAACTTATACGTCCAGGACGGCATTGCACGGAAATTCCTCCACGGAGTATCTCGCCGTGCTGAAACCTCGAAACACAGAAAGTTTTCCGGCTCCGCTCATGCATCTGCCCGTTGCATGGTGCTCCAGCTCATATAGTAGTAACCAGCGTAAGGAGCGTGCCGCGCAGGGCAGGAACTACTTTAGCAAGCAAAAGTGACTAAAGGCTCTGAAGAATCCATCACGGCACGGTACCATGAATGTTTCGATATCCACTGAGCCAAGGTCAGCGTCAAGGGGGTTGATGCCGAGCTGTAGGCCTGTCACCAGAGCTGAGCCGACAGGAGTTTCAACTTCAAGCTGGACGGACGTAGCCCCGAATTTGTAAGTATCGGAAAAGGATTATTGAGTATCTGTGAACACCCAGAGATGGTTGCCCGAAGCCGTCTTCGCTGGCGTGGACTCTTGTAGTCATGGTTTGCATGAATAATCGGAGATCAGGCTGTCGATCTGGATCTAAAGACCTGGTATCGGTCAGCATATCGCCATGAGTCTCATAGCAGTCCCATCTTAGGTAGAACTTGGAGATGGTGTGTATACACAACCCCGGCAAGATGGTGAGCGAACTTAAAAAGGTGGCAAAAACACGCCATGCCAGAGGTGGAGTTACACATTCAGTGGCCATGAAAGCAAAACCGGCGTATGTCGCACATCGCGACAGGGCGTCCCGTACCAGATCAAATTAAGGCAGCCCCATGTCAGTTGTCTACTTGCTACATTATCTGGATGGCTCGATTTGAGGGGCCCCAGACGCCTCGGGAATGCGCTCTATCAACCCCAGGACTCACACAGGTGGGATTGTTTGATCCCCACTGCTCCCCTTGAATGCATCGTTCCGCCGACGAGTAACTGATTTGGCTGTTCATGTCTTTACCTGTGGTTCTTCATCGAGAGCTCGAATCCGTCACCATGGCATTATGCAGCAACAAAAGTAAAATTCCAAGTATGGCGATCAGGTTCAAGGTCTAAAACATGCGGATTGGATTGTACATATTGGAGAGTAACTGCCCTCCATCGTAGTGACAGCCATTGCTAATGAAGAGAACAGTTAAGTAGTCGTTGAAAGAGATCGCCGGCCCAAGTCCCCAGTAGCGTAGCAGCGGGCGCAGACATTATACGAGACGGAAAATCATCAAGGTAATAGAGCAGGCGCATGATTTTTGAAGTGTTGTTCTGTATTGATGCCGATGCCGATGCTTTATGTCATGGCTCAGCTACCTGTCAACGCCGCAGCCTGCAGGCTTCTCGTGGCACAGCGCCTGTATGATACATCATTGCAGGTGAAGGCACCGATGTGTTTGGTTTGCCATCCCTTCATAACCGTGACCCTTAGCACATCCCCATTGATCAAAACCCATGTCAATGCCCAACCACTCCGAAACTCAAAGCAAGCAAAAAGAGTCGAGCAACCATGCTGAGGATGAAACCAAGCACGATACGCTCGAGTACAAAGTCGTAACAGATAGAGGATGAAGACTGGTGAAGTTTTCAACCACCGAAACCGTAGAGGGTACGGCCTTGTCTCTTGAGAGCGTAAACGACATCTTTTTCGTTTGTCAGTCATATTGTTCACTTTGACTGCATTGGAGTGTTAACATACCGAGCGAGGTGACAGTCTTTCTCTTTGCGTGTTCGGTGTATGTAACGGCATCTCGGATGACACCTTCGAGGAAGGTCTTGAGGACACCTCGGGTCTCTTCGTAGATCATGGCGGAGATACGCTTGACACCACCACGTCGGGCAAGACGTCTGATGGCAGGCTTGGTGATACCTTGGATGTTGTCGCGCAAAATCTTGCGATGTCTCTTCGCGCCGCCCTTGCCGAGACCCTTGCCGCCTTTGCCGCGTCCAGTCATGTTGATGAAGGAGGAGTTGGTTGAAGAGATTGGAAAAGTGGTATGAGAGTTTGTGTGTTGGTCGAGACTTGGTACTTTGAGCGGATGGAAATGGAGGATGAAGAGTGGTTGGTGGCGCGTTGTGGGGGATGTTTATGCCCGGGAGGGCCAGTCGCGCGCCCAAAATATCAACCCACGCGTGCCCAGATCACAGCCAATCAGAAATCAGATCCGCGAAATGCAATCGCCATGCACCCCGACTGCGTGAGCGCTGATGCACTGATTTCTCAACCACCACAGGTTGGATCTACTGATCCTTTGGAATTCAATGTCGGATAGCTATTACAACTATTCCTATGGTAAATTATACATTGATCATATGGATCATGTTGTGGTTGCTGGGATTTCGAACCACAGAGCGGTTCGGGAGATCTTGATGTGGTCCGCCAAGCGAGGGATCAGGCCAGATTTGGCAGCGTTTCGGATCACTGCAAAACCGCAGCGCAAAATCATGGAGGATTTGCAGCCCTGATCTGAGCACTTTGTTTTGCGAATAATCAGTCACGGCCACTCTGCCCGCAGCTGCCTGTCACTTGCAAGTGAATCACGCCTGCACCAGATCACGCCAAGCACGTGCCTGCGCAATCCTTTCTCCTACAAATATCTGCCTCTCCCCCACCCCAACCACTCATCTTCTTCTCCTCATCAGCCTCACTCATCATCTCATCCAGCCAACTCTTCATCAACTACCACCACAACTTTCATCAAACTATCCATCGCAATGGCTCGTACCAAGCAAACCGCTCGCAAGTCCACTGGTAAGTTGTACTCACAACAACCTCATGACGGCCTCAGAACATTGTCACTGACTCTCTTCTCCAGGTGGCAAGGCCCCGAGAAAGCAGCTCGCCTCCAAGGCTGCTCGCAAGTCTGCTCCCAGCACCGGAGGTGTCAAGAAGCCCCATCGCTACAAGCCTGGTACCGTCGCTCTCCGTGAGATCCGTCGTTACCAGAAGTCCACTGAGCTCCTGATCCGGTATGTCGCGACTGTCACTGCACCTTCAACATCAACTAATTGAGCGATACAGAAAACTCCCCTTCCAACGTCTTGTCCGTGAAATCGCTCAAGACTTCAAGTCCGACCTCCGATTCCAGTCTTCCGCCATTGGCGCTCTTCAAGAGTCAGTCGAGGCCTACCTCGTCTCGCTCTTCGAAGATACCAATCTCTGCGCCATCCACGCCAAGCGTGTCACCATCCAGTCCAAGGATATTCAACTCGCTCGTCGTCTCCGTGGTGAACGATCTTAGATGACGGCTTGCGCTGCCTTCAACTTCCTGATCATGGCAACTGGTACTTGGAAAGTTGAAGCATGGAGTGGTTTGAGTACGGGGATTCACGAATGACACAATGGCGAAACGGATGATTCACACAGGGCTTGTATTGCTGTATTGCTTTTTCCAACATTGAACATGGGGTGGTTACTGGGAATTTGGCGTCCTCTTGCTCCCTGCTTGTGCTTGTACATCACAGCATGGTTAGCAGTCATCATGAAACTTGACCTGGACAGCAGGAATGTGCTGCATCAGATAGAATCTGAACACAGTTCTGATCAACTCATCAGATGAAACACCCTGCCTCATTTCCTTCCTGTGTGCAGTTCTTCTACAGTAGATAAATGTGACTCGAGCGAGTCTACTTGTGGACGTGCTTGCGGTGGACGATCTAGGGGCCTGGTGCCTAAAATGGCGTGCGCGAGGGGCCTCCCCCGGGCGTCATCGGGCGTCAATCCGTGGACCTGCGTGCCCGGAACAGATCTTCGGCGCTATTGCGTTTTTAACTTGCTCCGGTGTAGGGATTAGTTTTGCGCAAATCTCCTACGCATATCACTTCTTATGAGGTCGCTGACATTTCTGTTCACCATGGGATCTCACGAGAATGATGCACCCACTGCAGCGGGCAGCGTTCAAATTCAGCGCCAGGTCGCCGTGGCTACGGCCGCGAACACAGGGATTGCGAGTGCGACATAAGCAACAAGTGCAGAGAAACTCCTCCACAAAGCCTCCGAAAGACCCAAGCCCTTCTCCGCCGCCAAAATCCAACGACCTGCCTCCTCACTCGCTCAACGAGGTGGCAGCTGGCGAGACCGCAAAGCCCATCGAGCCAGTCGACATTCCCATCCAGCTATGGTATCACCGGCTGGGCCCCGTGTCTGACTTCTTCAAATGGTTCCATCGCACGCAGACAAAGAGACCATACACGGTCCAACTATGTACGACTCTGACGACTTATTTGTGCGGTGATTTACTCGCACAGGATATTGGAGGAGAGCTCTATGATCCTTGGAGGACGTTGAGAATGTTGACTATTGGAGCACTTGCTGCGATTCCTGGATATAAGTGGTAAGACACCGATGGGCCCACGGGCAAAGTCATGAACCCAAGCGTGCTCTTGAAAGCAAGCATACGAGACGGGAGCGCATTTTAGAAGCTGACGCGGAAGTACTGCAGGTTTCTTTTCCTGGGAAAGAACTTCAACTACTCCTCCAAGATCGCGTCCATTGCCACGAAAGTGGCCGTCAATCAAGCAGTTTTCACACCCGTGTTTAACTCCTACTTCTTCGGCATGCAAGCGCTACTGACCGGCGAACATGCTTCAGGCATAATCACACGCATCAGGACTACCGTGCCAGTCAGCATGCTCAACTCCTTGAAGCTGTGGCCCGCTGTCACGGCGTTCTCCTTCGCCTTCATTGCGCCGCAGTACAGGTTCATGTTCTCGGGCATCTTTGCCGTGGCGTGGCAGTGTTATTTGAGCTTCTTGAACAGGAAGGAAGAAAAGATCGAGGCGCAGATTGATACTCTGAGCCACCCCGTGATACCCGAGGGGACTGTTGTGAAATAGAGACTTACATGGACAACCTCAAGACCGTCGTACAAGAGGATGACGATTTCTAAGGGAGAGATATGTGCGACAGGAAACGCATCAAGGTCTAGGCGGGACCTGAAAATGGTCAGCGAGCATTGCATTTTGGAAGACTGATGGGTCAAGACGAAGCCAGTGCTACAGGAACAGGCTGAGCGAACACCACAGAATTTAGCCATCACATAGAACACAGGCAGCGATGTCAGCCTAATCGTAGAGCAGAGCAGAATGGGAGAGACATCCAATCGATTGGGCATCATCTTCTCTCACATTCATGCTTGTTCCCCGCGTCGCGTCAACTACGACCGCGATTGACCAGGCAGAGGCGACTCAAGTCTACCTTTGCCTGAGGTTAGGAAACAAAATAACTATTTTACTTTCACGATGTATCTATTTCAAAACTGCAGCTCGGGAGATCACATGCAAGGCATCTTGTCTCTCTCACATCTTTCAACGCGTGGTGGAAGATCAATGAATCATGACGCCTACATCGCCGTTACTCGCCCACTATCAGGGCTCAGCGATGTCAACGCCAGATAACGATGTGGACATGCAGCTTGACACGAATTATAACAAGCAAGCAGCAAACGTGCAGGAGGATGAAAACTTCGATGAGTACAGTGACTTCGCAGACGATCCTGAGACGCTTGAGATAATCGATCAACTCCTCCTCGAGGCGGCGAACGAGCGGAGAGAGGACGCGTTAGCAAACGCGCCCTTAGTTGTGACGGATATCGAGGACTATGAGGACCCTCGGGGCGTTCGTTTGCCTACGGTGCCTGGTCTCGAGGCCACGCGTCAATGGATGCTTCAGAGCCAGTCCGCCGGGCCCAGGCAACAGCAGGACATACGCGACGAGAGTGGTGAGCTACCCAGAAAGACTTCACTGCTTTGTCTTGCTGACCAGCTGACCAGCGGCTAGCCGAACGAAGACGAAGTCAAGGCGATGAAGAAGTCTCAAAAGCTCACAGAGACGAGTCTGCTCGGCCAAAGGACAATGCGCAAGACGCAGCCCTCCAACCCACAGGACCTGACACTCGGTCCCCTCTCGAACGATTCCGCAAACCGCCCAAGAAAGCCCTCTCTGTCACCGATCTAATCTCGCCGTCGTGGTGCGAATTGCAATATTACTACGTTCTGACCAAGCATGGTCGCAAAAGGAGGACACCTGCTATGAAACAAGGGAGTGCTGTCCATCAAGCCCTCGAAGATGAAATCCACACCACAGTCCCTGTGGAAATCACCAAGAAAGAAGACAGCTGGGGATTGAGGATATGGAATATTATCCAAGGCCTCCGAACACTCAGAGAGACAGGCAAGACCCGGGAGCTGGAGATCTGGGGATCGATTGGCGGAGAGCTGGTCAACGGAGTTATTGATGAACTCAGCTGCGAATGTCCCGATCCGAAGCTGGAGGAGATGAGCAGGAATTTACAGAAGACCAAGGATGTTGAGCCCCCGCTGCCGGAGTATCAGGCCAGTATTAGGGACTATCTGGTTACGAGCGAGAACAGAGACCAGCGCCATTCGCAGCACCAGGCCGTCAGAAACGGCGACGGTACAGACGAGGTCAGTCAGCCAGCTCCGAACTCAATAACGAGGAATTTCAGGGAACAGGAGAAGAGAATCTACATCACAGACGTCAAGACGCGACAAACACCAACATTGCCCACCGGTTCTGCCATCCGACCTACACTCGTTCAGCTCCACCTCTATCACCACATGCTCGAAAATCTAGCTCAAGGGAAGTTCTCGCTTTCCCAACTCGCAGAGAGATATGGCTTCGACACAAATGAGACCTTCTCAGACTCGTTTATTGCCCAGATAGGTGGGCTGAACCAAGAGCTCTTCGCGTTGTCCCAGCAGAGCGACGACATGAGACACGACAACCACCCATCTTCAACTCAGGACTCGATGGATATCCTTCTCCAGCACAACACTCTGGCAGCTCTGTGGGGATTCATGCTGGAGCAGCTTCGACTGACTTTCATCCTCCCCTCTGAATGCAGCTCATCTTCTCACCCAGACACTACGAGCATCGAAGCCAACAACACCACGACAGGTCACGATCTCCAGGACCCGACCATCCCACCACCTTCCTCCCTCTCTCAGCTCCCGATCCCGCCCTCCCAACCGACCCGCCTCTCCCCGATCCTCACGGCTCGCTACATCGCTACGAACTACAACCACTCCGGCGACACCCGCATTCTTGGCAGCAAGTCCCTCCTCTTCAACCCTTCCTTCCTCACCTCCCAACTCTATGCATCGCTTGGTTTCTGGAAAGGAGACAGAGAGCCGCGGGGAGTAGAGGTGAACGATGCGTGGAAGTGCCGCGTCTGTGAGTTCCGCGATGAATGTGCCTGGGTCAAGGAACGAGATGAGGTTCTGGTCAGAGAGGTAAGGGAGAGGAGGAAGTTGAAGGAGAAGATGGAGGAGGGCGAAGACGGGGAGGCGGACAAGGGGAGAAGGAGTCGCGTGTGAGCGATCAGGATACTACGGCTGTGCCTTTACATACTACGTACTTGCTTGGAGGTACAGCACCGCGCACTGCGCACAGAACAGCGAAGACCGGTTCGCCTGGAGGCAATTTGACAGTTTTGAGAATGCCCGTGATGAAGCGTGCATGCATGACATTGGGACTCATACTTTTGGGCGGCGGAAATGATACCGATATGAAAGCCGTCCGAGCGGAGGCGGTACAGCATACAGTTGCAAGCACATGGATGAAGCAATGAAGCAATGCTGAGGTTGAAGCAGAATGCTGATGTAGAAGCTCAACACAATACACAGACACAGACACAGACAACAGGTATTCTTTCGTTTTGTCAATCTTCAATCTTTCATTCGATCGATGTAACATACAGTTATGTACTACGCTGACCGACCCCTACGATCTCACCACGGATAACTCCTCTTCTCGTCCTCTTCTTCCAACTTCAACCCCCTCTCCAGCTGCTCTTGATGTTTCTTGTCGAGGTACTCGAGCAGGACGCCCTCATATTTCTCCTTGCCCTTGTACCGACTCACATCGTCGCCCCAGCTGCGGACAGCACTGGCCAGCCGGCCGGGGACATAGTCTTCCTGCGCGATCTCCGTGACCGGGTGGAAATACGTGCGGATCGTGAAGACGACACCCCCGCTCTTCGGCAGGCGCCGCAAGCTCTGGCGCTCCGAGCGGAAGAAATGGTGCTCGATCGCGCGGTTCTTCTCCGCCGTGTTCCAGCTGATGTCCGGCCGGTCCTCGCTGCCGATGCTGTGCGACCAGGCGAGGTCGTCGTCGACCTGCAGGAAGTAGTTGTTCCGGGAGACCAGCTCCTCGGGCTTGAGGCGGCGGAAGAAGTTCATCATGCCCTTCTCGAGCTTTTCGCGGAATTGCGGCACGTCGCCCGACGTGTGGATCTCGCTGAGCGGCATGCCGTACTTGTCCTCCAGGCGCCAGAAGCCCGGCAGCAGGATCGCGCCGGCGAGGAGGTAGTACTGGCCGTCGGCCCGCTCGATCATGATGGCCAGGTCGTCCTGGACGAGGCGCGCGGCCGTCTGCATGGGGTCTTCGGGAAGAGGGTCGCTGGTCGTGTCGAGGTCTTCGCCGCTCCAGAGGTTTTTGATGCCCTTGTCCGTGCGGGCATAGAGCGAGGGGTACCGATCGGGGAGGTAGGACCGCAGTTCTTCCAGGAGTTCGAGGGCCGCGGGGTATGCTTCCGGGGCGGTCTTGCAGCATTTGTGGCCGCGTTCGTTGATGCGCCGCGCCTTGTCGGCGTGGTAGCGGGGAAAATTGTTGTCTAGTTCGATCCAGCCGTCCCACTTGATGTTGCGGAGGCCCATGGTTACGAAGTACTTGGGGCCGTAGCGGAAGGGGCGGTAGGGCAGGGGTTTGGTGTGCTCGATGGACCAGTTTTCAAAAGGCGGTGGTTTAGGGCGGACGAAGGTCGAAGGGGGCCATGTTCCTGGTTTGCGTGTCGTGGGGGAGAGGCTGGCGTGGGCTGCTTTTTCGAGGAGGGGAGTCGAGGGCGTTGATGGGCGGGATTGGGTGCGTGGGGAGCGGTATGACATGTATCGCGCTAGGGCGATGGTGAGGAAGAGCAGGAGTGTCAGGCCATAAGCAGTCTCTCTGAAATGAGGTTGTCGGGATAGTTTGTGGAAGTCTGCCTGGGCTGAGCTCAGTGCTGAGGAACAGTGGTGCTTCGATCTCTGAAACTGGGCTCTGGTCTCGTCTAGAAATGGCCGTACATGCCCTTTTGCTTCTTCGGCATATGGCCGTATGTGTTCTTTAGCCTGGTCGATGTATGGCTGTGACCGAGCGATCAGGCTCGAGAGTCCTCGTTTGAGCGCCTCCGAGTCCATGGTGCTGGCGGTGCTACGGTGCGACTTGGATGTGAGAATGAATAGGACCGAGGAGAAGGAACAGCAGTGAGAGGCCCGGCATATATGACATCTAGGCCGTGGACTCGATGTCTGGATTTGAAAACACCAGCCTCCGAGTTGGACGCGCCAAAAGCTTGCCTACCCCAGATATTAGATATCCCAATGATGAACAAGTAGGACGACTAGCTGTTATCGCTTTGCCCCTCGCCATCCACTGAAGCCCTTATCAATCGACACCTGATGTGCAACGGGGTGGACGTCGTCCAATCGTAGGCCACGTTTTTCCTGGACAAAATTGCCTGTTTGGGGATGGCGACATTCTCTCCTCAGGGCCACCGAAGAGCGCGGCAACTCACCGCGACCTCATAATTCCGAGGCCACACGGACATGGGCGTGGTTTTGACCTGCGAGGCTCGTTCAAGGTAATTACCACAAATATGGCCTGCTCTGTCGCTCAGAAACTGAATGTCTCCTGACGGCTCCCCTCAGGACGTTCTCCGGCGCAGGAGGCAGTGTTCTCCCCAATGCCGGCGATATCTGGATGGGATTACCGGTAGATCGGGTATCCAAATGATTCGCGCAAGGAGTCCAGTCTTTGAAGCATCTAAAAACGGTGCGCACGCAATCCTTTCCCAATGCTCCTCGTCCGGAATATAGAGGGGTTCGTGCTCGGTGGCCGCCATGCCAGGCATGTACGAGTCGACCAGGAACGTGCAGTGGCTGACGTCGAAGTATTTTCCGGGATCTTCCTCGTTTCGATCATTCATTCCGGGCGGTGATAACCAGGTGCCAGCAAAGAAACCGAACCCGGTCTTGCCCTCATGGAACTCGCCGGGCAGGAGTCCGTCAAATTCACTCTTGATGAATTTTGCATGGACTCCTTTGGGGAGGAAGTGCGACGAGGGGAAGCGATACCATTCCTTGCCCAGGCAGACTGTGTCGGTCGGGCGGGTCGTGTTTAACGTTCCCAGAGCATCGTATATTTGCAGCGGAGCTTGATATGCAGTGACTGTACCGATGATACGCAGCAGGCCAACATTGATCGACAGCAGGACGACAGGGAGGATAACGGCGAGTTTGGCTTTTGTGGGGATTCTGCCGAAGACGATCGAGTCTGTGGACCCAATCCACGCTAGGAGGGAATGAAATGCTATGGCCGCATTCAATGCCAGAAAGGGATACGCTGGGAACATGAATCGTTCTTCCTTGTGAGGCTGAAGGGTGAAAATGACGAGCCAGAGGTAGAAGGGCGAGAGGAAGGTGAGTGTTCTGAGTAATGATTGTTTCGTGGTGTGCTGTCGTAGAATCATCGCTTGGCACAGGTAGAGTGGTGCGGAAATTGTTGCAAGAACAAACCAGATGTTGAAGTTGAGCAGCAGATTGCGAATATAGTAATGCCACGGCTCAGTTCCGAAGATGTCTGGTCCACGATCCTCGCCACCAAAGATGTTGTATGCCACAATGCGCCAAGGCACGACGATGACTTTGTGGTAGAAGAAAGTGTCAATGCCGACCTGAAGAGCTAGCACAACCAGACATCGGACAAAGCCGTCCAAATACCGTCTCAAGGCTTCGAAGAGATCGGTTCGCCCTACCACTGCGATGAGCCAGTCTTCAACAACAAACGGAACAACCAAGGCCCCCGAGAATGGCCATCCGAGCAGTGCACCAACGCCGAACCACATAATGCCGGCGGCTGTTTTGGATCCGCCATGCCAGTCCATGAAGGCCGTCAGTCCCAGGGCAGAGGTGTACATGGCGAAACTAGATGGCAAGAAGGCCGACGAAGCATAGAAAAAGCCGGGTGTGAAGGCAACAATCATGAGGTATATTATTCCGACTCTCGGATTGATGCTTCGAGATATGGTGGAATAGAGTCGGACTTCCGTCGCCGCGCATACAAAAGCCAGCACCGTCCGCAGTGCGAAGAACTCGAAGGTCTTTGATCGGCCAAGGAGGCTGCTGACCTTGGCTGGGACGGCGTGTAAGGCTATATAAGCCCAGCTTCGTAGGCTGAATTCTGGGGAGTACTCCCATGTTTGAAGCCCGTAACCGTGGGTGAGGTAATGCAAGGGTTCCCAGTAGTTGAAGGTTTCATCGCAGTCTTGAATCGGCGCGTATATTGCAGCGAGGACATGTGAACCTAGGCATAAGTAAAAGGCGATATCTAGTGGCAGATAGAATTTAGTTGGCGCTGGCTGAGGAGGAGGTTGACCTTCGGCTCTTGACTTTGTCAGTGCGTTACTACTCGACGTGGATTTACGCCTCACCCTCTAGGTAGCTTGATTGGGTCCGTCCGCCTCTTGAAATCTTCCAGGCTTGGGTCCATATCCTCTGAGAGGGCTTTCACGACGACAGGGACGCACCAGAATATTGTTTGTCGACGAGAAACAGTCCAGGTTGAAGGAGACAGCAAGGCCTTTCCGGAATCTGGAACATCAATTAACCCGAATGCGAATCCCCTCCCCTCCACCTCAGCCAGCCACCATTGTGTCTGAGAACTAATCGATTGACGAGAACCGATTCTTTCGTCATGGCTCCCCTGCTCCTGACATTCAGAGCAGGTCAACCTGTTCGGTGTACCTCGTACTGTGCCTGGGGTCCCCCAGGTGGTAATTGGGTGTAGCCTCACTTTCCGCTTGGTTCCTGTTTCCTACCCATCCGCAGCAGGTCAAAGGCTCGGGTACTGGTACCCGTACAGTACAGCTAAAGAACCAGGATCCAATGTTTTCCTCAGTTGTGCTTCAGTAACGCCAACATGCGGCTGCAATTCTTGCCTTACAACCCCACAACAGACTCCTATGACCCTGATGAGACTGCGGAAGAATCACCCCAGCAGCACGCCGCTAGGGTTTACCATCGCAAGGCGAAGTTGCTCAGGAATGCCGCCAGCAACAGTCAGAAGTCAGCGGCAAATCGCACCCAGCAATCGGCAACGAAAGCGAAGGCGGGTACCGATGTCGCAAAATCTGGCACCACCGTTCCTGACCCGGTGACCGTACTTGGAGCTGGCAGGGTTGACCCGTTCGATACTTACTGCACCTCCGACCATTCGCTGATAACACATGAAATGCTCGACCATGCCATCTCGTCTCAGTGGACTCTGTTTGCTCCCGACGACAAGCCGGGCTCCCTCCTTATGGCGAAGAAAGCCGTCATGGATACGGCGATCCGCTTCCCGGTATGCTTCCACACTCTCGTCTACTCGGGCGCAACGCATAAAGCTTTCCACCAATCACCAATGGTCGACAACACCAGAAGCGCTGTCCTGCGCTTGAAGAGCTAAGGGGAGGCCCTGAAGGCCCTGAGAAAAGCCTCACAGTCTAGCACCACGGCATTGACTGACGGAGTCATCTTCGCCATGGCTCTGTTGGCGATACTAGGGTATGGAGAAAAGGTCACACCGGTGACGAAGCACGAAAGAAGGACCATGGCCGCACAACAAGACGGCCAGTTTTATGCCTCCATGGAGTACGAATGGCAACACTGGAGGGCCCTTATCGAAGTGGTCAAAATGAAAGGAGGGTTACATACAATCGAGATTCCAGGTCTTGCTTTTGCTATTGCATCGTAAGTAGACCCAGGGCAGTGGCGGACCTTGGAACTTACCCACTGACACGAGCGCAGCTTCGACATTCATACCTCAATGATGTTCCAGACTAAGCCTTCTTTTCCTCTATTCATGCCATCATCGCTTGTTGTCGGCTCGTGGTCGACCAGTCAACCTAGCAGTCCCGCGTCTCAGAAATCGTCCGCCCTCGTCTCTGGCTTTGGTTTTCTAGCAGATTTAGATTTAGCAGAAGCCACCGACCTGCTCAACGTGTTACGCGGAGTCCGTGACATAACCATCGCTTTCGACAGCTACCAACACGGCGAAGTTGAAGCACCACCGATCAAAGTCATCATCTTTGCTCGAAACCTGAATCAACATGAGCTCCTAACCCTACCCGACCTTTCGGGAGAACTATACTCTGAAGACCTAGGGCAAAGGAGCACGCCGGCGACAAAATGCCAAGCTCTCGCACTATACGAAATGTGCCGATTATGTACCTTTGTCTTCCAAATGACAGTCCTCCTGCCAAATCTCCACGACAACATAGACGTCACAATACCGTATGCTCAACGCATCAGACGGTGCCTGCAGATGGCAACCACCAACTTGAGCCTGCATGAAGACCCAAAATACCATGACGTTCTCCTCTGGGCGACCATAATGACCGCTTGGCTTGTCAAAGGCACAACCCTTCGCGACTGGTTTGTTGACTTCTTGGTCGACCACGTCAGCGCGGGCAGAATCGGCAGGGTGGACGGTAGCCCACCGGGCGGCGTCTCCTTGTGGCCGAGGGTCAAAAATATACTCGCCAGCTTCCTTTGGCTGGACAGTGAATGTCTTGCACCCTGTGCCGCCATATGGGAAGAAGTCGAAGCTATGCAAGTTCCAGACGAGAAATGCGCGATTTGCTGATATCATAAACATGGCTTTAGTATAACTAAGCACAACCACGACCGGGAGTGCACATGAATCAGTCAACGGTTTGACTATCTCGAATGAGAGCCCGAATGACACGCGCGCAGCAGGGAACAAACAGGCAAGGAGTGAATGACAGGTTTTCGACATCTATCTTCGAATCCACCCAGAAAGGGCGCGGAGGCGGAGGCGATTTCGTGCACACTACACACTACGAGTATGCTTTCCCTCGCGTCACGCAGCAACCTATGTACCTCGGCCTCCTACCGCTTCTCAAGATCGCGTGCCCTCCTTGCGTCAGCGGCATTGGAGATAGATCTGGATCTAGATCTAGATCCATGGTCAATGGTCAGTGGATGCCTCTGTCGGACGGGGGGTTCACGACGTCTCAGACCTCACCCCTCACTTCACTGGCCACCCGATCGTCTTGATGAAGTCCTCCATGTCCTCTAGCATTTCCTTCGGTTTCTCCATGGCGGCGAAGTGGCCGCCCTAGCGATCGAGAACGAAGCACACGTTAGTCAACCAGCCTGCGAACCACGCTTTTGGAGGTTCGATTCCGATTGCCGCACTGGGAAAAGACTCACCGAATCGTGCTGTCGGAACAAGACCAGTTTATGGCCCTGCTTGTGGACCCATTCTTTCGGCACGGGAGCGAGTTCCTTGGGGAACCACGAGTACGCGACCGGCTTGTTGTTGTTATATTTCGGGTTTCCGTGCGGGAGACCACGGCCGCCGGGGACGGAGAACTGAGCACGCCGGCAAACGAATTAGTTACTTAGTTTATGTGACGTGGGTCAACCCCTTCATAGGGGGTCTGGGGATCGTGGCTTCGCCATACCTCGCGATAGCAGTAAATGCACCGGGGGAAGGACTCGGTGAACCAGTACAGAGTGATGGAGTCGAGGATCTTGGTGAGGGAAGGGGTCTCGTCGGTCCATTCTTGGAGTTTCTCGCCGATCCTGCTCGCGCGGTGATGCCAGTTGTTAGCATATTGTTCAACGGAGAATGTCGTTCAGCGCTGGATGGGTATCGATGTGCTGGTGATCCTTACCACGCAAGCTGGGCGAGTGGGCTCGACGCCAGGACAAACCCGATCGTTGCAGGTCTGGTGCCGTGTTCTCGCGCATATCCATTGCCGGTCATGTAGAATGCCTTCATTCGTTCCATGCCTTGTCTCTCCTTGTCCGTGATTTTGCTTTCGTCTACATCTTTCGGGGGCTCGCCGGAGATGGCGAAGTTGTCTGCACGATTAATTAGTTAACAGCGTCCGGCTGATGCTCAGCGCGGCCTGACGGGGAGTACTCACAGTGGACGCCTATGGGGATAGCTTTGGTCAGCATTGGCTTGCTTTACGGACATTCCTCTCTGACCTCACCTTTACACTCGTCATAAGTCCCTGCAATCACCTTGGCCGTGAAGGAGCCGATGTCACCGCCCTGACAGATGTAACCGCTGCCGAAGCCCAAGCCGACCATGAGTTTGTTCATGATGCGAGCAATGTCCTCGGTGTCAAAGTCCCGGTCCAAGGACGGGCCGGAACTGAGCGTCCAGCCGGGCAGAGATACGGCGATGGTATGGTAGGGTAGCTCTTCGGGCGAGTACTTGTTGCGGTACAGGTCAAAGATGTCGAGATGTTCGAAGTGGCTACCGGGCCAGCCGTGCATGTACAGAAGAGGCACGGCATTTTCCTTCTTGGAGAACAGAGCCATGAAGTGGATCTTGAAGACCTCGCCGTTGTCATCTTTCACGTGGGCGATGAAGTTGGGGAAAGAGTTGTTGTACTTCTCGATCGCGCGCCTGAATTGTGAGACCCGTCAGATGCCTCATGATGGCCTTGCGTCTCCTGGTGGTGGAACATACCAGTCGTACTCATTCAGCCAGAAGTCTTTGGCCTTGCTCATCCATTCGTAGCTGACGCCGAATTTGCCTTCCTTGGCGTTGGCATGGAGGTTCTCATATGTCTTAGGGGCCAGTCTGGAAAGCCGGAGCAGATCCTTGAAGTCCTGGAGTTCTTGGTCCGGGATGGATAGAGTGAACTTGTCCACCTGTAGGCTGGCGCCCTGGGGGACTGTGTCGTAGCCTGCCATATTGTGGGTGTTGCAAAGGCCGTAGGTAGGAATAAGAGAAGGTAATGGTGGAGGAGGAGAAGAAGAGAGGAAGATTGGATATGATGGTGATGGAGGTAATCCGCTGCCTAGCTCTTACCTGGTACGAGTAAGAAAGTGGGATGTCTCGCTCGGGCTGGTGGTTGTAATGTCCCTCGGCCGTTGCTGGCTGATCGGAGTGGGATTCAGTCGAATCGCGCAGGACTCTTTCCTCGAGACCCTGTCGCGTTGTTCCAATCGTGGACGCTTTGATATTTGTTGTTGGTTGGGGCCAAGTCTGTCAGGGTTGAGGCAGCATATGTACGATACATATCCCCCTCCCCTCCCCTGCTCCCCTCGTCCTCCACATGTTCGTACTTCGTGGGGCCATGGTCCCTCCCCACAAATCATGCGCGGAGAGCAGAGGCGCAGCGATGTTCTTATGAACACCATCCCTCGCCCTGCTCCCGTCGACTGGAATTGTCGCTCGTATTCATTTTCAGCCGCCGAGCAGCGCCCGTATCAGCTCCGGTGGCCGTGTTTTCGTGGCTGCTTCTAGACTCTTGACGCCGAGTTTTCCTTCTTTCGAGAACCAGCGGTCTCTCAACGGACTGCTGCGTCTTTCGCTGTGACGCGAACTCGACATGCCTTCCCGTAGAAATACTAACGCGGATCGGTTGGGCAGCAGAGCATTCTTGTAGAGGGCCGTTCCACTTCTGATTTGAAGTGCTCGGAGCTAGTCACAACGCCCATGAAACACAGTGCTTCGTCTAGACTTGTGATTCTGCAGGTCCCATCATCCCCGTCGATCGCTACCTGGACAGTCTAGGTCAGCCAGCTAGGCGGATCTTTCGCCGACAAGCCGTCTATCTTGGCATCATACTGTCTTATCAAGCGACTGAAGAACGGGCATCTAGCCCGGCTCTGACGAGACTGAGGCTCAGAGTCATATTCTCGAACGCCGCCAACTATCCACCGAAGATAGAGCTCGTTGGTGTGCCGATCTAGCCGGAAAGTGCCCGAATCAAAGCTTGTACAGCGACCGCATAACCCTCCGCAAGACAAAACTACTTCGGCAATCCGAACAACAACGGCAGCATTCTCTGCTGGCAGGTGGGCATGGGTTTCGACGACCTCCCGGTGGGCCACTGCTGATGATGACACTGTCTGCTCCCGGGTGAAAGACTCCCCCGATAGTTGAGGGCTCCCCTGGTTTAGGCAGCGGTACAAGCAGGCATGCTTTCAGCTCTCTCTGTTGAGCTGACCAGCTGCGCGCGCCCTTCGCGTATGTGGGAAAGTCGATTGAACAAAGATGTCCGTCGGCTGTGTCAGGTTGCGGGCCGTATAGATCTCCACCAGTTCACTGGAGGCCTTGAAAAACCCCCTCAAATGATGCTGTTCCGGGCTGCCGCGGAGCTTCCAGAGTTCCGAGATTTGGTTCTTGATCGTGAATGCGGTGATGTGGTCGCCCGTGTCCTCGTTACGTTTGCTTTCCAAGGTGACTTCCCAGAGAATCTTCTCGTTGCTCTGAAAATACACATAATTGCATGAGAAGTAAATGTTTCGCCGCACAACTGGTTTGTTCCTGCAAGATCCAGCCACGAGTATTTCGGTGACAGAGCTCAGAACAGATGCTTGTCATGTTTGTCTCGCAGGGTATGGCGGATTTTGTGATTTATGGTTCTCAAGGATCCATCAGTATCATGCCATACTCGACACCCAGCTTCTCCCCTGAAGGGAGCTATGGCGCATGAAATCGCGTGCCTTGAATTTCTCGATCAATCTGAGCCAGTTGCGAATGTAGGCCGCCCAAGCTACTGACTGAGCGGTAACAATATGCGACAGATAGAGCGGTGTCTTCTGGTAAGTTTGTGCCCAGACAAGGAGCATTTGTTGGCACGTAGGGCTTCATCTCGCGAGACAGGTCTTGGGTGGCTTCGCACAGCGTTTCTGCCATCTCAGTCGATGCCTCCAAGCCTTGATCTCCTCATCGCGGCTAAGAGTGCCAGTAGCTATCGCCTGCCGAACAACAGTGAGCGATTGTTGTGACGGCTAGAATCTCACCAGAGCAAACGAGAATAGTTTGTACAGTATGGCTCTATCTGTACCTGCTGAGGCATGTTGCTGTCTTGACCATTCGAAGGCTGCTGCGCCTGGTCCAGGCTGGAAGTACAGTAGCGCCAGGCTTAGGGCTTGGAGCCCAGCAGCGCCCAGGGCCCCTAGGCTCCCTGGGCGCCTCCAATAGGCATGGAGGCGGCACCTAAGGCGCCACTAAAGCAGCACGCGGCAAGCTCCGTGACACGCCGTTTCTCCGCATTTCAATTCTGTGAACTTTTCTGGAGGCGAGGAAATAATTTCGTCGCCGTGTTTTTCTGAAGGCCGGGCTGGATGTTCATGTATTTTTACCCTATCCACTGATCTCTCCGCCGTTTACTTCGAAAGCATGGATGCAGAAGACTTTCCGACTTCTCCGGCGAAGCGCCAGAGAACCGGCTCGCCAGAAGAAACCGAACCCGCCGTGCACCTTCCAGAGTCCTTCGCCGCAGTCAATGAAGCACTCGAACCCCAACACAAGCCTTCGGCGCAAGAGCAAGGCCCGGAGCCCGTGGAGACGGTGCAGTCCAGGGAAAATGAGTCTCAAGATGTAGCGTCGCAGGAGCACGGGTCTAATTCACTCCTGGACGTGTTGATGCAGCAGGTCGAGGCCGAGTCGGGTTCGAATCCTCCTGCGGAAGTCGCGGACTCGGTGCCTTTGATCCATGTTGAAGTTTCTACCAAGGGCGAAGATGAGGGCTTGGTGAACAATAACGTCGATGGTCTGGATGCTTCGACTAAAGAGCCGGACACAAATGTCGTCCGTGACGATGTGGAGCATATGGATCTGGTAGAAACTGTTCCATCCGCCTTGACTGCACAGGTCGTCCCAGATGCCAAAGCCGCTGTACCGGCCATGGGAAATGCGATCGATGCTCCTGCTCTTGTCGACCACAACTCCATGGACGCCATCCCCACAGACGCTGCGGCCGTACCTGCAGGGCCGGAGGGCGCTGAGTGGGAAATCGATTCCTCACCATATGACTCTTCCTCTGATTCCGACACCTCTTCCGACGATAGTTCGTCAGAAGAAGACAGTGACAACGACGCTGACGGTGACTATGCCATGCTAGATCCGGAAGAGGCAGCGCGAATCCTCATGCAAGCTGACGGCGGATCAGACGACGAAGGAGAAGGATCAAGGAAGAAAGAAGGGGGTCCATTGCGGACGGCCAACGAGCGCATGGAAGAAGTCATACCCAAGCCAGATATCATAGTAACCGACGACATGAAGGTTGAAGAGCTAGGCACCGTCGAGTTTGTGGTGGAGAGTACAGTGGTTATCAAGGCTAAGACGTCAGGAGAGTATCGAGTACTAGAGGCCGGCTCTCTGATATGTCTCCACGACAGATCGGTCGTGGGTGTGGTTGCCGACCTGATAGGGCGAGTCGAGGAACCCAGATACACCATTCGATTCACCAACGATGACGCTATCAAAGAAGCTGGCTTGTGGGAATCTGGAACTACCGTGTACTATGTTCCTGATCACTCGACCTTTGTTTTCACCCTCCCCTTGAAGACTATCAAGGGGAGCGACGCATCCAATTTCCACGATGAAGAAGTAGGTGACGACGAGATGGAGTTCTCGGATGACGAAGCCGAGGCCGAGCACAAACGCCAGATGAAAGCCAAGAGGCAGGGTCGGTCGCTGGAGAATACAGGCAGAGGTGGTCGTGGTGGCTCCAAATTCCCCAGAGGAGTACATCGTGGCGGAGCTCGAGGGCGAGGTGGACACTTTGCCGGCAATGGCTCTAACAGTGCCGACGGCTCAGCCTATGGCAGTGGCTCGCTGGAGATGAACTACGACGATGCCTCGATGCCTGGCGCCAACGACGAAGGCTACACGCCTCTGCAGCGTCCCGCTGACTTCACAGACATGATGGCAAGAGGGGAACAGCAGCAAGAACGCGGTGCACCACATTCCCTGCCACCACCTCCGCCACCGTCGAACTTTAGGGGAGGCAGCGACTTTGGCGGGCGTGGCAGGGGATATGGCAGAGGAGGACGAGGCGGGTTTCGACCCAACCGGGCCCGCGGCGGCTTCAACCAGCCTCGTGACAATCATTTCAACCAGCATAATGCTTCGACCCATCAACAGAACGGCTTTCCACAACAACAGGGCTATTCTCATCAGAACCCTTTCACCACGCCGCCCATCCCAAATATCAGTGTGCCCACTACACCGTCCATAACACCGCAAAACATCACATACCCGCCGATGACACCCTCACCCATCACGCCACTACCCAACGTATCTTTCAACTTCGGCCGCGGTTTCCCAGCTGCTCCCGCGTTCTCCTCCTTTCCTCCACCCCCTCCAGGCATGCCTGGCTTCCCTCCCCCACCACCCTTCCAACACAGCTTCAACTTTCAACAGCAACAGCAACAGCAACAGCAACAGCAGACAAATCAACCCCAATATCAGCATCAGCATCAACCTCAATCTCAACAATCCTACGCCGCACATTCGACCGCAGGGGACGGACAGGCTACCTACCTATCTGGGGCGTGGGCCAATAATCCAGCCGTCGCAGCGGCTTTGCAGAGGCAGCTTGAGGAGCAGAGGAGAAACCAGGGGTCGTGAAAGTGAAAGAGTCTACAGAAGCATGAATAACTCGCATGTACAGATCAGATTGGTTGGAAAGCGTGTCAAAAGTCTTTTATTCAATTTATACAAAACAAGTTCAATGATTCGGTCACGTCCAAGAGCGTTGCAGCAATAGACAATACCTTTTTGTCTTGCACCGACCTTACCCATGCAATTCTTTTGATGCCCTCAAGTTTTCTTTCCTTTCTAAAGCCCCATCTATCTTTCAATGGATTTTTATTCTGACCTTTCGCTTTTACTCTTATCATGCCATTCCTGCCCTGCCCTGCTTTCCGCCCTGGTAGTCTGGATCGAAGCGACGAAAATCTCCGAGCACCCACCACACATGGTACGTCGTGCATATAAGTCCGTCCCTGTCAGCCGCCCACGCACCCCTCCTCGTCTTTCTGTGCTGTACCGTGACCTGACGCGACGTGACCTGGCGGCGAGCCCAGCTGGCATGTGTTGCCTAGCGACCTTACGCACCGGGGCCTAGAACAACGTCCTACATGAGATCAGAGCAAACACGGTCAGCCTTTGAAGGTTCAGGGACGAGAATCTGAGAAAAAGGAACAAGGAAAACGAACTCACCCGACTAATCCGCCCGCCCAGATCCCGCGCACGGATCCCCGTCCAGAATTCAAACTGCCACAGCCCCTGCGTGACGAGCGTCTCCAGCCCTTGCACCGTCTTCCACCCGCCGAGCTGCTCGGCCATCTGCATCACGGCCGTGTGCGCGGGCTTGTACGCCAGCTCGAGGAGCGTGCGCGCGGGCGGGGAAGTCCCTTGGCCCTTGCGCGCCGCCGACAAGCCCCCTGTGGCGCTGCTGCGCTTCGAGTGCGCGAACACGGCCTGCAATGCCGCGCCCAGGACGGGGTCGAGCGGGATGTTCGCCGGGATGGTGGCGATGGCGACCATAGGCAGGGCGGCGGGGGTGTTGGGTCTCGTGGTCACCATTGCGTCGACGACGCCGTCCGCCCCGAGCGTCGCGTCCAGGACGATCAGGTCGTAGAGCGGGGGGAAGGAACGCGCCAGATCGACCATCTTGGCGTGGTTCCGCCCGACCAGGTAGATCGGCTTGTATCCCATCGAGTGCAGCGTGTGGATGGCCGCTCTGGCGGTGCCGCCCCCGCCGATGACCAGGCCGGACTGGTCGCCGTCGCCGAGGGCCGCGGACGCGCCGGCCCTGCGCAGGCAGTCGACCATGCCGAGATAGTCGGTGTTGTAGCCCACGAGCCTGTTCTTGCCGGAGACCGGGTCGAAGGTCGGGACGATGGTGTTAACGGCGCCGATGAGGCGCGCCGACGCGTCCACGTCGTCCAGCAGCGGCATGATGTCCAGCTTGAGCGGGATCGTGACGCTCGCGCCGCCGAAGTCCTCGCGCCGGATCGTCGCCTTGATGACCTCGAGGTCTGTGGTTTCGCAGAGTTGGTACGCGTGCGGGAGACCCGTGTGTTCGAACAGTGTATTGTGCAGGGCCGGCGATTTGCTCGCCGAGATGGGCGAGCCGAAGAGGTAGAACTCCTTCCGCGCGATGGTGCCGATGAGCGCGAGGCCCCGGCGGATCTCCTGCGCGGAGAGCTGCCCCGGGGCGGCCTTGAAGGGGAGGCTGGGATGAGACACCGGGGTCATGAACCCGTTGAGGATACGCGAGATCTGGCCCGTCGTTCCCATGTTGATGGCAATGAGCGGGAGCTCGGGATGCTGGGCGTGCGACCACTGCTTGAAGCGTCGGAGCGCGAAGTTGTCGTCCAGGGATCCCGCGACGCCGATCAACTTGATGATGTCGGCGCCGTGTTGGACGCATTTGTTGTAAATGGGGATCCAACTGCCGGGTCTGGACCACGACAACGTCCCCCGGGGGTCGTGATGCGAGGCAATGACCTTGGAGTGTGAATTGTTCTTGAAAGCCAGCAGTTTGGCCAAAATGTCCTCCGGGAGGGACGCGACTTCGACGTCGACGAACTCCGCGCCCATCCGCATGGCCAACGTGCAGAGATTCAAGTACTCGGCGTGTGCCTCGTTGGGGAACTTCCCGCCCTGTGCGAGCGTGCGGATCGTGAAGACCACGGGCAGGGGCACCGTTGCGCGGAGCAAGGAGAGCTGACTCGTCACGTAATCTGCCGAGGGCACGTCGGTCTGTGAATTTGGATCCTTGAGCAGGTCGACGCGCAGCTCCACCGCGTCGCTGCCGAGACATACTTCTGGCAGAATGCTGAGATGGGGTCGCAGATCCGGGAACGTCAGTGCAACGAAAAAGCTCTCCGATTTCTGCTTGACCTTCGAGAGAACATCGATCTTGCCCGTCACGAACTGCAGGAACCGATCGAAGTCCTCGGCCGCCTCGGACATCTGCTCGTTGGGGATGCTCTGGCTGTAGTACAGAATGTTACTGCACTGCTCGAACCACGGCTTGCGCCGCAGCCACACGCCCATCATGTCCTCCACATAGGCCGGGCGGGTCTTGTCGATCTGCAGGAAATCCATCACTTCGGCGATATTTCGCTCCACGAGCAGGACGTGCCCTTTCTTTTGATGCCAGTCAATCAGAAGTTGGCGGGCTTCAGCCGTCTCAACGATGCCGCCGCCGCAGGCAAAGATGTAATCATTCGGCATCTCCTTCATGACGGATTTGAGGAGGTTGAGCTCTACTTGCCGGAAATGATCCCAGCCGTGTTCACGGATGACTTCAGGGATGGTCTTCCGCTCGCGGATTTCGAGCTCTGTATCTAGGTCGATTAGTTTCTTCCCCAGCGAGCGAGCAGCCCACCGGCCAGAGGTAGTCTTCCCGGCGCCGCGCATGCCGATGATGAAAATTGAGGCCGCGCTTCTGTCGAGTTGTTTCGCTTTGGAGGTGGTAGTCGCTTCGAGTTCGACACCTTGCAGCTTCACGGAGAATTGGCGGGCCATGGTGTCCCACCAGCCGGGCCAGGTTTTGCCCGTGCACTCTTTTTCGAGAATGAGGGTCGGGCGAGGGGCTGCGAGAGCGAGGACGCTGAAACTCATGGCGACGCGGTGGTCGTCGTAGCAGTGGACGCCTCCTCGCGGCTGTTGTAGTTGCGAACGATCGATCCCGTCGATTTCAATACCATCGTCAAATTGCCGGCATGTGACGCCGAATTTGGCCAGTTCGTCTTCCATTGCCTGGATGCGGTTGCACTCTTTCACTCTTTGATTCGCGATGCCGTAGATGCGGCTCGTGTTTGACTTACTCCCCTGTGCCACCGCTGCGAGGACCGAGGCTGTCAAGAAGGCATCCGTCATGGGCTCCATGTCGATATTCGGAAGAGGTAGCAACTTGCCACTGCGTGGCCCAGTTACTGTGGTTGAAGAAGCTGTCTGCTTGACTTCGCATCCCATTGGTTGCAAAACATCTGTGGCAAAAGCCGAATCACCCTGAAGAGACGCTGAGCCGATGTTTGGAATTGTGCACGTCGTCCCAGTCATCGCAGCAATGGCGAGAGGGTAGGTGGCGGAGCTGGCATCACTTTCCACGACGTACTCGGCCGGATTGCTGTATTTGCCTTGCGGGATGTGGTAGGTGTGTTCTTCTGTCTTCGACTTGTGGACTTGCACACCGAAAGAAGCCATCATTGCGAGCGTCATGTCGATGTAGGGCTGCGATACAGGCTTGCCCCCTACCAGTTTGAGTGTGACAGGGTTCTTCGCATAGGGTGCGCACATCAGTAAAGACGAGACATATTGCGATGATACTTTCGCTGCGAGCTTGATTTCGCCGCCGTTGAAGCCGGCTGAGGCTGCAATATTGAGTGGCAGGCTCCCATTGCTCTCCATGTATTCGATTCCAGCACCATTTCCCTTCAATGCATCGACGAGGTCACCAATGGGCCGTTGCTTCATTCGAGCATTGCCCGTCAAGACTGTAGATGCCACGTGACTCTGTCGCGTCAGTGTCACGACCGATGTCAAGAATCTCGCCGCCGTACCAGCATTGCCTAGGTACAGTGCGTGCTGTGTAGCCTCGAGCCGACCACCGTTGCCATTTACCACCAAGACCTCACCGTCTTCTTCCCAGGAGAAGGTTGCAGCTCCAAGACGAGTCAATGCTTCCAGCATGACTTCGGTGTCTGCAGAGGTGAGCAGGTTCTTGACCCGGCATGTACCTTGGCCGAGAGCGGCGAGGACGAGAGCTCTGTTCGAGATGCTCTTTGAGCCTGGGGGAATGCAGACGACGCTGAGATTCTGTGGTACTCCGGGGACAACCTCGACGCTGGGAGACAGCACGACCCGCAAATCAGCGTCCGACACAACACTGGCCTTCTGCTCGTAAGTACGGCCGATCACTGACAGGAGGACCACTTTCTTCTTGGCGCCATCGTTCTTCTTGTCCACACCCATCTTCTTCAGCATGCCGTCGACCGTGCAGATCTTGCCACCAGAGAGTTTCCGCACTTTTTCGTCGTCAAGCCGAGTTGGCAAACCATATACTGTGAGACATTTCTGCAGACGGCCGACTGCAACCCCACTCAGGATTCCCAAGTAGCGCGAGAGCTCGGCTTCCTTGATCATGCCAATCGCAACACATTCGCCGTGAAGAACTTGAGGTGTTAAAAAGGCTTCCATTGCATGTCCAATCGAATGTCCGAAGTTCAGCAGATTCCGAAGGCCAGTCTCTCTCTCGTCGATGGTCACGACGTGGGCTTTGAAACTCGCTGATGCAGAAATGATTCGAAGGAGTATGGTCTCGATGTCTTTGAAGCGCGAGGCGCCCTGGCTGATGTCGGCATTCACGGCAGCCATGATACGCTCCGCATTGCGCTCAAGTGCAATGAACTCCTCCTCGTCGGAAATCGCAGCGGTCTTGATGACTTCGGCCATGCCATTGATCAGCTCTCGTCGAGGTAGAGTTCCGAGAAATTCGAGATCGATATAGATTCTCTGTGGTTGCCAGATAGCTCCCACGAGGTTCTTGCCTAGGGGCGTGTCGATCGCTGTCTTTCCACCAATTGACGAATCAACCATGGCGAGCAGTGTTGTTGGAACCTGGACGTATCGAACACCACGCATATACGTGGCTGCAACAAAGCCGGTCAGATCACCTACAACTCCACCTCCCAGAGCAATGATGACCGTATCTCGACCGCATGGTGGGCTCTGGCCGAGTAACCAATCCTCGATGTCATCCTTTGTTTGTCGAGATTTTGAACTCTCGCCGGGCGGAATCTGATGCACCAGTAACCGTGACGGGCTCGGCCTTCGCTGTGATGCAGCCGTGAATGCTTCTTGGAAAGCGCTGACGTACAATGATCCCAGAGTGGTGTCGGTGATCAAGACATAGGTAGATGACTCAAGGTTCGCGAGTAAATCGGAGGCCACGTAATTGCGCCATAGCCCGAAGTTGATGATTATGCTTTCCTTCCCGAGCAGGCTCACTCTGACCTCCTTCGGCGTCCCATTAACAAGCGGCATGTTTGCGCATGGAGAGAGTGCAGACTCGTGTGGACTGACTCCCAAGCAAACACTGAACGGGGCGGCATCGGAGCTCTGGAGATTATTTTCATGTCTTGGCAAGACCCCTTTGAGCACTAGCGCTAACACTAATACAGCCTCGCATTAGCGCCTAAGACCCGAGACGAGGCTGAGATGCGGAGTTTCTACCACCCTTGTTCACATTGGATTCAGAAGACGCTTTCTTGGAGAAGTCCTGAATGAAGCAAATCTCTATTCCCGCGCGATGGGCTCTTCCAGTGTATTTAAGACCTGATCTCTAGTACGTGTGCAGGGACGAGGCTCGAGGGGATTTGTGCTAATCCCTGAGCCGGCCGGCATGAGGTCTACTATGGTCTTCTGTCGTACAGTATGCAAACATGTCGTCTAGCTATCTATTCTCCGGAAAGCATCAATACCCCAGAGTCGTAGCAAGTGGCGCTGGACGCACTTTCCGCGATGGCATCGCATTGCGGGCTGATAAAGTCGTCGGTGAGTCTTTATCGCTGTCGATTCAAGCAAACGGTATCGATGAGCCCAGGCGTGAATGGACTTCTAGCCAGTCATTCATCCTCATAGGTTCATTGCGACATAAATAGACTTGATCAAGATCGGCAGAGGTCGACGGCTGGTTGGCTCCGCTTGACTGACCCTCTGCTTGGTCGTTGATGAGGCTGTCTGGTCCCCCATTTCGAGCCCACGATTGCTCACAGTTAGGTGATAGAGTGGACGACTGAGCCGCTTCATTGCCGTCTGCGGCTCGGTCGAGGTCTTTGTAGTGTCGAAGCACCATGAGATCGCCAACGCTGATGCGTTGAGTCAGGAAGGAAGCTAGAGGATCGTGAGCCTCTGACATCTGCGTTCGCAACTGGTCGTCCTTGATCGAGGCGGCAAGCTCGAAGAATTCGCAATAGAAAATGGCATGCCAGTAGATGTCCCTAAGCTGACGCAGGAATATCATGCAGAGATCATATCGATTCTTGTGAACCTGAAGTCCGCCCTTTGCCCTGGAAGACCGAATGCCCAGAACATGTACAATAAGAGGAGCCAATGTAAATGTCACAGCGATTGTAGGGCAATATTTGACCAGGTCGAGATTGACGAGATTGGTGAACAGCTGCGTGCTGTCCAATGCTGCAAATTCTACCTTTTCCTGGCAGGTCGTGGCCCAGTCACCCACACCATTCCATAATGTGAGGGACTGGTACAGCGCGATGCGCATGGTGTTGTGACATGCATGCAGAATGGCGCGGTACATCGTGGCAATGGCAGCATCCCCAGAGACAGTTGGCAGATGATCTTGCCGCTTCGCTTGTGGCGGTAAAGACTGCATCCAATGATCGAGAGCATTCTCACAGACTTTGAGTTGATCCGGAGGAGCCACGCCGCTCGCGGACCCTGAATAGCGCAGAGTGATGACGCCT
Source organism: Phialophora tarda (assembly GCA_016109495.1). Taxonomy (NCBI): domain Eukaryota; kingdom Fungi; phylum Ascomycota; class Eurotiomycetes; order Chaetothyriales; family Herpotrichiellaceae; genus Phialophora; species Phialophora tarda. Next base: position 434,758 of record JADWPL010000007.1, read on the forward strand.
TCGACGATCTGACAGAGCTTCACAAACTCGATGAATATTGTCTTGATCTCGAGATCCTGTTTAGAGTCCCCGTCCTCCAAAAGGTCGTGGGGTACAAGCATGGAAGTATTGCAATCTAGGCTGTTGATCATCAAAGGACGGCCGGTGCCTAAGCCATTGCAGCGATCTCGCACAACGCAGGCCCACCAGATCCGCGCCCATAGAGCACGATGTGGCACATTCCCGGGATCTCTGTGGAGCCCGCTGACCTGGGCTAGGCTAATAGCTTGATGTATCCCTGTGAACACGTCAGCGCCTGTATCGGTTTGCCTAGAGGATACGGGTAGCAGAGAACGTCGAGGCACACTTTCAAGGCAGGCATTCCCGGCGACCAACACAAATCTCGAGCTATAGGAACAACTTACAATGCCACGTATGCTTCCGCTCGGTGATTGAGGGGTAGTATTGACTGATCAGGAGTAGCGCCTGGATTGTCGCGATGGGATCTTGCTCATAGTCCATGTCATAGAGACGTCTTGCCTTGAGGTAATATGCATGACGGGCCTGCTTGCGAGAATGAAATCCTGCGGCTGCAACGACCTGTGAAGGGGCGACGCCAACAGCTATAAAAAGGACAGCTTGGAGAAGTAAGAGACTGGAGTTGACCTGGTCGTGGCCTGTCCCAGGAGTGGACGGATTGAGGTTATGGGGCGCGCTGGGCTCGACGCCCGCGCCATGTTCAAGGATGCTGATGGAGCGGAGGAAGTGCGACTTCTCCACAACGGGAAAGAAGGGATGAAAGATGCGGAAATACGCATCAATCAGGGCTGCCATGACGTGAGAGGGAGGAAGATCCAGGCAGCCGGTATCCTTGAGGTACCGCAGCTCGTCTTGGCCGCATCCCGAGTTTGGCGCAAACGTCTCGGAGCTGCGAGGTTCTTCTGAGGCTAACTGGAGGACAACATCTTCTAGGGGCACCGCATCAGAACGCTGCCCTTGAGATAAGCACATCAAGAAGGCATAATGTGGAACAGAGTGCAGCATCCGATGACGGGAGAACGAGGATGTGCGTCGAGCTGAGTAGCGCTCGTTGTCTTCCGGGGTCGCGGGCCGACTGATGAGAGCAGCATTGCTTGACGCTGGTCCGGTCTGGTGATTTCCCAAGGGGACGCCTGGCTCGAGGGACGCCTGGCTCGAGGGACGCCTGGCTCGAGGGACGCCTGGCTCGAGGGACGCCTGGCTCGAGGGACGCCGGACTTGTGAAGTCCACGTTAGCTTGTTCCGGCACCGAGATGGCGGACTTCTGTCGTTTCCTTCTCTCGACAGCCTGGCATTCGAATCCATCTTCTTTACAGTTCGAACATGGTGATCCGACGGCGGCAAAGTCACACCTGGGAAGAATCAGCGGGCTGCACTGCGACGGGAGTAGTGTGAATTCAGCAACCTCACTTTCCGCTTTCGACAAGAGAGGCACGCCTTCGTCGCACGCCGCCTTTTGTAGAGGGTCACTGCAGGCATGCCTCGTCGGTCTGGTCACTCGTTGCCAGTCACGAGAGACTGAGAGTTTCCGAGAGCGAGCTCGGCGAGTCGGAGTCGTTGAGATCCGGAACGCGGAGAAATGGTGCCACGTGACGTCACCTGACCTTCCCCCACATTAAACCCCGCCAATCAACGTCAACGCTTCTAACTCCGATATCCTAAACGTGCGTTTATGACCACGGGGAAAAGGAACTGACTAGCAAACCATCTGCTCCTAGTTCGTTCTATTCTACCTACTTGAATTTCAGAGAGATGCTATCATATCGCTAGATCCGACCTGCTCACGCATACATACCAACGACGTTGCAGCTCTAGCTGAGACGACCGTTGATGATGGACAGCCCCGCCTCGGAACGCCAAAAGGTGCCATCCGGATAAGTATATTCTGTGATGGCGCTCTCTTTGAACTCGACGCTGTATCCCGACTCCTTGGGCGTCACGAAGAAGCCATCGCGCGTCTGCAACGGCGTCGTCAAAACGTGGTTGAAGGTGGTGATGTTCTCCAGCATACTTGGCTTCCCGGCCACACAGAGGTAGTCGACCAAAGACAGATGTTGGGTGTATTCGTTCAGGCCGATACCGCCGCTATGCGGGACGACAGGGACCCCGAACCTGCGAACCGGTTAGCTATCACGCTTTGCTGCTCTCTTACGAGGCTACTTACTTAGCCGCCATCAAGAGGACGGCCAGAACCTCATTGACGCCTCCAAGACGACATGCATCAATCTGGCACACGTCGATGGCCTGCGCCTGCATCAATTGCTTGAAGATCACGCGGTTCTGGCACATTTCTCCAGTTGCAACCCCGATCCCATATGGTTTGAGCGCTTTTCGGACGGAAGCATGTCCGAGGATGTCGTCAGGCGATGTCGGTTCCTCGATGAACCTTCAGGAGAGCCATTGTCAACGGAGCCAGACGCGGTGGACAAGGCATGGAGGAAGCGGACTTACACTGGTTTGAACTCCGCGAGCTGGGTCATCCACTCAATGGCCTCTGAGACGCCCCAGACCTGGTTCGCGTCGACCATCAATGTCTTATCCTCCCCCATCATTTCTCTGGCGATTCGACACCTCCGCTTATCGTCCTCCAGATCTCTCCCGACCTTCAATTTGAACTTGTCATGGCCGGCCGCAAGAAGATCCTGCATCAGCTTCCGCATCTTCTCGTCCGAGTAGCCTAGCCACCCGGCCTCAGTCGAGTAAGCAGGGACTGCACGGTTGGCTTCCGTATTCCTTAGCCTTTCCGGCTTCGAATCCTGCTGCGACCTCAACAGCTCGATGGCTTCCTGCTTTGTGATGGCGTCCTCGATGTACCGGAAATCGATGCACCTGACAAACTCCTCTGGCGTCATGTCCGAGATGAGCTTCCACACCGGCTTCCTCTCCGCCCTGCCCCAGAGATCCCACAGGGCATTGACACAAGCCGAAAGCCCCAGATGTACCACCCCTTTCTCGGGACCTACCCATCGAAACTGAGAATCCGCGACGAGGAATCGCCACGTCTCGCCCATGTCTGCGGTCAATTCGGCCAGCGTCTTGCCGACCAGCCGTTCCGCTATGGTCGCAGCGGCCTGGCACACCAGGTCGTTTCCTCGGCCAATGGTGAATGAGAAGCCATGGCCGGTCAGATCGGAGCTCGTTTTCAGAACAATGTACGCGGCACTGTAGTCGGGGGCGGCATTCATAGCATCCGAACCAGCTGAGCTCAGGCTCGTCGGGAACCTCAGGTCTGAATCCACAACTTAGAACCGTCTTTCCCCCAAGAATTGGAACAACTCTCGAGCATTGAACTCACCAAAGATCTCGAACCCCTGGATAGCAATTCCACGGGCATCGGTCTCAAGATGCCGAATCCCATTCTGTACTCCCATGACTCTACGCTCTTGGTTGAATCGAGACAATTCGATCGAGGTCCAGAATGAAACACTCTAGCCGTGCTGCGCGAAGGCGTCTGTCTACTCCGAATTATCCCCCAATGATTTGCCAAAAAAAGAAAAAAGAGAAGCCAAGTCTGAGACTCTAGAGTATTATTGATCGCTCTAGAGAAATAAAACAGAACCCAAGCCCAGGACTCTTAGAGCATTGATCCCACTTGCCAACGATCTAATTCAACGATAGGGATACATAACAATCAGGCACCTAGGGCTCTTCCGGATGCCCCACGTCCCTTTATGTCTGCCCGGGACACGGCATATTTGTGTCATCCCTGCTCTCCCATTGTCGGCGAAGCAGATCTTCGGTACGGAGTACGGAGTATCCTTTGATGGGTCAATCTTGCTCTCCAATTCGAATCCGTCGTACCGACGAAGGACCGAGATGCCGAAACTCCGCACATGATTGGCTTGAGCAATCAGACTGACGATGGTTTGTGGTCTACGAGGTACAGTAGCCGGGACAAGGGGTAGTCTTGTCTTGTTGCAGCAGTAAATGACTTCGGGTCCTATAAGGACAGTAAGTGAGGGTACGGGTGAAACGCCAGGTTAGACATTCGAGGATAGATAGACCGTACTGCGTACTGTGTACGGAGATGGGGTTGCACAGGATCAATCCGCACGAGAAAGAATGTTTGGCCGGTGTTTACTGTACTGTATGGAGCGGCGGCTGCTACCGGGCATGGGTTGCCCGGGGCTTCCCACCGGTTCCACCTATACAGCAGTACTTCCGCTTTGACCGTTTGTCGGTGGCCCTGAAAACCGGCTAGTGTAGACCACAGCTCTGTAGATAGCTTGGTGGAAGCAGATGGCTGAGGATGTATGTGTGTGTGCGGGTGTGTGCGCAGAAGCGTCAAACACCAAAGGACAGAGAACGGAGTATTAAATAAAGAATATAGAATAAGCAGACAGTTGGAGTACTCCTGGCAGGCAGAGTGCGTGGGAAGTACAGTGCTCGGTCGCCGAAGACACAAATCACACATGTTAACTTGAGCGAAAGATCCATATCCCACAATAACATACCCTATCATTCCGTTTCGTGCTGATTCGCCTGGCATTCATTTTCCCGGTCAATTACCTGTAGATCAAACTGTCATGTCAAATCGTGTCATATCCTGCTTAAAAGACTGTCCCAAATCGTGGACGACCGCTCATACAAAAACATATCCAAGTTCCGTTCATGTCGTATGTCGTTGCACGCTATGGCCAAGGTAGCCGCAAACACCCGCCAACGACTACTTAGGGTTGTGCGTCCGTGGCCTCCATTGTTGTAGGCGACTGCGTCATCGTCGTCGAAGGGTCAATGTGAGAAGACCCCGTCGCGCTGGAATGCGTGTTGACGCGAGGAAGGGATGCGCGGGGTACAGATGCCGTGGCATTGCTGTTGTTGTTGTCGTCATCAGCAACAGGTTGTGCGGTGGTCGTGTCGCTGCTCGCAGGAAATGCAGAACTAATAGTTGCTGTGACTGAGCCGGTCTGGCGAGGCTGGGGCGGAGGGGGAGGCGGAGGCTGAGCCGCGCTCGTCTGTCCGTCGGGCATGCCTAGAATCGCCTCCGTTGCGGTTCTGTTCGGTCTGTTGAAGGGCTTGACGTAGTCGTCCCCTGAGCTTTGGGGGCCTCTCGCTGGGGAGTCGACATACTGTGGGCCCATGGTGTCGCGGCCCTCCTTGAGTGCGTGTTTCTTCTTCTTGTAGGTCTCCCACCATGACTTGTTGCCCCCGCGGATATGGGGGAAGAGGTCCCACTTGTCCATGCTCTCTTCCTCGTCCCGCGTAAGTGCCAGCCAGGCGTAGAGATCTTGTCTCTTCTTGGATCGGCCCAGGTCTGCTGGCGGTCCACCGCTGACCCATTTCCTTGCATCGCCGGTCCCCTCCTCGTGGAGCTCATACGCCTCTGGCCACTCGTACACCTCTGCCCTTAGGCGGGAGCCGATCCAGCATCCTCGGACCTTGCGGAACTTCTTCGCATCCGCCTTTTCCGCAGCACTTTGGCTTGCGCCGGGCTTACTAGCTTCACTGCGGTCGTGCAGGATGGCGGTCTTCCAGCCGGTGAATGTTTCTATCCATTCTGAGTCGTCGCATCCGGTCTTCTTAATAAGCAGCAGCGTCGGCAGAACAATGAGCAACACTGTGTATATTTGGGTGGCCAAGTCCGCCATGCCAATGGCGACGATGTGTACGGCGAAGGCAAGCCATCCGATCATTCTCAGGACGAAATAGGTCTTGGGGTTCAGGATGAGCGGACCCTCGATGAAGAGAGACGGCGGTATGACCAGCTCGTTCGGCATCTCAAAAGTGACGGCTTTCGAATCAGATTGTATGATAAGGACTTTGATCGGCTTGCCTCCCCAGACCTGTTTATATTCGCCCTTTGGGTCCGGTTTCTTGTGCGCTTCCACCGCCTGGACCTGCTGAGCTGCTTGCTTGTGCCCGTTCGTAGGGCTGGACGAGTCACTATGACTGGATTGATTCTCGTCGACGGGCGTCGGTGGATCTGGTTTTCTGAGTCTCAGACCACCATTCTTTCGGCCAAGGGTTTTGTGCTTCCAGTCCTTGTACTCGTACCGACGGGCCTCGTAGGAATCACCTGTAGGGGGCCCGAAATTCGTGACCGCCTTATCGATCATGGCATCCACGGCGAGGCGCTGCTGGCCAATGACATAAACGCGAACAATGATGGAGACGATCATCGCCAGGGCGTTGGCGAAACCGTACCAGTCCTCCGACAGAATGGTCCCGGCAACGAGGAAGCCATTCAAAACCAAGCCAATAAGGACTGAAACGGTTATGTCGTTCTTCCGCGACCTCGGTGGCGTGACTGTCCAGACGACATAGTTGCGAGTGGTCTCGAAGTTCTGCGAGAGCATCCATCGCGTTAGCCAGGCAGCAAGGTCCGTCGTGTGGATGCCTTGCGAGATGTTGTAGAGGTTCCAGCCCGCCGATTTCTCGGTAAAGCGATCTCCAGCAATGACATATGCGCCCAGCAAGGGCAGATACTCGAGGTAGGCGCTGGCAACTAGTCGTCCAACAGCCGCATTGATCTCTTCAGCTCCCAGCAAGGTAACTAGACCAAGAGCGTCAATGTTGAAAGGTGACCAATGGCGGAGAACATGCCAGGGTGCCCAGAAAGGGCCTTCAGTGGCGGCTGTGTAGGCCGAAGACGCCATGCCGATAATTTGACAAGGTTCTGACGAGCGATCGGAGGATTTGCTAAGGAGCGGACCGTCGCTTCGACGTTAGCCAGAGAGCCAGGGCCGTGTCTCAACTTAGTAGAGGCGTCGACAATCCACCTCAATGCTGTTCAAACGTGGGAAACACACGGTACAGGTGAATGCAGAGGAGGAGGACGAAGAAGGAGAAGAAGAGGAAAAGAAATCGGCCTTGAGGCTGGAGGACATGCTGCCTTTCCCACACGACCAGTTCCTTAACGTTAGGCGACACGAATCTCGAGTGTCTGGGCAATTTCAGCCCCAAAGGGCGGCTGGACGCCTCGCCTACGGTGACTAGACGCCGGGGTCAAAATCTTAACCCATAATGGCATCGCTTGTCTCAGCCTCATGCTAGAGCACGAGGAAAGGTTGGCGGTGATGAGTCTAGCGAGTTTAGAGACCTTCGCATTGAGGAAAAATCCTTCGACTCTCGCTGAACGGCGACCCAGAATTTGATGGGAAAGAGCGGACTCAAGAGGGAATCGGGACGCCCTCCACGCACGAACTCGAAAGAAGCAATATCCTTGGACGTGACGGATAGCTCTCGACAAATCCGACCAGGTCAGGTTCGAAAAGACCAGCTGTGAGCGACCCACAGCTTGTACTGGCGGTCGATGCAATGCTGCAGATCGTTTTAGCAAGCCCGTCGTCATTGTCGCCAGGGTTTCGATGCCGAGCCTATTTGACACTCAGGCTCTGTCCCCAAGCTTCACTGGTTCAAGCTACGCCACACGCGCCATTCAAACGTGCAGGTCTCGCCGAACGATACTGAGCGTCATTATTAGAAGCTGATTGTACCGTCTGAGGCAGGCTTAGAAGAGCGTAGCACGTTGCATGGAAATAGAGTGACAGGTGTCCAGTTGAAATGTCTGAATGTACCCATGAAGAGAACAAAATTTGATACATGGAGAGCCAGCATTATAAGGTTGATAATGTGACTACTGGCTATTCTCTTGGAAAGTATAAGAGAACGTAGAATCACAAACCTTCGAGGTACACAAGTGAAAAACAAAGACTGGACTGGATCACAGGAATGGAATGAGTCTTAGATTGAATTCTTGGCTTGTTGAGCCTTCCTATCTGCGAGATTCAAGGCCCCCATGAGCTCATATGCTCAAGTTTAAGCACAAGCTACTCAAGCCGCCACAAGCAAGGCTGGGCAACGGTCAAGTACGTCCCTTCATCTCCCGCACAGGGCTTTCCCTCTACCAGAGGAGGAACGAGTGATTCCCAGGTAAAGTATCTTTCCCTCATGAGTGCCGGAGACTTTTGGCCTTGAATGCAGTGCTGTGGTACCGTGTGCGTTGTGGAAGGGTAAATGTCCGTCGCATTTGACGTGGCTGTCTTTTCTGAAATATGGTCTGTGAATGTCGGGCTGGATGAGTTGCAAGGCTGGCGTGGTGGTCGGGCATTTCGATTTCTTCCCTGCATCATCGATTCGCACCACCAGCACTTTACCAACCGGTTGCAGCGCCAGCGCCGGCGGCAGCTTCTTGGGCCCAGTCACCACCAGCAGTGCCTGGATCGTTCCAAGTGGCATCAGCCTGCGGCGCACCCTCAATACCTGGCGCCGCGGCGGGCTCGCCCGTCCAGTCTGCGTTGTCGGTGAATCCACGGTCAACTGCAGCGGGACCGGCCTCCTCGACTCCGGGAACCTTCTCCTCATCCTTTTGTTCCTCAGCCTCAGGATCGCGGTAGAAGTACAGATCCACGACGACGTCCCACTCGATCTCTCGGCTGGAGAGTGTACCACGCAGACGCAGCACCTCGCGAGCCAACAGCCACCAGATCAAACCGATGGCGTGTCTTCCCTTGTTGTTCGTGGGGATCGCAACGTCAACGAACTCGGTCGGCGAGTCGGTGTCGCAGAGGGCAATGACGGGGATGTTCACGTAGGAGGCTTCCTTGATGGCTTGGGCGTCGGTGCGCGGGTCGGTGACGATGATCAGGCGCGGCTCCTTGAACGAGCGGGTGATGTAGTTGGTGAAGTTACCGGGGGTGAAGCGGCCGGCAATGGCGACAGCTCCGGTGTGGGCGGCAAATTTCAGCACCGCACGCTGACCGTAGGGTCGGGCGGAAATGACACAAATGTCGGCCGGGTTGTCGATGGCGGCGATGATGCGGGCTGCGAAGACGATTTTCTCCCTGCGAGGGAAGGGTGTCAGTTGAAGTTCATTACGAGCGCAATATCGCTGGCGGTGCAATTCTGGAGAGGTGCGGCTCCGGGGTGTTTTATTACCAGGTCTTTGAGATGTTAATGACATTGATACCGTCGGGACGAGTCTTCCACAGGTATGGCTCCATGTGAACCTGCAGGTTCTTGGATCCCAAGTGACATTGAGCCGCAAGCAGCATCTCAATGTCCTGAGACGTAGGGTTGAAGATGGAGGGAAGATTTGCTGGGCTCGCCATGGTTGCGACTGAGTTCTTGGATCAGCCGGAAGGCGAGTTGTAGAGAGCGAACGGTGCTGAGGTGTGGAATTCAAAGCTGATCTGATCGCGAAGGTCGAAAAGAGGAAATCTGTGTGTGGGATCTCGAAATCTTGGCGCGAAACAGCGCTAACCTCCCATTGGCCAATAGCTTTTCGGAGTTACTTTTCTGCGGCAGAAGTTCAAGTTGATGCTAGAGAAAGTTGAGACACGAAGACTGCATTGAATTCCAACTACAGAACATCATCGTTGATCATGCCGCCGCGGATATCGACTGCTGCGTCGAGCAGCATCTTCAATTGTTGGTTGACTATTACCTCTTTTTTAAGTCATCTACTGACAATCAACTAGTGACCAGTCTCCTCCAGAGCTTGCCCTCTGCAACACGGAGTCAGGCACTGACAAAGTGCTCAACATGCCTCTTCTCAACCACGGCTCCACTCGAAGCAAAGCGCGCGAAGAAACGAAAAGTCAGGAAGCATCTTGACCCTTATCGACTGGCCCAAGCACGGCAGCGCAAATCAGCCAACTTAGCGCGACAAAGGATCCTACAGGCCGAGCGCAAGCTGGAGGAGGGTGACCCCGTCAAGTCACGACCCACCCCATTTATCAACACGCTACAGCCGAACGCCCCGATCGCAACAATTCGAGAGTCCTACCTCAACTATTTCCTCAAGCCAGAAGACGTGCAGAAGACGCTCGAGCATTCCAGGTGGCTCACGGAGCCGCTGCCAGAATCCCACCAGCTCGTTGGAGCGGAAGAAAGGCTTGCCCAACGGGTACAAGAACATGCAGCTTCCCACGAGAACGCCTCGAGGGCTTTGCTGGCCATAGCGTCGCTGGAAAACGCGAGCAGCAAAAATCGGACCCAGATCAACATTCAGAGGTGCATTGAGGAGTTCGGCCGGCACAACACCGATGGAGTCTTAGCACCGGGGCTTCAAAGCAAGCAGACGGTCAAGAATGCGGATACAGGCGCGGAAGCGACTACCGCTGCTAAAAGGATTGGAGCAGACACCGGGTCCTCCGAAGTGCAGATTGCGATTTTGACGGCAAAGATCAACATCCTTGCGAACAATCTGAAGGCGAACAAGGACAAGAACAACAAACGTCGACTGAGGATGATGGTGCACAAGAGGCAGAAGTTGATGGCGTATCTCAGAAGGCAGGACAGAGGAGGGCCAAGGTGGCAGAATGTTGTTGAAAAGCTCGGTCTCAACGACGCCATGTGGAAAGGGGAGATCAGCTTGTAAAGTATTATGTGCACAACCAAGCACTGTACAATCATGCCGCAGCATTTGTCCATATATCGGTGGACACGAGTTTCCAGTTCTGTCTTCAGCTCACGCCTCGCCCTCCATCGACGTCAAATGCCGCGCCAGTGATATAGTCTGCCTCGTCCGACGCAAGGAAGCACACCATGTTGGCAACGTCAGCTGGCTGGCATACGCGACCAAGGGGGATAGTTCCCAGCAACCTCGTGCGACCTTCCGGTGTGTCCTGTCCTCCGAGGACTCTTCCAAGCCTGTCTGATATCAGCTTCCATGACGCTGAATGAGAGAGGCACGGGGTACTTGCATTGCCGTTTCCCCAACCGCCGGTCGAATACAATTGTACCTGATTCCGTCGACCGCATATTCGGCCGCGAGACCCTTTGTTGCCTGGGACAGCATCGTCAGCAAGGCGAACCCGTGCTCGCCCATGTTTCAAGGGCTGGAACCCACCACTGTCACCGCCCCTTTGCTACTCGCATACCACACGAGATTCGGCCGCGGTCTCGGCTCACTAATACTGCTTAAATTGACGAACAAGCCTTTCTGTCCGTGCTCCTTCCACCACGGCACAACGACCTTCGTGCTCAGATACAGCGGCTTCACATTGACCCTGAAGACCCTGTCGAACTCGTCCTCGGCCATCTCATGGCTCGGCCCGGCAAGATGTACCACGCCCGCACAGTTGACCACCACGTCTAGACGGTTGTTGCCCAGGGTGAGAGCGCTGGAGAGGATGTTCTGCCAGGACGCGAGCTGGGTTACGTCGGCTTTTATGGAGTCGACCTTGCCCGGATTCGAGGAGCAAAGCGAGACTGTCTCCTTGTTGGCGACTTCGTTGACATCCACGGCGAGGACTGTCGCGGACTCGGCTGTAAGCTTCTGGACGATCTGGAGGGATGGAACGTGTGTTAGATCTGCGTTTGTCTGGCTGTCTCCGCTCTGGCCCCCGTGCCCGATATATATATATATATATATATCGTGTATATTTCATTGCCTCTGCGTTCATGTCTCGCTCTCGCGCACATTTCACCGAGGAATCTATCTTTCTTCCAACCCCCTAGCGAACGTCTCATAGTACAGCAGGACTGGCCAAGGACTGACTTACACCTCTCCCGAACCCAGCTCCCGCCCCCGTCACAACAATCACTTTCCCCTCAAGACGGCCCATGACGATTTTCACAATTGTAAGGTCCCAGCGGGACAGAGACGGATCACACAGCTTCTTACAGCAAATCGATCGTGCTGGCCGTTGGTCGTGAAACGCGATCGTGGCAGACAGATCTCGGACGAGCAGAAGCGGGGGTTAAAGAGCAACGAGTCTCCTGGAACTGGGCTTCTCACTCATACTTGTGTCTTTAATAACCTCGTATTCACTGCATAGAACTCGCTACCTCCTCGAGGTTACTCCGCTCTTTGAACTTTGTTGCCCTTTGTCCGTAGCATTTTGCGGAGAACAATGACCGAGGGAGCGCGAGCGGGGAGGGGGGAGCTAGGTTACACGACACGATGGACGTCCTCACTCTTCACATACTGCAATACTGCACAGTGCCTGTCGACAATTTATAGGCCCAGGCATAGGCCGGACATGAAAGATGTCGTAGACCAAATGTCTGTAAGAGTGTGCTGGTCTGGTCGCAGCGGTATGGCCTTCACGGAGGAACTAACCTGTTCCCCGTCCGCTTCTCCCTTCTCCCTGGGGTCTCTCTGTGCAACATGTGGGTTCGATGACTACCGTAATTATGTGAACGTACGCGCGTCGAGTTGATATTCCACGCGGGCCGACGAGAGGTTTGAACTTGGCCCCGAGAGGGCGGAAGGCCATCCTTGAATGCACGTCTGATTGTCTGTCTGTGCGACTGCCCGTCTACTTCAACTATCAGCTCCCTCCTGTCATGTGATCATCCCTGATGCCCATCTCCAAGATTTGATCAGCCATGTCGCGGTTGGGACCCTACGCCGCGGTCTCAAGTACGGGGAGGGGAGAGGGCCTCTACATCTCTCCACACTCAACTATCCTAACGTCTAGGACGGGCCTCTCCCCGGAGCCTCGCCCGCCTGGTCCCGCGGTCCTGGTGTTCTCAATCATCCTGACCACGCGGATACTTTCGCCGCCGTCGTCCTCTTCGCCCAACACTTGTCCGAAGACGACGTGTTTGTTGTCCAGCCAGGGGGTGGCCGCGCAGGTGATGAAGAATTGGCAGCCATTGGTGTTGGGGCCGGAATTGGCCATGGAGAGGAGATAGGGACTGTTGGGAAGATTCGTTAGAATAGAAGCGGGAGGAGGAGCAGGAGGAGCAGGAGGTGGCGCCGACAGAGAGCTGCCACACAAATGGGGGACGAAGGACACCGGCTTGGACTCACCGGGTGTGTTTGATGGCAAAGGATTCATCCGCAAAAGCTGCGTTGTTGTAGATTGAGGTTGAGCCCGTGCCGTCGCTGTGCAGAAAGTCGCCTCCTTGGATCATGAAGTTCTTGATCTAACGCGTGGGGAGAGTTAGCCATTATACCGGGGGTAGGGATAGAAGGATGTGAAGTACGATGGAGGAAAACAGTGAACGACAGCGTCTTTATGTCGCGTATGTCGCTCCGAGAGCGCGATGCCTCTTTGCAGTAATTAAACCCAGACACAGACACAGACACCTCCGTGACTGGTCGTAGAGTAACCAAGTTGTCTAAGCCGTCGACTGTTTTCCAGCATGGTAGGATCGTTCTGGATGTCCTCCTGCACTTGCATGACTTACCACACGATGGAACTTACTCCCCTTGTATCCTATCGGTTTCCCGCCCGGGCCTCTGTGTTCGCCGGTGCAGAATTGGCGGAAATTCTCGGCCGTCCTGGGCACGGCGTTGGCGAAGAGGTGCATCTTTATTCGACCGAGGGGTTCGCCTATCAAGGCGTGTGAGTGAATGTTGAAAGAATGTGAAAAGAAAAGAGCGTCGAGAAGAGAGTGATTTGAAGGTCAGCTAGATTTGACCGAGCGTAGGGCGTTTCGATGCCCCGATCTCTGAATAGACATTCCGGGGATTGATGGCACATCTGGCTCTTCGCGTGGAGACACAGGACTTACCGCCAAGCTGGACATCAAAGAACACGATCGGCTCGCCCGCTCCTGGTCTGGGCACTGGAATCTTGCTAGTCGCCATATTAAACAGTGTCGACGTGGGTAGGTGGGGTGAAGTAATTAGTTGACAAGAGTGAGTTTGATGATTGTGGTCGATGAAGAATTCAGAGGTGGAGTCCACAAGGCTGCAGTGGCAAGGGATCATCTCATCACCGCCGGGCAGCAACAACAACACTGCCACTCTGGCATGGACTCTTCTAGGATTGGTACATGGGGTGGCAGCGTTCTGTGTTCATATATTTACAATCATTCGTCATCACCTCCATCGCTATAGAGTATTAATCGTGGCCGTGTCACTGCAGTTCCCATTCGCAAGAAGACACCGAGAAAGATCCTCAGCGCCAATGTTTATCCAAAGAGACTCGTCGGCCACATGAAATTAATAAGCTGCGATATCATGTCTCTTATCCTCCCTCTTCCAAAACTTGAACCCTTTTCTCTTCCTTGGTTCCATTGACTCGAGCGGCGGTGGTATGGTGTATGGCACAGATGTCGACTGTACCTCTTCATTCGAGTGGAATCTGGACTCCGGAATCTCCCCTATCTTCGTACTGGCGGTCATGAAAGTCATGGTTGACGTAGGCCGGATTCGACGTTGTATTGTCAAGGGCCGGCTTCCAATAGGGACTTTCGGTGGTCGAGCCGGAGGTTCTTGGGAGATAGGTCTCTCGATACTCGTTTGCATACTTTCGAAGAAATCGGCGGGCATTATGAGCATGCTGGGCTCTCTCCGGGGTCGAGGATACTCGGTCGAGTCATGCCAGGCTGAAGCCTTACTCACATCGACACGGCCTTTAGCGCTCTGGGACACTGAATTCGAAGTGCTCCTATCCGCCTCGTCGCCCTTTGTCTTTTGCCGATCTGGGCTTCGGGAGGACGACTTTACCACAGCAGAGTCAGACTTGGACCGCCGATGCTTGTCTCCAAGCTCCGTCCGAGCTTTTCTCGCACTGGCGCCAGATACCACTGACGACCCGCTCTTGGACCTGACCCAGCCGCCCCGGACCAGCAGTGGTGTTGGCGGCGGCCGCGTCGTCTGCTTTGACGTTGCGGACGAACTAGAATGCCGTTCCTTGCGACTGTGCTTTTCACCGGACTTCCGGGTGCTTCTGTCCTCGAGAGCTAGTCTTGATGGTGAGGCTAGGCTGAGGCGCGAGCTTAGCTGTGCAAGGGCCGCCATGGTGTCGACAGCTGCAGTCTCGGACAGGCTGTACAATGCCCGCTGGGATGTGGACCGTGTTTTGGAATCCCCGGACAGAGCATGGTTGATCAGATTGATTAGCCCGGTATTGAGGACCAGGAGAGTATGAGCCAGGCTGGACTGCGCCGGGCCATCTCCGAGTTCAAATTGGCGGCCGAACTTGGCCACCTGATGGTCGTACTCATGTCTGATCTCGACTGGTCGTTTCTTCAAGGAGTGCCGCAACCATTCTTCTTCCTCTTCTGGTCGAGGTAGTCTCGCATTACTCTTCCGCTTTTTCCCGCTCAGCCGCTGAAATACGTCCAGCCCACTGCCGAACGCGGAGATGATTGAGGTTATCACTGAGGCTACATCAATCCCACCCATGCTGATGTCCTATGCGGGGTCTTCGAGTTACAAGATAACTTCGCTGTCACATAGTCTTGAGCACGAAGACCGAAGGTCGCAGACTTTCAACAAGCGTGTCAAGACAAGCTGTATGGCTAACTAAACACGCGAGTGAAGGCGTTTGGGAAAATCAAGCGAGGGCGTAGCGGAAGTTCAGAATGAGGAGGCAACCTCAGAACAACGCCCGGGTGTGATAGCTATAAACTCACCTCTCATTTCTCACCTCTTGAGACCCTGCATGTGCTTGTCCAAAGCTTCGAATAGCAGTTGCAGAAGGTCTCGGTCCAATAATGCGTTCCTGCATTGCATTTTGGGACGATTGAGGAGAGCAGCCGTCGGCTTCCAGGAAAAAGGTGGAAATGGCAGCCATACTGATACGTGACTGGCAGGAGATACCGGGGCGCCGCAGCAAGGATGACTGGGGCGCATGTTCCAGGCGCTTGCAGACTTGAGCTTGGTCGAATCGACGCACACGGGCGCAGAGACAGAAACATGCGTGCAGAAACGGCGTTGGCATGCGTCTCTTGATAGGTTCTGAGAAGACAAATGAATCATCAAGCAGCGAAGGCGGACTATTGTGAGTGACGAGAGAGGACAAAATATTGTATGTGAACAGGCAGAAAAGGTGGCCCCCGCACCCGCCCACGCGCCTTGGCTTCTAGGCGACGCCTAGTACTGCTTCCGGTTAAAGGTCGTCCCCACCAAACGTTCAAACTGCGCAGTCGTTGTCACATCGTTCATACTGTACTGTAGAAGATTGTTTGCTTCGGCCGCCAACATCGAATCATTCGAGTCTCTGGCGTTGTCCAGCACAGCTTGGTGCACCCGACCATAAAACCTGAGGGCACGTCTGTGCTCAAGACTTGTTAGTCACAATGTCCTCTGTCGGCCCTCATCTCCCACCCGACCTTCAAAAGCGCAAGAGGGACGACGATCAGGACGACGAAGGGGATACCTCAGATTCTTCCACTGGACCTTCGCCACCTGCCCGACACGAGGAACAGACAGCGGCTGCAACCACGAAACGAGCCCGAGTTATAGGCCCGGCTCCTCCACCAGCACCCTTAGACGAACGTCCTGTCTCAAGTGATGCACGCCTTGCAAGTGAAGCGGACTCCGAGAGCGAAGATGATGCCTACGGCCCAAGCCTCCCCTCTGCCAACGAAACTGCTGCGAAATCCTCGAGTCAGTCTTCGATAGGAGCCCAGATGCCAGCACCTGCGGCGTCTGCAGCACCGGTAAAGCGCGACGAGTGGATGACGACTGCACCCTCAAATGGCGACTGGTCTTCGCGAGTGGACCCAACAAAACTGAAGAATCGTAAATTCAATACTGGAAGGGGAGCGAAGGCTCCTTCCCGGCCTGGAGAGAGCGGCGGAGATTCCTCATGGCACGAAACGCCCGAGCAGAAGCAGGCGAGATTGAAGAGGGAGGTCATGGGTATACAAGCCACTACTACGTCGGCAGCGCCTACGAAATCGGGTTCCGGAAGCATCTCACACGACGATGGCATGTCGAAAAGAATGAAGGAATACAATGTAGGTCTTCTCGTCGCCCACTGACGACCATGCCTTCTTCCCTACAGAAAATATTTCATCTCTTACGTCGTCTTATCATCAACTCTCTGCTCTAATTGCTATGGTCTTTCGTTCTGACCCCGCGCCAGGAAGCCCGACGCGGACCGTCACTCTATGCCAGCCATACCTCCTCTCAGGACAAGCCCCTAGACGATGATCCCAGTGCCCGCGCCTTTGATCGGGAAAAGGACATCGGCTCGGGATCAGCAATCAGCGCCAGTAAGCGCAAGGAGATGGTCAAGAAGGCCACCGATTTCTCATCGAGGTTCGAAAAGGCGAGGTATTTGTGAGATGATATTTTGTGTCCGATCTCGGTCATGCTCCTAAGCGGCCGGTCTTCACGACTCCTCTTTGCGCTTCGGCTTGCCGTTGGGGTCTTGCTACGTTCAATGCCCCCGATCATAGGCGACGAAGAGCGGTGATGACGATGGGTGAGCAATTCCTCGTGGCTGACCAGAAGGAAAAGGGAAAAGGGTAGGGAACCTTCCCACCCTCGATTCCTGCTTGTTGATGACCTCGCCTCCACCGTCGGCGAAGGACGTGGCCAGGAGGATGAGGTTCTACACCGTGGCAAACAGGAGGAAAAGATGCACATTACATATTGCCGGGGTCGCGGATGGCGGTGAACACACGGCAGAAGCAGATGACCCTGAGGTCGACGTGGCCGCTGGTGCTCCGCTTGTCGGTAATATCAGGCTCTAGCAGCAAATCCCGCCGCTGCAACGGCCCACCTCCGGCCCAATCAGGAAATCACCACGAGGCATTTCTCTCGCCAATTTCTCAGCCAGTTAACTCAAGACAGCAATAACCCTTTCGGACACTGCGTACCATCCACAGAATCGTCACCCCTTTCTGCAGTCGTCCAGATCTATGATCACCTCCACCAATATTGGCGACTTCGAGTCAAATTGAGGACCGTCTTCCATGCAAAACAAGCACTCTCACTTTCATGAGACGAGCCGGTCCCCGCTGCACTATCGGCGGGCCTCCAGCCAAATGATCAGCCGGGCAGACTCCGGATTGACGGCATGGGTTTCCCATGCATAGCGCCTTACAGTGTGGAAACCACCTCGCCTTTTCTGTTCCACGCCCGACGGCAAAGTACAGCTTGGGACAAGTCTCGCCGACCGAGGCTATCAAAACCTTTGCAACCTGCTCCTAAATCGCCCCCCTTAGGGCTGACCGCTCATAACTACCTGCCTTTTTCGATCAGTATAATCTGCAAAGGTTCCTGTTGTCACTCAGCCGTGGCCGGCCATGCTGTGCGCCACATATGCCTCCTCTACCACTGAAACTCAAAGTGCCTTGCAACGCCGTCCAATCCGGTATTTGTAACGCCAAGAATCGGCGTGCCATCATCAAAGGCCGCTTCGATATCATTGCAGGGCCTCCCAGGGTCAGGGGCTCGCTACACGGTACCTTCAGCCCGCGATGCAAGCCACGACTCGTATGGCTTGTTTCATGTCTTTCTGGAACAACTGCCGATGACACAAGGCTTCGAATGCTGGCCAGATTGGCACTCAAATTAATGCCCAGTATGCCCGGGGAAGCTGGCCTCCGGTGCGCCACTGCCCTGTCCATCGTCAGGATCAACAGTCAGTCCAAAGTCCGCGTGATATTGCCGACCAGCACCCGGGATTGCCCACATCCCTTTCTACTATGTACCACGTACATAGTACGACTGACTAAATTGTTACGAAAGCCTATCTAGGCTCGACCACACTGGTTGCAACTGAATCCCTCATCTTCCGCCCAATGGCCGACCGTTCTCCCCCTGCCTTATGTGGTACTCTCGCCCGAGGGTGCGGGGCTTTCCCGTCCTGGAAGGCCCCCCTACGCCATGATGCCTTGCCTAGCCCTACGCCCAACCCGCCCGCCCTAACTAGCACAACTGACCAACGACTGGCAGCCAGGCACAACTGTCACGATCTTGTGCCCTTTTGAGTCGCCAGTGCCGCCGCCACCGTCCCTGCGTGTGCGCCACGCCTGTGACTTGTCAGAAGGAGTGTGCTATGTCAGCCGTGGTCCTATTTCGAATCCTCTGCCGAGTACGGAGTACGGAGCATTCCAGATACACATACTCCATATAGGGGTGCTAGGAACCAGCCTGGTTCAAAGTACTCATACGAACTATCTCATAACGAGTACACGCACGGGTGATGTGAATCTGCTACTCTGTATCGTGTACGTCAGAATAAACCAACGTAGGCCATGTCAGCAGCAGCGATCATATCCCCGAAGTGGCGTCTATATTGCACGTCATGTACGGAGTACGAGTCCGCACGGCATTCCGCCTATACAGGGCATGGCGTGGGCACGGCAAGGCTCAGGTAGTCCGAGTACCTAGTAACTCAGGCTCGAAGCGGAACCGGGCGGACTAGACATTAGCGGCCCGGCTGATCTGTGGTGCATTGCTCCTTCGTCAGTGCCAGTACGAGTACGAGTAGTAACAGTTATTTGTCGAGCTCCGCGGACAATTATGCCTCGCTACGATGGTGGACGGGACGATTGATTAGTCGTGGTTCCCCCGTTCCCATAGCCGTCTGGCCGGACGTCTGACAACCTACAGTAGGAAATCGATCTAGACGTTTATAGCCATGTTTGAGCAGGATCTGACCATTCAGATGAGCTGGAGCTTCGTATACGACCAGTATAGCAGCACGTATAGCCGCGGGCTAACTTGACCGCAGACCTGTGTGTCACGAAGGAGCCTTTATCGGGCATCCCGGTAGTAATGTGCACCCCCTTTCTCCCCCCTCCACCCGTGGATGTTCTTCTCATCCCAATGACCCAGGGTGCCCTTGTCCGCTCTCGCCAATTCGTGAGACGCTAGCCCCCAGATTTGGTCGATTTAGTCTCGGCGGTGACGACGAGACGGCCGTAACGGTCGCAATCATTCTCTCCACCGCAGGGCAGGCCGATCCCTCAGATCCCTGCGTGACCCTACTCGTAGCTCGTACCGGCCGTGTTGCCCTGATCTTTGCTGAGGTAATGCTGGGCTTCGATCCACTGCGCATCGAGGATGCGGTCTGCCGCTGGCCCCATCGTGATTGTCGGGATGGTGGAAGGGCGGCAGCTGGTGCAACGTGCACGGACACAAATGTGGCTGGAAAGCGATTATCCGGCGTTGGATGCTTCCCGCCTGCCCGCCCAATCTGCTTGATGGTTCGGAAGGGGATGAGGTGTGAGCGGTGTCTCAAAGTGGTTGAGAACTCGAGTGTCAATCTTGACCCTGGAGTGCTGGGATTCTGCATGTCAGGGCTGGAAGTATTCCCATTGGGAAACGTCAGGCCAGCAACAATGGTTTCAAACCGGTCTGCAGCCATCACTGACTCGATGCGGCACTCTGCGGTAGTCAATGACAAGCTTGAACAGCTATTGAAAGCTGATCACGGATATGTTGTTGAAGACTCCCCGAGTAGATCAGTGTCGGACGAGCGACATACTTCCAGGGATGTACTTTGCTCACAGGACTCGGACGCTAGGTTCGCGTGTGAACCCTGCATGGGTATGCTTGTATAGTATCCTAAGAAGGCACTGTGCATATTCATCCCGCCACGTTTGTCTTGGACCTTAGGATCAATGTTTCTCGCGGGTAGTGAAACTCGCAAACGCAGTCTGTAGGCACTGGCTTCACGGCTCCTCCCTGATAGCCTCCAATGCGAATGATTCTGCTCAGCGGCTGGCGAAGTCAGTGTCTGAGCGCTTGACATGCGTGAATTCGAGCACTTACCCATTGTGAAGACGCAGACAAGGGACAGCCCTGTAGATCGACCGTTTCCTGCATCATAGGACTTGAATCGTATGGGAACACCACGTAGTCGAGGCCCGCCTGCTTGCTGTGCTTGTCTGAGATGAACGCTTCCACTGGCCTGATGAGGTCCCGCTCATCTTTGAGTCCAGCCCGTTTGTTGTTGAGGGCTCTCGTGTTTTCGATTCTGATGATCTTCCTCGCAATCAGGTATGCTGTGCAGCTAGTCCAGTTGTTCTCAGCTACCCGCAATGACCCGAGATGCTTCAATGCTGCTAGGCGTGTAGCTGGATCGCGGCACTTCGTAGCCGTGAAGAAGAGAGGAGGAATGTAGCCCATGTGATAGTCTAGGTTACCCAGGCCGCTGAAAACCTTGGATGATTCGTCTTTCCCCCACGCTTCTGCAAAGTCGTCGTATTTGTCCACAATCCACTTGAACTCTTCGCCAAATTGTTCGTAGACGCTCTCGTGTTTGTTGGATGAGGCACGGAGCATCACTGAGAGCATGGTGTAGTGAACTCTGAGCAGCTGAAGAGCCAGAGCGAAACGCTGTTTCCGGGTGTCTATCAGGTTTGCCTCGAATGTTTCGAAATGCACGCGCCACGATTCGAGTAACATCTGGACCTTGTGTCGTGGTGAAGGGGTCCACGAAGGCCGTCTATAGTCCATCAGTCTTGCAATATGATGACCAAGACCGTCCAATGCATGAAGCGCTCGGTGGATTTCAGTAAAGTGCTCGACGCAGGGCAATTCTGCCTTTCCAGTGATGATTGTGGTGCAGGCACACTCGTTGACGGGGACGTCACCCATGCCGTAGGTGGGTGCCTTGTCGATATAGGCAAGGAATATAGGACCTATCGTCTGGATGATCAACTTTGCCGCTGGCGAGAGCTGTAAATCAGTTTCTTGATTTGACTTGACCCATTCGTCTATGATGTTCAAGCCAGCTTGGATATGTCTCAGCCCAAGTTGGATCGAGCCCTTCATGAATTCGCAACAGGCGAAGAGTAAACATGCCATTAGGACGCTCTCGATCTGGGGAGAAGAACATGTCTCTTGAAGGGCTTTCGTGTAGTGAGTCTGGTAAACGGTGTTCTTGTCGAGCGGAACACCCTCGAGGGCGGCGGCTTCGACCAGAGATGAAGTGGCAAGCAGCATGTGCTTGACAGCAGGCTGTGCCAGGCCGATCTTGGGCAAGAGTTCGGTCCAGAAAGAATGACCTGTCGGGAGGCATGAGTGGCGAACAGAGCGGAGGGTGGCGCTATGCTACGCAGGGAGGAACTCACCAAAGTAAGATGAGAAGATAGGAGCGGCTTGTTCGTGCCAAAACTGGAAAGAGCGTTTGTCGTTGTAATTGCCCATGGGGCCGATTGGAGACACAAACTGGACGATGGTCGTGGTCGTTCCATTACCCATAGTGACCTCCTTGTTGTCGATGGTTTTGCGAGGCTTGAAAAGCCATGTCTGAGGGGGTTGGTAGCCCTCGCATTTGCGTAAAGAATCGGTACATTGCCGACACGCTGGCTTGGCCTCGTCGCATTTTATCCGCCGTTTCTGCGGCCGTTAGCATGAGACTTGCATGTCTCCATCGACGCATGCGATACAAATGGTAGGGCGGAAGGAAAGGAAGGAACATCTCAGTCGCCTCAAAAGCCATTGGGGTTACCTACCCGGCATGTCATACACCCTGTTTTCACCTTCTGATGTGGTCGTTTGGCGCGGCCTTGAGCCATGGTTCCATAACAGGGGCCCAAGAGAAGTCGCAGGTCGAAAGGCGGTTGAAGTCGTAAAGAATCTAGAGGATGGGTGGTCGGGTGAGTGGTCGTGTTGAGGTGGTCTGAAGCAGGGTTAAAGAATGCAGTCGACGAAATCCGACTAGACGGCCCTCTTCGCCAGAGGTGTTTAGGGCCACTCTAACTAGTTCGATTAGGAGGGTGCACGGAGGTGGAGGTGGTAGTCGGAGGCCAAGGTCTCGCTCGGCTGGCGAGAATTGTCAATTAACCAAACTCTAAGCAGTTGCCGATCCGGTAATCGCAGCTCAGACACTGGGGATTTGCCATCAA
This sequence comes from Phialophora tarda, assembly GCA_016109495.1. NCBI lineage: Eukaryota > Fungi > Ascomycota > Eurotiomycetes > Chaetothyriales > Herpotrichiellaceae > Phialophora > Phialophora tarda. The sequence goes on from JADWPL010000007.1 coordinate 457,219, forward strand.
TCACCCATCCCTCACTGCCAGTGTAGACATCCAGACAGCCCTACAGTCATCATGTCTACAGCAATGGCAAAAGTCCCTCCAGTTTCTGTAATACTCCGTCCGGGCTTCCTCCAGATCAACCACAACCGCGTGCGCATGCGGGTCAATTAGTCGTCCGTGGCCGGCTACGAGCACAAACCCGGCCAGGTGCCTCGTAAAGGCCTCGCGTATTTGGTGCCTGGGCAGGCGGATGGAGGCATCAACGCGGGCATGGGGGCGTTGTCAAGTGAATGGGCCGATCAAATGTGTGCCGTCCCGGCAGGTGATGCGTGCTTACACATCCTCTGGTCGTCGAGCATGGTGTCCTTGCCATCGTCCCACTGTCTCAACAGGGTTCCTTCAGCTGAGGGCGAAGCGACGGATTGTCCCTAAGGATTATGAGCGTCTACCGATCCTCCGCGGTCGATTGGTTTACAGTCTACGTCAGTGTCCCCAAATCATCGATCCCAAATACAAATCCTCGTACTCCGTAAGGGGACGTGGATGTAGCGCCGAGTACACCGTAATACTGTGGATGAACTCCAGCAGCTCGGAAGTGCGGAGGCTCCAGACGCCCAAGGCTTCTAGCCGGGAAGGTGTATCCTTAGAGCTTCACACTTTATGACGGCTGACACGATCTCAATCTCCCTTGGCCATTCTTTTAAGATGTATGGCGCATATTGAGGCTGTGTCCTTGTAGTCTCCGAATCCCGAAGTCCACATCAAGTCTAGGGCTGCCAAAAGCAGCGTGATCAATCGGCATAACTCTGATGGCGGTACTAGTGGGCACGGGCTTCGGGGCAAAGAGGACTTTGGCGAGGCCTGGAGTGGAAGAAGCAGAGCCCAACTCTCAAAGGCGATCCCAGCAAGGCTGGAAGGAAGTGGCGGGCTGCTTGGAGGTGAGCGGGAATTGAACAAATTCACTACGAGTCAGACCCTCGAATATGACCAGTCCAGACACAAACCAAGCGCCGACTTCGATAGTGGAACTCGTCAGACAGTAACATTCACCAAGCAACGTAGCCGCTGCACCTTCATTCCGACTTCACTCTGGAAATGCCAGAGTGTCGTCTCACAGTCGTTCAGTATGCGACAGGTGCCTCGATGGTCCGTATGGGACTGGCATTCTTGTACCACCACCTTGTACCTTGATCCAGCTTCTCCTTCTTCTTCGCTGTTCCTTCTCGCAAGATGAAGCTCCCAAACTCGCTCCTCCTAGCCCTAGGCTGTGTGCTCCATGTCGATGCGCTCTACAGCAAATCGTCGCCTGTGCTTCAGGTTAATGCAAAGACTTATGACTCTCTGATCGCACAATCCAATCATACTTCTGTATGTCTCTCCGACTTGCCTCTTGTGCCTCCACCGACGACTAATGCTCATGTCAGATTGTCGAGTTCTACGCACCATGGTGTGGCCACTGTAAGAACCTCCAACCTGCGTACGAGAAAGCAGCAAAGAGTCTCGCCGGTCTAGCCAAGGTCGCAGCGGTCGACTGTGACGATGAAGCCAACAAAGCCTTCTGCGGTCAGATGGGTGTCCAAGGATTTCCCACACTCAAAATCGTGAAACCGGGATCGAAGCCAGGTCGGCCTGTTGTTGAGGATTACACGGGACCGAGATCTGCCAAAGCCATTGTGGATGCTGTGAAAGACAAAATTCCAAATCATGTCAAGAAACTACAAGGTGATGCCCTGGATGCATGGCTTGAGGACACAACTACCCCAGCGAAGGCGATTGTATTCACGGAGAAAGGTACAACCAGTCCATTAGTCAAGAGTCTGGCGGTCGATTTCCTCGGCACCATCGCCTTCGCCCAAGTGAGGGACAAGGCGACCGCTGAGATGCACGAGGTCTCCAAGTTTCCCACCATCCACCTCATTCCGTCCGCAGGAGCAACACCTATTCCGTACGATGGAGATATCAATAGGGAGTCATTGGTGAGCTTCTTCAGCCAAGTTGCCCCTCCGAATCCAGACCTGTCTCCAAAGGCGAAAGCATCCAAATCTTCGAGCAACAAGCCAAAGCCGAAGCCATCCTCATCGGCTTCAGCGGCGTTCTCGAGAGCTTCCGAGGCTCATAAGTCATCTGAGTTTGAAGAGCACCTCGCAGGCTCTAGCACAATCGTGCTCGATGACACCCCTCCGACCGAGTCGCCTCTGCCCATAGTCGAGATGGAAGAGAAGCCGATGGTCATTCCGCATGCCATTGCTCCTATTCCGACCCTTAGCACTGCTGCAGAGGTTGAGGCTGCTTGCTTGTTACCAAAAAGTGGTAATTGTATCTTGGTCTTGCTTCCTCGTGCAGACGATACGCCCTCCCAGGCTACAAGTTCTGCTTTGGCAGGATTCGCCGAAATTACAGACAAGTACAGTAAGCGAAAGGCGAGTGTGATACCGATGTTTGCTGTGCCTGCCGAAAATCAAGCGGCAACTCAGATCAGAAACGACCTTGGTCTCAGCTCCAATGAAAAATTGGAGATCATTGCAACAAATTTGAAGAGAGGATGGTGGAGACATTACCAGACCGATTCTTACGACACCCTCGAGCTCGAGAGCTTCATCGATGCCATCAAACTCGGGGAAGGCTCAAAGTCGACGTTGCCAGCCGGGTTTGGGGCAGGCACAGCGGAGGCTTCAGAGCCAGATACGGTAGAGTCGACCGAGACTGTAGACTCTAGCGAAGATGTCGCCGAGCCTGAACCTGAACCTGAAGACACTGCAGCTGCAGAGACCACCGAAGAGGTTTCGAGCCTGGCTGACCCTGAGCCAGCAGAGACCCCGATCGCCGAGCATGACGAACTATGATCCTGCAGTGAAGAGTTGCCAGCTAGACTGATCTGCTACGAATCCAATTGCACATACGGAGAATGTCACCTCTGATTCAGAACATCCTCTCCACCTAGCAACCGATCTGGCGGCACCCGTTGTCACAGGTTCTGCTGATTCTTTCAATTTTATTTTCACTGAATTGTCACTTCCTCCTCAGTTTATTGTCCCCGTTTGCCTATCGCTCTTACTGCTGTCTTCGATATCTTTCCTGGCAGATCTTCCTTACCCTCTCATAGTTTCGCCCTTTCTCAAAGCTCTCCTAGTCAGACCCTCTTCAAGCAACGGCAAGTCGACGCCTTATCTTCGCTTTTCAAAGCACTGAGAGCACCACTTTATGAGATGGGTCCATCTTCATCTACAAGTTAAAGCTTTGCGCTGACGTCCCTTTCTGCTTTGATGTCTTTTGTTACAAGATCGGTCTTGCTTCTGCATTCCGGTCATCGCTGAATGGCCAGTACCAAAAGGCTATATTTCAATATGGCACACATGCACGCGGGCTTTGACTGTGGTCGAGGAACCAAAATCGACAAAGACCCGGCAGATGTAACCTCAGAACCACTTGAGCAATCCCAGGTCACCACGCCCGACAAGAATGTGGGGGCAGACATGCAGCACGAACCTTCCCTCAAGCTACCCTCAACGTCAGATGATGGGGCCCTGGCCGATTCTACCACCTCAAACAATGGTGAAGAAGCTGAGTTGAACCCTGACCAAGGTCCTGCTACCCACATTACCGAAACCCTGGGTCAGCCCGACCTGGGCCAGCCTATCATGGAAGTCATGGCCACACATCAGAGTGATATTCGTGGCAGCAACAGAAAAGCACTTCCGTCTGGAAACCTCGGCATACCCCCATTCAAGCCAGCCGACGACGCCAGCCTGTCAGCAGACAATCGGGTCACTTACCAATTCCCTCCAGCCTTACTGGACCCTGACTCCGTTCCTAAGTACCGAGAACGATTCGATCGGTCTGCACTACTTCCCGATATCAACTTGCCATTGAGTTCACAAATCATGGGATATGCCCAGAGCTGGGGGATGTGGATCGCCGAAATCCCCGAAGGGGAGAAGCGTGAAAAGTTGCTAGATCGAGTATTCGACATGGCCACTAAAGCCTGGTTCGAAGCCTTACGACTTGGCTATAAGCCTGACGTAGGTAGTGCAGAATCGACGGCGCCGCGGACCCCCACCAAACGACATGTGGTCCAGGGAGAGGACATCCCGTCTGGGCTGCGCGCAAGACCGCGCCCAAAAAAGGAGACCGATCCCTTGCAAATGCCTGTCTTGACAGCGTTCAGCCACAGAGATGGACCTCGTTGGGCGATCACAGCAGGTGAACTTCAAGCTGTTGGCATATCCAAGACGCGACTCCACAGACGCGCAGCCGACAAAAGCAACCTAGTAGAGGCTGGCGACGAGCTTCTGGGGAAGATACTCGAGGTGTACAATGGTCAAATCGCAGCAACAGACTGGTTTGACGTGGAAGAGAAGACGAAGCTGAACCCTTTTGGGCGGGACCTTCAGGTCTACTGCGTTTACGAGGTGTTGAAGTCGCGGCTCAGTATTGCACAGTTGGAAAGCTATTTCGTGAAATTCAAGACGGCAAAGCAAAAGGAGAACACAAGGAAACGCATTGATGAGGAGCAAGAGCGCCAGGATTTGTTCATGGCTCTCGCACTGGAACTTGAAGAAGACGATCCCCGATCGCCTACCCCGTCGGTTTCTTTTTCTACCAGGGCTCGGGAAGCGTCAGTCAGCAGCGTTCACATGATGAATAGGGTCGAAATATTCGATCTCGATCAGCTTCAATCACTTGTCGATGCAACAGAGAACACCCTCCAGGAGACCGATGTGGCAGGCATGATTTCCAAGCTTGAGCGATATGGAATCTCGGAGGGTGAGATGATCTCGTGCTTCTCTACAGAGGACATTTCAAGCAGCTCTGACCGCTGCAAGCACGTTATGCGCGAAATGCTGCTTTATGCGCGGGAATGGCTGACACTTTCGCAAAACGGGGAGGCCAAAAATGTCGACGTCGCTGCACGTATTCAAGAATTGGAGATGAAGATAAACAGGGGAAAAGAGATCCTTGGCGGAATTCTGCCTTCATTGCTCGCCGAGCTAGATGCAGCCAGGACTGTTGTTGACGAGGACGGCGCGGCCGCAAACGCGGTCGACAGCGAGGCCGTGCCATCCGAAAATGATGTATTGATGATTGAAGTTCCAGATTCAGCACCAACTGAGCCTGCTAAACGTTCTCTGAGCCTCGAGGAAGACGACGCACTCGTTCCCCAAACACCAGTTACAAAGAAGCAAAAGACAGGGAATCAAGAGAAAGCCTCGGAAATCGAGGTTCCGGCAACGCTTGTCCAGCAAGGTGTCGATGAGCGTGGAAAGCAACCTCGTGTATCTCCTGGCGCGGGAGTTCCACCCAGCGAGTCGACCGCGTCCAGCAACGTACAGAAACCCAGTCTTCTTGTCAAGCTTCATGTCCAACCAGGCTTTGATCCAGAGAAGTTCACAAGCACGCAAGTCTTCCATGAAGGCGGCTTTAGTTATCGGTATGCACGTGAGTCGACCCTGGCTCAGCGCGTTTCCGTAAACGACACCCTACGCAACTATATCAGCCGTCGCAACCAACAGCACGAGTACTCAAACAGTGACTGGACATTTGGCAAATACCAAGGCATTGCTGATCATGACGATCCAACTCGCGCCACCATTGTTCATGGGGTCTGGGACTTGGAGGATGGGAGTCGGCCAGCGGGGTATGAAAGATTCTACAATGGTGATGCCGAGTACACAGCGGAGCTGGAGAATACATTCATGTCCGAGACTGAAGGTGAGAACGATGGGCCTCTCCCGCCTCCGCGGCAGCCGAAGAGGAAGTCCGCTGCCAAACCGGAACGAAAGGAAGCCACCCGCTCCAGGCGGGAGGATTTGCGCTCCACCGCGGTTGACGCCGACAAAGGCAGAGTTAGTAGTCGCGGCAGGGGCAAGAGAAGAGCCAGTTCAAACACCAACCAGCGCGGCATTAGCACCAGCGCCAAATCTGCAAATCCGCGCCTGCGTCTGCTAATGAAGCCGGCACCAGCTCCACAAGGAGGGGTCATCGATGACAGCATTTCGATGAATCGACCCAAGCGACGGAGCGCTACGAAGAAGAGCTACGCAGAGGAGCCGTTTAATGACGACGACGACGACTATGATCCTGACGAATGACTTAAACAGTCGAGGACAATGCACGGCCTGGACAGGCATGGTGGCACACTTTGGTGTGTGGAGGTCCCGGACACTGTCCGCCAAATACATACGTCTTGGCTCATTTCTTTCGGTATTGAAGCGTTGCATGGACCGGGGCGAGCTTTGTGATCATCTGAAGCTTTATGATCTTTGCGACAAAGTTTTGCGGAGTTGGATACCTCATGAAGCTCTGGGGAAATTGGAGGACATACTCATCTTGAATTGCATTTCTTGAGTTGGCAGTATTTGAGTTGGACACTTGCTGCCCGTCGCACGAAACTGGGTTCGGACAAGGTGTCTTAGCGGCGGAGCATGCCACGTCGATGAGCGCCCAGCATACACCCGACGCAGACTCGCATGCACAGTCAGCATTGAGGCCATGTTCTTTCATTTATGCCTCCAGCTTCGAACAGGCTCTGGGGCTCTGATTTGTGAAGTCTTTTGGTAGCGCACAAGTACACAGTGAGAAGGCCAGAGGACGCAGAAGCGCTTCCTTGCCAATCACGCCTCAGCCTTCCTCTTCACCTTTCCCCTCTCCTTGTCTTTCTCACTCTTCCTCTTCTTGTTCTTAGCCCCATCCCCATCCGCGCGCACGTGCTTGTCCCTGCGCTTCTCTACCCTGGGTACATCGTCGCCGTCCCCGTCCAACTCGGCTTTCCCCTCCTCATTGTCATCGAGCCTCCGCTTCTTGAGATTCCCTCGCCCGCTCTTCACACTGACGACAGTGCTTGCCCCTGCTTCGCGGACTTGTCGCTCGGCTTGGTCCCATGCCGCATCGTCTGCGGCGGCGGTGGCGGAGATTTCGTACCTATACGGAAGGGGATGCTTGTTAGCTAGCTTGGTATGATCAGCATGGCTGCTGAGAGTGGAGAGCTGCGAGTGCAAAACTGGGAGCTGAGACCTAGTGGGGAAAAGGGAACGGACGGAGGACATTGACTAGCATCGTAGGCGGACAGGATAGAGAGATAGAGAAATAGGTAGGGCCGATCGCAAGAACAGGGACAGGATCAGAGACAGGGACATACCTATCAAGCGGCAACGCGTTGATCAAAGCGCGCTGCTTCTCCTTGATCGTCGGATCGATTTCTTCGCCGTCTTCGTCTTCATCTTCGAGTTCGCCACCTTGTTGACCGACATCTAGTGCTTTGACGGCCACCCTGCTGGCGGTGGTGCTTGGCAGGTCTGGCTCTGGCGCATTTTCGCGCAGACTCTTCTCGACGTCCCCGCCCACCACGGCCCTCAGCGCGGTACTTATCTTCCTCATGACCTTGACGAACATGGCCAACAGCTGATTACTCGGCAGGTTGAGTTCCTGTTGTACATCGCTCAGATCTTTCCTCTGCAGACCGATCGCCAGCAGAATACTCTGCTGGACGCCGCTTAGCGCGACGTTACAGGGCGGTGCCTTCAAGCGGCCCGTGAAATACAGCTGCGCCAATGAGGGCAGGAGATCCAAAACGACGTGGTAATCGAGCAGGTTGTTTGCGTACGAGTCTAGCCTCGCGAGGTCGAAGGGGGAGAATAAGTTGTCCAGATCACGTTTCGAGAGCGGTTGCACGGGATTCGTACTCATACTCGCACTCGCCTCGTCGGTGAATTTCGTGGCGCGACTCGCACTCTCGGATATGCTCAGCGCCTGCACGCTCGCGAAGCTGCGGAACTGGTAACTCAGCAAGGTTAGAAACCGGCGGTGGAAATCAAGTGCGTAGGCACTCAGCCAAGAGTTGTCCGTCGCGGTGGAGCTGGAGAGCGGTCGCAGCATAACGCAGGAATGCTCTCCAGTCAATTCGTTGGGCGTTTGTCTCAGGTAGACGGGCGCAAAGGCATGTCGTTTCCAGAATTTGTGTAAAGGCTGGGTTAGGCCGTATGACACGCCGATGTAGTCTAGATGGTCGGGTCTGCGCTCCGAGAGTTTGCTGAACAGAGGAGGCATGCTGTGGATGTCTCGCACTTTGATGTCATCGGCGAGGAGGGTGGTGGATTCGAGCTCTGAGTCTGTGATGCGGGCCATACTATGTTCTGTGTCTGCGATGGTGGTTTCGTCGTTCTCGGTAAGCGAGGTGAACTTCCCTTCGTAGAAATGTGTCAGGAGTTCAAGCGCTCGCGATCCGTAGCCCATATTCAGATACTCTGGGTTTGTCGCGATTCTGACCACCCGGCTCCCTGAAAGCCCGGCGAACTCGCTGTCCTGAAATTGTTGGCTCACCAGCCACGGGATCAGGTCCCCACCGGCTCTTTGCCCACGGGATAGACTGTTCAGGACGGATTTTTTGCTGATGCGCCCTTCGAGAGCGACTTGAATGACGCACAGCGGCTCGGGGAGTTTATTCGCGTCCTCCGGAATGGGAGGGATCAGTACGAACAGTTGATGCGCTGGTGCATCGGACATGAGTTGCAGGTCGTTTGGCGAGTTCTTGTAATGCGAAGCCACGTACAGGGCCATCATCTGTTGTAGGAATTTTTCAGACACCGGGTGGAAGGAGAACAAGGTGTCGCGGTTTACGTGCACAAGCTCGCACGTGGACGGGTGGGGCGTGCCTTGGGTGTTCACCTTTGATTTGGGCAGCGTGGCGTCTAGGCAGAGGAGTTTGTTCAACCATTTCTCGACGCTGTCGCCGGGGGCGTAGCGGATCGGTTCGGAGAGGGTGATCTCTCGAAGGGAGCGGCCGCCCGAGTAAACCTTCTGGGCGTCTTTGGCCGCTTTGCCTGTCGTTCTGTCGGCGACTTCGACATCGTCACCTTTGACGCTGGGAGCCCCCCTTGACTGTTCGCGGAGCTGTTGGATGAGCTTGAGAGAGAGAGATCGACCAGTGCCCTCATAGCCATTGATCGTGGAAGCCATGAAGACAAGATAGGGTCCCATCAGCTTTCGTACTAGTGGCAGAGGGATAGCTGCTGCTTCATCAATGACCACCAACTCTGCTTGGCCAAGAACATGCGCGTCTTGGGGTTGAATGTACTGGATAGTTTGGCGATGTTGTCTGTGGACATTGATTCGCACAATGGCTTTGTTGTACTCTGGATTCGTTGACTGTAGTATAGTGTAGTCCACGTGGTCCATGTACTCGAGGGCGTCAAAACCCTTCACGACGAATTCGAACAAGGTCTTTAGATTCTCTGGACTGGGAGAAGTGATGAAAATATTGCTATAGCCGTGAGCTATCGCGGCAGCCACGGCCACACCAAGAGCAGCAGACTTGCCTCGCCCCCGAGCGGCTGTTAGCGTGACTGTGCTCCGCAGAGTTTTCTCTGAGATGGCATCAACGAAAGTGAGAAGAGCCTTTGCCTGGTCGACGGTTCTTGAGAGAGCAACGAGGGGTCCGACAGGCTTGCTGTCAGCCAAGCTGTCTTTGATCTCCTTCAACTCCTTCTGCTCCGGCCGAGTACGGTCCACTTCAGTAGCCGGCAGTGGCAAAGGTTGTACATTCTTCCCTCCAGATATAGGTAGGACATTCATCTCGTCATCCACAACCAGGCAAGACTCACAGATACCGAGCGACAGGATGAACCTCTCGTTGAATCTTGCCGCGACATCATCATGGGCCTCCGTGCGATACCTTGAGTGGACATCCATAGACATAGTATAGAGCTGCTTCAGACTTTTCATGCCTTTTAGCAAAAGCAAGACCAATCCCCCGCCCTCGACCGTTTCCACAGTGCGCGCGAGCAGGTTGGGCGTAATCGCCTCGAAGTCTTGCAGAATGCACATGCCATATGTATTTCCGAGAATCTTATCCGTCTCCTTGTAATAGACATATCGGATGTTGTGCAGCGTCACGAACAGTTCGAAGGGATCCTCGGTATTGGCCTCTCGAATGCCTCGCTTGACCTCCTTCCTGATCTTTGTCTCTCGCTTCTTCCGGTGGGATGTGAAGCCTAAGAGATCTTTCTTGTAAGCCCACAATACCGACTTGTTCTGCTTGACGTCGACCGAGGCCATGATATAGTGCAGGTGCACAATAACGTCTTTGGCTCGATCGCCCACCACCACAATGAAACTGCGCTTCCTCTCCTGGATGCCATTGCGGATGAGAGCCGGGATGCGCGAGTCGATGGCTTTGCGAGGCATTTTGAGTATTTCCCGGCCACCCTCCGCCTTAGATTGGGTTTGGCAATGGGAAGGATGCTGCTTGACTGCGAAGTTCTGCGACGGCAGGCCATGAACTTTTTTCTCCAAAAAAATGAAATCTGGGGAAACCAAGTCACGAGGCTGAACTAAGCCCAACTCACAAATTTCCTCAGCCTTGTCTCGCCTGATCCTCCTTGCGCAACAACTTGAACAGCATTTAACGGTCACGAATTGATGGGACCGCTTACCCGGCATTGTCTTTTCCCAGACCCATGCAGATGATTCAGAGTGTGCAGAATACGCGATGCCGCTGGATAGAAGGAAGTTGTTGATCCGTGCTCCTCTAACACATCCCGTCGAACCACGACTCTTCTTATTATGGCGTACCTGGACGCTATATGCTTGAGGTGGGAGTGAGGACCCTGACCCTACCGTGCGCCTTACTGACAATTCTAGCCTCTCGTTGTTGTCTGCAACATCTCTGGCGCACCACTTCCCACATTCGACGGCATTCGACCGCCCGATTCATACCGTCGTCCTGGCCCTTACGGCATGCTCCTTCGCCCTACCGAGCATAAGTCGCGCACTACCTCGACTGTTTCAACTTCCGGAGTCAGGGAAAGACAAAGGCCAGTACACAGCAGTACCTCTAGAAGAACTGGGTGAGGCAAATGGAAGACTCGCCGAACATTTAAATACACCGCCGCAACAGAATGGGAAGGTCCGCATCTCTGTCCTCGCCCTGGCTATTTGCGCGCTGTCAGTACGCATCGAGCTCTACCGACGCATCTCACTCGCCACGGAATGCACCATAAGCAGCGTTGAGGTGTTCCTACCATTCCTCCTTGCAGTCTGGGATGCTTTCAGGTCGCAGCGGTCGTGGGACCAACAACAAGAGGAAACGCCAGACAGCTCCATATACGAGTCCCTACGGTCCGCCCTAAAGAGGTACATCCTAAGACCGCGGACTCGGCATTTGATCTCCCTTTTCATGGTGTCATATGGATGCTACCTTGGCCTGGGACTATGGGCTTCCTCAAATTCGACACATATCTGTCCCGTTGCCCTTGGTTTGCCGAGAACAGTCCCGCTGATGCAGATCGGCTCGCTCGTGCTGGACCTCTGCCTTGCGGTCATTGCTTACGAGATTGCCCCTAAAGCGGACGGTAGGGGTCTTTCCGGACGGAGATGTGTCGTGCTCTGGAGCTCAGTAATGATTTGCACTTCAGTCATATGGTGCGTCGTGGCGGCCGTTCTGTATATTTTCAAGCCCGAAGTCAGGCTCTGGCTCTTGTTCCTCTACCCACCATTGGAGTTTGGGACCATGTTGGCTATGGCAGGTCATATCTTCACTTTTTGTGTTTTGTGTATATCGCTTCTACATTGTGTAAGTAAGTTCCACGTCGACTCCTGCGCCCCAAGCTGATATCAGTAGATCACGACTTACGGCGCCTTGGATATGTCGATTTACCTTACCGCTCTGGCGACAATGATACCCGCACTTGAGTTTATATGGTCACACAAGAATCCTTTCCCTCCAACACCCACCTCGACCACGACTTTCGCCTTTCTACTCATCTTCTTCGGTCGATGGACATACCGCCGGGTTCAACAAGCCCTAGGCGAAAGGGACCCAATGCGAACCTCCCGTCAATTCTTCCTCTTCATGCTCCTGTGCATACTGCTTTTCCCAGCCTGGCGGAAGAAAGAGTACGTTCACTTCCACCCGATCGACATGCTGATCTACGACGCCAAGGTCCATCACGACAGATACCTCGGGACCGTGGGCGACACTGGCTCGCTGGCCGAAACGGTGGCCAGGTACCGGCAGAGATATAACCGCAATCCTCCACCCGACTTCGACGTGTGGTTTGAATATGCGAAGAACAGATCAGCGCTGGTCGTCGACGAGTTCGACCAGATCTATGACGATCTACTGCCATTTCGCGCCATTCCGCCGGCCGACCTGAGAAGGCAGACGTGGGAAATGGTGTCGAATCCCTGGAACGAAATCTCCGGCATCACCATCCGCGACGGAGAAGCAAAGGTGCAAGAAAATGTCCTGCCTACGCATCGATGGATGCTCGAGGGCGTGGCTGTCCTCATCAACAGTTTCGCGCGATACCTGCCAGACATGGATCTGGCGTTCAACTTGAACGACGAGTCGAGAGTCGCTGTTCCGTACGAGCAGATCGAACAGCTCCGCCAGCAAGGCCGATCAAAGGATATGACCGGCAGTGCAAGCTGGTCCGCCCACCGCGCAGCAGGCTGGCTCCCGATCCCCGAGCACGAATACCGGGAAACCATCTTCCGCGAAAACTCGTGGCGCAACAGCTTCCGCACGTTCGGCTCAGTAGGCTGTCCTCCCTCCTCGCTTTCACGCAGCTCTCCGCACATTTCGTCCCACTCGCACCTCTGCGGCGCCTGCACGGCGCCTCATTCTCTGGGCCAGTTCCTCGCCAACTGGACCGACGCCGCAGACGTCTGCCACCAACCCGACATGGCGCATCTGCACGGCTTCTATCTCTCGCCGGCGGCCTTCAAGGCCTCGCATCAACTCATGCCCGTCTTCTCGCAGTCCAAACCCCACGGCTACAACGACATCCTCTACCCGTCCGCCTGGAACTACATGGACAAAGTGGTCTACAAGCCCGTCCCCCCGAGCGGCACGCCCGGCACTGAAGACGCCAACCCTGGCTTCCCGGACCCGCCCTTTTCGACCAAGAAGAACGCCTTGTTCTGGCGCGGCGCGACCTCCGAGGGCGTCTCCTCCGAAAGCACCGCCTGGCGCGGCATGACGCGCCAACGCCTCGTGCACATGTCCAACAACCTCACCACGCACCCGCACGACCGAGTGACCATCCTCCTCCCCAACCCGGCCGACCACACCAAGTACAAGTACCAAACCCTGCCCGGGCCAGCGGTCAAACAACTCGGCCTCACCACGGACATTGCGATCGTGGACTTCATCGCCCGCTGCGGCGGCCACGACTGCGACGACCAAAAGGCCGAGTTCGCCCTGCTCCCGCCCTCGGACTTCCAGGCCCACTGGGGGTTCAAGTACCTGTTCGACCTCGACGGCGCGGGCTTCTCGGGCCGCTTCCTCCCCTTCCTGCAGTCGCACAGCCTGCCGTTCAAGACGGCCCTGTTCCGCGAGTGGTACGACTCGCGCCTCACCGCGTGGCTGCACTTTGTCCCGCAGGACGGCCGGCTCCACGGAGTGTGGTCGACGCTCGCCTACTTTGCCGGCGTCAACGGGACGATGTGGGGCGAGAAGATCTGGTGGAAGGGCCACGACGCCGAGGGCGAGATGATCGCCGAGGCCGGCCGCGACTGGGCCGCCAAGGTGCTCCGCAAGGAGGACATGGAGTGTTATTTCTTTCGGCTGTTGTTGGAGTGGGCGCGCTTGACGGATGATCGGAGGGACGAACTGGGGTTTGTGGCGGCGTGAACATGAAATACTGTGTGATTGTGTAGAACGAATGAGATCACATTGGGTCCAGTTTATTTGCCTGCGTGCGTACGAACGGGTAGGAGTAGTGTGTGTTGCAGTAACTTCGCTAGTCTACAGTGTGAATCAACGTGTATGGCGTGCATGGCGTGCCTGGCCCCGGCCACCGCGCTCCGCAGCTAGGGAAGCATATACTCGTTCAACATTGTTCACTGTAAGTTATGTGCCACCGCTACGTAGTTACCGGCAATTCATTGTGCCCCATTCATCGATTGGCCGTGATAGGCTAAAATCTGGGAATGAGCTCGAATATTCGCCCCGCGTGCTCGTGGCACCGAAGCATCCTGAGCGCCTTGCCTATCAGTTGCGGATTCTTCGCCAGAAGAGGAGCCCCTGCGCTCTTGCGTGCTCGCGCCAGGCTCGCCGTCACCCAGCTGTCGAGACTTGGACCCTCACCAATCGTCCGCCCTTCCGTATCCCAGTTGAGCCTGAAAAGGTTTTGAAGTCTCTTATGAACTCTTTGAACTCTTCCTCATCCAGACCGACCTGCCCAGCAATGAAGCCTAGTTTGGACGCCTCATTTCTGGCCGCTGTCAGCTGTCCTTGATGCTGTAAAATCTCGGCGAGGTTGATTGAGACTCTCCACTGACGAATCGGAGTCAAATCAGAACGCCGTGTTGTCAGTCCTTCCCGCAAGACGGCCTCGACCTCGGCGTATCTCCTGAGTGCGACAAGGGCCTTCGCTCGTCTCCATTGTGATGAGAAGTCGTATTTTTGGCATTTCGCCAGCTCATTGGCGATCGCTTCCCACACCTTTGCAGCTTCGGATGCTTTATCCATGTCACGCAAGAGCTGTGCCTTCCACTGGTCAATGCGGATCCTGAGGTCCCTTCCAGGTTCGCCGGATCGTCGTAGGAATTCTACCGCTCGTACCGACAGAGACAGTGCCTCTTCACCAAGCCCCAAATCGACGAAACCCTGTGTCGCCCACTTAACCACGTTCCAGCGAAAATCCATCCAGAATTGTGTACCTCGAGCATATCGTTCCCACCTGCTCTGATCTCGCTTTGCGTTCTCGGCGTCGAACCATCTTTTGAGGTGTCCGCGAGCGAGCTCGAGCGCCTCGTCTGCTCGCCGCATGTACGCAAGATCCCTTGTCAGAGAAGCCGTAACGACATCCATGAGATATTCGTTCTGCAAGTTTCGAGGCAGGCTTTGTAAGATGTCTGTCGACTCACGAAGATATTGCTCTACCGCCATCAAATCGCCATGGTCCCCGGAGAGGAGGGCCATGACTGCCTTTGCAGCAGCTTCATGGAAATTCTTCTTTCCTTCCGTTCTTCTCAAAGCGACCGAGGCCGGTTGCATGGCTTCCTCCTTTCTGTGCTCGTACAGCACTACAAGTGCGAGGACGACAAGAATCGGAAGCCGGGAAGAGGCAGAGAGCAACGTGTTGAAGACGAGTCGCATAGGGTCGAATCGAATATTGCACGAGATCACCCGAGTCGTCCATCCCAGTACCAAGGCGGCGTATCTTGCATTTGAGAACTGTGTGGACGCCGTCGCGAACACCTGCAAATGTCGCTCCACCGCCCTTTGCGCAGTCACAGTTTGCTCCCGACGTGTGAGCTGTTGATCGTTAGTGGGCGCGGCTTGAAGGAGGTCTTGATGCTGCCCACTTCCCGCGGACTCATCACTTTCGAGTCCTCGAAAGGAATCTGGGCCCGGCCCAAACCAGAATTCGAACATACTCTGAATGAGCAGCCATGACTGTGTTCTTGGATCGTCAGGCCCATACAATGACTGGCGATGATCAAGCTCCTCGCGAATCCTCTTCTGAACCAGTAAGTTCAGGGCCCCGCCATGGTTGCAAATCGTGTCGTACAAGTGGACAAACTGCAGGAGGCATATGCCATACTCTGCGCTTGTGAAATCGTGGAGCAAGTGAGGACTGCATATTCGACCCGCTTGCAGAATTCCTAGACTCGATAAACCGGTTGACAACCCGCATTGTGTCGGCCGAAGGCTTCGGGTTTTGAAGCAAGTGGAAGACGGCGTATTTGTGCGCATACAGCAGGAACGAAAAGTCCTGCGAAAGCCTTATGAAAGAGTCGTCGTGAAGCGGATGGCCCCAATCCACTACGCCGAAATAGCTGAGGCAGGTGATGGCAAAGTGCTCTTGGTCCTGTGCCGGATCAACATGAAACATTCCCATGTCACCGACGCCTTGAAAGATGCCGGTGCGACGAGTGAGGAATTCTTCGAAGGAATAATGACACAAGTGAACCCGCCCACCAGATATTTGGACAAAGTCTCCACAAGCGTCCAGGATGCCGTCATCAGCAACAAGCTGCTCCTCCCATCCTTCTCCGGGATGGCAAGCGATGGCGTATGCATGCCGCAGCTCATCCATTGTCAACGGTTCCGCCGCTCCAATGATAAGAGCCAGCAGGCCCTTGGCCCGTTTGATACGAGTTGCAGGCTCATCTGTGAAAGGGTTGTGCCCAAGTCGGGTAGCAAGTGCCTGGAAGAGGCGATGATATTCTTCATCCAGGTCTTTCGGAAGGTTCTCCAGCGTGGCCTTGACCTCCGCAGTACTGTAGCAGCGCCGCAGCTCTTTGAAGACAAGCTTGACCCAGAGAAACATGACCTTTGCCTTTTCTTGGAGGACAGCTTGGACCAGATCTCTTGTCGTTCCCGCTTCGATGTTTGTTGACTGAACCAATTCTGCCGAGATCAGCCTAGCGATATCACCGTGCAAAAGATCATTCGTCAACTCAATGTTTGGCAGAGACTTTCGTGCCGCGTATAGGCTCGCAAGGACAGTGATGCGTATA
Source organism: Phialophora tarda (assembly GCA_016109495.1). Classification (NCBI taxonomy): domain Eukaryota; kingdom Fungi; phylum Ascomycota; class Eurotiomycetes; order Chaetothyriales; family Herpotrichiellaceae; genus Phialophora; species Phialophora tarda. The sequence continues at coordinate 473,665 of JADWPL010000007.1, forward strand.
CTGCTGTGGGCGCTTGCCAAGTCTCGGATGAGCTCCAGTCCGCCGGCTTCGGTCTTGTTCCATTCGTCTATGGACTCGTCAACGCCGTCGACGATGAGCCATACAGGCTCCTTGCGCAATTGTACAATGTTACATAAACATTGGAGCAGAATGGGACGTCCAAGGGGAGCCTTTGCATGATGATGCCGGTTATCTCGTCGAAGCCTGCCTCGGGCAGTAGCTTCAGAAGTTGCCATGTAGTGGTTGTGAGCCATTGTAATATCCTCCTTTGACTGTCGCTTTGCGACCAGAAGGAGAAGAATGCGACCTTCGTGTTCTGGGCCTTCAAGTCGGCCGCAATGCTGGAAGCAAGAACTGACTTGCCGCAGCCCTTTACGCCGTACACACATAGAATCCGGTCCTTGGGATCCGGGAGGGCTGCCGCTGTCAACCTTTTGAACGCCGGCTGGGCCCACACCCATCCGAAGGTCCCGGGCAGTTTCGAAGGGATAAAATCCGTCGTGCTCGGCTGCAGAATGCCCTTGATTTGTAGACGGTGGGTGAGCTTCGCAGCTTTGGCATTTTCTTCGACGCCGTCAGTGTCAGCAGGGTCAGACAGAGGATTTCGCGATTGGCATACCGGATGAAGTGCCGTCGATGCCGCCTACAATATTCAGGGTCAAAAGCGTCTTGATGCTTTCCACTCTCGCAGTGTGCACCTTCATTTGCTTCTCAATGCCAGTTACGGCGAGCTTCAACCTGGAAATCAGGCCGTGACAGTCTCTGTGTTATTGAGTGATGTTACCTCCGCATGTATCTCGCTCAAGGCTGCTTTGAGGTGACGGAAACGATTTGCCGGTAAATCCCTTGCTTTCCATCTGCTGTCGATACTAGTAAGAACCTCGACTAGGAGTGCCAGCTGAACGTCCAAGCCTTTCGTGGCTTTGACAACGTGGGAATTGCTTGCGCAAGCCTGAAGGAGTGTTGCAGTTCCCTTCAAAAGCTCAATCAGCGGCGGTATGGCACTTAAAATTGCTAGGGCTTCCATGATCGCGAGATGGACGGTGAGGATCGCGTGTAGTGGCAGTTCACACCAGTAAAGAGGAGATGTGAGGATGACAATCTTTGCGAAGAGAGGAACCATAAGAATTCAGTGACCCGTCGACTGACAAGTGTGCCAGCGCCTGCAGCCCTGGAGCTGGGCGTCGACGCCATCGGATTAGACAACTTGAAGCTGCACGATGCGAGCGCGGCAGAGCGTGGGAGAAAGAACTGTGAGGCTGTCAGGCTGTCTACAGTAGTTGGCGACACGCCAAGCAAAATTCTGCCCTGCGCTCGCTGTGCAGGAGGCAAAGCGGCGCAGGGGCAAGAGCAACCACCAGATCTCCCCGAAGGAAGGGGTGCCGGTAATCCAATGCAGTATTGCTTAACTGATCTCCGATATGTTGTATACATGCCCAATAGTGTACGCACCACCCGAGTGTTGGGCTTTCCGCTCCGTCTATATATGCATTCCCCTGGACATGGCGGCTTCCCTCCATGCTATGCTATGCTATGCTACGCTACGCTCCTCACGCACTCACCTCCTGCTGCTTGCTTTGCTCCGCCGACTCCTCCTGGACTCTACACTGATCTGACTGACACTATCCTCCGGCCCAACCTCCCGATCCGTGACATCCAAATCCTTCAACTCCTTCTGCTTACTCACGACGCTCGCTGTATCGGCCTTTTCGACCTGTTCGCCCCTCAACTTCCCTATGATCGTCCTTGGAGCATCAACTCTTCCATTGGGCCGCAGGTTCGACCTCGCTGAGACGAATGACCGACCCGCATCGGACCCAGTCCAGGTTGCAGCCCTCGACGGCGGGAGCGGGTACTCAGCTGGGTCCTTTGCGCGGGAATGTCTTGAGCTCGCGCGACTGGGTGCTTTAGAGCCGGCTTTTGAACCGCCAGTCGAGACGGGATACGTGGTACTTTTATTATGCACCGACCCGCCGATGTGGAGCACAGTCTCTGCCTCCTCAACTTCCCCCTGAACGGCTTCGAAATCATCGCGGCGAGAGCGGCGCGAGTGTGTGCTGTGGCGAGATTGGGATCTTGATCGCGGCTGGTCACCGGATAGAGAGCGGCCCGCTTGCGAGAGACTTCGGCCCAGGCGGGTGAGGCTGCTTGCTCGGGATCGGGAGCCTTCCTTGCCATCACCTTTTGCGCTGGACACTTTTGACATCTTCTCCGTGAGCGCGGTGGGGGCACGGTAGCTCGTTGGGGGTGGTGCACCGCTCTTCTTCGAGTGCCGGGATGCTTTCGAGGAGGCGTGCGACGCGACTTCAATGTCGCGGGGACCGGGCCCGAAGCCGGAGTCCATGCTCATCCGCCTGGTCACGGATGCTGGCCGGATGGTACTTGCGTAGTCAGACTTCGGGGACAAGTGACTGTGGTGAGTAATTGCCGTAGGTGCTGGAGGACTAGGATCGTTATCGCGCATGGTGATTAATTTCTGGTCGTCGTGATTGCGAGAAGAGTAAGTATATGCTGAGGGAGCGGGTTCAATTGCCCGCTGGAAACCCCCATCTCCTCTAACGTAACCGGCATGGTAGTCGGAGGGCACGGAGGAGTACTCGGGACGCATGACGGCCGGCGGTCCGGTCATGCTTCGACCTACCACAGACGGGCGAGGGGGTTGGAATTTATGTGCGTCCCGATCATCGTCCGGGGGCGTATCCTTGGAGCGATTGCTGAATGCATAGTGCAAGGCTGCACCGGCGGCGACACCGAGGAGTGTACCGACGATGGCTTCACCTGCTCCGCTTCCACCACCTGGTGCAGTGTTGCTGGGCACTGATGGTGACGTCGAAATATTGCCTTTGAAGCTGCTGACTAGGTCACGTGCCACGTTAGCTGCACTGCGGGCTTCGTTGATCAATGTATTGAGAACATCGCCTGAAGGGTTAGGCTGTGGCTGCGTTGGTGCTGGTGCTGGTGCTTTCGTCGATGCCGCCGACATATGAGACGGCGCTTGGCTCTTCGCTTGAGAGACAACGCTTTGCGGAGGTGCAACTGTCGTGGGGGCCTTGGTTCTTGCTTGGGAGACCACGCTCCTGGCCGGTGCTACAGTTGAAGGTGCTTTGACACTTCCTGTCCGATGTGACACCATACTCCTTGCATCGACATTCTCCTTATTTGCTTCGTCGGTCAATCCCGGCCTGTAGACCGCCTCGATCGAATTGCCGTCAAAGTCAATCACGGCGGCTGAATAGTAACCCGTACCATCCCGCTGACACGGCTCGCCATGGATCTGCCCACCAGCCTTCAGAGCAGCGAGGAAAAAGTCTTGAACGGCCGCTCGAGACGCGGCGGGGAAGGCCACATGAGCGGCACCAGCAGGCACACCCGGGATCTCTTGAGTAATCCAGAAATCTGCGGGCGTGTTAGGTGGATATTCCGGACCGAAACCAATTGTGTGTTCCTGCCGCCCCCTGAAGACGTAGCCTAGGGGTTGAAGTGCCGAGAGGAAGAAGGAAGTGGACGTTGGGAGGTGGCTGACGGTGAGTGTGATCGAGGAAGGCATTGAGTTGTTGATGGGTCAGCGTCAAAGAGCGGCGATATAGGGGGAGACGAGGCTTAGTGTTGGGAAGTATGGAAGGTGAAAGTGGTTTCGATGATACCAAATCCTCGACGTACGCTGGACCGATGTCGAAGAGCTGGGCCTGGCAAGCTGATGATCGAGACCGGTATATGCGACCTGAACTGTCTTCAATGTACTGCCACTTCGCAGCCTGTTTATTCTTGATGGTCTGGAGCCTTGGCGAGACTGTGGACTCGCAGTCTGGATTTGATGATATGCCACGGACTGTGTCACAACCGTGACCGAATCTTATTCGGCAACGCAGGTGATGAGGCGGATGATGAGGGGAAAGCCGCGGCGAGGCCCGATAGCTTTGATAGAAGACGAGGATATGCAGGCCAGTTGGCAATAGCAGTGATATAAGAAAACAAGCTGAGATTGGGCGTATAAGCAACGAACGAGAGGTTCCAGGTTCGCCTAAGGATCAGCAGATGAGCCCGCGACGACTGGTATGGACCGGACCTTTATTCGGTACAAGTCGTGTGATGATCAGCCGTCTGTCGGGAAACAGTTCACGAAACGGTAATGAGTAATAAGAGCCTGCCCGGGTCAAGCGAGCGACTCCGGGATCTGATGCTGGAGATGGGTACCTGCGCCACGGCCACTGCCAGCGACAAGGGAACAGCAGGCGAAACCAGGCGCCTGACCTCACTAGATGCGGAGGGCGTCTGGGAACCTAACTGACAGGTAAGGCGCCACGGGGTTGGAAGAAAGATGCACGCTGCATCTGGGTGAGGCGAGGAGATCGTCCAGATGTTGTTGGTGGCGGCGAATGGAAACGACGATGCAATGAAACCGCCCGGTGCATAGAATGCCACGTCGAAGGCCTGTATGGGGTCGAGGGGGGTCGGCGGAATTATCGGGGCCTGGAAAATCTCATGTTTGTCCAGCGTCGATTGGCCTCGGGGATTTGTGCGTTGAAGAAAAGGCGGGTCAGAGGCGATGAGGGCGACCCGTGGTTGGTTGTCGCCGGCCCGTCGCGAATCAGTCGGGCGCGAATGCATGAGGTTATCCCTCTTCAGGTCCCCACGACTCACCCGCCATTCACCGACCATTCACCTGCCATTCTGTCATGGCAGAATTGCTTTCTACAGATAGACGGACATTCGCGGCTTGATACAGTGCGAGATGAACGAGGCTCAAGTGTCAATCCACTCACTTGTAGTACACCATCAGCAGGCTGACGGCATCTCATGCAATGCGGCCGACTTGTGCATGCACATGCTGTGCCACACTCTTCGAAAACCAAGACTGAACGGTTCCTGCAAGCGTTCGGATGCGATCTTGACCCCGAACACGAAGCAGTGCTCAGCGGTACGCGCAAGTAACGCCTCGAATCAATCTCAACACGTTCTTCTCCTCTGAGTGGTCTATGCTCCTTTTTTATTATTGTGGCATCAGGCATAGGTCTGCCAGGACTGTCGCCACTCTCTCAAACTCCCAGCTCATGAACCATTATGTTTTGGACCTCCTATGGGTGAATTGACAACATGTAGGGCAGGTTGACATGCACCTACGGGGTATCACGACGAAGCTTTCAAATGAAATTTCGCCTTGAGGTTTGTTGAACCATGTTATGTCTTGTTGTGAAAACAAACGCCAGATCCAACACTCCCCAATGCTAACACTGACCGTTGGAGCAATCCATTGCAGGTTGAAGCAAGATGTTATGATCGAGTCCAACCTGCAAGAACTGCCCGTTTGCTGATAAGGAGGACAAAACCTAGTGAAGTTAGGAAACTGGGCGCCTGGCATTACCTTTTACGCCCGGGGACGTGCTCAGATTATTTCCCAGGCGTCTTCGCAAGCGTGGCAGAACTTGCTACAGGCAATACTTGCGGAGAGGCTGTAGTTGCTGATACTGATGGCTTCGTCCTTGAAACCATCGGCAAAGTCGTCTTTGCCTTTGGCCATCGCACCGACGAAGACGCAGATGCTCTCCGTGGCGCCCAGTGTGTCCACATAATCTCGTACTCGCACGACATCTGCGTCGAAACTCAGGGTGACCTTCCGGCAATTTGGTGGCAGGTGGTCCGTGATAGGGTTCTTGATGACTTTGAGAAGCTTCTCTTGAGAGTTGACTGATCGAATCGACAGTTTGTGGAGCAGCTGGACCATCAGGCCGGCAAATCGCTTGAATGTTCTAGGGATGCGGACGGTTGGGCTGACCTCGATCAAAACGCCTTTAGCGGTGTGGATGTAGATCTGGAGCTTGCCGGCCTTGTTGATGGGAGAGTCCAGGAGTGTAAGCAGGCACTGGACGTTGAAGTCAGCTCGCCATGACAGAGCGCTCTCATGTGGGATATATAGCCACCTGATGCGTGATATCCGGTCTGGCATCACTTATGTCTCGCCCCATCTTTCGCATGACACCAATATGTTCATCGCTGTTCAGCAGCGAGAATTTTTCTTCTTTGCCTCCAGTCTTCCCGCTGTGGGCGGCGCGGTAAGTCTCAAGGGAAGCATTTGAGAGTACCACGATCAACCGCTTCGTGTCCTTGTCAGTCGACGCAATCGGGACATGCTGCTCAGCGATGAGTCGAGGAAGCTCGGGCGGAGGGAGCGACTGTGTCCCTGTAGAAGGTGAGTCAGAACCAAAACAGAACGAGAAGGTGTTGGACTTGGAAGGATCTCGTGAATCTCCCGTTGCAGAACGCTTGTTTGAACATGGCATTTTGAGACATACTCGATCGTTTTCTCTTGGTGCCGGCTTCGCTGGATATGGTAGCCATGGTCCCGAGGCTGTGCTGCAGGGGATGCGGCGAGATCGAGTCTAGATCTGAAGGCAAGGTCGAACAGCAGATGACGGTGATACAAAAAGGGCAGTAGTATGTTACAAATATCGAAGATCTAGGGACAATGCGAGCGATGATGGTTGGACAACAGGGTGTGTCAAAATATAGATTTTGGGGAGGTTTTCACTCCTAGGATCAAAATTAGGCCCCGCACCGAGAACGCCGCGGTCCCTTTTTGCCTGTATTTCCGATTCGCCTGATGACTCATCACTTGTCATTTGCATGGCCGTCAGGCTTCTTGCTCACCGATCCCTCACTCTTCCTTCAACCTCTCGGTGCTGAGACTGGATCAATCTCACAACAGTCTCACAAGGATTAGTCGAATATTACGTGGCAGGGCCAATTTAGGCAGTATACCCGTCGCGGGCTACAGTATCACTCTCCACCACCATCTTCCAGACCATGTGCCAAAACGCCAGACAATACTCCCGCCATTGGAACCTCTTGACCACTTTCTCTAAGCCACTCCATTCCCTCGTCTCCGGATACTTGCTCATCATCTTGACCACTAGTCGAAAGCGTGGGTCGTCTCCTGACTCTGAACGAGCTCGTAAAAACGTTGCCGTCAGCGAGCCTGCCAGCTTGATGCAGACCCAGATGAGCAACTCAGCTGTAGCTGCGTCGGTCTGCTGGTCAACCATGTCAAGGAACGTTGAACAGCATGAAACCCATCTCATGACTGCTGTGCGATATAATGGCGAGTATCGCTCTGCGTGAGTCGTGTCGAGGAGCGTCTGCTGAAGGCCGATTAACAGAATGTAATCTTCCATTGTCAATCCACCGTGGTTAGGCAAGAGCCATTTCGCCAGAAGACACCATCCTCGCTCTCGTAGTTCCATATTCAATGCGATGTCGACACTGTAGCATGAATTCTTGTGTAGATCCACGTACTTCCAATTGTCGTAAATCACTCTTGCATGGGCGATGACTGGTGGGCACAATCTCCTTTGCTGTACCAACCGCGCGATCCCCAGGCCGAAATCCAAAGGCACGATGTTATTATTGTTTGCAATGGGCGCTTTGGAGAAATTGGGAGCAACCATTAGTTGATCGCGAAGTGCTTCGTCGGCAGCCGCTGTGGTAAGATCGTCCGCGTCTGACTCGCTAAGAAAGTACCATAGCGCCAAAACACTAGACAGATGAGCTGAACATTATCACTTCTGACATTGGACTAGCAGCTCACCCTCTGATGGCCGGCCCAAGCAACTTGCACTGGTCAAAATACGCCAATCCTCCCTGCAGGTCAACCAACCGACGCAAGCCGTTGATATGGGCCTCGAATGCGATCATATTCCCCACGAGAAACTGTCCCAAAGGCCGATTGTTGTCAGTTCAACGCAAACTGGCGCGACGTCGATACTCGTAAGGCCCTAGCTTACCCACTTACCTCTAACTCGAGGAGTGCAAGAATCGCCCAGAGAACGGCGGTCTCGCGGTAACTATCGCCTTCTCTCAACGTCTGCTGAAGGTTGTTCAAAACGTTCCCATAGTGGTACGCCGTCTCTCTGTCAGCTTGACTCTGCTCCCAGTGATGGATCCGCAGATTGGACAGCGATAGTGCAACCAGAGCTTCAAACATGACAGGATGTTCAAGACTATACTTGAAATACCGGTGTACAGGGGAGATATCTGTCTTGCTTTCATCGCGACCTTGATAGCCCCCAATGCCGCCTTCCGCTGCGCGCCTAAGAAGGTGCGTCGGACCGTATGCATTCAAGACTGGAGGAGACAATCGGGTCAGTCCTGTGTGCCTTTGGATATTGATGAAAATCGAGAGGCCCTTACAGAAGTCCACCGCCTCCGAAAGCCAGTCCTGTGGTCTGATAGGATAAGACCCAAAGGGATCTGACCTCAAGCCGTGCAAGTCTCGATCGATCCAGTTCGGGACTGGAGTCACCCTTGCGCGCAGCTGTCTCTGGGACGCTGGCTTTGAGTTGCCTAGTTTTGAGCCAGAACCATTGGCTTCCCTTCTCCTCATCGGTTTTGAACGATTTCGAAAATTGATTCCGATGTACTGGGCTACTTTCTTCCTGGTTTCTGCATTCTTGCGCTGAGATGGATGTGTGATATTGATAAATGTAGCGTTGGCCTCGAGTGGTGCAGGCCTCACTGACTTCAAGCTCTCATCAAGCGCCACATCGCCCTGTCGGTAGATCTTGAAGCGCGCCATACTGATAGACACGCCGTTAGTACCGTCATTCCAGTTGTTGGAGGTACACGGTGGCGAGGCTTTGAGATGCTGCGTGGCTGCCAGGCCATGACTAACCACGAGTGACGCAGCCGGCCCCTTGCCAAGTATCTGGGCATCCTGGCACGCCTGGGCAACTGAGGAGTGCCTCAGAATTGACGGATTGTGATAAGAAGGGAAACTTAGTTAGACATCGAGGATAAGAGAGAAGTAAGAGTGGGGTGTCGCGGTCGCAACACTCTTAGAAGAAACCAGCATCGCGGTCAGATGTCAAGAGCAACCTTCTTGCATGTACCAAGGAGCAGTGTTTCCCTCCCCAGAAAAAGACATCGAATCTTGGGTCTCATCCACAAGAATACCGTGGGCGAGTGCCTCATCCATACCCTGATGTTCAAGACCCTCCTGTCGATCGGACATTGCGCTGATGTCCACGGAAATCTTTGCTAGTATAAATCTTGGAAAGAATCCAAGAAGGTACTCGTCCATTCCTTGCCCAAGATCCAATGACCTCTTCAATCTCCGTTTTACATCTTCAGAAAAACCCGCGAGCCCGCCATGGCGTACGGCATCGTCACGTCCTAGGTTCAAGCTATCCGAAGCGAGGCACAGCTATAGAACCAACCTGTCCAGGTGGGCCATCCCTACCGCAGTGTTCCAGTAGACTCCTCGCTAGGGCCGGCGCTCGGCATCTTTCCCATTCTGTGCTCATGGCAGCTCCAACTGTTTGAGGTGTTGCGCCCTCCTCCATTTCCGATGTGTCTTAGATATGTGTGAGCCAATCGCAAAGGCGTCCGCGGAGGTCCTTCCTAGATTCTTCACATCGTTGTTGCAAACAAATGAGGTAGAGTACTAGAGTATGTTGGTGGGTACAGTCGAAAGTCGAATTCATGACGATTGTTGCTAGTATCTAGGAATCACCCCTTGAATGGCGCTGATCCTGTGGGGAATACTTATGCCAAATCGTGAACAGGATATTCCCACATGCTTAAAAGTTATCTCCATCGTGCTCACGGTAGGACTGTAAGCGGACATTGCAGAAGCCAGAGCTTCCGCGTGGACTGAGTAGCAGCGAGGCTTTACCGTGCGTGGCACTCTGATTAGAGGACCGCATTCTTCTTTGCCGTCTGTCTTTACTCGTAGGTCTCTAGTTCACGAATATTCTGCCAGTAGGAGCATTGAGACCTGGAGCATCGCCCTCACTGGTTGCCATCTTCTCCGTTGAGCTCATGAGCAGGACTGTCCACCATTGTGAAGCTTCACAGTCACTGACTCGCATCGCGTGCCCCAATGGCGCTTATGCCTGGACCCACATGAGTCAGAGTGCGCGCTAGTCGTGCTAGCGACAAGGCAATATTCTTTCATCTGGCGCAGGGAACAATTATGTCGCGCATTCGACGGCAGCGAACAGACTCTGGCCCTGCTTGTCAACAACAAGCTCCTTAATTGTGCTTCAATCTTCTGCTGACGTATGCTTATGTGAACCGTTTCCTCTGCGTCCGGCAAGAGAGACTAACAGCCACTGGCGCTTTGTGAAGGAGGATGAATTGAGGCCACGGCGACTCGAAGGCAGCTGAACTGCCCTCCTCCCTAACATCTGCAACCGTCCATCTGGGGTAACGGGTCACCGACAACCCGCCGCCGCCATGTTTTTCCTGCGATACCTCGAGCGCGAGATGAAAATCCACCCTTCGTTCTTCGCTTCCAATATCACCGGAATTCTCAAGAATCAACTGTATGCTGAGTTGGAGGGAAGCTGCAATGGAGAGTACTACATTGTCTGCATCATGGACATCTACAACATCTCTCCTGGGAAAGTAGTACCGGGCCTAGGAGAAGCGATCTACACCATCCTCTACCGCGCAATCTTGTGGAAGCCATTCAAAGGGGAGACGGTAGGGCCTGCGACACATAATTAGCAAAGGCGGCGTATTGACACCAGCTGTGTTTAGATCGACTGCGCTGTTAATTCCATCAAGCCACAAGGAGTCTTCTGTGAAGCTGGACCACTGACGGTGTTTGTCTCCAAGCTGGTAGGTCGTGACGACGATACCCTGAAGGTCCAGCTTGTATTGACGCGGTGAAAAGCATATTCCACCTGATATGAGATACAACCCGGATGCCACTCCTCCACAATATTCCAATAACTCCGGCGATGTGATCGAGAAGGGCTCCGCCGTTAGGGTCCGGCTCATCGGTTTGCGAAGCGACGTCAACCACATCTACGCGATCGGAAAGATGTCATCACAGTGGTTTGGGTAGGCAAACGCTGTCCATTTATAGTAAGGGTATACTGACACAAGAATTAGCCCTGCCTGATATGGCTAGCTATCTAGGACGTCCATTGTCCGCGTTGGCAAAATCAGATCTCTTCACAGGATGATGGCTGAAGAAACGAGAGGATTCGACTACTCCTGCCTGCAGCTTACTATGAATTCTGTGGGATCCCGAACGTGCGCTCCCTCTCGAGGAAAGAGGCCTTGGACATGAGACAGGAATCTACCTATTCTCGAAGGCTTCTCGAAAAGAAGACGTCACCAATTGGAAATGACGTGGCCCTGCACGCTCAGACGAACTGTACGAGTTACTTGTAGAGGGTGCTCCGTACCTACCGATCTTGGTATCTCAAACACGGCCCCCTCAAAAAGATGAAACGGCACTAATGCGGGGATGCGGTCGGGGGCTGAAGGTTTGGTGTTTTGGACGCGATGGGCGATGGGCGGGGCAACGCGTCTTCCTATTGAAGAACCTGGCGCATCCTGCGCCGTGGAGGGAAAATGCACCCTTCAGGGACACCATAAACATCACTGCTTCAATTAAATCGTCCGGTTCACTGCTTGCTTATTCGTGGACTGATCCTGCTACCGATTCTTGAAGCGCAGGCCGCCAGCTCATCCCTTTCTAGTATTCGTTCGACCCTTGTTTACTTACCTGCCTCTTTCCGCTATTTTTCTGCCACGCCCATCAACACCAATTTGACGACGGCTGTCGGTGTGTCTGCTCAAGACTTCTTACGCTTCTTCGCGTTCTTCTACTACACTCTCAGTTCTGCTGTGCTCGAAGCTGCTACCCCTGGTGCCATTGTCAAGATGACACTCAAAGAACTCTACCAGCGGTTTCTAGACCTGCCCAATCCTCTCAGTCTGTCTGACAACGCCTCACTTCACTACGTTACCACGCTCAACACCTTCTCTTCGTCTGCCGACATCGTCCGACACCTCGAGTCACAAAACAGAAAGGTCGTTAGAGCCAAAAATGCGAGAGTACTATCGGCCGTGGAGGGATCCAACGGGCTTGCGCTCGAAGTAGAAACAGTGCTGCAGTTTATCGCAGGCGGAGGGACCTACCTGCCAGGTCTAGAGAACTTCATTGTTGACAAAATGGCCGTGATTCCCACGGTAGGGACGCTCGAAGCTCCAACGAATGCCTGAGACTGACTGCGTGCACATCCAGACCCACATCGTCCACTTCGACAGAGAACGGAAAATCTCCCAGATTCGCATTTCTTGGGACCAGGCATCTCTGCTGAAACAGACCGACGTGATTGGTTCAAGAGGAAGGAACTGGCCTGTTTTTGACGGCAAGGATCAGATCAGACTCATCAACACCAGCTCGAATGCCGTACCAGCAGCGCCCGAGTTGCCAACCAGTCCCCGAGGCCGGTCCGAGAACCAAAGTATTGCCTCGTCTCGCAATGTCTCACCCAGCAAGAGACACATCAAAGACCCTCACGCCAGCCTCGATCTCTTCTCTCCGAAGCCTACAGACGAGAACGAACGTGTCCTGGGCCCAAATGCTGTTGCGCCACGGGCCTCAGCGAGGCCTCCACCTCGGGAAATGAGCGAGCTGTTCGCAGCAGGACATGAAGATCACGCGCCAGGTTCGCCAAAAAAGGCCCCCACCGAACCAGTCATTGCACCCAAAGCTGGTAGTAGTCAGAAGTTCACCGCTCCGCGCCTCTTTTCCGCCGACCGCGGTGAGCCTGCTGCTGTCGGATACAAGTCCAACCCGGCCAAATACAACCACTTTGACCTCGGAGACCCAGCGGACGATGACGCTTTCCAACACCGGGAACCTGAACCCAAGCCGAGGGCAACAATCCCGATGCGAGCGAAAACCAACAAGAACAATAGCCAATGGGACTTTGCGGACTTCTCAACGCCACAGAAGGTCGGGCACAAGGTGCGAGATCAGGATGTCGTACATTTCAGCCTCGAAACCGCGAACAACGACCTCGAAACTCCTGGGAAAAGAACTGAGGGCAAGCCGCGTGCCGACAATGAGAGTCATTTCGAACTGCAGGATGATGGAACTCCAGTCACACGTCATGTCGTGCCAAAGCCTCGGAAAGACGCGGAAACCCATTTTCAACTGAAAGACACTGCAACGCCGGATCCAAACCGTACAGTCGGCCGCCCAGCGAGCTCCAGCGGGCGCATGGGGTTGTATTCGAATAATGTGTTCGACGGGGATGAGAATGACCAACCGCAGGGAAAAGCGCCGCTATCGACCATCACGACCAATGCCCACCGGAAACACGATTTTGATAGCCATTGGTCGATGGCGGACGACTCTCCGGCGGACGGCAAGACGAACAATGAGAACAAGTCCTTCAGCAACCATCGCAAAAACCCATCGCAGATGGAGACACACTGGAACACTTACGATGAGTCGCCCGACCAGTCCAAGAAAGCCCCTACGCAGACCGGATTAAGAAAAGGGATGGAGAGCCACTGGAGCATGGGCGGAGGGGAGGAGCAAAGCACTGGCGAGAATGGTAGCAAGAGCAAAGCGCAGAAAAGCTTTTGGGACTTTTAGGCACACTGCGCAGCGATGGACTCAGCCACTGCACGCGCATACCGAAGTCCTGGGCGGCTGGCGCTGGTAATGGACGATGCTGGGATGTGATTGCCGAACGAGGGACACAATTTGCATGTCCACGATATTGTTAGTGTTACTATGAGTGAACACGGCCATTGAGTAGCCCAGATAGGAGGACTCTGCACACCGTGTCGCTGGTCTAAATCTCCCACTGCTGGTGCTTCGTTGATACGGCTTGACATCATATTCGACGATTTTCCGCTGATGTCGAGGGCACTGCATACTAAGCAGTCCAGGAACGCGGGCTCGATAGCGAGTGAGAGAAGACGATGCGGACTTAAGGCGTCCAAGCAAGTCCCTCTCAATGCTCGGCTCACTGGTGAAATCGACATGTCTCCATTGCCATGCCGCCCCCGCACACATGCCCAGTGAGTCATCGACGGCCCTGTTAGCGTATCACATCATGAGTACTCTCGTACGGCGCATGATCGCGCTGATAAACAGCGCATTGGAAAGTTGCCCAGTGCGCATAGTTTATCCCCCTTCGAGTCGCCTTCTTGATTGGACTCGCAACTGGCGTGGTGTCAGTCGAGTCGCTTACCACGGCTCAAGGTTCTCTTCCTAACCTACTTTCATCCTTCTACATATCACTTGTTCCGACCCGCCAATCTCTCTTGCAATTGATCTTTTCCCTCTTTCTCCCCCTCTCTCAATCTCACCACTGCTGACGCTGTGCCTACTGTCGACGGTTGCGACCCCGAAGCTGGAGCAATCTCGCGCTGAGGGACTCTTTCCCGGGGCCTTGCACGTGCACGCGCTCATTCGCAGATAATCTCTGTTATATCCGAGCATCCACTCTCCCCAGGCACCTACTTCCCGTCGTCCGCGACTGCGCTCCTTCTTTCCATTGACAAGCGTCGCGCAGTTGCAAGCTTTGAGCAAGGAGCCTTCCCTGGCGCTCAGCATCCTCGAATAGGCGTTGCGCCGGACAACTTCCGCTGGCAAGAATCCCTTAACACTTGGCGCCGCCTCCAGGGAAGTTCGCGGGGTTGGAGAGCGCAATATTTTTCATCGAGAGATAGGAAGGACGGTTACTACGAGAAGAGTCGCAAAATGACGCCTACACCTCCCTCAGCCGGTACATCGCATTCCGGTGCCTCTCCCGACCAATTCCGAGTTGTGCGCAAACGCAATCGTGTTCCCTTATCGTGCGCGCCTTGTCGACACCGCAAGTTGAAATGTAACAGGCAATCACCATGTGATAACTGCACGAAAAGAGGTGACACCGCCTCTTGCACATACGCTGCTCCTGCGGCGAGGAAAAAGGGCAGCCATAGTCAAAACTCGGCGAATGCAACTCCGGATGATATGCAAAATCGGATAGACCGGCTGGAGGGCTTGGTTTTGTCGCTCATGACCAACGGATCCCAAGCCGTGGGCCCAGCTGCTGCCCAGCAGGCTCTCTCGGCCGGAGCCAGCTCGATCGGCAGTGGCTCTTTAGGACCAAATCTTGATAACGAGCTGGATGACAGCGGGATGATGGATGATGATGCCGACGGCCAAGAACCCGAGAGCGAGACAGATGGCGTGACTAAGAGCTTTGGAATTCTAAAGGTGGACGCTGAACGGCAGAAGACGTTCTATGTCGGGGAAGCCCACTGGGCGGTTTTGCTTAACGAGATCGGAGAGGTCAAGAACTATTTCGTGGCGCACAAGAAAGAGTATGAGGCACAGATGGAGAAAGTCGAGCAGGCAAGAAAAACTATGGGCACGGATGTGGGCTCAGGTCCGGCATTGCTATTCGGCTCTACAGTGCCACCCAGTCGAGCCGAGATTCTGGCACAGATACCATCCCGGTATATGGCTGACATCCTGATCGGACGGTATTTCAACACCTTCGACCCCGCTACTCACATCTTGCACGGTCCCACGTTTCAGCGGCATTACAACCAGCATTGGGTAGATCCCTCGAAAAGCTCGATTGTATGGATCGCCATGTTGTTTGCCATGATGCGTCTGGCGATGTTGTCGTACGGACGGGAAGGGGACGAACCCCCTGAGTTTCGAGGCAAGTGTCAGGACCTGGCTAGCAACTTCCGCACGCAAATGGCGCATTGCCTGATTACGGCCGACTATACCAAACCGCACAACTACATCATCGAGACTCTTATTTTCCATTTGCATGCGGAGTACACCTCCAACCGAGATGCTGAAGCCAGTGTCTGGGTGTTGGTGGGCATGATCGCCCGCCTCGCCATGCGGATGGGCTATCATCGAGATGCGAAACTCTTTCCCAACCTTAGTCCGTTCCAGGGAGAAATGAGACGGCGTGTGTGGACATTTGTACGAAGCGCGGATCTTCTCTTCTCATTCCAGGTGGCACTGCCGTCGATGATTCGCATCGGAGATTCTGACACGGAGCTGCCTCGCAATATCTACGACGATGAGTTTGACGAGGACTCTACGACTCTTCCTGCCCCGCGTCCGTCTTCCGAGGCGACGCCAATCTCTTACATGATCGCGAAGGGGCGACTCTCCTTTGGCTTTGGGCGGGTGTTGGAAGAGATCAACGGTATCCAGCGGAAGGGATATGACGAGATTCTGAAGATCGATCGTGGATTGAGAGATATCTACGAGAGTATCCCTGACCATCTGAAGCTCAAACCGATGGCGGAACAGACTCTCGCGCCAATTTCACTGATCATGGCTCGGTTCAGCTTGGCAACCGTCTACCACAAGTCCCAATGTGTCCTCCACCGGCGGTACATGAGGCTCGCCAGAAACGGCAACCGGTACATGCACTCCAGGAGACAGTGTCTGGACTCGGCCATGTCATTGTTGAACTTCCAGGCCATTCAGCATCAGCAGAGTCGCGAGCGAGGCCGGCTGAGAAGTTTGCGCAATCACGTCAACTCCTTGACTGCGCATGATTATCTTCTGGCTGCTACCATTGTGTGCATGGATCTGTACAACACCCGGGAACGATCGAGCAACGACAATGACGTAAGCACCCCGAATACGTCTGTCAGTGGCGGCAGTATCAGCCAGGGGAGCAATATGTCGACCGATGGCGCCTATGTTCCTGGGTTAAATTACACTCGAGAAGACCTTGTTCGAGCGCTCGAAGAGAGCCGTGATGTATGGATGGGGAACCGTGACCTGAGCATGGAGGCATACAAGGCCAGTGAGCTTCTGAACGTGCTCTTGTATCACATCAAGCTGCCTTATTCTCCCAGCCACCCTCAGAATGTGCCACTTCCGGCAGGAAACCAGCAATCCCAGGGCTCAAACAATGACGAGCAGAATGCCGCTATGACATTGGGAATGCTTCAAGCTGGAGGGCTTGGGAGCACTCTACAAGCTGGAAATGGGTCAAATGCAGCCTCACCAAGCGGCCCCTGGGATAAAGGTGGTCTGTACGGGAACTTCGGTGTCAACAACGAGCAATTCAACCCCGGCCTTTTTGGAGCAGCGAACTCAACCAGTCCGTTCGGAAGTGGATTGTTCAACGGACCGATGGGTATGGGCAACCTGGATCAGGGTATGAATCTGGACTGGGTAAGTTATGGCTATGGTAATGCTACTCGAGTTGGCTGACATCTTTACAGGAAGCTTGGGATCAATACATGCAGCCATCAAATCTGTCGCTCGATCCGGCCGCGAGTCTGTGGTCGAACAATTCGCCGAACAACAATCTCTTCGCGCAAACATCATCACCTGACACCGTGGGGGACTCATCCTTCGGGTTGCCCAGCACTGGATCGGGTTTCTATCCACAAAATATTGCTAGTGTGATGAGTGCATCGACATCCGATGCGAAGTCCGAAGCCTCTCAGCAGATGCCAAATTTGAGCGCGAATTCAACCACCAACCTAAGCAACGAGAGTAGTGCTGGAGAGGTATTTATGGGCGTGCAGAGTCCTCAGCCGGGCGGCGTTCCAAGCTGGAAATGGACGATCATGGGTGATCAGAAGAAATGATGGCGTGCCACGGGAGACATGAGTACGAGTATTGATACCCGTTGAATTGTAACGATAGCTCTGACGGAACTTGGAACGAGACGGTGGGAAATGGTGGTCGGATGAAATGACAAAAGCGATCGGATAGCTTGTGTTTTGCTATGTAGACGAGGTGGGAGGCGTGGCGACGTTTGCATGAAGATATCAAGGACAAGACACTAGAATGAAATGCTCTCTGGGCCTATCTCCGCTTCCATTCTCATCCTCGTCTAGGGAGACTCTCTCCCATCCTGTCGGGGCAATTGGCCCGCCATGCGCAGCAGCCGTGAACAAGCTGGTTGATGTACGTCAAAGTCGACCAAGCTGGACGGTGATGAGGCCAAGCCGCCAATCATGCACTGCTACGTCAGTCGCAACTGTTGGCAGAGATGTCATTTTGTAGTAACGTCGATGCCGTCTTCAGTCTGAGCACAAGAAAGTCCCGGGTTGGAGTCGTATCTCGAAGTCGGGTGCGGCGAAGTCGATCAATAGTCCCATGGTTAGAGGACATGAGCGTGATGTGGGAAAAGAGGGCGCAGAAGGAGTGAGCGGAAATTGAAAGGCCCTTTTCAGCTCGCACTTCACCATTACTTCCATTTCAAACTAGACGTGTCGCGCCGAGCCTAAATTTTTTACCCAATAATTTAGGAATGGGATTTGAAACGCATTTCAGCCCTTTCTCACTTCTCCACACTCCCTCCGTCTCTCGATCCTCAGCTGGCCACGGCAATCCTGAGGGCAACACGACCCAGGACAAGACTTTCCCAAGCCAACGGGCTGCGAGGGCCAAGCATTCCTTTCCAAGTCTATGCTTGAATTGCTTGAATTGGGCCAAGTGTGAGCTGTCCGCTCCTGCCAACTTGGCGGGGGCTTCTTGATTCTCCTTAAAACAGTTCTTGTCGTTGCTTAGCGCCCCATTTCATCTTCGCTCTCGACCTCATTTACGTCTCTGACTGTTTGTCCCTCTGTGATTCTGTTCACTCAGACTCTTCCTTTCTGTTTGCTCCTCTATCATGCGAGTCTCACTGTCTCTTGACTCGGCATGCATCCGTGACACGCAACTCACCGTGTAGCCACATCAACTCTTCTACCGACCTCACATTACATTCAACCTTCAACGCCATTTACTGGCTCCTCACATTGAAATACTTCGACGGAGACGGACCGAATCTCACTCAATCCACCATATTGCCCGACCTTACACTCCTCCACTATGGGCCTATTCAATCGAAGGGCCAAAGTGGCCGCCGCGGATAAAAATACGACCGATACCACCAGCAACGAAAAGCCCACTGGCACCCCTGCCACCGCTGCGAACAACTCCTCATCTGCCCCGTCCAACGAAGGACTCCTGCCTCAATACAACCACAATGGTCATGAAGTCACACAGGGCGTCCATCCAGACGGAGAGAGCGGTCGCCGTGGGGTCCACCCCATTGCCATGTCGAAGATTGTGTGGAAGTCATCTTGTACAGCCTCGAGCTGGGTCAACGTCCTGTGGCCGTTTGTGCCTGCTGCAATTGCCCTCCATTTCATCAAGGGTGACCACCATTTATGGACCTTCGCCATCAATTATATCGCCATGGTTCCTTGTGCCAACTTGCTGGGGTTTGCAGGACAGGAGCTGGCCAGAAAGCTGCCAAAGGTAGCCGGCATACTGATTGAGACAACTCTAGGCTCTGTGGTCGAGATCGTGCTGTTCATGGTCCTGATTGCCAAAGATGATGGGACGGGCGCGATCGGGCATGGAAATAAAATCGTCGTGATCCAAGCCGCCATTCTTGGGTCCATACTTACGAATCTCCTGCTCTGTCTGGGGTGCTGCTTTCTGGTCGGCGGACTGGTGCACAAGGAACAGAAATTCCACGCCGTGATCAGTGAAGCCGGGTCGGGATTGATACTAGTCGCTGGATTCGCTCTGATGATTCCCAGTGCCTTCTTTTCCTCACTGAGGGGCAGCACGGTTCCGGAGGGTGAGGAGGGATACACAGCCGCACGACTACGGAGCGACACTCTCAACATCAGTCATGGCGTCTCCATCATTCTCATTGTCGCCTTCCTGCTCTACCTTGCGTACAACGCCCTCTCGCACGACAACATCTTTCAAGAAGTGCTCGAGGCCGATGAGGAAGCCGATATAGACAGACACCGAGACTTGAAGAAAGCGAAGCTGACCCTGACCGAATGTGTCTTGGCTATTGGACTGGCGCTGGCGTTGATTTCCCTGATCGCAGTGTTCCTCGTGGAGGAGATTGAGTTTGTGGTGGAGAACGGCGTGCCGGACGTCTTCCTGGGCCTTATCCTTGTGCCGTTGGTGGAGAAGGCGGCTGAACATCTGACTGCCATCGACGAGGCGTACGACAACCAGATTGTGAGTTGTTCGCCAGAGAGTAGCTTATGGCCATGGCTAACACGAGGCTGCAGAACTTCGCCCTCTACCACTGTCTCGGGCCCTCAATCCAGACTGCTCTTTTCAACGCACCACTTGTCGTCATTGTCGGCTGGGGCCTTGGTAAACCCATGGATCTCAACTTCGAGATCTTCATGGTGGTGCTCCTGGTCCTGTCCATCTTGGTGGTTGGCAATTTCCTCAGGGATGGATCATCCAACTACCTTGAGGGCGGCCTGCTTATGGTATGTGCTTGCCTTGAGCCATTTGAAATCCAGGTACTGACTTGAGTCGCTGCAGATTGTGTATGTTATCATTGCTCTCACCGCCTGGTATTATCCGAATGCCGAATTAACGACTTCAAACGGGCTTTCTGGTGGGACAGAAAGCGACGGTGGCGGGGAGGGGACTGGTACTGAGGCACTGGTTCATGTTGCTAAGATGCTCATGAGAACTTGAGCTGTTACCTTGGAAATGGTTTGGGAATGACTTGTCCCATGAATGTAAATAGACATGTGGCGGCGGGCAGGGATCCGAACCGAACAGGGAGAATAGGCTGCTTAGGGCCAGAATCTTGGGGCCTCGGTGCCTAAAAGGACTCGTACGAGTAATTCTGGATCCAGGATCAAGGCGGGCGGGTACCTGTCGACGCACCGCCACCAGTAATAACCAAGGCCGGGCGTCAACAAGTCCGGACCGAGGACAGCGAAATTGTGCATGTCGTCAGATGCCGCCAAGCCGAGCAAGTGCAGACGACAACTCGAATGGGCAGGACGGGCCAACTGCAGAGCAACAACACACTTCGCGCTTCGGTCCATTTCAGTTTGTAGCAGACACAGTGCCTATACCACGCAGCAGATTCAGAGTATACCCTGATCGAGGAGCATAGCTAGTCTTCATTCACCCTCCAGCTACATTACCGTCCACCCCGTCCACCGCACCGAACCTCAGTCACCCCCCGAGACATGCCCTCCGGACATTGCACTCCCTCGACCTACCGATGACCTTCAAACCAATGCGCGCCCTCACAGTCTCCTCTTAATCTTTCCTGGAGATGCCATCCGTGGCCTCTGAGCCTCCTCTAGCCGCTGTCTCCAACGGCGTCAATTCCACCTCGCACTCGTCCTCGATTGATGGCCTTCCCCGAAAGTCGCACGACAAAACAATCAGCGGTGTCTTTACCTACACCAACGGAACAGACGTCGAGACGGGACTCCCCGACCACAGGCTGGATCAGCTCAAGAGCATCAGGAACAATACCAGCCATAGCTCCCTGACAAATGGCAATGTCAAGGCACCGCCCAGGGATCGATCACATTCGAAAGCCAGCACCCATTCCGTAGCCAGCACCAGCGTCACGGCGAAATATACAGAGAACCTGTCGAGGAGTCCGGTATCGTCGGAGGGGGTGTTATCAAAACTGTCCACTGTCGAACACGCTACGGAACAGGGTACAGAATCAAGCAATGGCATCCCCGTACACTCGTCAGCTGGAACAGCAACTCCAGATCTGGCCAAGCTGAGGACGAGTCTCCCGCCTGTAAAGCCAGACTACGATCCCTATCACATGGTCACTGCTTCGACCGTCCCAGACTCGGCACGTCTCGATGGAGCTGCATCCCCTGGCCTCACTCGCGGCGCGGTTCCGCCTCTTTCACGATTCTCCTCTCCGCCCAACATGTCTCCCGGCGCTTCCATACAAGACCGGCATCCTGACCTTTACCCCCCCTCCGAGACCCCGAAACTCACCCATCGTCATACCCTGCAAGTCCCGAAAACAGGCGGGCTCGGTGCGGCCGGGCGTAATTCGCGCGATTTCTCGTTTGGCGGAGGACCGTCAGAAGAAGCACTCTCTACAACCACTGGCCGGTTCTCTCCGACACGGGAAAACTACGAGGGATCAACCGTGAGGCACAGGAGGGCGTCACTTGGCCTTGTTCGTAGGACAACTCGGTCGATGCAGTCCGAAGCCCACATGGATGAAGTCCCGCCTGATGAAGACGCAGCCCGTTGGACCGAGCTGATAAAGCAGAAAAGAGCGAGCAGACGGAAGAGGAAGGAGGACGAAGATGACGACCGCGTTATTGTCGGAAAGAAAGTCGAAGAAGGTCACGTCAATTGGGTCACTGCCTACAACATGTTGACTGGAATTCGATTTACTGTGTCGAGAACGAATGCGAAGATGGACCGAGACCTGACAGACGCCGATTTCGACGCCAGACACAAGTTCAGTTTCGATATAACCGGGAATGAATTGACTCCGAGCGCCAAGTACGACTTCAAGTTTAAGGACTACAGTCCTTGGGTGTTTCGGCATCTGAGGGCCATCTTCGGACTGGACCCCGCCGACTACCTCGTCAGTCTTACCAGCAAGTACATCCTGTCGGAGTTGGGCAGCCCCGGAAAGTCTGGCTCCTTCTTCTACTTTTCGCGGGACTACAAGTACATCATCAAGACCATCCATCATGCTGAGCATAAGCTGCTGAGGAAGATATTAAGGGATTATTATCGTCACGTGGTGGAGAACCCAAACACGCTGATCAGTCAGTTCTATGGCCTACATCGGGTAAAGATACCTTATGGTCGGAAGATTCACTTTGTTGTCATGAACAACCTCTTCCCCCCACATCGGGACATACACCAGATGTTCGACCTGAAGGGTTCCACAATTGGCCGGGACTTTAGGGAAGAAGACTTGGCCAATAATCCAAGAGCGACCTTGAAGGACCTGAATTGGTTACGGAGAGGATATCACCTCGAATTCGACGCGCGAGTCCGCCAGATCTTCCTAGATCAGATGAAGAGAGATGTTGCGCTTTTGCAAAGGCTGCACATTATGGACTACTCTCTCTTGGTCGGGATGCACGATCTGGAAAAGGGTAATGAGGAGAACCTACGCGAAACCACTCTGCGGGTGTTTCAGCCTGGCGGTGAAAGCCGCGAGGACGATTATACAGCGCCATTGATTCGGACGCCGTCGCGACTTGAGAGCGCGAGAAAGGCCCGAGAGCTGAGGATGACGCTCAAGAGGGAGAAGCCGATCCCTATGGGCCTGGTGAACGCTAAGATGCCTACCGAGATGGCTTCCGGTGATGAGAGGCGTGACCGGATCTTCTACAGTTTTGATGGTGGTATCCGTGCGACGCATGAGGATGGCCGAGGTGCTGATTCGATATACTACCTTGGCATCATTGACTGTTTGACCCACGTAAGTTCCACCGCAGTCCTGACTGGCATCTTGCTTACTGACTCTCCGTACAGTACGGTATGGTCAAAAGAATTGAGCACTGCTGGAAGGGTCTATCAGCGCCGCGTACGCAGATATCAGCCATCCCTCCACAGGCATACGGCGAGAGATTCATCAATTTCATTACCGGAATTACCATGACCCAAGAAGAAGCCCAGAGACGAGAAACACAGGAGAGTCAGCGAGCTGGAGGGCAGTTAGCGGTACGGTCTTCGTCCGCCGAGAACCTTGGTCGGCCGTCAGATGCCACTTCACCAATAGACCAGTCCCCCGCGGTAGAAAAGACAATGATCAAAGCACAGAAACAAACGGACAAGGCCACGCCCTCAGAGAAGGGCCGGAGTCAGAGCGAAGAAGAGAAGCCTGATCGGACGTTGAAGACGGCTGAAGACTCGAGAGCGGCCATGACTTTACCCGTTGTGAGCGAGTCTAATGAGAGCCAAGAGTCAAGCAGAAACCAGAAGCGGGCACTGAGTCCACCGGATGAAACGGAGGAGCAACAAAACGAAAAGACCCCACCACACTCGCCGTCGGCACCAACGGGCTCCTCCACCACCGGTCTTCGCAAAGTCTCGCCTTCGACAGTCGCGACGGCTACAGACATGGCGGGGGATGATACGAGCGTATCGAGTCCTCAGTTCCTAGCAATGGACTACGAGTTGGAGCCTCACGATAATGACGACTATTCAAGGCGAGAAGAATTCGAGGACGAAGTGGTGACGGAGAAGCCGCCACGCATAGCGAGCGATCTGATCCAGCCTCATTCTCCGCTTGGGGATAGCATGTTCAACTCGCTGGATCATCGGTTAAGGGAGTCCGGACATGGTTCTTGAGGCGCATCCTCAAAAGCTGGAGGCAAAAGTTCTCCCAACCCAACATAGACCTTTCCTTTGGCTTTCACGATAACGCCTGATGTGGTGTTTGCAGCATCCAGGAGATATTCAGGGCAGGCGTCAGGGCAGGCATATGGGCAGCAAACAAGGGGCTTTACTCAGCCTCCAATCAACGTTGCCAAACCAGGTTCCCCAAACGACGCGATTATTCGGAAGAGGGTGGAATTGGAAGCCGTTCGAGGAGGTCGGAGCCATATTCGGCCCTGGGGTTTCCTCACGTCTGCCAATCCATAATACCGGCAGGAACACAGAGGCGCCATCAAGAGGCTGTGTCCACACGTTGGAGGGAGAGGGCGGATGGTGGTATATCTGTAAAAATCTCAGCGTGCGAGCAAGCTAGACCGTGCCTGGCATCTATCCTGCAGCATTGTATGCGCCAACCTGATAGCAAGCATGCCAGTCTTTAACGTCGCTTTCATCTTCACTCATGATCTTCCAAGCCCTGTGGCTGTGACTGCCGGGTGCCCAATCGCATGAAGATCGGGGTCCCCAAAACAAACTCATCCATTAACGTTTAGCCGCTAAAAGACCTTGTTTTCCCGAGGCGACGCGTACGCGGAGAATGACGTCGTCCAGCTTGCATGCCCGAGACTGGCAGCGTGACTGGGTAAGCAAGTATATATCTCTCCGTCGGTGCCTTTGCCTGGTTGCTTGTCGGAGATCCGTTCCGACAGGAGGCTTGACTTCAGACATCAGATATCAGACACCACGACACGACACGACACGACACGACACGAATTATCGACCATCAAGTCTGTCCAGCAACTGTACAAGCAGCTGCTGATACACACACCCGTCTTCCAGAATGGCCCGCCCAGCTTCTTCGACCGTAAGTCTACACATTATCGCCCTGATCCACATACACGCTGTCGCTGCAGGACAAGTTGGACATCTTTTACTAACGTGCGCGCGCTGCCCGGCCCATCCAGAGCGACGTCCTGCTCTACTTCCTCGCCCTCTTCCTGCCGCCCTTGGCCGTCTTTCTCAAAACGGGGTGCGACTCGAATTTCCTGATCAACATCCTGCTGAGCATTCTGGGGTGGATTCCCGGTGTGATTCGTGAGTACCTACCTAGTATTCTCTCTGCTGTTGTTGATGGTCATTGCTTTGCTTCGCTTTGCTCTTTTGGTCTTTTGTTGACTTTCCCGCTCCCACTCCCCACACACACCCCCGTACCCTCACCCACACCCACAATACACGCTATACCCACCTTGAGAAGTGCGGTGCCCTGGCTGATGATTTGAATGCTCCAGATGCGTGGTGGGTCATTTCGCGGTATGAGAGGCCTGCGGCTGTGATTGTCACGTAGGTGCCCGCGGCATTGGGGGTAACTACTGGTATTACTCGCGCCGTTGTATCAGTTGAGGGAGCATGGTTTGTGATCTACGATTCATGTTTCATGATGGAGGTGGATCGAAACAGGGACAGGAACATGGACAGCGGGGCAGTAATGGTAGGAGGGAGTGGGTTTCGATTCTCGCCTAGCTGGGGATTGGTTGATGGCTACACAGTGGGAGTGGACATTTTGTTTGCTTGATGATACCCAATGTGTCTATAGTACCGTCGTTTTATGATATGTTTAGTGCGAGCAGTCTGCATCCGCCACGGTGGGTTGCAGGTGGCAGGGGGACTATGGGAGACTACAAAGTACCTTGGAGATGCCCGTACACGCTAATTGCAATTCTCGAGCACGGTCTCTCTAGACATTGAGTGGACTAAGGAAGGTTTTCTCACAAGCTGGACAGTGTTATTTGGGCATCTTCATGGCTTGAGGCATTATCCACCTTAATTGAAAGACTTCGCAACCAAAAATGTTATGACGCGGACTGATATTCTGCCGGCGGCTAGAACACTCACAAGCTTCACTTTACGAGTATTCGAAATGGGACGCCTGGAGCAGGCACTTGGCATCACTGCTCTCGGCGCTTTCCCCTCAAGTTTGTAATTAATCTTTCAACTCGTTGTCCTTGACCTCCACTTGCTCCTTAAACCATGTGATTGACCGCATCTGTGATGACGTACAAAAGATAAACCCACGAATCTCACATTCGCTAATGGCTGGCGAGAGGAACAACGAGGGTGGTTGCTGGACGTGTCGACTTCGCCGGAAGAAGTGCGATGGAGGCAGACCCAAATGTGCAAACTGCACCGGATTGGAGATCTCGTGTCATGGCGGCACCGTCAAGCCAGACTGGATGGACGGAGGGCCTAAACAGAGGGACATGGCGCATAGGATCAAAGCCCAGGTGAAGCGCCGCGCGGACACACGGCGAGAGAAGCAAATACGCCAGGTTACCGGTCCCGGAGCTGATACCGGAGATGGGAACTTCATCCTTGAATTAGGACGACAAGATTCCGCTGGCGTTCACAAGACTTCGAGGTCAACACAACGGCAGGTCCACACGATCCACGATGGAGCTGGGTTCTCTTCCAGCACCGAGGCGGCGGAGGGAACAGTTGAAGATTTCAATCAAGAAAGCGAAAATATCTGGACAGCTCTGCAGAGCCAGAGGCCGACTTTCTCGACACGAGATCCTCCGCAGAGATCGAATCCGACGCCTCCGCGGGCCGAGATGGACGGGATTCCCTGGACTGCCTCGGTGCTCGGGTTTCTCGACGACTGCGAAGAAGTGCACGACCATCTCCCGATCCTGGGGCGCGGGCGGGACTTTGAACTCGACTTCCTGACAAAATACCTGGACTACGTGTTCCCGCACCTCTTCCCCTTCTACCGGCCAGGCCTGCACGAGACCGGGCGCAGCTGGGTGCTGGCGCTCCTGCGCCGGAGCAGGGTGGCCTTCCATTCGGCCCTGAGCCTCAGCGCCTACTTCTTCACCTTCACCCTGATCGACGCGTACCCGGGCCAGCACGGCGCGTGCAAAGGGCAGCTCTGGGCCAAAGTCGACAGGCAGACGGATATCTGTTTCGAGATGATCCAGCGCGACATTCGGGATTTGAGCGTCCGCGGCTCGCGGGCGACGCTCCCCGAGAAGGTCCGCGTGATGGAGAGTATCGTCCAGTTCCTCATCTTCGAGGTCGCCCTGGGCAGGTCGGCCAACTGGGATCTCCATCTCACGCCGGCGATGGCGCTGTTTGAAGAAATCTGGCATAGTGCCCGTGTCGGTAGCACGGCAGGTGGTGAGGGGTCGCCTGAATCGAGACTGCTCGCCGTGCTGGATGCCATGGCTCCGCCTCTGCGGGTCGGTCCCGAGCACGACCGCTACATTTGGAGCCCCGAGCAGGCCGGCTTCCGGTTCTTCACGGGTCTCTTGGTCTTCATTGACATCCTTGCCAGCACGGCCCTTGAGCGGCCGCCTCGTTTGGCCGAGCACCACGCACACCTCCTGGCCGACCAAGACAATGGGGTGCCGGACTTTGGCACGGTCCCGCTCCAACTGTCCGGTCTTGTTGGGTGTCAGAACTGGGTCTTGCTCGCGATTAGCCAGATAGCCATGCTGGATGTGTGGAAGAAGAAGAAGAAGAAGAAGGAGAGGGAGACGAGAACGAGGAGGGCCAGACGGTCCACGAGTGAGGACCTATTAGCCGATCTCGCTGCGCCCATCTCTCGGACCCTGAAGGACGGGATCTCTCGCCTGGACCAGCAGCAGCCACCTTCAGACGCTCGCGGCATCAACCCGCTCGATTTTCGCACCTACTTCAATGCCCTCGGCCAGTTTTCTCCTTCCTCGGCGCCGTCGCCAACGACGACCCTCACAAAGATCTGGGCCCATGCTGCACAGATATACCTGACGGTCGTCGTGTCCGGGTACCAACCGTCCAATGCGGAGGTACGCTCCCACGTGTCTCGCATCCTCGACCTGCTCAAGACAGTCGACTGCTCTACCCACCTAAGGACACTGGCCTGGCCGCTCTGCGTCGCGGGTTGCCTGTCCGAGCCGGGCAGCCATGAAGAGCAATTCCGGGATTTGCTCGCCAGGGTGGACGAGCTAAGCATGGTCGGGGCTTTGGGCGAGGCTCGCAAAGTCATGGACAAGGTGTGGCAGAGTCGAGAATCTCTCGGCCGCGACACGTGCGATCTCGCGGCCTGTTTGCGTATCCTGGGCGCACCTGTATTGCTGGTCTAGGTAATACAGGCTAGGCGCTAGGGAATGAGGAGCTCAAAGTTGAAAAGAATGGCGCGGCGTTGATATTGAAAGCTTCATTTATCAACCCTGCACTGCACTGCACTGCACTACGTAACCCGTGTGAATCACTCCGGTAACCTCTAGGCAGCCTTCTCCTGGCCATCCTTCAACCCAACGCAACGCTCTCCTCAGCTCTCAGGAGCAAGTACCGTTGGGATGCAAGAGTACAAGTTACCTCCTTACTTGCCGACCCAAACACTGAGCATCTCTCTGACCGTCGTGGTCTTGATGTCCGGGAATTTCTTGTTCAGAGACCCATCTTCCGGCAAATCGAACAGCCCCGCCGTGACGTACAGTGCAAACTTGCTGAAATACTGCTGGAACATCGGCTTCGGGAAGAAAGGGTACACCGCAGGGTGGGAGGGCAGCTCCGTCAACTCGCCCCTTTGCAGCTTCTCAACGCTATCGTATGCGACCGTGAACTTTGAACCTGAGGAACGTTAATTCCCGATCGATTATATCGGCCAGCGAGTTGCGGACGAGACAGAAACGAAACAGCGCGGATGGTGACAGAAAGTCCAAAAAGAGGAATGCCGGCCACTGACCTCTCACTTCTTCCGCGATGCGCAGAAACTCGTTCCACGTCGTCTTGTCCCCATAGCAGAACATGGCCTCGTCCCATTTCGGGAGGTCGAGCGCCGCGACGACAAACTTGGCCACATCCCTCGTGTATGTGAACGTGACGGCGTCGTCGCCCGTGCCTGGGATGGCCGCCGCCTTGTTGGCCATGTCGATGGTAAAGGCGACGGGCTTCATGTGGGTCGCGACGTAGGGCATGCCGAAATAATCCAAGAAATAGCCATTGTGGATGCGTGTCCAGTCGAGGTCTGTCTTCTGCAACTCGGCAATGACCGCGAGACGGGCCTCGTGCTGCGGCAACTGCATGCTCCTGTATCGTTGGTAGGAAAAATCGTCAGTCGTGCGTGTCTGCTGGAGTGTAGTTGCTTGCAAGTTGGACGCCAGACACGGACAGAATGGATAATGACTCCGTACACAGGACTGTGTACTGTATACTCTCCCGTACTTACTTGTCAGTGGGCGCCAAAGTCCCGTATTCACTCGCAATAAACCGTTTGGTCGTCCCCGCTTTTGCTGCAGCCTTGACGAGACTGATCTCGGACGCAGCCTCGACGGGGCCCCTGATGCTGAGGGCGGAGATTACGGTGTGGACGTTGTTCGTGTCGAGGAGACGAGACACCGACTCGACATCGCTGTAGTCGACAGCCAGGACCGGCACGTCTGTCTCTTGAGCCTTGGATCCCTATGGAAACACTAGTGTCAGAGATCGCAGAGATACTAGTCGGTGTGGGACTGCTCAGAACGTAATATATCCTGGCCAGGTAATATGCTTACTTGGCGCGCCAGGACAATGACCTTGTGGTTTGGACTCTCCTTGAGCGCGTCCACGATGGTACGGCCTAGATCGCCGGTGCCTCCGGCGACTGCGACGGTAACCATGTTGATTTGATTGTTGATTCTCGGTGGTAGCAGAAGACTGAAACACGATTCAAGGTATGTAGGTAAATCGAACAAGTTGGCAGTTCGGAAACGATGTTCAAGTTGGATGCTGAGGATCGATGTGTTCGTGCTCCCTTCCTACAGGTGGGGTAGGTGCCCTCAATTTATACTTACCTCTGTCTTCGCGACATTCTCGTCGAGGTTGCAGCCTGAGGGTTCCGCCGGGCGGAGCAGAATGAAGTCAACTTCGATTTGTAAGCTCGGACATTGCGTCTCATACACATCGCGATTGAAGGGACGTCGAGCTATGAAGATCGACTGTCTTGGGTTTGGGCCCAGGCATCCCATTTCCTCTGGTGAACGGCGTGCGCGACATTAATGACGGGACGCACTAAGCCGGATTAGGACCACCGCGCGGCTGTCCCAAACCGGTTACTGTAATCGGTCAGCCAACGACTCGAGTTCTCTCCTCGTTAACCTCGAATGTGGCGTTCAAGGGCGGGGAGGAGAATTGAGCGAGGCGATTCGGTCAAGCTCTCATTCCACTATGTTTGTCTTTTCTTGAATATCTATCCCCATTATACAGTGTCACAAGAGCACATCACGCCATAGTGGAGAACTTGTCTCGGGCTTCCGCCCCTCCTGCGGGTTTCAACTGATGGCTTTATTGTCGAATAAGTAGATGGACAGGGAGGGCAGGGCGCTCAGCTACAGTATCCTCCAAAAGGCACATAGGTCGTCTACATGGGCACACCGTCCAACAACCAAGTCAACAGTCTCGAATTGACGATCTCATCCTTCCGCGCAACCATCTCGTCGGCATCCCAGTTCGCCCAGACCATTTTACTTTTCAGGAACCTGGCCTCCTGGCTGGCGAGCCAGACGCAGAAATGGCCCGGCAAGTCGGCTGATTAAAATACGCACAGTCAGTCAATCAGTCACAGTCAATCGGTGTTGGCACTGGCCAGCCATGTGTGCACAACGAGCCGCCGCCAATTTCAGAGGATGAGCAAACTCACGTGAATCCCAATGCGACACGGAGTCCTTGTTCGGCTCTGACATTTCCGTCTCAATCACTCCGGGGCAAACGTTGACGACATGGATTTTCGGATTCTCCGTGGCGATGTAGTCGATCATTTTGTGGTTCGCGGCTTTGCTTATCATGTAGGGGCCTATACCTGGGATCGGAGCAATGTGTGTCCCTGTCCCGATGTTCAGGATCGCGGGCTCACTCCCGTCGGGGGCGGAGGAGGAAAGAGGCAGGAAAGCTTGGATGGAGTACAGTGCGCCGCGGACGTTGGTCTCAAATCCGGCCATGAGGACGTCAGCGGAGATGGTGGCCATCGGCCCCGCGCCAGGGAAAAGACCCGCGTTGGCGATCAAGATGTGCAAAGGCCCGATTTCGGCGGCGAGGGACTTGAACGATTCTTCGACGTTGGATTTTTGTGTCAGATCTGTGATGCGGTATAGAACTTTGACGTCCTTCTTGCTCTCCTGCGCTGCCTGGGTGATGGCTTTCGACGAGGTGACCAGGCGGTCTTCACGACGGCCGAGGATGGAAATGGACCGAGCGCCAGCCTGTGCGAATGCGATGGCGATGAGTTTCCCGATGCCTGTGCCGCCGCCGGTCACGACGACGTTCTTCCCCGAGGCAGAGAGTTCAGGGCGGGACGGAGAGATGGTGGCGTAGGATTCGGAGTGCCATGTTTTGGTGAAGGAGGTGAAGGTCGAGGGGATGGAGAAGTCACTGTCGCTCATCTTGGTTCGCAATTGGTAATCAAAAGTGATGCGATAGTCTTTGTTCGGTGTGAATTTGTAGACGTGCTGTTGCCAGCCCATCGTCAAGGAAGCGTCCTTGCGCCAGTGATATATCCGTGAGGCCCAATGATGGCCTTCCCTTGCTAGACACACACCCTCACTGTTTGTCAGGTCTCGGGCATTTCGTAACCCTTTCCACAAGGTCGTCCGGGATAATTTCCACACAGCTCTTTGCCCCTCAATGCTGATAAATGCGACCATGCAATCTGAATCCGTCCGACCAGCCGAGTCCTCTGTGTTCAGCGGAAGCTCCTGCCGTCTGAGGTCGCCGGCGAGCGTGCAACAAGCACATGGCCAATGAAACGGAGGCTAACCCCCCCCCCGGTGTGGTTTCTCGGTCGCCATGGCATAGAAAAATCCAACCGGCAAGCGTCCGGTACGTATTTTGTTGACAGCTTAAGTGGGAAGGTGTCTCTTGCGCCAGACACAATCTACCGACCTTTCGGCCGGATATCTTGGCATATCGTCGTATTTCGACCGCAGGAGCGGCGGCAGTCAAAGACCTGCCATTTTTGGACCTCTTGTCCTCCGTCTCGTCTGAATGTCCACGCGATGACCCCTAAGACGAGAGTAATTTGATGTCAGAAGCTGAGACGTGACACGATAAGGGAGTTGAGGCTGAATAATACACCGCCGATGAGCGGACTGTTCCGGACGTCTCGTAGCTGTGTTAAGGATATCATAGCTTTTGTAGTAGAGTCAGCCTGTAGGTCTCCTGGCAGAGAAGAAATGATACTTTACCGGTTTCTCACTGTGGTGGGTTCGCTCTGCTCCTCCAGCTATCGATGGAATGCTTTCGAGACCCAAGAGCCAGAGCCCTGTGGCTGTTACAGCAACAACAACCAAAAATCTTGGATGTTTGGTTGCCCGGCTTCCCTCGATGCGTGAGTATCAGAGTCCTCCACCTCGAACAAATATCATGGTCAGTTGGTGGTCTGATTAGTGCGATACGCACCCGGCGGTTTCTAAGTATGCAGAGGTCCCGTCTTCGTGCACGTTTGTTTATTGTGCTGACGATAATCCGTGAAACTCGTCGAGGAAGTCAATAAACTCAGTTTATGGTGGCAAGCAGGAACTTCAGATATAGAGACTTAAATGAGACTGACACCCGCAGGTAGCTTTGCTGGCCATTTCACAAGGTCGTATCAAACTGCATTCGCATGAGAACGCGGCGGAAGCATGTCTCGCAAACAGAAATCAAAGCTGTGTATGGGTATGGGGCAGTCTGAACTGCACCGGGTATGGTTTCAATGCGCACGCTTGTCGACAAAGCATGGATATACGTATTAAATGAGATGACGAGGCGCAAGAGATAAGTGAGTGAGGATCGTCTGAAGTGAGATGTGCAGACGGAGCTGCTTCCCCGCACGAGATGAGCACAGCCCCCGGGCGCCTCGAAGCCCAGGCGAGAGACGCTAGGGAGGCTGGCTAAGCCCTAAGTCTACCGAGATGGTTATCCCTCTCAGGGAGCTTCAGGGCTGCCATCCATCTGTGTACAATTTACAATTGACGAATACTGGAGTCATTTGCACCCCGACTCTGCCTCTGAGTTAGCCTCAGTGGCCTCACAATGGCTACAGTACTCATGCGAGGGACAAAGTCAGCACAGCCTGCTAGCTGGATTACTTTAGCTTCACATCATTTGCCCAACTCCCAAATCGATTACATATCTGCAATTCAGTCCTAATTCCTCACTGTCGCTCCGCTCTCATGCGTGCGAAGTCTTCAGCCTCAGCACTCTCCATGTGCTCGCTAAACTTCTCTGCCTTGGTGGCTGTGCTGGTGAAGGCTTGAAGCGGTCAAATCGTGGGAATTAGGTATGTGCTACACAATTGATCAATGTCAACGCTTCTTATACTGCCTGGTTTGCCCTTTGCAGAGGCCCAGCTGTTACAGTACTACACATCTGTCTGATAGGGGCAAGCAGACTACATCTATTCGCATTGCAGCGTCCCACTGACAAGCAGAATCAAGCTAACGACAAATGTCTTCCTACTATCTTCCCGAGTGCCAAAGGGAGTCTCGATACACGCATGATTTACACAGAGACGACTGTATCGTATATTGACACCACCGTTGTTAGTCGACCAATCTTCCGACTACTACTTCAACTCCGCCACCCACGTCTCGCCTCCAGTGGACCTAAGTCCGCCCCTTACTCCGTTGGATTCCTTCCACACGCGTTTGTTCAAAATTGTCAAAACATCTCCTCGACTCGAGGTTGCATGTCGTACATTCAGTCTCAACGCCCTGCCAGCTTATGTGGCAATATCACAACGATGGGGCCGAGAAGCAGCCTCCAAGTCTATACTCTGCAACGGCGAGCTGCTCATGGCCAAGCCGAGTATGGTTGAATGTATCCTCGATGTCTCCATCTTCACCACGCTGGACTGGTTCTGGCTCGATATGATCTGCATCCGACAAAACGACGAAAACGAAAAATCAACCCAGGTGTCTGTGCTGTGGAAAATATTCGGAGACGCAGAGACAATCCTCGTATACCTGGGAGAGGCTGACGGAGACACCAAGCTCGCCGAAACAGCAATCAGACAGTGCGCGGAACTCGGAGAGACCGAGATGTCGAGCAGACGATTGCAGGCTGTCCGGAAAATCTGGCAGAATCCTTGGTTCTCACGCCTCTGGACAATGCAGGAAGCAGTTCTGGCGAGCAAGATTCTTTTCGTGTGTGGGACTTACACCATCAAGTTTGAGCACCTGGCCTACGTTCACGGGCTAGGCCTCGTCTCAAGCCTAGCCGGCCTTGACGCTGTCATATTCTTGCGCAAACGACGTTCTGAACATGGTGAGAAAGATGATGGATATTGTGCTCGAATCCTACATTTGATGCTCAGCCAAAATTGCTTCTTGCCAGTCGACCGAGTTTACGGTGTCCTTGGTCTATTCCCCCATGCCGTTATGGTAAAAGTGGACATCGACTACTCTCCCCGACGAGTTGAAGAGTACTGGGTCGCATACGAACAATTCACACAGGCGCTCTCGACCTACTTCCTTGAAGGTGGAGCTATGGTCAGAGAACAAATAAGAATACTGATAAAGGCTACCGAACCGATGCCTCAGTTATCCAGATGGTGTCCCAACTACAATCAAGCGAGAAAGGGGACCAGTACTGAAGGTCGTCGCAGACTGAGAGGGGCAGTATGAACACCGGATAGAGCGTTTTTTGTATCTTATAGTCGCGATAAATCTCGGATGGGTTATGTACACTGTTGGTGCGCCTTGTATCAAAAGCACAGGCGAATTCTGCTCCTTGGTGCGATCAGCTCACCGTATTTGCGACCTCGCTCACAATGCTCCCCCGTAATCCTGTCTTAGCTCGCTTGGCACTTATCGACTTCACTACGCGCTGTCTGATTTCTTCTCCATAACATCCCTTCTCCTGCAATTCGATGCGCTCTCTGAAACATGACTTTATACGCTGGTTCTAGATGCAGATGGGAGGGTTGTGCGTGGTACAACAAGCTGTTGCTCGCTCGACCCAAGCATCACGGGTACGTACGCGCCCTTGACAAGGCCGCTGAAAATTGACCCGGTAAGCATTTCCAATGCTGTTCTAAATCAAGGAACTCGGTGACTATCCTCCGCCCCTTAGAGAACTGTGCCTTCCTCGCTATCTTCGAGGATGCTACGGTGTGTTGGTCACTACAAGGTCTGCGCTTATCGTCTGCAAGGCCAGAACATTGGTCCATACGCGCATTAACGTTGGTAGGCCTGACCTCTTCGTAAAAGGGGCTGATTTTTCCGCCCACCACGAGCGATCGAGCGAAGGCTCCTGGGTCTACGCAGCTACTCTGGGGGCCTTTGATCCGGGGCGATGACACTTCTCAAAGTGCAGTTGCGTTCGTCAGGCCCTGGGCCGACGAGTGCATGTTCAAGTATGCAGGTATCTATTTGTTCTCGTGCACAGCCCATGCTTCCCATGCTGGTCCGCAGCAGACAAGCGAGTGGAAGCTCAGCTATATAATCAAGAGCCCATGCATTGAGGATACGGATCACTAACACTCGAGTCCTACCAAGTAGAACACCTACGTGCTTCTCTTTCCTTCACTCTACTCGGGTGACCCTATCTTGATTGAAAAATGCCGTCAGTTCACCTCTCCGCTCCTTCTGGAGGACATCAGCTCAGCAAACCATCTTCAGGACACGCCGGGCCGTCAGGTTCCAGCCCACAACACATTCCGGCCAAAGAACCAGCAGCCTCTGGGACGAAACTCCCTACACACACGCCTGCCTCGCACCCTACTATTGCTCAGCCAACCGACCACCCAAGCGGTGCCCATCCGAAGCCGCCCGAGCCAAATGTTGCTGGCGGTGGACTTCCCAAGCCAACAACACACCCTAATGTCTCTGCTGAGCATCCGCATCTGCCAGAGTCAACCCCAGCTGGGGATCATGATCCACACGCACCAAGGCCGCACACAGACAGCCATGTCCCGGGCCCGACTAAGTTAGGTCCGGCCGACGTCGGGATGCATGAGCCGACATCATCACAGCACCCAGGTGCTACGTCTGCAAATTCGGATATACCACAGACACAACTCCATGGTCCGACTTCAGCACCGGCTGACCATGATCCCCACACCCCAGCGCCAACCCACACTGGGCCTGGGGCAAGCGCTCCGCCAGACACGCATTCTACCGGTCCACCCTCGGAAGGGCCCACCTTCATCTTGCACAGCGAACCACCCCCTCGCCCCAGTGTCGCTGATCACCTCAAGGACATTGGCTGGGACATGGCGGGTGGCTTGGCCACCGGCGTCATAGGCGCTGGGCTTGATATTGGGGCACATGCTGCAATGGATCAAATAGATCAAAACTATGCGGACGCGAACCAGGATCAAGACCACGACCAGGACGAGGAAGAAGGTCAAGATCCTGACGATGACGATGATACCAATCAACCTAACCAAGCCGTCCTACCCGTCCAGCATGCTGTGGTCGCACATCCTACATATCCCACGGGCGATCAAGCCGATTACGACGAGTTCGGCCACGGAGACGCTCACTATCCCGAAGACTGGGGAGTGTACGATGACTACGACTACGCCGACGGAGGCCTTGACGGAGACCACAGTTACGACGATCCGGGTTACTTCCCCGACGACGGCGTCACCAGTGACCAGTACGACCACTATGCACACCCGGAGCATGATCCAACAGATCCCAATGGCGGGTATGGTGATCCAAGCGCCGATGGTGCCCTCGGACACGGCGCTGGGGTAATGAACCATCAACCTTACGAGGTAGAGCAACATGCGTGAGGAAGGGAGAGTATTACATACCGGCGCGAGTGTTTCGACACCTCAACCCGTGGGCATTGGTTGTGGGATCTATATTCTGAGGCGAAATATGATTTCGGACGAGCGTTGATATATGAATTTGTCTTTGACTCGTTGCTCCTAACCTGCGTCCTTGAATGAAATTCGCTAAGTCGTGAACGTCGGCCGAAGTACGCACGGTACATAGTTCGATCCAGTCTCTCTGGTCCTCCACTACTAAGCGGGCTGGGCAGCATATTAAATGACTAAACGGCGCATGCAGCGAGTATTACATCGTCGCCGAGGAGACGTTTGAGGACCGAGGCGCTGCCAAGCCTTGTACGTGCTTCGTTTCCCGCCCCCGAGAGTCCTAGGCGCTAGGGAAGCTAGATGTCGTCGGCATCCAAGTCATTATCAATCATCGAGCCCGACAAGCGTGATGCGAGTTTGGAGGTTCACGCCAAAACTTGAGTCTTAAGCTTTTTGATAGTTCTGATGCCTCTTTTGTGAATCTATGTAGGATCCTTGAAAGGGGGCGTGGAGCACATGTGCGCGTTCAGTCCCCAAACCAGCCACCTCGAGCAACAACACGGGCTTGCCAGCCGAAACCAACACGCAGCAAATATCGCCCAAAGTCTATGGAGTACCGAGTATCCTGTCGCATTTTCTTTCCTCTTTTATTTTTTGCCCCCGTCCTCTTCCTCCCTTCCTCCCCCAAGCGCCCCCGTGAAAAGAAAGTCTAGAAGTCGTGTCTAGCAAGCCGTACAGAGTTTCATCGTGCTGTCGCGACTACTCAACATGGCGAATCCTCGCCATTGTCACCGCTGGCCTTGTCCTTCCTCCAGAAGAACCATCCGACGGCAATGGCAAACTTCAATCCCGAAGCGAGCCACAGCGCTCCTCCCATCCCTGCGGCCGACTTGTACATTTCTCCGCCAACGATGCCTCCGGTGAAAAAGGCGACAATACACACGGCCCGCTTCTCCTGCCGCTTCTCGTGCACGGCGAAGAACTCCCACGCACTAGAGCTCTTGCGCCAGGACTCTCTGATGCTGTACAAGTCCGCGCTGACGTCGTGGTAGAGCGCGCTGACGACGATGGTCGGCAATTCAATGACGCCGAGGAGTCGCGAAAGCGTGACTTGTCCGGCGGCTTGGAAGGACATAAGCGCTATAGGGCACAGGTCGAGCAAGTTCACCATCGACGACGACACCTTGTCGCTTCCGGAGGAGAACGTGCCGGGCGAGAAGGGGAGGTTTGAGACCTCGTGGGTCGTGACCAGACTCGTCGCGATGACGATGAAGCACGTCTGCACGAAGAAGGAGACGATGAGAGTGAGCCGTCGGAGGGATAAAGGCGGGTTGGCCAGTCCGCTGGGGTACCGATGAAGAGCGCTGAAGAAGAGCGATCCGAGGCAGAAGGCGCCGATGGAGGTCAAAGATTTGTAGTACTGTTGCTTGTGGCTGGCTTGCGGCTGTCCGCCGATACCAAGAGCAGCGAAGACGGTGTTCCCTGTGTGCAGAGAGTTAGAGGTGCTGTGCTGTGCTGTGAGAGTGGAGTGCAAGCGAGAGACAGGTGAGCTGAGGGTGAGAGTCCTACCAGTTTGCATATTGACGAAGCAGTTCCAGCTGTTGAAAGCGACGCTGTCGACGAGCCCGGAAATGAAGAAGAGAGTGACGAGCACGACGCTCATGTAGGAGGAGTCGAGCTCATGATAGAGAAATCTCTGCGAGACCTCTGCCGTCCTCGTCAATTTCTCAAGTTGGCACATTTGATTTCGCGGTGGGCTTTCTTTGCTCGACGTTCTTGAGGGTCGAGGCTCGGATGTGCAGGTAGAGGATCACGAGGATGGGTTGTTGGTCAGGGTAAGTAAAAGAAAGAGTCACACCGCGGAAATTTGGCCTCACCGGCTTCGACGGAGGGTATAGGTTCTCGCATGATACTGTTCACTTTCAACAGGTGAAGGTCGCCAAGAACGCAAGTCTTCAGTGATGGGTTACGTGTATGACGAATCCCACAGGATACTAACGCTCGGGTAGGTGAACATGCTCTGAACGACATCGGCCTGCCGTTGTTATACCATTTTGCACTCGGCCAGGTATCCTACGCTCTTCGACCTCCACTTACGTACGCGCCACGGTCCTCTGGATATGAGCGTGGGCTGTGATGATGTGGAATTGATCCACCCTGTGGCCACAGAATCCACATTTTGGTTACACACTTTACATATGATCAAAAGGGCATGTGAGACGTCTGGCTTCGTGGGTGAGTAAAGGGTCATCTCGTCCGAGACAACAACACAACGACGCACGCCGACTGCTGGGGCTGGGATCTGCAGAAACGCAAAGGATCGGAGACTAAGCAGCGCGACTGCATGCGTTCAAGATCTTTCATCTGTGACGCGTCAGTTCGAGAGGCTTACTTAAGTGTAGATTGAGATCCACAAATGGATGAACGCGTCCCGTCTGCTCATAAACACCATCGGCTCGGCGTCTCGGAGCGCCTGGAGTGGCTTACCCAGTACAGGCACAGAGGAGTTGATAGTCAGAGAGGGAACTCTGGTCTCGCTGTGGTCAAACAGTAGGCAGTTGCAGCAACCAGACATGGGAAACTAAACACATGGACGACTCCGGTGCTTCAGCCTCGTATCCAATTGAGATCTGAACAGATTCCGACCAATCCACTCTCCTGCTTGCCAAGCGAGGCTGTGACACGCTTTTCCGTTCTCCACGTTGGACAAAAGGCTCACGACCGATACCCAAGTCTCTTGTCCCCATTATGGCCACCGACACTTCAGGGGATTCGTTTAAAGGTATGGGTGGCCTACTTCTTCTGCCACGGCTATCAGCAACCTTGGCGCGGACACACCCGTCTTCTTGGGTTCGGATTACAGCCAACTGCGTATAATTCACGTGTAACTAGACAGCCAAAGGAAACCGTTGTCGACCAAACCTATCCGGGAGCAGTTAAGTTCTGCATTTGAAACTGGATTTCGGCGTCTTGTTCGGATGCTTTAATTGATCAGACAACTGCCGTTCAGAGCGTTTTACTATATTTCGTTGTCGAGTTTTGGTATCGTCGATGGCAATACCGTTCTGCGGACTACAGGTACAACTTATCCCTGAGATATCGCTTGCTGGCAACCATCCCTCCTCTCTCATCATATTGGGCATAGTATGCTTGATTGGTGGATGTGCCTGACATTTTAGGTCTTCACATCTGGATCGGTTCTGCCAATGAATTTTTGAAGCTGCAAGAGTTCGATGGCAAGGCCGACGGGGTCTTTGAGATAGGCCTGCGTATCCTCGCCGAGCTTGCTCTTGTCCTCCTCGAGCTTCTCAACGTACAGCCGGATGGTCGCACCACTGCTGCCCGTACCCGATAGTCGAACGACGATTCTCGTTCCATCGTCAAATATGAAGTAGATGCCCTGGTTCTTCGACACCGAGCCGTCCAGGTCAGTGTATGAGAAATCGTCTGCCTCCACGATCTTGTGGCCTTTGATCTCTGAGCCGACAGTGTCGGACTTTGAGATCTTCTCTTTCAGATACTTGACCATATCGTTGGCGCCATCACCACTGACGTTTTCGTAATCGTAGCGGGTGAAGTAGACGCGGCCATACTCGTCCCAGAACTCTTTCTGAATCTCAGCAATGGAAGGGAACTTGCCGGTCTCTTTGCCCACACCGGCAATGATGTTGAGCCAAGCTGTAATGGCCCAAAGGCCGTCTTTCTCTCGAATGTGGTTCGACCCAGTGCCAAAGGATTCCTCACCGCAGATTGACATCTTGTCGGTGTCGAAGAGCGAACAGAAGAACTTCCATCCAGTGGGCACAACGTAGAGGCTCAGGTTCTGCTTCTTGGCTACTAGATCGAGTGCTGCTGAAGTAGGGAAAGATCTCGCCAGGCCATAGACGCCCTGCTTTTGGAAGTATGGGATGTATTTCTTGGCGTAATGAGCAATGATGGCCAAGGAGTCGCCGGGTGAAACAAAAGCATTCTTGCCATAAATCATGTTTCTGTCGCCATCACCATCAGAAGCGGCACCGAAGTGAATACCTTCCTTGTCAACTCGTTCCACCAAAGAATGAGCATAGGTAAGGTTAGGATCAGGATGGCCGCCATTGAAATCCGGGCTTGGTTGGCAATTCTGAGTGCTTTCCGGTCCCAGGCCAAGCTCTCCCTGAAATATAGCGACGCCATAAGGGCCGGTGACACCGGACAGACCATCAAAGAGAACCTTGAAGTCAGGCTGCGATTTGAAGAAGGATCGGATCAGATCGAAGTCGAAGATGTCCTTCAGCATGTTCAGATAGTCTGCGACCGAATCAACCACCTCGACCTCCAAATCTCCATACTTTTGAGTGCCAATGTCTTTGATGTTCACATCCGGGATGTCTGCAATCTTGTAGGAGGTGAGGGTTTTTGACTTTTCGAAGATCTTGTTTGTTACAGACTCTGGCGCAGGGGCACCGTTCGAGAGGTTGTATTTCATGCCAAAATCGGCGTTAGGACCTGTTTGACCGTCAGATACTGTGTTGATCCATCTCTGTCAGGTGCTAACCTACCCCCTGGGTTGTGGCTGGCCGTGAGGAGAATACCACCGGTGGCCTTGCGAATGCGAATGACGTGGCTGGCCGCAGGCGTACTGAGGATGCCATTCTGACCGATCAGGAGCTTCTTGACGCCGTATGCAGCACCGATCTTCGCAATGAGCTGGACCACTTCGGGATTCCAGTATCTGCCGTCACCGCCAATAACAAGGAAAGCACCCTCTACGCCTTCAGGGATTGAGAGGAGGATAGAAGTGATGAAGGACTCGCTGTAATGGGGTTGCTTAAAGACGGTGACCTTTTTGCGAAGTCCCGATGTGCCAGGCCTGTAGGCAATGAGGTCAGATGACGAACATCAGTAACAGCAAGGTGCAAAGCTCACTTCTGGTCGGCAAAGGATTTGAACTGAACCTCTTTCACATTCACCATGGTGACAGTGTTGATGAGACTTGCTTGGAGAAGTACTGGATGAGCGACTGTTCAATGGGCTGACAAGGAGAGAATGAAGGCGAAGAACCCCAAGACACAATGACGAGGAATAAGGGAGCAAACAGGTTGGCTTGGGAAAAGATTTTATTTTGTTGACGGCGATCCCCTCATCGACTTCAACAATGCACTGGCAGGTGCTGTGGTGTGGTTGTGCCCCGCGACTGCATGTTGAAAACCCTAATACGTCATTGGAGCTCGGGACCAGAGGCTCAATTCTCCGAGGCCACGCACACGGCCACTGGTTGGCAAGCGAGGCCGCCCTGCGCACTCCGTAACAAGTGCTTCGTTAGGATTTAGCGAGACGTCTCACACCACCTTGATGCCAATGCGCACAGTTCCCCTACCTGCAATGTGAGCAGTCAAGAAAGCTTGGTAAGCATATATTGGCCCGATCCAGTATGCCATCAGTCAAAGGCTTGCAACTGCAACAGGTGTCGTGCTGCGAACAGTCGTCATCTATTGGTAAAGTTGTGCAAGGGTTTGGTCGACGGCAACAGAAATACAGGCCTAGATGAACCTAGAGAGAATATCCAACGATAGCTGGACAAACGTCGTTTTATTCCTGAGACATGGTGTGCTGCTATCTTGAAAAGATCGGATTGCGGACCGATACGGTAGATATCTCTTCATCATTCTCTTCTACACCAGGCATACCAGGGTCCCTACGCCAGGTGCCTTCTCGCTCTACCAATCTTTCATAGAGCAAGTAAAACTTTTCGAAAGTGGGCTTTGCATTTCAGGCATTTCAGGCACAAATGCCGACTCATCACGAGATCCCGCAATCTGGTTACCTAAGAATCCTGGCAATAGTGGTGTACGTTGGAAAAAACAGAGTTGTAGATGGGCTCAACTTGAGCGGGTGCGATCCTTCCGCGAGGACAAAAGGAACTGTATGTTACTGAATAGATCTTGTCCTGCTGGTGCTAGTGGATGGTGCCCTGCCTGAACGGTCTTGTAGCTGCAGGACCAGGGAGTGGTGCAGAACAGCGCAAACAGCTGTGAATGTAAGATGCGTCACTTGCTTTGCTCAAGTTTGTTGACTCGACTTCGACGAGGCTGGGCTAGTCTGAGTTAGTACTGGTGTGTTGCCTTGTCTCGTTCGTCCTCGAAGAAGTGCAGCAACGAGCCTAAACTTCAAACTAGACTCAGAGTGAATTGACATCAGTCGAATCGCCCTGCAACGACATCGTCACCGGGTTTTCTCATATTGCAGGGTCGACATCGCGGTCTTCCTTCTGCAACCACCTTGTCATTCCTTTAATCTTCTTCCTCTTTGACCCGCGAGTCAACTTACCGACGGCTCACCGTTCCTTCCCGAATTGCGGAGTAGGCAAGTCGTTTGCCCCGATCTTCTACGCAGAATCCTGAGGCTGCCCTGGTAGACCCTCCGAGTTCCAGTTGGATGCGTGGTCTCCGGCTGAGAAGGAGTTGGGTTTAATACCGGTGACGAACGACTGGCTGCATCTCTATCTGTCTCCGAACTTTCCCTCTCCGCCATCTGTGCGCGCAGAGTGCGGAGAACTTCACACCGACCTGAAGGCGTCCTGGACCTCTCGCCATCATGCCCTGCTTCAAAGGTCTGGCTGTGAGCATTCACACGCCGACTGGGCCTCTGCCAGAATACTCGGTTCAGCGAGCATCCCGCCTCTCGAGAATCAGTGCCTACATACCTGTCCCCCCTGCAAAGATCCCCACCGATTCTCCCACCGGCAAACCCGAACAATCAACCTTCGCGATCTCGATCACCCTCCTTACCCCTAATCAAGAAGTGCCTTACTCGACTCCGAAAGCCACAAAAGAAAATCCTACTCCGAAACCCAGACTTG
Source organism: Phialophora tarda (assembly GCA_016109495.1). Lineage (NCBI taxonomy): Eukaryota > Fungi > Ascomycota > Eurotiomycetes > Chaetothyriales > Herpotrichiellaceae > Phialophora > Phialophora tarda. Next base: position 517,162 of record JADWPL010000007.1, read on the forward strand.
TCGCAGGTCTTCCTGGACACACAAGTGAGCGAGGAAAGTACGCAGGCTCTGTCGGTCCCTATGTCCCGTTGACAACCTCACCGAACGAAACTATCGCAGCCTACATCTACTTCGACGGGCGAGCCAAGGAGGAAGTCGCAACACTTCTGAGGAAGGGCGAGGAGACCTGGGTCAACTCGCGATGGGTCAGCGTACCTGAGAAAGAAGGCGGCGGTTTGGCAGAGCGAGAGTTCCTATTCCGAGAAGTTGGTCTGGAGCGGTGGTTGAATGGTCTAGATTTGGACGGAAAAGATGCGGCAGCGACTATTGAGAGACGAAGGCAAAAGCTGGAAAAGAGACGAAGAAAGCGAAAGGAGATTGCCGGGAGTGATGACGAAACAAACGGTATCTCAAAGAAAGAGAGGCGAAAGAATACCATGCGCTACGGGGAGGATGGCGAGTTGAAAGATGTGTCCGATGACGAAGGCTCGTCAAGCGATACTGGCTCATCCGACGATGACGACGATCCGATACCAGAAACAGCTGGCCAAATCAAAGTTGCATTGTTCCGGGTATTGGCTTCTGGCGAAATCAAGCGTGGGGAATACTCACCTCAGTTCGATGCTCACGACGATTCAGAAGGGGAGGACGCTGGAGAAGGCAACGCCAACGGAAAAGCAGACGTCGACCATACCACCAGTTTTGCTAAGCCAAAGACTTTGGATCCAAAGACCATCTCGACACAAACAGTCACCGGTATCGACCCTACCGACAAACCATACGCTGTCTTCACATTCCTTTATCGAGGAGAACGGCAACTTCAGAAAATGGGCATTCTCCCTGGGGCGAAAGCCGACAAAGCAGCTGCTAGTGCAAAGAGACGCAGTTTAGCCGCAGATCTGCCCAAGTTGGGGCCCCTGAAGAAAGAGGGTACTGCAGGCTTCTCAAACTTCCGCGATTCCGAAGGACGACGGAAATCCAAAGGCAAAGGTGCAAGCGATGACGACATGGAGAGTGAAAGCGACGACGACGGTGGTGCTAACATCATCGGAAAGATGGAGGACATCAATGATGCGGATGTAAAGAATGATCCTAGCATGCTTTCCCCTGAAGATGCTGAACGGACTGGTAAAGTTGCAGAAGGCATCCGCAAAATGAAGGTAAGAGATCCTTCGCCGTTGAAGTTCAGGCACGGGCTAAGGTATCATCAGCTCAAGAGACAGCACTCGGCCGAGCCCCTCAATAGCAATGGTGTGACTGAACCGCGTAAGAACTCCAAGTCCGGTAGTCCTTCGACTGCCTCGACACCCAAAGTTGCTCCTGATGAGTTGGGCACGTCTCCCGGCGGCACGACCAGTGGATCAGGCGGCTTGAGCACAAGCCTCGAAGTGGCAAAGGAAGACGATGGCTTCATGGTTGGCAGTCCAATGAAACGACAACGCGCGAGTGTGGCCGAGTTTGATGTCGACATCCAGAACCGATTAGGCAGCGGCCTGTCAGCGTCTTCGGGGACGATCGGCGAAATTTTGGGATCATCTGGGACAACTCAGCCTAGTGCGACCAATTCAAATCCTTCTGGTCTACAGTTCGGAGGTACTTTGGTCAAAGGACCCAAAGCTGACGACGATGAGGAGTTGTGAAACACCAACAACGACCTGCGACCCTTGTCAGCGGTGAGCCAGGTCTAATTCCACAACACGGCAAAGATCTTGGCCCTTCAAGTTTGACGATTGACTGAATGTCCTCGCAAATGCTCTGACAATACCAGCAAAGCAGGACAACTGCACTCGACCCGCATATTGGAAATCCCTGCTTGTTCAATACTTGCGCCACGGACGGTACAATAGAGTCGGCACAGCGCAACCAGTACAGAGAAGGTAGTGCGAGCATGGCAGGATGGCTAATCTTGTTTAATCGTGCAAATAAAACAACGAGCTCGAACCGGCATTTGCACTTGGAGAAGGGGTGTTGGTATCATACGCGCCAAACAGCGGCCCGGGTTGGTCATGAAATCTTCGGTGCATCTGGCATGGAAGAAGTGCATAGTATTCTCTAAGGCTCTCAGAGATTCAGAATGCTAGGGGTATGGAAACAGAATGGCGCGTGGTTCGCCGTTACTGACTTCACAGTTAATCGCGATGGTCCTTGTACCACTACCACCACAGCTGAAGGTCGTTTCTCATGTCCAACTGAAGAACAAAGGCATGTTTGATATTCTCGAGCTGCCAGCTGCCAGCTGAACAAGGCGTCAAGCCGAACTAGCAATTTCAAAGAATCCCTTCAGCTTTCGTCTTTAAACCTACTTCGATCGCATCGCCGTGACTGCGGTCCATAACCAGTGGAACTTTGGACTTTCCAACTCTTCCTGCGTGCCCGTAACACTGGGAGCAGGTCTTCTGGTGTCTGGATCACCTGGTCTCCGATAACGCCTCCCGTACTTCACTCACGTATCATCTGATTGGCAGGGAAACAACGTTCCCCCCATCCGAAAGCCGATCAGGACCACAACATCGTCATCTAGTCGGTTCGGTTTTTTGTCGTCCACCGCATGGAGGTTCGTCAGCCCTCGATGGGATCTGCACTACCAGATCATCTAAGGCAGTACGAGTAGGTTGTCCTGGTCGTCATTGCCGCTTCGCGCTTCGCTTCGATCCACCTACGCCTCTTGAATCCGTGGTTGGTTATTCTTGTTCTTACGCAACAAGCAGCTCCAGTTTCCGCCCAAAAAGTGCATTGAGCGCAATTTGACGCGGTTGTACTACTTGCGAAAGGCATGCACAGCCCATGCGGTTGGCTTCCTCGTTTGTCTATCAACCACTCGTAAGCCCCAGCTGAGGGCGGATATCGATTATTCTGGCAATCTCAAAAATCAAGCCTAGAAGAGCGCGCGCATCTTAACGAGGGACGAGCGTCATGGCACTCACCAGATCTACCGACCCCTTGGTCTGGGTTGACTGCGAGGTAGGTCCAAGCATAAGACGCGAGTTCCCTGCAGCATACGGACCTCAGAGAGTACTTCGTGTCCACCATCATAGATGGGAGCACCTTCTTCACATAACCCCGGAAAGCGGACACTTGGATATCTGGAGACTTCTGCGCCAGATCTCGCATTTCGCCCACCTCACCTCACTTTTACCTCACTTTCATTTTCTGTTGCAAAGGAAATATCTGATACCATGTTCACATGTTGCCTCCTCCGTCTCGATTTTCCTATTCCTCTAACAATGGAGAACTAACGATCAAGTTCAGATGACAGGCCTCGACCCGTCAAAGGACACAATCCTATCCATTTCATGTATTCTAACCACCTCCGACCTGGAGCCTATCGACCCGGAAGGTTTCCATGCCGTCATATACCACACTCCAGAGGAACTGGCACAGATGTCTGAATGGTGCATCAAGACTCATGGCAACTCCGGTCTGACGCAAGAATGCCTCACGTCCTCAACCACTGCCACTGTTGCGTCCACAAAGCTACTCAGCTACATTAAGCACTACATCCCTGAACCACGCCGTGCACTACTCGCGGGAAACAGCATTCACGCAGACCGGGCTTTCCTGATGGTGCAACCTTGGGACATCATCCTAGAGCATCTTCATTACCGCCTATTCGACGTTTCGGCAATGAAGGAGATGGTTAGACGGTGGGCCAGCGAACAAGTGCTGATGGCGGCTCCGAGGAAAGAACTTCGCCATACGGCCCGGGAGGACGTCCTAGAAAGCATCCAGGAGGCCCAATACTACAAATCTTTGATTGAGCGCATAAATCCAATCCCTTTCGGCCCACCCATGTACGCTGCAGCTGTTGGTGACAGTGTCCACGCCAATAGTGGCACAGCTGTGCCACCATCAGCAGCGGCGTCTATGCCCATTTATCCCCAACCGATGATGTCAGGAGTAGGAACCGAGCAAGCTCAAGAAGCACTCGATATGCTACGGAAGAACGGTACAAGAACAGGAGATGTTGGGACACTTGGTCGGGGATTCCGCACCGATATACCATGACGCAACATACTCCATCCATGACCACAACCATGAAATCATTGATGCCGAGTTCGGAATGACCAAACACACCGCCTTTGGCTCGAAGCCGGACAAACCCGAGTTTGCGAGCCGGGGGGAACTCCCTTTTCAGGGGAAATTCGTGTCTCCAGCGACATATTGCATAACAGGCACGAAATACACAGAAGCTAGATTGAATATTGCACGGACTGGTCTGCGTTCTTCACCGAGAGATCTAAGAATGGACCGTGCACATCGCTGCAAAGGAGCAAGACCGAGCAGGAAATGTACCAATACTACTCCTACTGCCTTAGTGAGCTAAGTGCGAAATTGAAAGGATTAGAGAATCATCAGAAGGATCGCTCTTGATTTCTCATACTAGAAGGGCAATTATCAGCTTCCCCAGCTTCACCAACGCGAGGCAGAGCCCTGTGTCAGCAAGAGAAGACACAATCCAAGTCCAAGGCAAAATAACCAAATGGTTGTGATTAAACCAGTGGCTCAGTACTTCTAACAATGGCGATCATAATATCTCTTCAATCTTCCTCACCGCTGACGTCTTACAGAGAGAGGTAGATCCGCTTCCTGCATGCTCTCTTTGTTTGTTTTACCAAGTCAATCGTTCTCGCCAGCTAGATCTGCACTTGATCCTGGCCCGCGGGAGGGTGCGTCAGTCGCGGATCCATCGCCGTGGTCGCTTTGGTATGCCGATTGAAGTAATAGACCCGCCCAGGGACGGTGTCGGTGGTGCATCGCTCTTCCCAGCCATCGGTTAACGGGCCTGGCCCCATCTGCGGCAGCACAAACTGCCATGAGTAAGGCAATTGTTCGACAGCGGGGTCGTGGCTGGTCTGCGAGGACGAACCGGCATGGCTGTGAGAACGGGTGATTCGGCCCTCTGCCAACGCATCGGCAAATCGTGTCCTGAACTGCTCTCTCAAGAGGCCTTCCCGCGTCGACGGCCAGGGTTCGAAGTCTTTCCTGCTGAACCATGGACGTGTCTCATGGCTTGTCGCACTCGGTGGCGGTCTCTCATGGCGGCTTGGCGAGGGAGAACGACGTCTTGGTCCTACCCTCGCGGTTCTTGGGTCGTCGCTACGAACCTATCGTCCCACTTGTGACTGTGGCTGTGATTGTGAATGTGCCAGGGCCTCTGCCCGAGCAAGCCGATACCGTACTGCTTCCTTAACGGTCTCACCGCTCCAAACTTCCTGGCCCGCGAACTCCATGCCCGCGACATCAACTCTTTCAACTTCTCCCAACAATACGCTGAGATCACGCTTCTGCGAGCTCAACCACCGTTCCACGAATTTCTGCGGATCTTTCGCCATGGATGAGAAGAATTGATGGCGCGCCTTGTGGTGGTTCAGGCTTTGAATTAGGACGGCGAGATCATCGTCCAACTTGCGCAGCTGTTGCAGTGTTGCGGCGTGTTCAGGGTTCTGTGTCATGCGGAAGAGGAGAGGCCGCAGAGGGTCTTCGGTCGTGACACGCACGTCGTAGATTGTGGGCTCGGGAGTGCCGGATTCGTGGAATGCTTGGTCAACGCGGATCGTATAGGGAAGACGAACGGGCGGTAATGGGTGCAAGTGGGGAATCAGTCGCTCAGCGGCTTGCGGGAAGAAGAATGTTTCGGTGTCGAAGATCCTTTTCAAGGAGTCGTCACATTGAATGGAGCGGCGCTCTTCGTCTTCCTGTAAACCCATGGCGCGCACGTAGTCCCAGATGCCCATGACGACCTCCGCGCGATCGGCTTCTTCCATGTCCAGTGTCTCGGCCAAGGCCTTTGACAAGCGGAACCTCTCAGGTTGCTCATCCCTCGTTAGACAGATGGTAATGTTGACGTTCTCGTCGGCCTTGCGCTCAAATTCAATGCTGTCGAAATCGCCGGATTGATTGGGGGTGGCACCCTTTTTCCAATTTACGGTTTGGTTCGGGTCGCCGGCTATGTTGCTGGTGTTCTTGGGGTTGTCAAATTCGACCGTCATGCCTTTGAAGAAATGAGTGAACTTTTTCGAGGGAGCTTTGAGTTTGCGGCGTTTATTTGGCGGTTGGTCTTCATTATCCGCCATTTCTTGGTCCTCTTGGCCTTCTTCTTCTTCAGAGTCGCTATGCAGGATGTCGTCGTCGTCGTACTCGAGGAGGCGACCTTGGATTTTCACGCGGTAGGTCGGATCGCCCCCTGACTCGAATGTGAAGGAGTCTTCATCAGTGTTTGTCTGCCACGGTTGGCCGGACACGGTGTTGGATATCCAAATGCGCATGGTCTTCTGTCTCTTCACATTCTTGCTGAAGTTGTCGTGGATTTCCAATCTCTTGCGTGCCATCAGGTGGTCGAGGCGTTTCTCTGCTTCGCGGAGTTTCTTGTATTGCTCCACGCCGTCGCCAATGACAATGTCTTCCAGTCCGTCGGGGAGGTTTCGATCAGTGGGTTTTCGCGCGCGTCGTTGAGCAAGTTGGTGTTCGATGGCAGCGTTGCGCTGTTGGGCTTGTTGTTGCAGCATTTGGGCTTGGGCTTGTTGGGCGGCATGCTGGGCAGCGTGCTGGGCAGCGTGCTGGGCGGGCGGTATTTGGCCTGTTAACGGATCTTGTAAGTAGCCGGCCTCACGAGATAGCAGAGACAAGCAGTCATGGGAGCACTTTTTCTTGTCTCAATGAGACGACAGATATTCATGTTGAGTCGCACTCACCTGGCCTACGTGCCGCTGCGGGGGATCTCCCCTGCGTCTGGGCTGCGAATTGCCGGTAGTTCTGCATCTGCGGATTCATCATGCCGTCCTCGGATCGACGTGACACGGTGTGAGATGGGAAGGATAAGTGGTGAACGAACAAGGATGTTTGATGGTCAAGCACGGGAAAGATCGCGACAAGCAGAAGCACGGACGCGATTCAGACAAGGCTGACCTAGTCTTCTTTAGGGACAGTTGCCAAGAAATCCATACCATAAGGCTGTATTGTATGTATCTCTGTCGAACACTTCCTTCGTTCGTTCACCGAACTAAATTGTTCAAACCAGCCCCATCGACTCCCGGATACGGTATTCTCATGGTAGCCTTTGTGGTTGCTCTGCAGGTCACAAACAACGCCGCAAAAAGTCCCCGCCGCTGGCCAGTGGTGTGAGTCAGGACGGCCTGTGATTGTGCAGCGTCAGGCGAAAATGGGTAAGCCACGGCTTATCATCATTATCCGGCATGCCCAGTCAGAGGGCAACAGAGACAAGACAATCCACCAGAAGACTCCGGACCACAAGGTCGGCCTCACGGAGGAAGGACATCGACAAGCTCTAGAAGCGGGCGAGAAGCTGCGTGACCTTTTACGATCCGACGACACTCTGCATTTCTTCATATCGCCGTACAGGAGGACCAGAGAGACCACTGAAGGCATATTGAACGGCTTGTGCGCCAACGACCCTGTCCCGTCACCTTTTCAGCGATCACACATCAAAGTGTACGAAGAGCCGAGACTGAGAGAGCAGGACTTCGGCAACTTCCAGCCAGGTACGGAAGAAACAGAAAGGCTTTGGCGGGAGCGCGCAGAATATGGACATTTCTTCTACCGCATACCCAACGGCGAGAGCGGAGCCGATGTCTATGACCGAGTGTCGTCCTTCAACGGCTCGCTCTGGCGACGATTCTCCGAGGACAGCATGGCCAGCGTCGCCATCCTTGTCACTCATGGTCTGTGCAGTCGAGTCTTCTTGATGGCTTGGTATCACTACAGTGTCGAGTTCTTCGAAGACCTGCGAAACATCAACCATTGTGAGTTCCTGGTCATGAAACATGGCCCCAATGGAAGATATGTACTCCAGAACCAGCTGCGGCGATGGTCGGATCTCAGGAGGGAGCGTGCTGCTGCTAGGAAAAACAGTCTTTCTGCACCCCCTGAGGCTATCCCAACAATCCCCGTGAGGCGATGGACGCAGTCGAAAAGCGCGTATGACCCCACTGGAGCCAGTTTCATTCCTCGGCCGACGAGGAAGAACACGGCCGACATGTTCAAGGACGAATCAGAAGTGCTAGAAGAAGTTGGCGCGGACAAACGGACTCCGAATGTCTCACCCGCGCAGAGGCGGAGGAGTCGGGGCCCGAGCGCCACGAGGGAAAGAAGTCGCACCAGAGTTCGGTCTTCGAGCAATCTCCGAACCTCGTTCAGCAACCTGTCCTTGGAGACTGGGAGGAAGGGCTCGAACCTAGTCGGCGTAAAATCGTATCTGGGCAGAGATGGTGGAGGAACACGGTCGGGCCAGGGCTCGCCATTCGGCTCGGATGATGAGCTCGAGGTCGAAAGCCCCGGAGGAGCTTCTCATCACCCGATTCAGCCCCTCTCAACTTCACCCGAGACCATCAAGAAGTCGTTCTCTGGCTCACTCGCTCGGGCATTGAGAGGTGAATTGGACGACCCTAACAGGAAGCTGGCCGACGCGCTGGGTGATCAAAGTGATGCAGAGGTCGATGAGGCTGATCTGGAAATTGGCACTAGGGAGCGAGTCACCGGTGAGATGGAGCAGATCCTGGAAGAGGAGAGACGTGAACGAAGCCTAGCGGGGAGTACCTATTCGCTTATGTAGCTGGGTCGGGATGCTCTGTAGTGGTCCATTGCGTGTCAGAGGACACAGTAGGTATGTTCGACATGCAGTGCTGTATCGATCCATAGGAACAATAGAAGACCAAAGGGATCCTCAGCCTCGTATGCTCAGCCTTGTTCACCTCAGCCAAGACAGGCTGTCTACCGTGGCTTGAAGCCAGCCAATAAGAACGCTTCCTTCTTGCATACCATACACAGTCTCGTTTCAGTTTCGCCATCAACACAGCCAGAATGCAGTAGAACATTAGCTGCCCTCTAAAAACAGTGGTCGAGGCCCTCCAGTTGAAGTACAGGACTCGGCCCCGGTCGTCAGAATGGCGGACCCTCTGTATGAGCTTCTTCAACCATACCTGGATGCCTCATCTCAACCACCACAATCATCTCACGCATCATCGTCGTCCGCCTTCAACAGCCCCGAAATTTCCCATTATCTCTCCCGCCTAGTCTCGCTGCGCCTAAGCGACCTAACAACAACGGAGCCGCAATCGCTCGCTCAGGCTCAACACTCAAACCTCGTCTCACTCCAGGCACTCTCATCCCGCTCCCACCGCACGACCACCATCTCATCCGACCACCTCAGCACGCTCCGCACATCGCTGCCCCAAATATCGGCTTCCGTCGAATCCATCAGACAGACAATCCCGGACTTGGACGCCAGTGCCGTGACCTTCGCCTCATCGTACAGCAGCAGAGCCAAGGACGAGACCGCGGGAGGAGAGAGCAAAGGAACGGCAGCCCTTCTCAGCGCACGACGGAATGCGTCTCTCCTCGCCCGCCAAGCAGACAAGGCACAAGACATTCTTGAGCTCCCGTCGCTACTACGTGCTTCGATCGCCTCGGCCAGCGCGGCTGCAGCGTCGTCGTCGTCGTCGTCTGCCTCAACCAGCTCCACTTCCGGCGCGAACTATACGCAGGCGCTGGACCTGTTCGCGCACATCAAACGCCTGCAGATCCTCTACCCGGATTCACAGCTCGTCAGGGCCGTGCTCGCTGACGCCGAGCTCGCCATGAAGGACATGACGACGAACCTGATCGCCAGCCTGAGGGGCCAGAATCTTCGCCTCGCACCAGCAATCAGGATGATCGGCTGGTTACGCCGAGTTGCACCGGAGTTATCCTCGGGCACAGGCACAAGCACAGGCACAGGCACAGGAACAACTTCAGCTCCTCCCACAGGCGCTGGCACGCTTCAAACCCCCCTTGCATTGACATCGCAATTGGGCTCACTGTCCGCCGCGACGACGACGACGACGCCTGCACAAGATGAAGGCCATTTCGGCGCCCTCTTCCTCGTCGCCAGACTATGCACCTTCCTCAGTATGACCGAGGCGCTCGCACCGCTCCGCGACCTCGCCGACCAAGAAACTCAGGTCCGCAAGGAGAACGCGCAGAACGGCAAACAAATTACTGCGGCGGCGCCGAGACGTCCACAAGCGACGCGTAAGGCCAGCGGAGGATATGGTAATAGCAGTCCCCAGCTCGCCGGCCAGCAGACCGAACGCTACTTGAAACGCTACATCGAGATCTTCCGCGAACAGTCCTTCGCCACCATTTCCATGTACCGCAACATCTTCCCCGCCGAGGAACAACCGTCACCGCCTGCCCCCACAGCGTCATCATCGCTGGACATGGGTCTCGCGTTGCCACCGGCGCTGCAAACCTTCCCGCTCTACCTTGTGGATATCTTTATAGCTACGCTCAAGCAGTACTTACCCAACGTGACGGACGCGACGGCAAGGGAAAGTTTGCTCATGCAGGTCCTGTATGCGGCGAACAGCCTGGGACGGCTTGGTGCGGATTTCAGCTTACTGATCGCGGAACTCTACGAAGAAGGCGAGGATGAAAGCGGTGAAGGCGTGGCGCTCGCTGCTGCACAGGAGGAAGACACTGCAGAGGCCACGACCGAGGAAGGGGCGGTTGCCGGATCGAACGGAGCTGTTGAACGTAGAAGAAGGTCAAATGAAGGTGAAGAAGCCCTTGAGGCCAGGCCAATGCCCGAGCCCGAGTGGATCACCGTGATAAAAAAGCATCGTGTCCAAGCAGCTAGGCTAGAGGCCCTAGCAGCCGGGCAGGACAGAGTGGTGCAAAGACAAGGCGCAGTGGATGTAGCCGTTCGATAGCCTCGCACTTCGAGTTTGCAGTCTATCAAAAAGGGCTTTCGGTCTTCGTTTCGGGACTCTTGAACAGCCGCCCTCCCTTCCACACGTGCGTGATGTTCCCTGGATCTTTGAATACGTCCATATTCCTCAACGGATCCTCGTCCAGCGCAATCAAGTCGGCGTCATATCCCACCTCGATGATTCCGCACTTTGGCTTCATGCCTAGATTTCCCAGTGTTTCGGGCCCCATGGCGGTCGCGGCCTCAATGGCCTGCAGAGGCGTCATCCCCCCATCGCTCACCGCGTATGACAGTTCTCCCCCGCTCTGGCCATGCGCCAGCGGATGATCCGTCGGGGTACTGATGCCCAGATCCGTGCCCAGCGCGATCTTGACCCCCGAACGCACAGCTAGCTGATAAGCCTCTTTATGGTGTCGCGCCGTGATTAGCATCTTGCGATATGACTCCGGCGACATCAACTCCGGGTGGTCGACGCCAACCTTCACGATCGTGCGGGTGGGGACATACACGATGCCACGATCAATCATTTCATCGATGCACTCCTCGTCCATGTACGTGCCGTGCTCGATCGTGTGCACGCCGGCATCGATCGCCGCCAAGATGCCCTCTTTCCCATGGACATGCGCAGCCACGACACGCCCGTTGCGCTTTGCCTCCGCGACAATGACCTGCAGTTCGGCCATGGAGAACTGTTGCCTTAGCGGGTCGTCCGCGATGCTGAGCACCCCACCGCTGGCGAAGACTTTGATGCACGTCGCACCGCGGCGGATAAGGAGGCGGACCGCGCGGCGACACTCGTCGACTCCGTCGGCAATGATCATTGGCCCGGTGCCCGGCGCGAGGGCGTTGGCCTGCGTATCCCGCACCCCGAACACCGAGTCTACGAACCCTGAGGGCAGGTCGAAGACATCGCCGTGGCCTGCTGTCTGCGAGATAGCAGCCCCGGACGAGTAGATGTTCGGTCCGACGAGCGAGCCTTCTTCAATAGCCTTCGACACCTCTAGTCCGTAGCCGGCCAGTTCGCGCACGGAGGTGAATCCGCTCATCAGCACGTCGTGCACGTTCTTTGCGATCCTCGCGCCGGCGAGGGCAGGGTGCTGGGTCGCGATTTCTGCAAAATTGAACGTCTTGGAGCCGAGGAAGTGTACGTGGCAATCCCAGAGGCCGGGCATGAGGACAGGGACTTGCGTCGTGGGCAGGTTCTTGAACGGCGGGGGCAGCGAGGAGGTCGGCTGGATGGCTGTTATGACCCCGTCTTGCAGGATTACAGAGTGTATGTGGAGGGGATCGCCGCGGCCTGGGATGAGAAGCGTAGCGTTGATGAGGTGCGTGGTTCCTGGTCGGTGGTCTGCTAGAGACGCTGGGATTGAAGATCGATCGGAGGCATGCTGATGGGCGAGCTGTTCTCGGGGTCTTGAGGGCGCGCAAAACGATTCATGTTCGGTAGCTGTCTCCTGTTTTGGTCCTTGAGCACCAGCGGGGGAGACATGTTCAGGTTCTGAGCCAGAGCTGATGGTCCCAGATGTCGATGGTCTCGACAACAACGTCGGTAGCGCCTTGCGTCGAGTCATTGTTCGCCCCCGAGAATGAAGCTGATAGGGTTACTGATTTACGTCTGAAAAAGGACTGATACAATGGTCTTGAGAACGTTGAGCCAAAAGATGTAGAGCTGCAGAGCTGCTCCAAGAAAGAGGACCGATTCCCTGAATCCTGAATTAATCCTCTCGGTGAGGTCGAGATATCGTTCGGGCTGATGGTCGATTGAACAAGATGAATCCGAAGCGAATGTACTGAAAGGTCGCCGAGGCAACGACGGCGGCTGCGCAAATTGAAAGAAGGCGGCGGCTCGCTTTCATGAACCGTAGCTGCTGCAGCTGTAGCTGTAGTCGTCGTAGTAGTCGTAGCTCCTGTTATAAATCCTCTGGACCATCTCAGTATTGTGTGCTTCGTGCCTTCTTTCTATCTGACACGAGTTTCGATACGATCGGTGACGCAAAGTCGTTCGGGATTCGGGATATCCACCTCCGATTGGAGCGACCTGCCTCTCCGGGTATGGTGGGAGGAGCGCCAGCCGCCGCTTTTGTCATCGTACGAAGTGTGGTGGCCTCTTCAGCGGTCTTGGCAGCTGGAAAACAAATCCTCCAAAAGCGGCGGCAGTTGCTACCAAATCTGGTGGGAAGATTCCCCTCCTCCGACCTACGTTCGACTATGTTGGGAGGGACCTCGTTCGCCCTACTCCAGACTCCAATTCTACCGTGTGTGCCGTTGACGGCTGCGGAAGGTCGGTGTGCTTCCATCGGTTTAACTGTCGACTCTCACCGTCCATGGCACATTTGGAGAGTATGATGTTGTGATCGAGACAGGCATCGTCGTAATGCCCGAATCACTCGCTCTGAAGAGACCTTAACCCCCGACAGTTGCCGCTGTCACGGCATATAATGCCTAAATCAATCTGAGAAAGGGAAGCAGCTCCGAGTCTGTGAGTAGGCACGCATAGCAATGATAAATATTATGACAACTTCTACCACCGAATATTGGATTCGACCGTCAAGTACGAAAACTGGTTAGCTAGATCTCACATACGAACTGAAGCTAGCGTCTGGCGATGATCGTCCCCCAAAAGAGTCCACGGCATGAGGAAGACTCTCAAGTCCAATGTCTAATGCTACTCTTGGGTATTGGATGCCCAGGCACCTATCTGGTCGGGATGTTCATATGCCCGTCTCCGCTGCATCACGTCGATACGGCAACTCGAATGAGCTATACAACCGCCGATTCAATGCCGTCCTTGCGAATGCCGGGCAAGTGATATGCCGTCAACTAGGTACAGAGTACCACCGATATAAAGAGGCAAACATGCCTGACGACAAAAAGAGAGACCAGACCTGGGATACATTGTTGCCCGAGCCTCGATCATGTATCACTGGTCCATTGCCCTCGTCGGCGGTCTGCTGATTCAACCTTCGTTTACTCTCCCAGCTCGACTTCAGAGTAAAACTAATGTTGCCCAGCAGGATGCAGCATCACTGCTCGCACTCCCTCCAAGTCAAGACCCCTTCTACACTGCTCCTCCCGATTTTGAGACGGCCAGTCCTGGGACGATATTGCGGGTGCGCGACGCCCCAGGAAACCTGACGGCCATCTTCAACGACAGCTCGTCGGCCTACCATATCCTCTACCGCACAACCGATAGTCAGTATCAGCCTGCGTGGGCGGTGACAACACTTCTTGTACCGCTAGCGTCACCAAACGCTTCGGCAAGCGAGGCGCTTCTGTCCTACCAGATCCCGTACAACACCGCCGACGTGGACTACAGCCCGAGCTACGCACTAGGACTCACACCAGGGCTCGCCTCCGGTCTTGTTCTGTCCGACATCAACACTGCGCTCAGTTATGGCTGGTACGTGAACGTGCCTGACTTCGAAGGGCCCTCAGCGGCATTCGGCTCAGGCGTCTCGGAAGGCCATGCAACGCTCGACGCCGTCCGCGCTGTCCTTTCCTCGCGATTTGGCCTCTCTTCTACAGCACGGTACGCCATGTGGGGGTACTCGGGCGGCTCGATTGCGAGCGAGTGGGCCGCGGAACTGCAGGTTCAGTATGCTCCGGAACTCGACTTCAGCGGCGTCGCTCTCGGCGGCGTGGTCCCCAATGGGTCGACGATATTGCGCGCCCTTGACGGTACACCGGCCGCAGGGCTGATCCCGGCGTTCTTGGTCGGAGCAACGAAGCAATACCCTGCTGCGTACAATGTCATGGTCAGCAGGTTGAAGACATCGGGTCCCTACAACGCGACGGGGTTCCTGGCAGTTCAAAACATGTCGTACTTCGAAGCCGCGGCGGCGTTTATGAACCAGAGCGTCTTGGACAACTACTTTGTCAACGGGAGCTCTGTGGTCGGGCTGCCTATCATGCAGAAGGTGTTCAATACAAACGGCCTGATGGGATACCATGGCGTGCCGCAGATACCCATGTACATCTACAAGGCTGTGCACGACGAATACAGCTACGTGGACGACACGGACGCGCTGGTGGCTCGGTACTGTCAGGCCGGGGCCAGCATCCGCTACGAGAGGAACATGGCTGGGAATCACCTTGACGAGGAGACAAACGGCGATGCGAGGGCGTTGAGCTGGCTTCGAGCTGCGTTGAATGGCTCGCTCGTGATGCCCCGGGGGTGCACGGTTCGGAATGTGACCATCAGTATCAGTTCCCATGCTCCATTTACGCTGCCACCGTGAATGAGAGGAATTCGTAATTCGGGGTACTCCGTCTGTAGAGCAGACATCCATCTTTCTTTGCACGCAGGCATTCCACCTGCACGACCAAGAATGCAGCTGCAGTAGTAACTACAACACGAGATTCTCCGGGCCAGACTGCTCTCGCCACTCCCCACAATGTCTTGACTCAGGGAAACAGGCATGTAGGTTTTGCCACGGTCTTGCTTGCTACCCCGGAGAGCGAGTTGTATCCCAGTCGCTGAGAATCGGAACCGCACGAAGCATCAACGAGGCGCATCTCGCAGGACACCGGTACACCGGATGGATGAAACTGCGCAATTGACTCTAGCGTTGAGTAGGATACAGTGTACGAGTTACCTGTACAGGGACCCGGCCGCCTTGATGTTTGCCAAAATTGCAATGTCGGCGGCGTCCGTCGTCGTTAGAGTTAGAGTTCTATGTAGGTTCTAAGTTCTACTGGTACTGTGGTACAGTGACAGCAAGCCTCTCACACCACCACAAGCCACATCAGGGGCCCGAGTCAGCTCATCCGCGGAGGACATGTCTCTCATGTCACGATTCTCGACTTGGCTGCGTGCCCATGATTGAGCGAGGCACACGCCCGGGAAATCGTTCAAACCCTTTCGATGCCCCGGAGGCATTCCGCTGGAACTCAAACCGATGCTTTCCCGTGTCGCCTGTCCCAAATGTGTCTCATGCTGCATTTGCCTGCATCACCCGCGGCGAACGAGTAGTGTCGCTCGAAATCCGTTGAGCGCCCTGCCTGCATATACCCCGGGAAGCATTTTGTGGTGCGAAGGACAGGGTGCTTGGTCTCGACCTCACGAGACAACCTCGGTGGCAAAAAGAAAAAAAGCCAACAGACGCTTCGAGCGAGGACAAGACAGGGCGGCCACCGATTTCGTGCAGCAAGGGTCTTGTTGCTACTCAGTAAACCTGCTCAGGTCGACGTTGATCGGGTCAACTGTCAACTGCCGCACCGGCAACTCTCATGATATCTCGTAGAGGGACCGCTGATCGTTTTCTGCGACTGTGTTAACATTGTGTGTCTCCTGGACGATCACGTTGAGGCCTCGAATGATTCCACAGTACTCGTAGTACGTATGGGGCGACTCGCGTAGAGTTGCAGGATGGCTGGGGGGATGGGAAATCATGAGGCCATTGTGGATTTCGATATGTCGAATGATGCAAGACTGAAACAACAATCTCTCGATGGCCGTGGTCTGCCTGCGCTCGGCTCCTCAGGTCTGTCTCTGATCGGGCCGGTGGGCAGCGAAAAGTAGGGCGAAGCAGAAAGAGAGCTGTGGAAGATGTGCTACGGTCAAGTGGGGCGACGATCAGGCGAAAGTTTGTCCCCCTTTCCCAATCATGTCCCAGCGAAAATGTAGGGCGAAGCAGAGAGAGAGGTGTAGAAAATGTGCTAAACTCATACGGTCAAGTGGGACGACGATCAGACGAAAGTCTGTCCCCTTCGTCTCCCATTGTCTTTCCCGCCTTCTCCCTTCAGTCCAGCCCTGGCACGCCATGGTCTCGCAAGAAAATTTCTCCTTCGCAGATCCGAGCGGCGAACAGCCAGATTGGTCACTAGGCCCGCCGAAGCCGGGCTAGCAGCCTCGTGATCGGTGGGCTTTGCTCGTGTACCCAGTGAGTCCTTTCCGCATTGTCACTCGAAGCCCTTTGCGTGCTAGGCGCGCCTCCTATCTTGCCACCGTGCACGGTGACTCGTCAGGCAACGTGGCTTGATAGCTGTCAAACCAGTCAGCACGAAACTCGCGTGTCACCGAACACGAAAGGGGTTTCCGTTGCCTCGCGCAGGCCGCTTGCCGGCAGTCCTGTGCACTACCAGCTGGTATTCTCATACGTAATCCTGTGTCACCCAAGACGACGTATCTGTGGCTTTTGACATGCTTTTGACAGGGCTCCATGCGAAGCTCGTATCACCGCCAGTCAGCGTTGGGCTGCGACCCTCAGCGAACCTGGCAATCTCTGGCAGCCGGGGGCCCTCTACTGCGGGCGATATGGTTGGGCGGCTGGACAAGATTCGAACCGTCCACCAGCCCAAAACCCATGCGAACAAGCCTTGGGACGGTTATCGATGGCGATCCTGAGACACGCGACTATCTCCATTTTTCTGCTGCTCCAAGCGTCCCACAGGCTACGCGCTGAATCAATTTCGGTAAGGCTCTGGGTGGAGACGCCTGACACCTCTGCCTGCGCTATTGGCCACGTCTCGTACTCCTGATCTGCCATTTTCCCAAGTCTCCCACTGGGACGAGACGACAGGAACCTCACACGGGTCACATGGACGCCGTGCAAGCGGGCGCTCACTACCCTCACTATTGAAGTTATGCGGCCGACCCATCGCCTGGATAGCATGGAGCATTACTCATATCAGACATCCTGAAACAGTACGGCCCGATCACCTCTAGCCTGTTTGTGGCGAATCACGCCAGTGTCAAGTCGCAATAATTTGCAAGCCACAGCACAAGGTCGGCAGCCGACAATTCCGCCGAGGCTGGCACTGCAGCGAGACCCCAAGCCCCCAGAGGCAAATTGGCTGGCAGCGCGAGCAGAAGTCACACTACTGTGTACTACTACCGACGACTCGTATGGGAAGCCTGCCACTGCGAGAAGTCATTTTCAGCCCAAACAATGTACCCTGCCCCCTTCCTTCACTGTGGTTTTGCAGGTCACATGTAGAATGAGAGCCAGTCTCCGTAGAGAGCCGTCTTCTCCTGAGCAGGCCGGTAGCGCTGACCACCGCGCGACCCTCGCCTGATGGCAGTAATCGCGACATCATAGGAGCCTTGCCCATGCTCGAGACTCGAGCTGCCCGTCGCCCCAGACAGTTTGGAAATCTACACAGTGCTGTGCTAAGAATTGACCCCCTTGGGGCGTGCATGGATGGAAGTGGAGGGGAAGCTTTGCATGCTTCTGCCTCTCTTTGCACCACACCCCTTCGCGCTGGGACGTGGCTATGGCAGGGCACAAGTTGATTGGATATGGATTGTGATTGAGAACGATGGAGTGCAGCCCGAGCAGGTTCAAGCCGTCAGAGTGAGGTTTAGTGCCTCTAGAGTCAAGGATGGACAGCGTTCCCGTCCTGCGTACTTCCCAGACCGGCAGGCCGCAGTGCTCAGTCGCTCCATTTTCAGGTCTGGCTGTTGAACCCGCCATCTGGCATCGAGGATCCATCGCGTCCTTGCCACAGCAGCGAATGGCAGCAGCGGGTTCGCGGACCAGCGCTAGCACATCCACCTCTTGCAGGCGCGAGGCGCAAAAAGCAACACGATCTAAGCATCTCACCGACCAGGCTCCTGCCCGACCTGCCGACGGTCGATCAGGTAGGGTTGCTCGTCTCATGTCGGATACCGTCTGTGCTGGCGCCAGAAACGTCCAATCATGCCTGTCCGGGCCCACCAAGTGACCGAATCCTCCCCCAAAGTCTCCTGTGCCTCAAACACGCTTTGACCAGGCTGACCGATCTGAGAGCAGGGGGGCCACACAGCAGACGGTAATGAGCACCCGCGGGTGCTCTGTGGCATCACACACTGGGAATTGCTCGACGACAGCCATTGATTCCAGTTACAAGACATGTTCACCAGCCGTTGCCCGGGTGGGCGGGGCGGTGATTTGGGAAGAGGAGAAGGCAGTTGCATGCAAGCCAATCGAACCGAGAGTGTGCTTCGGTTCGACCATCCCTCTCTCTCTCCTGCGGTAAGTCTCTCAGGTGGACCTTGAGGGCGTCTCCAAATCTGCAAGCATTCAAAACGCGCAGTGGTGATTGGGAAGCCTGGGACATCATCTCGCTGGGCAGCGGCCATTGGGTGGCATGCTAGCGCTGGCGTTCGGTCTCGCAAGGAACGCTGATCGGTGGTGACCAGAAATGCGCCCAGCCACTGGGTGATCCGTCCGTGTTCGACCCTTTTCTCAGAATCAGGGCCAGCCAGGAGCCAGGGCATGCAAAGCCCACCTTGCCGTGTCTTTCCAAACCTTGCCCGCCTCGTCTTGCTGCCTCTGGCCGGCCTAAACCGAAACCGCTCATGGCCGACTCGTCATGCAGCGTCTCGAACGTCAGACTACGGCCCAGGGTATGCGAACCTTGACGCATTGGTGTGGGCCGCCTCCCTTCATGGCGTGCTATTCGCAGCATCTTCTGACAGCGTCTTTGCCCCACCGCCATGGGTGTGAATGGGGCATTGGCGTCCGTGCGTCGACGCTTGCCATGCTCGCCATGCCCGTATTGAGCTCAGCGGCCGTCATACCTCGAGGACGTTATATTGCCCTCTATACCTCGCGACACCAGCCATATCAACACCAGAAACACCACGAATACTTCGCCGACCCGTCCACCAACCTCTCACCTCTTCCCACCTACAGCCACAGTCCATCTACCAGTACCTCTACTTCTACCTGTGTCCTTCTGGTCTTCGAATTCCGGTCTCTCCTTAATCCGCCACGCGAATTTCCGTTTCGAACAACCTCTCATTCCGTTGGACGAACATATCATACCCCGGGACCGGCCATTTCTGTTCGTTTTGTTCAAAACAAAGTCTCCGGACCTTCTCTGGACCCATGTTTTGAACTGTTCTTTTGGTCTTGTTCGACTACTCCTCTTTTCCTAGACCAAGTACTCCGTACTTTTGGGCTCTCCCAATAATGCTATTGACGCCTCCTCCGTCCCCTCAACTTGCGACATCCCTTGCGCCAGAGGACCGATTGGGTTGTGTATTGGCAGGCCGACTTGAACTGGTCTCAATCCTAGGAATTGGTGCTTATGGAGTGGTCTACCAGGCCATCGACAGACTTACCAACATCCCGTACGCGGTGAAAGCTCTCCCCAAGGCGGGATTGGATCCCCGGCAACGGCGCTTTCAACGACGCGAGATTGCTCTTCACAACCAAGCAAGCCAGCATCCCAACGTGGTGTCCCTGTTGCGCATCTTGGAAAGCCCTGACTGCACCTATGTCGTGATTGAGTTCTGTCCCGAAGGCGACTTGTTCTCCAACATCACCGAACATGGCCGTTTCGTGGGCGATGATCAACTGGCCAAGCATGCTTTCCTCCAAATCCTGGATGCCGTCCAGTACTGCCACTCCATTGGAATCTACCACAGGGACTTGAAACCCGAGAACATTTTGGTTACCAATCATGGCCACACCGTCAAATTGGCCGACTTTGGACTCGCCACCACGGATCCCGTCACGTCCGACTTTGGATGTGGGTCGACATTCTACATGTCACCAGGTACGTCTGGCTCTGCCCGCTCTACTCTCTGACACTGTCGATGCTAACCACTCGGTCCAGAATGTCAACAAACGCCAACGCGGTCATACGCAAGGTATGCCGCTGCACCCAACGACGTCTGGAGTCTCGGTGTGATCCTGGTCAACCTGACGTGCGGCCGCAATCCCTGGAAGAAGGCCTCCGCGGATGATTCCACGTTTCGCGCCTTCTTGAAGGATTCCAAGTTTCTCAGCTCCATCTTGCCAATCTCTCCCGAGCTTAACATGATCCTTCGCCGCATCTTCGAATGTGACCCGCACAAGAGGATTACTCTCGAGGAACTCCGCGACATGATCATCAACTGCCCCAGATTCACGGCCAACTCCTACAACACGCTTCCACCATCGCCTCCGGCTTCCCCTTATGCCTACGTGGACTCCATGGACTGTGCCAACATGGCATTGCCGCCATCTCCTCCAGCTTCTCCATCCCCTCACGCCCATTTCCAAGCCCAGCCTTCGGAGTGGTCCTTGTTCGAACCCACATCCAAGCAGGGTTCTTCTTGTTCTTCTCTTTCCACGGACTCGGGCTACGAATCCGAGACGCCTTATCCCGACGCTGGCCAACGTCTGCAACCCCCTGTTTTCAACTTCTACGGCGACGTTATTCCCCTGAATGAGCACGAAAAGCCTTATTACACGCAACCCAACTTTGTACCCACGGTCGCAGCGTTTTAATCTACAGCATGTTTATAACATACGTTTGGAGCAGCAACCTGGTCGACGCTGTAACGAGTTCACGGTGTTTTTACGATTGGAGTCCTTCTATACCCATTTGGATACCCAGGCGGCCATTTTACGATAACATTTTTAAAAAAAACATTTCCCGGATTGGATTCGACGATTTTTGGAACAAAAGCCCCAGACGTTGCCACCCTTTCATCCGAGATCAGAAGCATTTACTGGCGTCACTAGACCGTGGATTGATTGTGTATATGTGCGTGGGTCTGGTGTGATGAGCGTTGAAGTTCACAGTGCAAGAGAAAATAGCGAGGAAATGGCGCATTTGCAAAGTTGCCGCCGTCTCTCAACCCAAGTGCTGGCGAGAGACGACGACGGCATGGGAGAGGATTTTTGTCGACTTGATTTCTGTCTAGGATCTTGGAGATTCTCTGACCGAGACATTCCGCCGACGGCCATTGGAGGCACTGGACCTGGAGGTTCAGATCTGGGCTACGGCTGCCAATTACCTACACGCAGACCTGGATACAGATCGGTACGAATCTGCTGCTGTTGGCCACCGGTTGGAGATTTCTTGGATTCGTTGTATATAGCCTGACACAAACACTACAAGACAGCACCAAATCAAACCGATAGCCCGGCAACGGGTACCGTTTGTAACTGACTCGAGTCACTGATCTAAAAGTTGCACTGGCGATGTCGTTGCGCTCCAGCACTCCAGCACCGAGACCTCGCCGTTGCGGTGGCTGATGATCTCGTGTTCCCAGTGACCGGATGTGTCAAAGGGGGCAAAAGTCAAAAGGGACGGAATGCAATGCCATGTTCTTCTCGTATCCAGACGGTGCTCCCATCTCCGATGTGCCAACCAGTCAGCTGGAACGGCTGGTTGGGTCTGTCTCCGCGCCGTTCGTGACCATTCTATTCCTGACTTGACGTGACTTTCTGCCTTGGTGCCCAGCTGGAAGGCACCTTTCGCCCCGACTCTGCCGCCTCTCCAGGCTCACTAATGCACGCTTCCAGTTCCAGCCCTTCGTCTTTTGACAGCGCATGCCATGCATGGACGTCAGCCTGTCGGCTTTGCCAGGATGCATTGGCTGCCTTACGCTCCCATCCTGCCCCCGCTTCGCCCCTCTCGCCGGATGGATTCTTGCTCACTGCCCGCCTGTGGTTTGCCCGTCACAAAAACTCTCAACCTTTTGCCACCCGCTACTGCAAGGTGGTTGCCCATCAACCTGCATGCTGCATTCCAGATGGGCCCTTTTGCACCCGCCCGGCGCCTCTGAGAGGCGATCTATTTGGACCAGTCCCTTGGCTCCCGCTCCCTTGGAGGGGCGCGACTCCATCCCGCTTTTCCATGGCCTGGAGTAAGGATATCCATGGCCGTTCCCGAACCTGCAGACAAGCAATTGCATGCAACTGTTCAGTGCAAATCGGGCAATCAGCCTGTCCATCGCTGGGTCTCTACCTCCGCATGCTCGCTGCACGCGCCCTGGTCTGCTCAAGATAACACCACACAGCCCAAGGACCTTATGCAGGAGCTTGTGCAAGAGCTATCACCACTGGGGTTGGAACCTGCAGCCATCTTTGCCAGCGATCGACCAAGGGATCAAGGCGTTTGACCTGTCCATGCACTCCACCTGGCTAACGGTGCTCTGAAATATCTTGCTCTGGTATCGGTCCACAGACAACGTGGTCGTTGCGTAGTCTGTGGCACCACCTGTCAGTTTGCTTCCTCCATCCTGGAAAAGTCGTCGTGTCCCTTCGAGACCAGTGTCGCGGCACCATTGCAGGATCGGGCCTGGTCATTGGCTCTCGAAGCCAACTCACCATGCGTCTCAGTAGTAGTAGCATCAAGACAGAACTTTCAATGCGTAGTCCCATCCGACCACCATCTTATCGATGAGGGGTCAGAGTGATTGTGTCACTGATAACATTGCTGCCCAATCATGGCGAGAGGGACGCATGGAGGGGGTGGACTCCCAGTGACTCTTCCCAACGTCAGCCTCCCTCATTGTGCAACGACGATGTGCACCCAAAATGTTCATCCATGTTTCTAATCGGGCTAGAGGCCCTGCGGATTCACAAGTCACGATGTAGTACGTACCCCTAATGCATGTCCTCGTACTGCTGTGGTGCTGACCAGCCGTGCCAGCCCAGCCAGCCCAAAAAGTCATGTCGCTGAAGTCATCATTCCACGGGAAAGGAGCGTGAAGGTACTACGTACAATTCTGACGGCTGGGTCCTTCAGCATCTTACCACGGGTTCCCAGTCAAGCCGAAACCACCGTCGATGGCTTTGATCCTGGATGGCCTCACTAGCAGGTACCGCTCTACACAGGATTTACGATATGGGACCGCTCCTCGGCGTTCCTGTAGGCACGACTCATGCATCAATGGTGTCAATCATTATTCAGCCGCGCCGTTGCGAGTTGAACGCCCCGATGTAGTAGCTTCGCACACCCAGCTGCCTCTGCTGGCAAAGTGACATCTTCTCGAAAACATGGGAACCTCGAGGTGCTGGGAACTGTTCGGATATCCATCGACCCAATCATGTCCCCAAGGCCCTTCCGAAGCGAGCCGCGCTAGCTGAAACGAAGTTGCGGTAGAATCAGTTCGGGGACTGGATTCTGCTTCCAAATCTTGTTGTCATGCTCCAGGGAGCCAGTCATCGTCCCCAGCGAGCCCCTTCCCCTCCCCTCCCAACGACCGGTGATACCGGCCAGCTGCTTGAGAAGGTGAGAAAGGAAGGATTGGAACTTTTCCAGGCTCGGATGGCGCCCGCGTATATTTTCCGGCGAGGCGGAACACGACTCGCTCAATCGCTTGGGCTCCTGTGACAACTGGGGCGCCTTGGATGGCTTTGGGGGAATACGGTTTGCCAAAGGGCAGACCAGACCAGCCCTAGTGCGGATCGCACCACTCTACACCACCCAGGCATTTCCACGTCCCAGGTGAACGTGCAGCCATGGACGACGCAGAGCGAATCCTGGTCCAACTATCGTTTTGCACATGGCAAAAATGCCGCAGCCACGGCTGGCTGGGAGTGCGTGGTCTGCATGTTGTGTGTGCCTGCATGGGCCATGCTGACCAGTCGGCGAACATCTTCCTGTCACCAGTCCTTGAGGTCGTGCTTATGCCATCATCAAACAGACACACAGGCACACTGGTGACTGAAAGTCCCTCGATGCGTTCCAAGGTGAAGGAGCAGAGGAGTCATCGGGGCATCTGCGGCCGACCATGTTACGATCATTGAGAATTATCCGAACCCTGGTAAGCATTGTTCGAGGAATCAGACAAACGAACCCTCACCCGGCTTCTTGGGGAGGCCTTTGGTCCCATGCTCAAATCTACGGGCGGGTCAAACGCGGCTGCCCCAGTGTTGGCCATGTTCTAAGTTGGCATTGCATGACTCGACTGCTCGGTAATGCGCAGGTAAGTGCAAGGGGAAACGCCCAGAATCACATCGAACAGCCGCGAGGCTTGAGAACATTTCCACGCACGGTTGGACAAGGCAGAGCAGAGCAGAGCAAACACTTCGCGTCGCCCAGTGTATGTGAGACGCGCGGGTTTGGAAGAGTCAAGTCTCGACTCGTACAACCCGACTACCTGATGGGAGTTACCCCGACCGGAAGCAAGAGGACGTTCGGGAGTTTTCTTCACAGACCTATCCTTCAATCTGTCCTTGTCAACGGGAATCGAATCTTAGGCTATGTCTACGAGATCTCAAGGTCCCGTTCTGTGTACGGTCTCACAGGTTTGGTGCACCAAAGGGGGCGCGAGGACGGCTAGTTGCTGCGACTAGCATCAATGCCATTGAGATTACCGTCGAGGAATGCAGTCGCCGTTTCGACGGGCCAGCATGTCTCAGACGTCTGAGACCGAAGTCGCCATGTGTCCCGAGTTTTAGCATGGAAGTCGTTGAGGTAAAGTTCTTCTGAGCAAGCTCTGGCTTGTCGATCGATCATCCATCAATCCGCCCTTGGCCGAAACTTGAAGATCTCCAGCCCTACGAGTTACAAGTACCGGTCACTGCGATATCATGTGGATCTTGGATCGTGTGCGCAAGGTCCAACCAGGCATCAATGCTTCTCGGGAAGTGCCACCGTCACCACTGATTGAGCATGTTGTTGTGGAATGCACCACACAGTGGAAACAGCACAAAGACCTCTGGACGATCTAAATTCGACGTAGCGTATTCGTCTGTGCCCGTCTGTGATGCCGGGTCCTACTATAGTGTGATCAGGTTCGAGCTGACGTCGGACAGCTGTTCGACCGCGGGTCGGTCGCTGTCTGCGTCATCTCGCTGACCTTGAGTCCGGGCGCCACACAAGTGCTGCGCCTCGATTCCAGATCCCCTCGCAAGCCGTCTCCCAATCCAGTCTAGCCGCACGTGTTCCGCCTGCTCCGATCGTTTCAGCTCGGTTCTTACTATTCAAGTACTGCGCTTGGACCAGTTTAATTCTATTTCACGAGGCTCTCATTTCGATGTACATACGTAGTTACGGTGTGAGTAAATTATTCGTGCACGTTGCATTCGCGTCGTCTCGCATCGCGCTCAGCAGACTCGGTGCCCTTCCGCTCGGACATGCGCAATAGTAAGTGAATGAGTGAGTGGTGAGTGAGGAAGTGAGCAAGTGACATGTCCATCGTGGCTCAGCCAAGGGTTTCCAAGAACTGCTATTACGCGTCCGTTCGCAACAGCTTTTTGCCCTGCCGTCTCGTCTCTTCCAGTCCAAGGAGGTGCGGACAGGTACATACTCCGTACGCGCCACTCGAATTGAATGGTTGCATCTGAAGTTCGGTGACTAACTCTGTCTCTGTCAATCACTATCTTACTACTCGAGCTCGTCAATTAAGCCTCTTCTTCACCACCAAAGTTGGGTGTCGCAGGCGGTCGGACCCCGCATCGAAGCTCCGCATACTTTTGCACGGTTGGGACGTGACGGACGGGACATCACTCGGTCTTGACCTCTTACGAGTGCGAGTAACTTGCACCGTTTGACAACTCAGTTCGCCTTGCCTTCACATCTGCACCGGCAAAGAAGACAACCGATCTAGATATCCCCATCCATCGCCTCATCGAACCACCGGAGTCGCTCCAGGCAACCTCGGAGTCGCTCCAGGCAACCTCGGATCCAAATCTCAATCTCAGAATAACCTCATCGAAAAGCACGAGTCGCTTCACAAACACCACAATGGCCGACAAGTTCGATCCCCCGCAATACCCCCCTCCTGCGCACAATCAAGGCTTCCAATCCCCTCCGCCCCAAATGTCCTACGACCCGAACTACCAGCAACAACAACAGTATGAGATGAATCGCGGCGCGAATAACGGCTACTACGGCCCGCCTCCGCCACAGCAGGGGTACTACGGAGGGCCGGGCTACGGGCCACCGCAAGGATGGAACGGCCAGCCGCCGCAGACAGTGGTGTACGAGCGGGATCGAGGCAGCGGCGCGGGCGGGATCTGCGCTGGGTTGTGCGCGGCGTTGGCGTGCTGTTGTTGCTTGGATGCTATATTCTAAGAAAGAGTTACGGGGATAAGATTCAGATGATAACTTTCCTCTCGCCGGGGTTAGGGGGAGAGTGCGAGGGCGAGGGCGAGGACAAGGACGAGAAGAGGCTGCGAGCCGTGGGTTCTGTATCCTTTCTGTTTGCCCCTTCGGATGAGGTGTCTTTCATGCTTTAGTGCTTCGCGCCGAGGTTCTGCATAGCGATGGGATGGTTCCTCGTGTACATGGCTGGGACGTGGATGGTCGTCGAGTACATTATCACAACGCGAATACAGATTAATTTGAGGATATATTGTAGCTCTTTCTCTTGAGTCGACCATACATTGATTTGAGGATAACCTCTTCTTCCTGCTCTCCAGTTGATCATAAACTACCTTGAGCACGACCGCTTCTTCCTCTTCCGTTGATCATACGTCAATCGAGGACAACCTGTTCCTCCTCTTCCGCCGTCCGTATAGTAAGTAATTGAAGACAACCTATTCCTACCCCCTCTTCCGTCCACTCACATCACACTACAGCTCCCAATCTGGCTCAAACCTCCAGCCTCCGTCGTAGTCCTGGCCGCCGTCCTCGTAATATCCTCGAGCACCTCGAACATCAACTCCCCAGTGAGCGCACTACACTCGGCGTACCTGTCGCACCGCATCTCCTGCGCAGCCTGCAACCCCTCCTGCGGCATGACGCACTCGAACCTCCCATCCTCGAGCCTGTTCTCCGTCCGTTCATCCCGCTTCAAGCCAAGAAGCATGACGGGCATGGAATGCTCCAGGTCGTGGTAATGCAGCGAGAGCTGCTTCCGCCAGTAGTACTGCGCATTGTACAGCGACTCGCGGTGGGCGATGGAGAAGGCGATGATGGCGAACGCGGGACTCGGCGGGAACGGGTCGATGAACAGCGTCGACGTCGAGGCGTGGATGCGGAATTGGTACGGTCGCCCAAACAATGTGACGTCGAACGTCAGTGGCCCCGACGGGGCGAAGACACGGCCCTGCGGCACTGCGGAGAGGTCGAGCTTGCCGTCGCGGATGTGGTGGAGGCGTCTACCGTTGAGTTCAGATATCACCACGAACGGGCGAAGACGAACGCGAACGCGCAGCGACCAGGGACTTGGCTTGGTTTGGGACTTACGATAGGAAGGTGGCTTTGCCGACGCCTGGACTGCCGAGGAAGAGAATGTCGACTTCAGGGGTCGGCTTGCCGTCGAGGACTTGCGTGGTGGTCATGACACCTTGGACGTGAAGAGCCTCATCCACACGAGCTCCATCTCAGTACTGAGCGAGTAAGTAGTATGGGGACGAACGATAAGAGACGGGGGGTTCTCGAGAAGAGTTGATATCAGCCTTGGCCCCGCTTCGAGTACAGTACCAGCTTCATTGTCGGATACGTAAACATCCACTACCTTTCCGGCGGCTCTATTTCACATGTTCTTTTGATGAACCTCTGCGCACAGGTATTCAACATCTTCTCAGCAGAAATTCAAGCGAGATCCTGGTGAGAGACCGTGCTGTTGTGACGTTTCAGGCCCGTTCAAGGTCCAGCGCCAACGACTGCGTGATACGTCATCATGCTTGGGGCTGCCACCACTACTTTCTTACGCGTCCCTTGAATCGCGCAGCCTACATACATGCCTCGTACTCATCGCCCCTACCATCCACTTGATGCCGGTGACACAGTTCGCGCAGATAAAGCCAGGACTGTTAGTTTCGATCGTCCTCAAAGCAGACCAGCGAACAGGGAGACAAGTCCAGGGCACGGTCTCCCAACTCCTCACCCGCCAGAATCATCCGCGAGGCATCAAAGTGAAGCTGACAGACGGCCGGGTCGGACGAGTTCAGCAGATCCTCCCTCAGCAGACACACCACAACCACAACATCATGTCGTCCAATAATAACCCGTGGTCGAATACCGAGAGCACCGGAAATCCCTACACCTCTCCTACGTCCCAACAAGCCCAAGGTGCCGCCCAAGGGTACTATCAATCCAACAACCCCTCGCACCACCAGTCGCAGGGTCACCAACAACCGCCGCAGCAGCAACAATCACAAAACGCCTCCGCACCGTCTCAGGGCATCCACCGCTCTGACACCGAACAGCTCCTGGCACAGCAGGGCGATCGCGCGGCACAAGTCGAGCACATGCAGCAGTACGAGGCCAACGCGCCCCAAACGGAAGATGATCGCAACCAGGCACAGCTGCAGAAAGAGTTTCCCAATATTGACAGCAGTTTGATTGCCGCCATCTACAGTGAGAGGAAGGGACAGGGTGATCTGGCGGAGGTAAGGGAGTTATTACAAGAGCTGAATACGAGTTGATTTAACGAGGGTCCACCGACATCGGGGGAGTGATCCGAACAAAATGCCTGTTGCAGATGTAGGGTGCGGATGAGGGTCTCATGGAGCTGGGAGCGTCTGTTCATACGCCTCGGGCAGCGCTTGCGAACAGCGGTGGTAGCGCATGCCGTATGCAGCCTCAACTCTTTGTCTGATCCTACAGTATACAACCCCACAGTCCGGTGTCTTGCCACTCTCGGTGCTTTCTCCTCGTTCCTCGCTTCTCGGCCCGTCTAGGTACGACAAGGCGGGATTTCCAACCCAACGGGTACGGGAGGCTGTCTCAGAACTCATCACAGAACATGACGGTCTTGTGTCAGTCATCTGTTCCGCCTCCAAACGGATGATCCATACGGATGGTACGTCGGAATTGCGATCGAGGCTATACAATGAATGAAAAACATGAGCCGATTCGTTTCGAGGTTTTTCATTATGCCCGACTTTTTTCGCTGGGAACGGAACGGTAAGAATGACTGACTGGTCAGGGGAAAGGAACTCACTCTTACTTGACGAGGACGGTAAGAATGACAGATTGGTCAGGGGGAAAGGACTCACTCTTACCATGACAAGAACGGTAAGAATGACTGACTGGTCAAGGGGAAAAGAACTCACTCCTGCCCATGACAAGAATGGAACCTAGCCCGGCCCGTCGGTCGGCTGCCATTGATTCAACCTGCTTACTTTGAGCAGTCCGGTGAGGGACGAGTCGACTTTACTCCGTCTCAGGATGATATCGACTGTGCCTTGTACAGAGTAGCTATCCGGTTCTGCTTTGCGTACTGGCGCACCAAAGAACTGAAACGCCTCGCACACACACCGACTGATGGTCGGGCTTTCCCAGAGGATGCAGTCACAAACGCCTTGTAGGGCCATGGCACCGGTCGGCGATTATGGACAACGCTGGGTGAGGCTGCGATCGAATTATTCTGATGATGCTTATCCTATAGTCGTTGGGATTTCGAACCTGGCTCGGACTGTGAGTCCACTTCCTGTCACCACAGAGACCAAGCACCGCCGATTCCTACCATGGCCCCTTTCTGCTCACTGCTCAAGGATGAGCCACATCCGACTCCTGTGTCCGAGTGCGCACTACGAAATGGCCTTCCAGCTCCAACAGAAGCTCATTCCACACTTCGTCTACTGCGCGACCATGAGGAAAATTGAACAAAAGGCGACCCAAACGCTCGAAGCCATCTATCCTCCACCCGAAGGGGCCATTGTCGGTGGAGGTTTCAGCGAAGGCGAAGGCGAAGAGACGCGCCAGATGGTTGCTGCGCCCAAGGACGAAAACGGTGAGCCGATGAAGTTCGTCAAGATACTCAGTGGGACGCTGGAGCAGACTGGTCCGAGGGTCTGGTCAACGCGATTCGGGAATTGTTGGGCATTGCTTTTGGTGCTGAATGGTGAGGGCGGACTAGCCGTGCCTCCAAATCGACGTTGAGGTTGCCTACCAGGAATGTTTACAGCACCGGCAGTCGGAATCGACGCTGAGCTTGCCCATCAGGAATGCCTGCCCCCCGACGTTTCTGAATCGAAGCTCTACGGCTTGAGCACAGCATACTGCACTCATTTCGAAACGGTCTTCCCACAATGGCATGTCCATGGTCATCGACGATCCTTGGTGCGTGGGACATGAATCGAGAGGCGCTAAGGAGCGTCTTACACGTATAGCAGATCAGCCAGACTCGATATTCTCGACTACCACGTACGGATACAGCTACTTCTGTCCTTTCTCACTTGGCCTGCGAGAAGCAGTGCGTCCCAGAGCATCAACCACGGCGCGGAGCAAATGGCCCGCCCCTCGCAACTAGATCCAGCGCCCGTTTGGTGGCCTCGTCCAAGTCCTCCTTGGGCAAGCCCAATATCTCGTTATGCAACCCTCGCTTCGACTCGTAGTCGCCGTCTCCGGGATAAAAGACCCGCGCATACAACAACTTCATGAACCCCACCCTGTCGCCAGCCCTCATCTGCTCCACCCCAGCCCGATACCGCTCCTTCACGTCCTCATACCCGACAGTCCACTGCTCCTCGCTGTCGCCCATGACGCGCAGAACCGACTCGAACATGTCCCGCTGACTGACCAGAAACGACGACACATACATGTGCTCGTTGCGGAACATGGACAGCGTGGGACTCTTGTCCGCCGCGTCCTCGGGCAATACCTTCAGACTCAACAGCGCGGCGGCCGCCCGGCCGCACTGCTCCCACGTCGATGTATTGATCCGGGTGGTCCCGTCGCCGTAGAAGGTGACCTTCTTGCCCGCGAAGTCGAAGCCAAACGTCTCCGGCGCAGCCGCAAGCGAGTACTCGTACCAGAAGCTGCACGCGAAGCCGATCCAGGAACTGACGCCCAGGCGCTCGATGCGCTGGCGGGCCCGCACCCGTCCGTCGCCCAGCAGGATGTCCTGCTGCAGGGCCTCGTTCGTCGGATCGCTGCTGTACTCGTTGGGGAGGATCCAGGGGACGCGGGTCGCGGCGGCGGCGTCGATCAGTTTGTCCTGCGTGTCCGGCGGGGCGGTCACGGCCATGGTGATGATCAGGACGTCCTGGCCCGTGAGGGCGTCAATCAGGGACTGTGGGTCGTCGTAGTCGACTTTCTTGACCGTGAGGCCCGCGGGCATGTTGGCGCTGGAGGCCGAGTCCGTGCGCGTGATGGCCGTGACCCGGTGGGTGCCCGTTCCGAGGAGTGCCTTGGCCATGTATTCGCCGACGTGGCCTCCTACATACTCGTGAAGGAAGGGACGGTTAGACGACAGAATCAAGATCAAGTGGACAATACAATAATTTTCCGGCGGGAAGTCCATTCCGAGGAACGCACGTACGTACCTGCCTGTGCATCGTCAGTCAGTACCGAACAAGCTTTGATATGAGGATAAATCTCGGGAGCTGTTGGGTAATGGCTCATCACTTACACCCACGATAGCAACATTTTCGACCCGGTTCTTGAATCCCTCCGGCTGGTCTTTTGCGTATTGCTGGGCCATGGCGATGGTGGTGGTAAATAGTCAATCACTCAGAAGGGACGATGCTGAGACGTATTAAAGGTCGGTTGCACGCACTGGTTCAGGAGTGAAGGCAGATGATGTCCTTATTCGAGTGGCCGTCCTCTGGGTTCTGGCTGCAGCTTTTGCACAACGGAGGACGAGTATATATACCGAGTACGTACCACCTACTCTCCATACTCTCTCAGCAGTAATTACAGCAGGCTACTGTAGCTCCCCTCTTCGGCCATTGCAACTATATCCGACGGCCATTACTGAACTGGGAACAGCGAATGGGGAACCTGCAGCAGGCGTCTCAGACATTCTCAGAGCTTCGGGTCCGGAGATTCACAAGCATTAGACGAGAAAGGCAATGGAGTTTGGAGAGGACGACCATCATCATGTCACGGAACAGGCAAGGCGCAACCCCCGGGGATACGAGTTGCGGTCTAGCGCCGATCTGGACTCGGGAATCTCGGAGTCTGCGAAGCCGATTCATTGCTGCTTTTGGTGCGCTGGTCACGTGCTATGCCAAGATTGCGTGGAACGGCTTCACCTTCACTCCGTTCACTCCTTGACGGGCTTTCAACACTTCCCCTCTCCTTCCCTAGATCACCACCCGCACGTTCGCATTGACTTGCTGCTGGACAACGATGCTGTTCCCACTTAGTTCCGCCATGCCGTGCGACACCAATGTCTGGGACATCATCTTAGCTCGACGCGTGTGGACCGTTGCTGCCGTCAACAGGCTTGCCACTATCAAGTCGAGCTTGACGTGTCCGGCTGGGACAACGCACACCAGTTGCGGGGAAGGCACGTTGAAGTCGATCATGGCAAGAACGTCGTTGCTCTCGTTGCGCATTGCGGATCGGTCTTTGACCTGTCCATTTGGTTAGCAAGTTGCGGAGCCATCTTGCCTTCCGAATATTTCTTCTCACCACCAGGTGTCCTTTTCGAGGAACGTCATCAAGAGCTGTCCGGCCCTCACAGCAGATTTCAAGCTCTGTCACTACTTTATTCCTCCACAATGTATAGCTTGCGGTCCGGCTATCCCACCACAGCTCATAGCTGTCAGCCGGCCATTGTTCTGTGGACGGGTGCCGTTCAAGCCGGAGTCGAGATATCATCATCTGTACCTGCGCAAGTAGCTTCAAGCGGGGCGTGATATCCGATACCACCACTGTTTGCCAGACATCCGTGCCTGGCCACCAGCGGCAGAACGACGTCAAGAATTGAAATTGAAAAGTAATCGGGTAGTAGAAGCTATTCGTAGAAGGTGTCTGTAGGGGTCTGTGAAGCCCACCAAGTCAATGGCGCAGGTCAAAGCCCAGCGGCATCACGTGGACGTCACCACGCGTTGACAGTGACAACGGGGTCTATGAGGCGACAGCTCGTTCATCGTGTTGTGACATTCCAGTCAGTTGGTTGGTAGAAGCGGTCCTGGCGGCGCCCCCCTCTTGTTGGACTCAGTTGGACTCAGTTGGACTCTGTTGCGTGCCGAAGCTGCGCGCGTGATCTTGCACCTGATGTCTGATGATACAGTACGTATATAATCGCGAGACTTGGGGCAACATTCTCCATCATTGATACTGTTACGAAGCCAACTTTTGAACGTTCGCGCATCTTTCCAAATGCGTTTTCACTCGGGCCAGCCATATCAGGCCGCCGGCGATGACGCCCAAGGCCCGCTCAATCCACGTCGGCGGCCTCTTGTCATGGCGAGTAGGTTTCGAGATCTACGCTCGTATCTACGTAGCAAATCTTTTTGCGAATACGAGCCCGGCTGCGCAGCATAGTGGTAGCGTACACCCCCACACAAGCCAATACTGGTGCCTAATAGTCACAGCTGTGAGCGAGCTTCTCGCAGTAGCGAGCGATCATGCATACGTAGGTACTGGTAGGACCTTACCTTGCGGATATCTCTTGCTGCACGGTGAGACGGCGTTTGATGACCCCGTATAGACAAGCAAAGGTACAGTACGCTGTCTGCCTTCTTGCCTTCCCGCCTGCCGGCTTGCCCACTTGCTCGCTATCACTACATACAATGTACAATGTACAGAGCGTATGTGGTATGAGTACTTCTCCTTTCCGCGACCGCCTCATTACTGCCTATTTTGACCACTGACCACTAACACCCCAACGACGGTGCCGGGGACATGTCCCACGAATTCAAACTCAAGACCACCCACTCCAAGGATGGCACCAAGATCGCATACTATCAAATCGGCACCGGTCCAGGCGTTATCATCCTCCACGGCGGCATGCAACATGCCCTCAGCCACGCCGATCTCGCGACGTCTCTCGCCGGCCATTTCACCTGCTACCTGCCGGACCGTCGCGGACGCGGGCAGTCCGGGACCCCCAGCAAACACTGCGCCTACACGCCGCAAAAGGAAGTCGAAGACGTAGAGGCCATCCACGCCGCGAGTGGCGCCAAGTTCATCTTCGGCGTCAGCTCCGGCGCGCTGCTCACGTTGAAGGCCGCGCTGGCGGCCCCGCCGTCGCATATAGCCAAGATCGCCGTCTTCGAACCGCCGTGGTGGCCCGAGGAAGACCGAGACGGCCAGATGGCTTGGATCGCGAGGTACGAGGCCGAGGTCGAGTCCGGCGAGCTTGCCAGCGCCGCTGTGACGGCCATGCTGGGCGCGCAGATGGGCCCGCCGGTCTTGCGGTCCAAGTACTTCCCGCGGAGCATCTTGGTGGGGTTGACGAAACTGATGATGAGATTCGATCGACCTGTCGGGGTGCCGAACAACACCAACACCAACACCAACACCAACAACGACAACGATGGGGGAACGAACATCGCCGCGGACCAAAAGGGATTGTCGTTTGAGGACCTGGTCCCGACGTTCCGCAACGATATCAAAATCGCATTGGACATGCTGGGAGAGAAGAATCTTCAGACGCTCTCGGCAATTCAGACGCAGAGTTTGGTCCTCGGGGGGTTGAGAAGTCCAGAATACCTGCAACGCTCGGTGCGTGAGCTCGACAAGATCCTGCCCAACTCGAAACTCGTTCAGCTCGAAGGCATCGACCATGGCGGCACTTTCAACAAGGCACAGCGTGGGAGTCCCGAAGTGTTTGCACAGGAAATGCGGCGATTCTTTTCCGAGGGGAATTGATATGCAGACGCCGGAAGGAGATTTTTTGAACCCATTACTCGCTCAAGAACGCTCAAGAACGAACCCGCCAGGCTTTATCTTTTCATGTCGTACAGATACCGTCTCTCGCTGCTCAGTCGAGCATCCGTTCAATCCACCGGTGGGAGTGAATTTCTCGCCTCTCTCAAGACGAGATAC
Source organism: Phialophora tarda (assembly GCA_016109495.1). Taxonomy (NCBI): domain Eukaryota; kingdom Fungi; phylum Ascomycota; class Eurotiomycetes; order Chaetothyriales; family Herpotrichiellaceae; genus Phialophora; species Phialophora tarda. The sequence goes on from JADWPL010000007.1 coordinate 552,176, forward strand.
TCAATGATATCCACATCGCCATATCTCTCCAGGCTCGAGGGGGATCCCGGCGGTCTGGTGTCCTCCGTCCTCCTACTTTTAGCTACACAGCCCTGAGGGCTCCTTCCCGCGTGAGACGGTAATCGCTTCGGCGCCCCGATCATCCACACCCCTTGCTTTTCCCATCTTCTCTGCCGTTTCATGCTGGCTTGCCAGTCACGGCGCCACAACGAAGTTAGTTCCGAGTGCCATAGACTGCCCATCCTGTCGGTACCACTGAGTAGGGATTCAATCAGCGCCCAGCCATCGCTCTCACAATCTGGGGAATAACCTGCGTGATCGAGACCAAGCCGGAGACCAAGATTGACGTGGATGATATGTCCCTTAGTACGGAGTCGATTGTCGGACTGTTGAAGCAGGAAGAAACCGAGGACCAAGGCCGACCAGGTTAACGTCATTTTGTGCTCCTGCGAGTTAGAGAACCCGTTGAGTTTCTGGTTGATGAATGTCTTCGCGAGGTCATCCAGCAGTAGAGGCCCACCGGAGATGTCAAAAACGTCCGTAATAGCGTCGGCTTCTTCCAGATTAGACACCAGATGCCGATGCAGTTGCAGGCAGAACGCCAGAAGCGAGCAGCACAGCTGCAAGTCCGTCGGGGTCAGTTCGTCACATGAGCGTAGTTTATCGTTGAAACGCCGACAGTGCTGGACGAGTTCGGGAACTGGTTTCGCCATCGTCCTGGATGTCTCAGCTGTTCGGCTCGACGGCTGAGTCAACGACCGAATGAGCAATTTCAGTTCTATGGCCATGTCAACCGATAGGTCCAGTCCTCCGAGTAAGGTGGGAGACTGAGCGCGCAGCTCCTGTTTCGGTGGCGTATCCTCTTTTGAAGCGCGACCGCTAGGCCATTGTAATCGGGAGCTGCTTTTGCGGGTTAGCTCTTGTGCGGTCCTGTAGCCACGGAGCGCGTCCCAGCTGTACAGTGTCAGTCAGTTGTCTCGAATTGGAGATCTTGGACCTTACCTTTGCAGCCGATTCTCAATGACGCGAGCAACGTCAGAGTCGGGGTGCTTAGCGATGTACTCTTGTGCGATCTTCTGAAAAGCCTCAAGATGAGCAATGAATGCTTCTGGCTCGCTTGACATGTACTGGTAGGAAAGTCAGCTCTTCTGTGTTCCATCTCGAGACGAGGAGGTTTAACTGACGGCAATGCTAATCATCCTGCCAATTGTGAACAGGACAGCTTCTGCGCACCCGAACCTAGCTGACGATAACTTCTGTCGCAAGCTTGACATGGCTAGACCCCTATGGTAGAGCATGAACTGGTCCTCAGCAGGATCCTTGCCTTGTGCAAGGACCCATGCTGTCCGGCTGACAGCAACAGTGGCATCAAACAACATGTCATCCTGCAGAGCAACAGGCCAGCAGAGGTCAAGGTGCGTATTGTAGCCCATAAGGTCATCGAAGTTTCCAGCCTTGTGAGGCGCCCATACGTGGATGTCTATAGCATGTTGTCAGCCGTACTAGTAGAGCCAAGGTCAGGGTGGAAGTACAGTGACGTACAATAGTCCACCTGCAACATGACCGTTTTCGTGTTCGAAGAGGGAAATGCACTGAACGGGTCTGTCCGTAGTCCTGTCCGTATCGAAAGGCTGACGTGTGCATCACCGGTATGTTCTTGCTCAGACTCTCTCTCCCTCTGTCGCTGGTCGGGACTTTTGCTCCTGAATGGCGATGCCGATGACCCTTTGCGGCCATCGACCGACGGTGTCGACGACGTCGACCTCCAGCCAACCAAACTCCGAGCATACCCTGCGTCCTGTCTTGCAGAAAATCTCTGATTCTGGCGCTCTCCCGCACTCTGAAAGCGCCGAGCTTGACTGGAGACCAACCGTGAACGGTCCTGATGGAGAGCCTGCGGTCCTTGATCAATGAAGACGTGATCCGGGACTTTCGCTTGAGAGTCCCTCTTCTTTCGCTGTTCGGGCATGGTTGATGATCCGACTTTCTTTTCAAGAGTTGTTTCAGAGGGGGAACACGGGGAATGCTGAACGTCTGTCTTGCTGCCACGTGAAAGAGTTCGCGCCTTCAGTCGAATAGCCTATGCTTTTGTATCCTCCTGAGAAGTTGCACAAAAGCCTAGGACTCTAACCTAAAGCCCAGTAGGCATACAGCCCGTTGCCGGGTGAATCACTCAGCCGCCAAATAGTAGAGATTGGTGTGGCAGATTTAGGATGTCCAATAGATCAGGGAGGTTTCTAGCTCATTCGATATAAACTCGAAATGCTCGGCGGGAGCACTTGTGCGCTCAATTCGCCGGTCTTCCTGGTCTGGGTATCTGGGAGCGAGCTATTGGTCATCAAAACGGCGTTGTTAATGCATTCCCGTGATCCGAAGGAATATCGCCTCGTGGTATGCGAGGTCCTGTCCGAGATTCTCCCAACCTATGAAATCGTAAGCTTTCGACCGCTGGTCGCGTCGATCACTTCATAGATCCGACGGAACTTGCCTTGAGCAAACAAGGCTGAAGTTAGAACTCTCCCAGACCGAAACAAACTGCTCCTTAGCCCTGCTCGAGCAGATCTCGTAAAGGTTCTTCAGTTCATTGGTAAGTGGCAGTGCAACTATCGCCTTCAGAATCCCAGTTCTGGTGCGGAAATCTCGATCGAGCGGTCTTCAAGTTAACATCACCGTCAGACGATACTCGCTCCTGGTAATGTCATGAAGAGAACGGAATCGATGGAAGGCTGCAGGACCTCAAATACCGGCCCGACGAATCTTCTGATCCTGTCGACGAAGCGTGGTGGGACCGTTGATTGTATTAGTGAGGATATGATACCAGAATTGCACTTAGCCCTCGTGGAAGTCGCCAAGACAGGCTTTGATTCGAACTTTCAGTGTTAGAAGCTGTCCAAGCGTAACACTTACCATGGCAGGTAGGCGCTGCTGGAGTGAAGAAGTGAAAAGGACCGCGACCTTGGTAGACAGTGGAAACCTAGAGGGCTGAGAAGCCTCCCGTGCCAGGATCGCACTTACTACGTACCTTGGGACAACGCTATCCCCGTCTTGGTCAGGACAGAACTGCAAATACGAGACTGTGCATGAGGCGGCAGAAGAGCAGCACCTCAGATCTCGTATTGTGCGACTGGCGGCCGAATCTCTGACATCACCGGAGGAGACTATTGAGCAAGACCTCACTGACTTCGTAGCCCTGCCATCAGCCAAGTTTCAGAAAGTCGACATATCGAGTTGAGCATAACCAATGGGAAGAGACGACGCCGAGATGCGCCCGTTCTGGGTTAAACTTTTTCAAGTTCCCATTGGCTGTTTGTCGACGGTTAAATATGAGCGAACGGGTAAAGACTTTCATTCAGAGTAACGGAAACCTTGAACAGGGAATTTTGTGCCGTTTTCGCTGGAACTCAACTGCTTCATGATTCAGCAGTGCGCATGAACGGATTTCGTAGCTCTGCTGATGATTGTAGAAAGTACCGCAACGGTGTAGTCAATAATATAAAGGCATGCTGTCCTCAACTCAAAACAACCACATAGGGTGAATGCAGCATATACGAGTCCCCAGCTTGAACGTCCGCGCGTATTGTCAGAATGGGCTCCACAACCAAATATGCTATCCCAGAAGGAAGCCTTGTCGTCGTCAGCGGCGCCAACGGGTTTATTGCGAGCCACGTCGTCGACCAGCTTCTGTTGGCGGGCTATCGTGTCCGTGGGACCGTGCGCAACGCAAAGAAGTCTGGCTGGGTTGTTGATTATTTTGGAGACAAGTATGGTGTCGGCAAGTTCGAGCTGATTGAAGTGCCGGAAATGGCAGCGGCAGGAGCCTTTGATGAGGCGGTGAAAGGTGCTTCTGGGTTCATCCACACAGCTACACCTGTCATGGTCTCCTATGATCCAAACGAAGGGATCCCGATTGTTGTGGAGGGTACGCTGAACGCATTGAGAGCCGCTGCTGCAGAGCCCACGGTCAAGCGGTTTGTGTTGACATCGTCCTCCACTGCTGCCATCAGTCCCAAGCCAGACCTTGAGTTCAGCGCCGACGAGTCGACCTGGAACGAAGAAGCTGTCAAAGCCGCCTGGGCGCCTCCACCGTACGAAGGTGAACAGCGCAAATTGGATGTGTACTCTGCCAGTAAGACCCAGGGCGAGCAGGCCGCATGGAAATTCGTGAAAGAGCAGAAACCGGGTTTCGTCTTGAATACGGTCCTGCCAAACTGCAATATGGGCGTGGTCCTGTCGCCCGAAAACCAAGGGGCACCGAGCACGGTCGGCTGGCTCAAAGCGCTCTGGAATGAATTCAAGGGGCAAGAGAAGCTCAAATCCAACCCTCCGCAGTATTATGTCAATGTCCAAGATACAGCCCGCGTTCATGTCGGAGCTCTCATCTTCCCTGACGTCAACGGCGAGCGACTGTTCGACTTCGCATACCCCTTCAACTGGAACGACATTCTAGGGATATACCGGAAGCTGTACCCAAACCACAAATTCATGGGCGACATTCCTGATCTCGGCAGGGATCTGAGCAAAGTCACGAACGGGAGGGCTGAAGAGATCGTGCAACGATTCGGTCGACCTGGGTGGAGCAATTTGGAAGACACTGTCCGCGATGCCGCGCACAGCTGGTCTTGAGTAGTGAAGTCTTGAGTAATGGAGTCATTTGAGGGTGACCAGGAATAATACCTCCTTTGGAGAGCGATTCGGTGGATGAAGTGATAGTGATAGTGACAGTGTCATAGTTCGCTGACTCTCTCATGTCATTACAAATAGACACGTGATGCTGATTGTCCTCAAACCTTCAAAAGAACTGCTCCGGTTTCTTCCTTAGCTCCTCTCTGTCCGTCGAGCCCCGCAAATGGCAGCGCAGGTCGTCATCATCTCGAGCCCGGAAGATGGCCACTTTGGCTTGGAGTCCGCGATGACAAGTCGTCCTACATATTCAGCAGGCGGCTGGTCGCTCGGCAGCTTGAGGGGAGCAGTATCCTTCGTTTCGCTTATCTGTCTTTCGCAACTCAATATCGAAAGTCTCTCATTTCAAGCCCTCGCTTTCTGTTTTCCACATCTCGTAACTTGTCGCTGATAAAAGGCTCAATACCCTCATTTACCTGCGAAAATGAGGTACCAAACCCTTCGATTTACCATGTTCTACAAAGAACCCAAAGATCAAAACAGACAGGCAGCGAATGCGCCGCCCGCGCGTGTGGCGTCTTCGGCATCTGGGGCGGCTAGCCTGCGATCAATAACTTCGAGTGCGTCGCTATTGTCAAGCCATTCCACAAGTTCGACAACCAATGCACAAAAGAGGACCGATGGCGGAGTGAGAAGACTATCATAAGAGGCACCTACATATACTTTGTCACTGTGAACAGGACTCGATGGAAACGGAATGACAGAAGGCACACATACGGGGAGTCCTGTTGAACACGAAAGGAGTTCTACGAGTATCACCCTCTCGTATCGCAATGCTGTGGAACGAGTATATCATCGCTGAACCCCTGCCAATCCGCAATCCCGGGGTGCTCACTGGAGTCGCGATGCTTTTTCTCTATCGATGGTCAACGGCCCCGAAACCACCACGATTGGACTCCATTCCGGTAACGCCGAGTTTCGGAGCCCGATTTTCGGCGACGGACGCATATGCTGGATTTCCCCAGATTCTCCAGCTTTGAGAATTGGCATACTTGCTTGCACGCCTGTGGGCAATGGAGAGAAGATGAAGCTGTGAGGATTGGGCGTCTGATTTATGAGTATTCATGTACCAACATACTTAGCCACGGCGCAGGAAGTGGATAGACAGACGAGTCTGGGACATAGCCGCATCCTTCTGCCCCGGGTCCACATTCAGGAGCCCAATCTGATTGATTGAAAGGCAAATGCCACGTTGATGTTACCATTTGGTCACGCGGTATAGAAATGGCGGCACCCCCATTGGCCTCATTGTGTATAGTTTTCACATGCCTCGGAGTGTGAGCAGACCTGATGATGGCAGGCTGAGGGCCGCGGAGCCAGAGCCCAGAGACATGTGAACTTGGACCTGGAGAGACTTGCGTGTGATCCAGTGCGGGGGCCGCGTCCCCAATTTTCGACGACCACAGCGCCTGTGGGAGAGAACGCCGAACGCCTCGTCCGGGTACCTCTGACCTCTGCGAAGGAAACATCCCCGGAGGCATGGGTGCATGGGCACAATGGCGAGACTGAGAATCGGCAATTTGAGCGTAAAGCCCCAGCGTCGAGACAATAGCCAAGTTCTTCTCTACCATACAAAAACAAGTGCGTCGGTCTTCCAAAACAAATAACTTCGAAGCGCTGCAGGTGCCACCGTCGGCAGGAGCAACGTGGGCGCCAATCAGGTGACAGGTGAAGCATATTTGAAGTCACTGCGCACAAGCCGAGGTCCGTGGTTGTTGGATTGTCTGCAGGAATCATCGACTTGGGTTGATCTAATCCCGTCGCTGGCCGTGCAGCTGATCAACTTCTCTCTGTCCTGCGATCTTGAGCCTTCTTTCTCCCATCCGCGACCTCGACGTTCTGCTGCGAGCATCCTTACCAATTGCCATCGTCATCATCCCCTCGGACACTCCTTCAAGATGGCCCCTCCTCGTGTGATTGTGGTCGGTGGAGGCCGTAAGGATTCCTGTTACCCTGCCGGAGCACGTCCATAGCTAACTGTCCCCAGTCTCTGGGCTCAGCGCCGCACACACCGTCTACCTCAACGGAGGCAATATACTTGTTCTCGACAAGAACAGTGAGTCTGAAAGCACAGCCGCCCAATGAACTCGGATTGACCATTGCGCAGACTTCTTCGGTGGCAACTCGACAAAGGCAACGTCAGGCATCAACGGTGCCCTCACCCGAACTCAGGTCGAACTGGGCATCCAAGACAGTGTCAAGCAGTTCTACGAAGATACGCTGAAGTCCGCCCGTGACAAGGCGAGACCAGACCTCATTCGGGTTCTCACATACCAATCCGCAGCTGCCGTTGAATGGTTGCAGGATGTATTCAACCTCGACCTCACTCTTGTGTCACGTCTCGGGTATGTTTTCCCTGCGACGCAGTCGGATCTAAGCTAATCAACTGCATAGTGGCCACTCGTTCCCCCGAACCCACCGAGGACACGATGCTAAATTCCCTGGTATGGCGATCACGTACGCTCTGATGCAAAGGATGGAGGAGCTTTGCGAATCCGATCCGGACCGAGTCCAGGTCATCAAAAAGGCAAAGGTCACAAAGCTGAACAAGGAGGGCAATGTCGTTACCGGTGTCACCTACGAATTCGGCGGTGAAGAACATTCAGTTGACGGCGTCGTCATCCTGGCAACTGGAGGATATGCGGCGGATTTCGGAGCAACGTCGCTGCTCAAGAAACACAGACCGGACACATTCGATCTGTCATCCACCAACGGCACACACGCCACCGGCGATGGTCACAAGATGTTGATGGCCATTGGTGCCAACGATATCGACATGGACAAGGTTCAGGTACATCCTACCGGTTTGGTTGACCCCAAGGATCCCACCTCCAAATGGAAGTTTTTGGCTGCCGAAGCACTGCGAGGTGAAGGTGGTGTTCTGCTCAACAGTGACGGTCAGCGATTCTGCGACGACCTGGGCCACCGTGACTATGTCTCTGGCAAGATGTGGGAGGAGAAGGAGAAGGGCAAGTGGCCCATCCGTCTAGTCCTCAACTCCAAGGCCTCAAATGTCCTTGATTTCCACACTCGACACTATTCCGGCCGTGGTTTGATGAAGAAAATGACCGGCAAGGAGCTAGCTAAGGAAATCGGCTGCGGTGAAGCAGCTCTCGAAAAGCAATTCAAGGAGTATAACGCCATCGCCAAAGGCGAGAAGAAGGACGCCTGGGGCAAGAAATATTTCCACAACTTGCCTCTGGAAATCAACGACACTTTCCATGTTGCATTGATGGAACCCGTCTTGCACTTCACCATGGGTGGTATGGAGATCAACGACAAGGCCCAAGTGCTGAACAAGGAGCAGAAGCCATTCGATGCTCTGTTCGCCTGTGGTGAACTTGCTGGTGGCGTGCACGGTGCCAATCGTCTTGGTGGTTCGTCGCTACTTGGCTGTGTGGTTTATGGCCGAGTTGCTGGTAACTCGGCATCCAAATACTTACTGGAGAAGCTCACGACCGAGGGCGGTGCATCCGGCGCCTCGAATCGTCTGGGTCAAATCTCGCTACACATTGATCCCAACTCGCCAGGAAAGATTTCCGTCGAGTGGGGCAGCGGCTCAGGTGGTTCATCAGGTCCCTCAGTCGGTACAAAGGAGACTTCACAACAGGCCCAAAGAAGCGCGGCACCGGTCATGGATGGCGACAAGAGCCAAGATCCTGCCAAGAAGAAGGACGCGAACGACATCAGCAACTTCAAGGTACCGGAGAAGGAATACTCGCTGGAAGAAGTTGCCAAGCATAACAAGAAAGATGATCTATGGATCGCCGTCAAGGGGGTCGTGATGGACGTCACGAACTGGCTTGATGAGCACCCAGGTGGTCCTCAGGCCTTGTTCAGCCACATGGGCAAGGACGCCTCGGAAGGTGAGTCTGACATATGCACTCACCACCCTCGAAACTGGCTAACCACATCATAGAATTCGAGATGCTCCATGACGATGAAGTCATCCCCAAATATGCCGCAGATATTGTCATCGGGCGCGTCAAGGGCCAGGAAGTCCGTCTAGAGTACTAGATTGTGTGATGGAGAGAGTTTTGTGCAAAAAATGTCCTGGAAAAGGCAGCATGGAGTTGATGTCCGTATCATTGAGCCATTACTATAGTAGTAAACTGTCTCCACGTCCAGCTCTGAAGAGCTGGCAAATACAGCGTTCTACCCCAACCTTGAACGACGCATCGCTGGACTGTCGCGATGCCTCGACAAGGCTGCGCTATCCACTTCTAGAACAATTGGTTCAAATGACAGTCATTCGCCTCGACCTCGAACCACTTGCGCCTCATTTGCACCTGAGATGCTCATGCGACAAATTTCCCTTTATGACGATATCTCAGACATCTCCTAGCTGATCCGATACCCTGACAAAATCCAAGAAGCGCAGAGCACTGTGAGAAGCGCACAAAGATATACTGACTCGGGTAAGGTGACCTAATGAGACTGGTGCTTGGCGAAGGTCCCCCTCCTTCTGGAAGCCTCAACACTGTTGCGCATGTACTTTTGGAGGGAAGTCAATGCGAGCAGGTGAAGAGACGAAAGCTTGCATATCGTCGACTTTGCTGTCATAGAGTCCCCGTGTGTCGAGCTTATATCCTTTGCCTCTGACCATTCGTCAACGTCTGGTCACTTCAGCCTGACTCGCTTGCTAATCGGATAACAGTCAACAGGAGCCTGCCTTCTCTCACTGTGGCCGACCTGAAATAACATCTAGAAAACGGCCTTGCGGCGGCCACCCGCGCCCCTGCAGCACTCTCCCATCCCTCAACTCCTCACATTCCGCCCGCCATGGACCGGCGCGAGATTCTCTCGAAGGGCGCCTCCCTCCAAAAGGCCATCAACGCCAAAGAACCGTCAGAAAATATCCTCACGATCCTCCGCGACCTGAAAACCAATGTGAAACCCAGCGAGGAACTTCTCCGAGCCACAGGCATAGGCAAGATTGTCAACAAGGTCAAGGGCATACAAGGTCTAGATGCAGAAGTCGGTAAGCTCGCCGCAGAAATAATCTCCCGCTGGCGCCACGTAGTCAACGAACAGAAACTCGCGAGCGGCACATCTACACCGATCGCCAACGGCGCCCGCTCCAATGGCACATCATCACCGGCCCCTCAGGCCAAATCAGCCTCGCCCACTGGCGTGGCGCCCGACAAGCGAAACTGGAAGGTCGACAAAGTCCCCCGCGATGACCTTGTCCCCGACGACAAGGCGCGGAACAACTGCATCGGTTTGATCTACGACGGTCTCTGTCTGGGCTCGGATCTCCCCATGAAAGCAATCCTCGACCTCGCCAAACAAATAGAATCGGCGGCTCTAAACCTCCCCGAGGCCAGGGGCTCCTCCGCCAGCCCTGCATACAAAGAAAAGATTCGCTCGCTTTTCCAGAATCTCAAAAACAAAAGCAATCCAAAACTCCGCATACGTATTCTCAGTGGTGAGATATCGGCTCAAAGATTCGTCACAATGTCGCACGAGGAGATGAAGTCACGGCAGCAGAAAGAAATGGACAATAAGATCGCTAAGGAAAACATGAACAATGCGATGGTCGCGCAGGAAGAGAAATCTGTGAGCACGAGTTTGGAGTGCGGGAAGTGTCACCAGAAGAAAGTCAGCTATAGCCAGGCACAGACGAGGAGTGCTGATGAGCCGATGACAACGTTTTGCGAGTGTTTGCATTGTGGGAATCGGTGGAAGTTCTCTTGAGCAGTCTGGTACAAGAGAATTCCGGTGGGCTGGGTCCGTCCTGCGCAGATTGAATTGCACAAAGGGCAAGGTACGGCAAGGGAGAATGAGGCGATCAGCATGCGCGGCTGTAGTCAACAGCTTTGCGACGTCTAAGGAAGAAGAGGAGAACGTTGACTTGAGATGGAGGACTCCCTGCTCTCTACTGATAGAGCGGCGAAGGCATCTTGAGATGTCCCCACAGGCGCTTCGCAATTGCGGGTACGGGCGAGTCGCTGTGCTGGTGACGCATTCATTGCTTTGGGCAGGGCCCGGCTTCACCCTCTTAATGATCTACTATTATCCTGACTTTAGGAAAAGGAGTTCCTCGGCAGATAACAGCTCTGCCGAAACTGAAGGTTCTGCGTTTAGCCAGTCTGGAGGCCTTGTGAGGACAGAGGGGTTGGTTGGTCTTCAGGGCAGTCGCTGCGTACAAATCCCGCTTGGGCCAACTCTGAGGCAGCCGGGTACCTTAGCAGCAAGAGTAGCAACAATGTAACACAATCATGGAATGAACACGAGATATGACATGTCGTCTTTGATCAATAGCGGGAACCCGACAGCGCGGCCAGCCTCCTAATCTTTGGATGCTCCTGGATGCTCTGAATCCCACCAGCTGCTACTACGCCTCGGCGTGAAATGATCGTCTGTAGAGTGAGTGATTCCCCGTAATTTCCTGCAGCCTAACGCAGGAACTTCATCACCAAATGCATAGCCTTCTCCCCGACGCGACAAAAAGCTATTGATTATGGACACCCCGGTTATCTTCAGTACTGGATAGCTGTGCTCCGTCCCCTTACTTTCACCCCAATCTTCCAAGTACGGGGAAACGAGAGGGTCGACCACTGTCGGACTCATTGACGCTCGAGACGCCATCCCTTCAGCTGCGGCCAGCCCTCCCTAGCTCTTCCTTGACCACTCTCGCTGTTCTCGTACCTTCCTCTATGCCGCCGTCAATAAAGCCTTTCCAGCCAGTTGCCCAGTCCCCGTTGGCAAAGTGCACATTGCCATGAGGCTCCCTGAGCACGCCCAGATTTTTGTCTACCGCCATGCCAGGAGGCGAATAGCTCCAACCTCCCCTCGAATACTCGTCCTTCCCCCAGTTGTGGAAGACTAAACGTCTGACCTCTATCTTCTCGTGGAAGTTCCGCACTGCTGTAAGGATTTCCTCGATATCCTCCTCGAGCTGGAGAGGATTGGAATCACCTCCAAAGCACACCAGTCGAGCGTTCCCAGCCGGGGTTATTGCTTCACCAGCAGCGTGTAACAGCTTGTTATCTGGCCAAGCCATTCCCATCCAGGTGCGCAGCTCTGAGGGTTGGACCTCTGCATGCACCTTTGTGCTCTTGTTGACGTGTGGTGTACTGACAACCTCTTTGTACAAGGGCCCAAGGGCAGGGCTGAAACCGACACTGCCCAGAACATTGAGCGGGATTGTGCAAATCACGCGACGTCCTCGGAAACATTGGCCCGTTGAAGTGGTCACTTCGACTTCGTGCCCTTTATCATCCAAGGACGAGACAGGGCAAGTAAAGACGTAGGACAAGTTTTGCGTCTCGACCGCTTCTTTGAAAAATCTTCGTGCGAAGGCAGATTGGCCGCCACGGAGCTTGAACAAAGACAATGCTGCAACCAGGCCGTCGATCGAATACCCGCTTAGCCCCCATAGCCGGAGCATGTCGAAGAAACCAGCGTCTTCAAGCTTGGCTCCGCTGAGGACTGCCAGAAAGGATTCAAAAACCGTGACCTCGTTTGGTGTAAGCTTGTCTCGCATGTCGCTGAGACGGTCTTGCAGACTCAGCTTATCCAAGTCTGCCGCTTCGGGGACGAACGTTGGGTCGTGTGGATAGGGCATGACAAACCTGCCAATTCCACCATCCACGTTGATGAATTTCTCGAAGGCGGCACCGAAAATTGCTAGCTGGAAAGACAGAGGCTCAGCACGGTCTTACGGAGAAGCGAGGACGATTGACTTACCTGCTCATCCTGGCTTACATCTTTGCGTTCGGTAGGGCTAATGAGCGACACGGTAGTGAGGCCTACAGACAAGTCGAGAACAGCTTCGAGCTCCGTCTGCATCCCGTAACGGGCGATCTCCCTCCACACGCTGGGTTGCGCCCAGTGTACATAAGTGCCCCCCATTTCAAACTTGTGGCCGTCGATCGTTGATGTAAAGGTACGCCCGCCAATGCGATCTCGTGCCTCGAGAAGGAGCACCTTGGCACCGGACGCGGTGAGGTCTCGAGCGGCCGTCAGTCCAGCGTAGCCGGCGCCAATGACTATCACGTCGAAGGTGGTTGACTCGGCGCCGCCGTCAAGGTTTGACGATGGCTTGACGACCGCAGTTGTGGACACTCCTGGTTGGAGACCACCTTGCTTGGTCCATTGGTATCCTTCCCGGGTCCGGTTTTCATCATCGCTGCCCATTTTGAGATGGACGTATATCTAGAGGGAGGCCAACGCAACAGAACTCCAAGGCCAGAGAACCATGGACTGCAAAAGAAAGTGTGGGCTTGATGGCCGAGAGATTGTAGTACGCCGTGGTATATATAAGCAGCATGTTGAGGGGTGAGAGGCGAGGCAAGTCCACTTGAACTCACTCGACCTGCCAAAACAGTCCTCCCTGCAGCGATATCATGTTCCCGGAGTCAGCCTACTCGAGTCGCTCAGACTCTGGTGTTGCGACTCGTGGCGCGTGAAGGACCATTGGTGTTCCGCCGTGGAAAGTGTCCAACGTCCAGCTTGGCAGGGCCCAATGCCGAGCGCCGACAAGGGAAAGAGAAAGCATTACCTATAGACCGCTAGACGTCAGGACGACCGAATCATGGCATTGGAGCGCGCAAGGAAGATGATTGAAGCACAAGAGGCTCCGTACCTGGCGAGCTGGCTTCCTCGGACCAAACTCTCTTCCTCACTCTACCTGCTGGTTTGGGTTTAGATCGAATCGACAGCGACGGTTAGGCTTGTTTCCGACATTTCTCGAGACGTCGCTCCAGTTCTAGGACTCCTCGAGGTATTGTTACCGCCAGCGCTCGTCTAATTCGATGTGAAGCCACGCACCAGCGCTCATTTGATTCGATGCTAAGCCACACACCAACGCTCATTTCATTCGATGTGAGCCACACACCAACGCTCGTCTGATTCAATGTCAAGCCACACACCAATTGTCCAGATGCCAGCATCGCGCCATGGGCGTTCGTCGAGGATGCTACAATTGCAACAAACGTCGTATCACCTGCGATGAAGGCGAACCGCAGTGCCTGAAATGCGTCAGGAAGGGCCTGGAGTGCTCAGGGAACGGCATCCGGTATCGGTTCAACAAGGGAGTCGCCTCACGGGGGAGGCTGAGGGGTCTGTCAATCCCAATGCCTCCTGACCCTCTCCACAAGGCCTCTGGCACAAGCGACAGGCTCCCGAACAATAATGTCGCTGCGACAGAGCAGACGCATCAGACCGAATCCGCCGCCATCCCCCAATGTCCCCTACGGCAATCCTGTCCTTCGCCGGGGTCGCGCGGCCGAGATGTAAGCCGAGAGGACCAACGCACCGAGAGCGAACCCGTCAGGATTTATCCGAGCCTTGAGCCTGTAAACAGCCAGGCCCGTCTGTTGTTCTCACACTGTATGTCCGTGATGATATCCATAACATTGTGACCGAACAATCGGGGCAGGAGCAAGTGCTAATTAAACGTGCTCGGACATCCAGTTAGCCTCAACTTGGCCCCCGGCATGGTCATCCTCGACGGCCAACACAACGGATATCGCAACTACATCCTCCCTCTCGCCGTGTGTGATCCATTGGTGCAGCAAGCCGTGCTGAGTGTCGCGGGGCTCGACCTGTGGCGCAACAACCCCGACAAGCTCCGCGTGGTCGAACTCAGCCGTGCACGCGTGATCAGACGGTTGAAAGAAGCGTCCATGGCGGGAGAGGCGAGCGACATATTCAGCGCCACCACCTGGGTTACCTTGCTCGTCCTCTTCATGGGCGAGCTGTCCCTCGGAGGCGACCACTACACCTACTTCCTGGGCATGATGCACCTGTTGAGGACCCGTACCGTGGGGATTCACCACCCCGACGCGCAGATCATCCAGTTCCTGCAGCGGCAGACCGACATGTAAGTGACCAAAGACAAGTACAGGTGCCTTTATAGAGTACATGATCCGTCTATACTAGCATTACCGTTGTGTGTACTCCCCAGATCATCAAGCTAACTTCACACCCCGGCGACTCTGCAAAGGCTCACGCTCCTAGCCCAACCCTTTCTCGACCCGTCGTCCTCCTGCGCCATCCAAGCCTCCGACACCACCGCCCTAGACACCCTCCTAAGCGATTCGATGCAATCCTGCTCCAGCCCGGCCGACCACCGCACCGTCGCCGCCGTCGTCGAAGCAGGCAGACTGTGCCTCCGCATCCACGGCTCGCGCACCCTCGGCTGCCGCACCAGCCACGCCGCGACCCTGCGCCGCGTGCGCGACCTGGTCTCGCACGTCCACCCGTGCACGGCCGGCGGCAATTCCTTGGTGTGGGTGTATTTCATCGCCGCGGCGGACAGCGACACCGCCGAGCTGCGCGCCTTCTTCACCGCCCGTCTGCAGGACATCTATAATGCCACGGGCTGGGCGAACATCGCGGCTGGCCTGGCGGCCATGGACCAGTTGTGGGATCGTCGGTCCGAGGAGGAGGAGACGTCGTGGGCAAGGCTCCTGCCGCGTGTATGCAGCGCTTTTGTCATGTAGTGCATTAATGCGTGCGAGCGGGCGGCCGATATTTTATGGTATGGTTTGGTGTACGTCCTCGGTTCATTATCCCAAGTTCCCGAGCCCTCAAAGGTCCAAGCGGGGCAGCCGGAGGGAGGAAGGAAGGAAGGAAGGACTGAGCTGGATATACCTAGGTAACAAGGCAGTACATAGGCTATCCTGCGCAGTCTGGGGCGTGACCTGTCGCGACCTGATCTGGCCTGGAGTGGCCTAACGGTAACTTATATCAAGTATATCACTTACATACTTTACATACTTTACGTATTTACTTCTGGAAGATCGGCCCGGTTCATACACGTTCCATGCGCAACATGCCTGTGGATCCAGAATCCTCCCAAACAAGTGCGATATTTTGGGCGGTCAGGACGACAAGCGCAATGGTTACTATCTTGAACCAGCCGTCAGCTGTACCGACCGCGAAGCTAGCGAACCCAGTAAGCACACTCCTCCGAGGGACAGGTATAGAAGCGTGTGCGTGCAGCATACGTGATGATTACAATACATGGAGTCATAGACAGACACCAGAAGGCTATGGGAACCGGTTGGATGAGGGTCTCGTGGTTTTGCTACCGGCAATTGATGGCGTCGAGTAGAGGTTATGTCCCTCTTCCGTTGAGACGGTTGATCAAGATGGATATCTGGTGATGATTCGGCCGTCTTGCGGGACTGGTCCTGGTGGCTTGGCCCGCAAGCGGAATTCGGATTGGACCAAGAAAGAGATATGCCTGAAGATATGCAAACAAATAACCCTCTATGAAGGGTGATCTAGAGCTGCCGCAGTCGCTGCGAGTATTGGAAGGGAGTGTCGTACGACCCCGATGCCGACAGACTCTGGTGGGAAAGCGCCGAGGTATGAAGGGCGAAGCTGCTCGTGCATTGGATGTTCATCGGTTGTCTTGCATGGTCGAACCGCTCCAAGAGCTTCCGTTTCAGCGCCGGGTCGACATCGCGGATATGGCTTCGACCCACTAGGAGACCACGCCTGGTTTGATGTCATAAGCAAGCCGGACGAGAAGGTCTCCTCCGGATTAGACGTCGTGGGGACCAAAAGTCGTATGAATTCCGTGAGTTATCCGAAGAGACCCTCGCTCTCCGCCCAATCTTCGCTCTCGCCGCCAAGGATCTCGTAGTACATACCCGTGCGTGACTGGCGATGCGCCGTCATGCCACCATGTACACGTGCCGAGACGGTGCCAGTACCAGATTGAACCGACCTTGACGTGAAGAATGATCAACCCGCAAGTCTTCGCGGCTAACCTCCCCATGATGAGGACAAAGAGCCTGTCGCCTGCGAACCTCCTGGTCAGCCATTGCGCGAAGGGATGCTGGTCCTCTGGATGATCCTCGAACTGAAGCGCGCTTTGAATGGCACCAGTTAGTACCCCCATTGGGCGTTTTGCCGTGGGGGCGGAACCATCCTGGCTCTCTTCCAACTCTGGCAGGTATTGAATCATGTATTCCGTGACGTCCGGAAAGATGCAGCACACAGAAGCAGGCGGGCCCGGGTTCCATCTCCTCGCTCGCCGGGTAGCCGTTTGTTCATCAACGGCTTGCCAGGCTGTGGCGAGTTGCGGAAAGCCGCAGATTCTCCCTCTGAAGTATCCGAATGTGATTCCTCCAGCAGCCTTGGTGGAGAAATGACACCGCGGCTTACAATGCTTCCAGTCATTATCCCTGAGGTATTCGCCGGGCACGACAAAAGAAGTGTTGATAGCCATGCTTGAGAACGGTTGACAATGTCGGTGAAGGAGTCGAGCTGGCTCTGCACCATGCGGTCTGGGAACAAAGCGCCGCCCAGCTGGTCTATCAACTCCAGCGGCGTATAACTGCGTCGGGGATCCGAGCCTGGAGAACCAGCGCGAAGGCGATACCGGAAGACCTGCATGATACCGTCCCCTCGGTCTTTGGGGTCGGATGTTTCTCGCCAGTGGGCCGCGGAGAGCAGCGAAAGGTTGGGCTTCAGTTAACGGTTCGTCTAAGACAAATACTTGAGTAGAACAACGATGTGCCACCGCCCTCCATCCTCCCACCAGAACTCCCCGCCGCGGCGTCTGACCTCTCTATAGACTATAAGAAATGTCACTCTAAACTTATCACTCCATACTCGTACAATCTAAAAGCTCTACCCTTGAAAATAACACAGGGCATCTTCCATGCACGCATGCAGTTTGTTGACCTTTGGTCAAGTTAGCTTTGCGCCCAAGTTCGATCAGAAGACAATCACTCACATCAGGGGGTATGGGCAGAGACAGGTGGTCAGCATCCACCACGAAAATCTTGATCTCGCTGCCCACAAAGTTATCCCATCCGTTGCAGCCCAAGTCTGCCTCTTGTTTATTGGGGACGGCCCAAGCGAGCGGTCCCAGTCGCGCATCTCTCATGAATCCGGGTACGCTCTCGGTCGGGATATTCTGTGAAGCAATCATCGACAACGCCTCGGTATCCGTTTTGACGCGCTCGACAAGTCCTTTCTTGGCCCAGATGAGACACACCCGGGACGGACGGTCCTCGGGCGCCATCGCTGGTGGGTTGTAGTCAGAAATGACTCGGACAACCTGCCGCTGGTGTTGCTGAGCATACTTGGTTGCCATGCTGGATGTCCAGAAGGACCGCTTGTCGGGCGGCGAGAGACGCATCAACATACCCAGGCCTCGGTCGGGAGTATCGTCGAGAGTGTCGACCATTTCTCGTGGGCAGCACATGTCAATCAATAACAGACCATGGATCTTGCAGTTCATGGCAGCGAACTGCCGGCATACCTCGAAGGCGATAATAGCACCGCCGGAATACCCACCGATTAGATAAGGTCCTTCAGGGCGTGCCTTCAGAATTGCCTCGACCAAGATTTTCGCAAATCCGACGATGCCGGTCTTTCTGGACAGTTTACCGGGACATCGCAGAAAAGGCGATTCGATGGCATAGACGGGGAGGCCAGACCTGAAACGCGCCAGATGGATGTAGGTTGCGGCGGAGCCAGAACCGTCTGGAATGAGAAAGAGCGGCGTTTCGCTTGAAGAAGGTTTACCCTGCATCAAGATGACCTTTGCTCGGGGAACGCTTTCGTACTCGATCTTCTCCTGGTCCTCTTCCTGGAACCGGAAGACGGAGGTGTCCTTGATCAGGGAGCTTTCCATCCTGGGATTCAATCGAGGGCTTGTGATTGGCTTCTCCTCGCTGAACAGATTTGGTACTCGTGGCGGGGATTTGCTTCCAAAGTCAGACTCGCCCAGCTCTGTCATCTCGGGCGGTCCCAAGAGACCGTTGGATCTGTCGGACGACTCTTCATCCGAGGAAGATTCCTGTGAACTGTCTGATTCGTTCAGCACGGCAGAATAGGAGGCTGACTTATCGGGCCAGCAAGAGCATCTTCGATTCGCTTGAGAACGACGGCGCCGGCAAATTCGCCGCGGCAGTAGCCGTCGGCATCGTCGCGGAAAGTCTTGCAGCCGCCGGTAGGAGACTCACGACCCAGTAGGTTCTGGCATGCCAATGTGATTGCACAGGAACTGGAAGCACAGGCCGAGTCCACACTGTAGGTCGGACCCTCCCACTTGAAATGGAAATTGACCCTACCAGGGCCAAATGCACGCTGCATTCCGGGCATAGCGTAGCTGTCGCATCCCAGATGGTGAGTTGTCCCAAGCCAGTCGTCCACAGATTGCCCGAAGAAGGCACCGATGCGATTCGGGTCCACGGCTCTCGTCCTCCCGGCGCTATACCCGGCCATTTCGAGCGCCTCGTAGACAGCCATGAGCCAGAGGCGATGCGTGGGCTCCATGAGGAGAGCCTCACGAGGCGAGATGTTGAAGAATCGAGCATCGAAAGAACCGGGGTTGTCCATGAAGCAGCCTAATCGCGTCGACGTCGTACATTTTCCATCGTGTGCTGCGTTGAAGAACTCATTGATGTCGAATCGATCTTTGGGGATTTCCTTGTGCAGGTCTTGGCCGGTCACAATTATCCGCCAAAACTCGGCAAGATTATGTGCTCCTGGACTGCGATCAACTAATCTATCCTACAATGACTCTCGCATTGGTCCAGCATGCCTCCCCGTTTTTGCGCAGAAAAGGTAATCGGTCCCCCTGACGGATGACTGCCTCCATGGCAGACCAAGCCCACTTTCTCCGTGTCTGTTTGGTTCCGATCCTTCTGTCAGAGAGACTCAAGCATCTTGTCTCACGGTACTTCGGTCGGAGATGAGTGATTACAGCTGTGTTGGCATGGGGCTAAGTGTAGACATTGTCTAGCCTTGCCCGATGCAAGCCAAAAGCCCAACCACAGCCTTGACGACTTGAACATCTTGTTTCCACAGACCCGTAACTGACCTGATACCTGGGTAAGACATCTTGTGTTCCTCCAACCAGTTACAGCTACACGGGTATGCGTCAGCTCACAACCGTATCTTGCTGCGGCGGTTTTCCAAGCGCCAGTCTGCTGAAGGGGGGTCCGCATCTGGCCGCATCAAACAAAAGCTGTGAGTAGATGGCAAAGCAGAGACAGCGAGTGACGCAAAACTCCCAGACTCACGCCATGCTCACCATCGATACCACCAACGTCGAACGGGCTCCGTTGAACCATTTTCCACACACGACAACACCTGCGTCAACTGCTATTCCTTATGAGAGTCACTTCGATCACGTTGACCCCCCTAGCCGGCAAAGCCTCAATGATAGCCCAGCGCCGCTCCGACGAGCAGTCGGCCAGTCAAAAGAGAATAACACAAAGTCCCGTCCGATCCGACACCAGAAACTACCCACAAGCCCGAAGTCCTTCGACCCACCCAGCGCCCCTGCCTTAAAACAACGAGGAATTTTCGGTTTCTATGGATATGCGACAAAGTATGAGCGGCTCTTTCTACTGGTTGCTGCAATATGTGCGGTTATCGGAGGTGTCGTCTTGCCTTTGATGACGGTAAGCTTTTCAAGGCCGTCTTGCATGTCGTTGCTGAACAAATGTGCAGCTTGTATTTGGGAGTCTGTCTGAAACGCTCGGTGACTTCGCGACGGGGAGACTGTCCAAGAGTCAGTTTGAAAACGAGTTTTCAACTTTCGCTCTCTATTACATCTACTTAGGGGTTGGCCAGTTTGTGGTGACCACCGTCTACACAATCGCCTTCACTCATATTGGAAACAAAGTGGTGAGCAGAACGCGGGAGATCTACCTCCGAACGCTTCTTCACCAGCCCATGAAATTTTACGATGAAAAGGGGGCAGGAGAGATCACAGCTGGCATCTCGGTCGATTTCAACGTTATTCAAACCGCTATTTCCAACGTGATACCAGAGATTATCGCCAACGTTGCCTCTTTCGTGGCAGGCATCGCAATCATGTTTGGGGAATCCTGGAAACTTGCCCTTGTTGCATTGGCGGTCATTGTCGCTGTCATATTGGCGGGAGCTGCTCCAGTTCGACTTGTGACAAGAGAATCGGCTCGTGCGGGAGACGCGATATCCGCCAGTGCCGGAGTCGCCGAGGAAAGCATCGGCTCCATCAGAACAACGCTGGCATTTGGCCTCCAAGAGCCATTGATCAGTCGCTTTGACATTCACCAGTTAAAGGCGCAAGTTGCTTCTACGAAAGCAAAACAGGGCATCGGATTCATCATCGCCGCCGTCACCGGACTACTAGGCCTGGGCTATGGACTAATTTTCTGGCAAGGCTCGAGGTTTCTCGTCCGAGGGGACATTACCATGGCCAGACTGGTGTCGGTCATCTATGCTCTGATCATCAGCACCCTATCCATTTCCAGCCTGCCGCCTAGGCTTGATAAACTCGCGGTCGCGAAAACGGCGGCTAGCAACGTATTTCTAATAATACAGTCAAGTCCGCCATCCTATTTCGTTCGATGCGGTTCTCGACCCGAAAAAGACTGGGATGGAAGCGTGACATTCCAGGATGTGAGCCTTGCGTACCCTTCAAGGCCAGATGTCACGGATCATGAAGGGTTTCTCCGCCCACATCACCGCGGGGAAGACGACGGCCATTGTGGGCTCCTCGGGATCCGGCAAAAGCAGCATCATCAGCCTTTTGGAGCGATTCTACGATCCTAGTAAGACTCGCATCCCAATGGTCCTTGGCAATATCGTCTGGAAGGTTGCTGCGGCGAGTGCGGTCGACTGCCTTTCGGTCGATCCTCCGGCAGGACTTTGAATTCTTCGACATAAACGCCGTCGGGTCACTAGTGTCATTCTTGGAGACGCAAACAGAACACCTGGCAGGAATCAGCGGATCCAGCTTCGGATTGATATTGACCTCAATCACAGTGCTGGTTGCAGCCGTTAGTGTTGCCGTCGCCATTACCTGGAAACTGGGTCTAGTGTGGGCATCTACAATGCCAATCCTACTCTTTTCTGGGTATTTTCGATTCTACCTTGTTAACAGGGCAGAGAAAAACATCGGGTCGGCCTTTGACGAATCCGCCGGTCTTGCCTGCGAGGCTGTTTCTTCCATAAGGACGGTGTTCTCTCTAACTCGCGAGGAAGACATTGTGGATGAATACCGTCGACAGCTTTCCGTCCAAGGAGGGAACGCTGTGAGAATGAACATCTTCAGCTCCCTTCTTTATGCCACATCCCAAGGCCTGCCCTTTCTTTGTATGGCATTTGGCTTCTACTACGGAAGTCGTCTTCTCGCCGACCAAAAAATCAACGTCTTTCAATTCTTCGTTGCTTTTTCTCAGATCACGTTCGGAGCGGAGCAGGCTGGCGTCATCTTTTCGCAATCCCCTGACTTTGGACGGGCCATGTCGGCAGCCACATATTTAAAAGCCCTATTCAACCGGCGTCCTCGGATTGATCTGGAAGCCGGAAATCCAAACCTTCCCATCACCTCTGGTGGTGGTTCTCTCGAGTTCAGGGATGTCAGCTTCACATACCCTGGACGAACCGAGCCAGCTGTCCGAAATCTCAATATTAAGGTCGGGCCAGGCAAGAAAATCGCTTTCGTGGGGGAGAGCGGTTGCGGCAAGAGCACAGCTCTAGGTCTCGTCGAGCGCTTCTACATCCCGTCCTCCGGCCAGATACTCATCAACGGAGAAGACATTTCGAAAATCAATGTGCAAATCTACAGGGCATACATGGCGCTAGTCGACCAAGTTCCCTTGCTCTATCGTGGGACAATCAAGGAAAATTTGGTGCTTGGTCTCAAACGCAGTGTTTCCGACGCTGTCATCTTCCAAGCTTGCCGAGACGCAAACATCTACGAATTCATCATGTCCCTCCCGTAAGTTCTACCGCTCCACCTTTTCAAACACCCTCTCACAATACTCGCGCAGTGATGGGTTTGACACTGCGGTTGGGAGCAAGGGCGTTCTCATGTCCGGGGGACAGAAGCAGCGAATTTGTATCGCCCGCGCCATCCTCCGGCAACCAAAGATCCTGTACGAATGGCACCATCTCATTTACAGTTGTCACCCCCGTGCTAATATCAGGCTAGACTCCTCGATGAAGCCACATCAGCGCTGGACTCTGAGTCGGAAATACTGGTTAGCGCTGCGTTGGAGAGGGCCACCGAACATCGGACCACCATCTCCATTGCCCACAGACTCAGTACGATTCAGGATGCGGATACGATATACGTGTTTGACAAAGGTCGCATCATAGAGGAGGGCACTCATTCGCAGCTTTTGATGCTTCGGGGAAAGTACTTTTCTCTAGCTGAAGGACAACAATTATGATCATATATGGATTAGCAGCCAGGAGCCTGATCGGTAGACACATACACAGAGCACATGACAACTGTTATGACCTTATTCACCCCGTCTATCATTCTTCCCAGTCAGGCCGGCATCTCATTTCTTAATCCTAAACAGGCTCGCAGAATTCCCACAAGTGATCCTGTCGAAGAAGGACCCCACGCGTATCAGGTTCAGACCATTTCTAAAGCCGAATGAGCGTAGAGCATGCAGAGAAAAGGAAGGGCCTACAGGCATTGCCGGCATTCCATCCGGCCTGACATGGCCTGCTTGGCGTAATGCTTCAGCATCGAAAGGCGGGATGATATGGGAGTGCGTGTGTATTCTTCCCCCTTTATGTAGAATCACAGCGGAGCCAACGTGGCCTCACAGAATAGAAATAATGCTCGTCTGACTGAGCATTGCGTTACCCATGACGATACGGGATTACGCCGGTGCGGTGGAGTCGGAGGTCAGAATAACCGCTGCCGATCCGCTACCGGCACGCTTCCGGCCCATGATCCCCGCCCAATAACGCGCTTCGGCCCCATACATTAGCCTCTTAGGGATCTACGACATGCCCCCAAAGATTCGTCAACATGGCCGCAAGGCTCTCTCTCCTCGACAACAAAATTAAAAGATATAGCTCAAAGGCTGAATATGGCCCAAGCTTTGGCTAGTACTCACGGGTGCTGACCCCGAGTGCCAGAATAGGGCAGGATCACTCTATCACGGAGCCCAAGAGTGAGGAGCAGGAAGATTCCAAATCAGCAATCTACTCTGCCTGTTGTGGGCTCCAACTGCCTGTTTAGCACAGGTATGGCACCTGCCAGTGGTGCCTCCTACATAAGCATGGTACACATAGATAGCTGTGTCCACGGACACTCCATAACACACAATCATAGATGTTAGGAATCCACTCGCTCGATCCGGCTCATATTCATTCTCGCCGGCGCAGAGGAATCGACTCCAAATCGACTCTCTCATCAGGATCGAAGCACTGCAGATGACTGCGCCTACGACGTCTCAAGCACGTCTCATGGGCCCCGGAAGGCGCCTGGAAATAACTGCGCCCCAAACACCATTCAAACCGGCGAGGCTAATGTGGGCGGTTCTGTTGACCGGAGCACCTGATTGGTGAAAGGCCTCGTCGTCGTTCAGAGGCTTGTGCAGTATTTTGGTGTTGCGGTGCGCAGCTCACCCTGGATTACGTTATCTCACACCGTCAATTAGCTCGAAGCCCTATATTCCAATCCGCCGGTGATGCAATTGAGCACTGAATGCATGCGCGGCGACATGTCAGCTGTCCATCCTTGGCCGGTGCTGATATCGGACTGCGTCTCGCCGTTTAGATATTGTTCAGTCTTCGGGTGTGGTAGTGATGACGATTCCAGGACGGCGTCTGTGAAGAAGCGGGACTGCATTTCAATATTTCCCCCAGTCAGCATGCGTGGTTTCCAGTCGAGACGACGTTCGTCAGAGAAGCCTTTCCCCATAATTCGGCCTCTGGAGATGCTTAGATGGACGATTCCGGCCCCATCGGTGCGCTGGGAGAGACTGTTCTTGATCGTGGTGAAACGGACTGCTTTGCGAGCCAGCAAAGGCGCTTTTTGCTAGTCTTGGTTCAGTTTCATCGAGCAAGGGAGATTGACAAGCGCCATAACTTACAACCTTCAAACTCGGTTCAAGGTCGTCGGACAATTCTTTGTTCTAAGGCTGTGTGAGTCCTGGTCAACAATGGAGCAGGTCTTGCCTTTGCAGTGAGGTTGTTTTATGACCGGAATCTCGACGCCCGTCTCCCTTCTGGCCCACGTGACCTCGCGCCGCTTTTGCTCAGGCTGGCTCGCGTCCGGCTCAACGTCGGCTCAGGGTCGGCTAGGCCAACTCACCTTGCTGGCCACATCGGGGTAGGGGCCCAAAAGTCGACCCTCCTCCAGACTATCAAGTTTTAACGAGGGCCCGAAAACGAGGCTCCTAGGGGGGTTCCCTGGAAACGCACCACGGCACGTTGCCTCCTCGACCCTACGAGAACGAGCCGGTCTTTATAAGCGTGATGGGCCTCGCACGACGTGCCTTGTGCCTCCGACGCGAGGGAGGGTTCCTAGAAATAGTCCCCCTACCCCTTCTAATACCTTATTAGGTTTCTACCTACTTTATCGTTAATTCTCCTCTCCCCTCCTCTTTGTACCTCCCCTCTCTTTTTTATCGAGTGACTTGATCTTTATTAGCTCTTTTTACATCCTCTGACCGAGCTCCTAGTACGGCTTCTTCTTTCCCTTCTTAACACAGATATAGGTCTTTGGGACACTCGGGAGCCATTAAGTATAAGTATCAAGAACGAGAAAAGAAGTTGGAAGGGTCTAGACCCAGACGAGTAGATAGAGGCGGCATTAGAGGATGAGCTCTCCGGGGATAGGTCGGGGATCGACGGGAAGCCTGTTTATATAGAACTTGCTAAGAGCACTAAACCTAAGTACGAGGCGATAATAGAGGTTTAGAAAGCGTATACTACCAGGAAGCCTTATATAAGTGTCTAAGAGAAAACCTAACAAGGACTAGGTACGAAAGGAAATATCCGGGGTTCGATCCTCGTAGTATAGAAGTTATAAAATACTTCGCCGAAGTGGTCGGACGCGCGACGCCTAGTAGGCTAGATAAAGAAAAGGCCCTAGATAAGAATAAGAAACGGGCGACGATTAAGACGATACGGAATAAGATTCGAAAGTTTATGTCGTAATAGTAGAGGGAGACTTACCTTACTATACCTAAAGACGTTCATGACTTAATGGCTCCTGTAAGTGTATTGAAGCGCTTCCTGAGCTAGAGCGCTAATATATAGTTTCATTTACTGACGAGAGAAAGTACATTAAATATATACTTAGATATAAAATTTCGCTATCTATCTAGGAGAAAGAACCTATCTATTTAACGATAGAGAACTATATTACTATAGAAGAGTTCCTCTAGCTGAATAATCATCACGATTACACCTATAAAGCGAGTCGAGTAGACTATAGTGCCCTATTAAAGATACACTACTATACCTCTATAAGATTATAAGAAATCTATAAGGTAAAGTATAAGGTCTAATCCTAAGCTAGAGGAGATAAAATAACGCGGTCGGTGCTAACAATATCTAATAGGACCTTCTCTATATAGTCGTATAGAAAGACGAAGAGCCGAAGATCAAGATATAGTTTAAAAGAGAATATATAAAAGGCATATAAGATAATCCTAATAAGTAAGTAGTTAATATCGGCCGCTTCTAGGCTTAGATCCCTATTACTTATACTTCCGTCGATATATAGACCGAAGTATTCGCTATACGAGAGACTAAATCCTACGCCTCCTTTACTTATTAACGGCCTTTTATTTTTATTAGCTATTATTATTTTGGCTGGCGCATTTAAGGACTATAGTACCATTAAGGCGGTCCTTGATGCTAGACCGCCGCCCAAGAGGAGGTTTATGATTATGGAGTGAGTGGACGCTATTTTAGACGACCTAGTCTTTCCCGAGATATCCGTAGATAGGGTAACTAAAAAAGTAAAGAATGAGTCCATATAGGGCCACTAGTGTTCCGATTAGACGAAAAGGGCTAGCTTTCTAGGAGGGATGGGACTATATACCTCTCGCCGCGAAGCGCTAATTAAAGTAGATGGTAGGGCGATCTTACATTAAGCTAATTTACTAGATGAGAAGCTAACCTAGTAGTAGATAGCGACTACTCGCTTAGATAGGTGATGAAGTTCGTCGCGCATAGAAACCTAAGAACTCTTATTAGCTACTATCTAGATAACATAAGTAACGTGGACGGTGCCGCCGTCTTCCTCGGGCTAGAACTACGGCGGGACCTTATAGAGGACTTTCGTAGTACGTTAATAAAGAGACATCTCGATCTCCCGTAGTTAATTCCTAGTAAAAGTTTAGATGAACTAAAGCACCGCCCGAAATTTGTCGCCCTTTACGAATAAATTAAGGACCTCTCTCTTCAACTTACCACTAATATCCCCGAAAAAGAGTATAAAGAACTAAAGGCTAAGAGACGCTAGGCTTATAATCGGCGATAGCTACTAGTAGATGAAGAGTTAGAGAACTACCGTAAATTTAAGTGGCGAGTCTAGACCACTTAAAGTGAGGTAGATAACTACGAGGACTGGCGTTACAGTTATTTTAATCGTGTCGTTCGCTATATGGTTCCTAAATATAATCGCCTGACCTGGACTCTACCGCTCGCTATCCCTCTATAAAGTCTAGAAGGGATCTCTACTCTCTAAGACCTTATTGCTCTTCGGGTAAATAATTCTCGTGTTATATATTAGGAAGAGTTACGGCCTATAGAAGATTCCTATCTAGTACCTTCCTATAACCGAAACATTAAAGAGTAAGAGATATTCCTACTAATTATTGGTATAGTTCTAGCTGCTAACTAGTTGAATTTAGTGTTACTGTTAAAAATAGGTGGAAGTATATATATTGGTACTCTAAAGGCCATTACACTAAATAGTACGGTTTCGCTGAGTTTTATTTCTGATGTAGCTGTTGGATAACTAACGAGACCGACTAGGAAATCCACTACTAAACTCATATCGACAATCTCGACGTTCCCTTCTAATATGACCCGGTCACTTTCCGCTACGCTGTTGCCTACATCGGGTATTGTTACGGTTGTCTCAGTAAAGTCGGGCGTCTAGCGGCGGTGAGGATAAAATAGTACCTAGATCGAACGATCTAGTAGCGGTATATATCTAAATGCATCCTAGAATATATCGCGAGTCTAGACACCGAGGATTACTTTCCATGTCTATATCTGTTATGCTCTACGGTGCTCTTTTTGGAGTCCGGCCTTTAGCACTATCTAGAAGACATCTATAGTACTCTTAAGCCGCACCGCGCATAAAAGCGTCAATGTTCGCTAGATCGGAGCCTAAATTCTAAGCTTGCGGCTCCTAATACTACTAGACGAAAGCGGTCTCGCCCCTTGGCCGAGTTGGAAGGGCGAGCCTTAAAACTAAGACCTAGTCGTAAATTAGTGCCTAAGCGGCACACCTCTAAAGATATAGACGACCGTAAATTTATTAACACCTTAGCCCTAAACTTTAATCTTAACCACCCCGGCGGGATCCAAACGCTATCAGTGATCAGCAGTTCCACTTCACGGTGCGCATTATAAGCGGACAGCGTTTAGGATACTGGTGATGACTGCTTTAGCATCAACAGTTCATTATCATCCCTATTAAGTGGCCTATTTGAAGCAATACCTGAAACTCGAAAGGACTGTCCCTCTCCCTAGGCCACCTCGTTAGAGGCTGCCGCCGTCACGATGCCGATTAACCTAGAGATTATCCGTTAATCGCGACCAGCGCCCCACTTCGACCAGATCGAGGTAGTTGACCTTATAAATGTTTTCGATAAGTCCGGTGAGAGGTTTCTAATACTTACCCGACCCCGCAGTACGTATTAAATACTAGTAACTATAGTATAGTATACCTAATTAAGATTATAGGCGACTCATCTATTAATGACCTAGACATTTTAGACGTTTAAGGCACTATATAGGATGAATTTTCTAGCCTTAATCTAACTCTAGGTGCGAATACGAAAGTTTCTATAGAGGTTGGCGGTGATTACGAAATACTAGTCTCGAACCTAAGCCCTCCTATCGCCGTGCTACCTCGGGCTAAGGTGGTATAATTATATACTAGTATCTAAGATTTAAGTTATAGTTGACTCGCTACTATAGATCTAGAAGATAATTAGTGGAAGATCGAGAAATTACTAGATAAATATTAGATTAGAAGATAAGTCTAATATTTAGTAAAGTGATTTAGTTATCTAGGTAATAAAAGTACCTAGGAGCCTTTAGAAAACGTCTATCCTAATAATGTTGCGGAGTTTAAGGCGCTACATCACTATAAATCCTAGGGGTTTAAATATTTAGGTTAGATAAGTAGATAGATAAATATACTATATACTTACCTATTTAATTACCTTAGAGCCTAATCTAATGCTCCCGCCTTAGGCTAGTCTTTTCGAGATCTAAGGCGATTTAGGGAGTGATACTAATTGGAAATCGCTACTGACCTAACCTATATTATTACGAATTAAATATAATAATATAGTACTATAGTGGATGTCTAGTCCTTTCACTTAACTCGTACTTTAGATCTATCTAGCTATAGCAAATTCCGTAGTTAATTCTAACTTCAGCTCCTCTAGAGTAGGGAGGACTTTATCTAGTCCCTAAAAGTAGCTCCTAATACAGCCTATAAGGCGATTTACTGTTTTAGAATAGTCCTAAATTTTATTTTAAAGCTACTAAATAAAGTTATATTAGCGATCAGCTTCTTCTTCCGTAAGTTATCTATATCTAGATTTAGTCGTCGCTTTATCTTTCTACTAATATAGCTTATAGAAAAGGCGAGTATTATTATTTTTAAGCTACTTAATTTTTATACTAAAGCTAATTTTAGGATATTATAGCTATATATATTATTAGATATATTCTCTTTAAGTAATAATATTACTTTTCTATATTAAGACGATAGAATTTAAAGTATCTACTAAGATTAGGATTAACGGAATAGCCTTAAATATCTTATTTACTCCTTTATATAATTCTCTATAGGCGCTAGTAGAGTAATTACTTATATTTTTTAAAAAGAGCTTAGTTAGCCTATTCCGAACTTTATCTTTAATTATATCTATAGTTATAATAACTTAGTTAACCTCGCTAGGTACTAATAAGAAACCGCTCTCTCCTTTAGATATCTTTAAGTTATATAGAATAAATTTTTATTAATATAAATTAGATACTTTTAGCTTAAGATAAACCTATAATAGGGCTACTTTAATTCTTAATTTATTCTCTTAAAGTTAAGTTAGCTATAGTATCCTATTGAGGTTATTTTATATACTAATATATTTTAAAAGAAGCTTCCGATATTTATCTCTTAACTTTCGTTATTTAAGGTTACTTAATCTTATATTAGCTATTTAAAGGAAGTCTCCCTATTTAGCTAAATAGATGAATTTCTATATAAACACGAGAGGCCTAGAGAGACCTTAGTTCTTATTTATTTAAAATAGGGCCCTAGGGGAAGGTCCTATTTTAAGGATATAAGGATCTTAAAGATTTTAACGGGCTAGTAATTAGGCCCCTCCCCTTAATTAGTTTAAGATTATATAAGTTGTTATATATCGGATCTAGAGGGCTACGTCACTCTCTAGTGTAAAGCGCGTACGAATATAGCGGCGTTATTACCTACTATATAGAGAAAAGGTAGATTACTTTTAAATATTATTAGTTAGATATAGAAGAGTATTTACTAAAGCTAATATAAATAGCTAGTATAATAATTCCTAATAGGGCTTAAAGTACTAAGAATTATAAACTACAGTTTCTCTAGAGGCTTAGGTTTACCTAGGAGGCCTTATTATAGGCCTTTCGTGATAGGTACTTTATGATAAACTAGAGGCTAAAGGATAAGTAGACTTATTTAGAGGTGTACCGCTAATTATATAATCGCCGATTTCACTAGAAAACATTTATATATTGCCCCTCGAAGTATTTATCCTAGTAGTAGCTTCACCTCAGACTCCGTCTCGTTTAAGAAACTACCTTCGTATGCGTTTCGCTATCTGAACGAGAGTCATCATGGATGTCCGGTGCTAATCTAAGATATCGGCCGTTATAATAGTAGGGTAGGGGTTCTTAGTGGAAAGGAACGTAAGGATTGAATTCTGGATTAGAGCCTAGCTAGAATACCCGATCGTATAAACGACTAAGGTAGACCTTTAGACGACTTCGGATGGGCATTCTTGGCGTGTGGGGTTTTGTAGCCCGTCGGAGGCGCCGCGAGGAGATTAAAGATCGCATGATGAAGTTCTCGCATTGCGTTGCCGAATAGACAATACGAGTGTAGTACCTGTCCTTATATTTCAAGTAGGGTGTCCTAATTTTGGGTACCTCTAAAGGCGGTTAGACTAATGGGACGAAATAGGGTGTCCCAATTTTAGGGCACCTCTAAAGGCGGTTAGACTAAGGGGACGAAATAGGGTGTCCCAATTCTGGGTACCTCTAAAGGCGGTTAGACCAACAGGACGAACAAGCGTTTCTTGCTCTGCCGTGTTCACTGTTGCCGCATTGAGCCACTCCCTAAAGCATACGATAGTAGAGGCCAACTAAAGATCTTGGCTTTGCAAATAAGCTTTTTGGTCGACTCTCTGAGTGAATTCGGTATAGCGCTTGTGGCGGCGCATGTGGCGGCGCATGTGGATCGGTAGCCTTAAACCTCCGCGGGAGCTGATTAGATCTAGCACCAGCCTCTGGACGCCAACCGGGGAGATCCTTGAACCATGCCAAAAGCCTCCTGGCTAGCTTGGCAGACAAGAGGGGTCGGAAGTGCACACTGCAACAAAGGACAGAGTTATGAAAACCTTCTTCTGAGCACGCCGTTTACCGTGCGTGGTGAAGACCTCCAGCGTCTTATCATGACATTCGCAGCGAGGAGTATTCCGCGGTTGTGGCAACTCACCTACTGTCCTGTACAACCCGTAGGAGCTGCTTGACCACAGCCTCGTGACCCTTCTCTGCAGCCCACGACAGCGGCGTCCGGCCATATTCCTCGTCCTTGGACTCCAGGTCAGCCTGGTAATCAAAGGCGGTCTCTGTACCGTACTGTAATAAATGAAACTCATCGTTTCGGCATATCAGCGGGACTTGCTCCGTTTACTCGCCCTTACCACCTTCTTTCCCATACCAAGAATTGTGGTGTGCCGGGTTTGCTTTTGGCCGGCGTGGATAATGCATAGTCGATATCCAATTCACGAAGAGATTGCCAGCTGAGAGGCCAATATTAAAGTCGTTCGACCAAAAACTGGTAACTAGCGTCAGCAGTATCGTCACGAGCGACACAAGAGCTTCAAACATGCCGCCAACCTCACGTTCTCTGAGTAAAAGACCGTGAAAGATTGCATCGCGTGGCTGATAGTTGCCGGAACTCTGGAAATCACTGTCAACCGCGTCAGCCGAAAGGGTCACGGTGCGAATCAGGGCGCAAACCGACCTGTAGCGTAATATAAGAGGCTCATCCGGCTCGCGATTGAGGGACTTCTGTTGCGCTCCCATCGAAGGATCGTGGAAGCAATGAGTCAAGTACCAGAGTCCCTCCATGATCGTCAAACAACTCAGGTTTTTCTGCTCGCTCTCCAGTGGGCATGGTCCGGTCAGCTCGGGGTCGGAAGGGCTACCAAGAGGGCAATCCTGCTGATCATACTCCCAAGTGTCTGTGCTCGGGATATAGACGCATCCCGGCCCTTCTCTTGGATCCACACAGGCCCTCCATCGCTCTGCGGATTTCTTAAGGTTCTCGCGCCGTTCAGAGGTGTCGAGCGGCTCGACCTTGCCGATGAAAGCATCCTTCTGCTTATTGAACCCTGCAAAGCGGATCTATCAAGTATTTGTTAGCTACTTAGCTGCCCCAATAGGTTTACGAGGACGCTTAATACCTTGACACGCTCGACTTTCTCGACGTCGGCAAGGCTGATGTACTTTCTCCAAGTGCCTCTTCGAGCGTAATAGTGTGCGCGGATTTGGTTCCAGACAAGTTCTTCGTCCTCCGGGTCGGTCACTGGTACGTCAAATATATATGCGCTTGCGCAGGACCTCCATGCTATCAGCACGCAGTGGTCCTTCCCACTTCGCTCCCTCCGACGCACGAAATGCTGCCAAAAAGCGTTCGTGGATCCGTACTCCTTACGTTCGGTCTTCGTCCTCTCCATTCTTGAATCAGCCTTCACTAGACCACGTCGACGCACTTGGCCTGAATTTGCTGGTGGGGCTGGACTCGTCTGCCAGGCGATAATGGTTTCGGGATGCTCATGATTCGGTCCGCTGGTAGAGGTATTGCTCTTGACCGAAGCTGCACTAGCTTCGATGTCCATCTTTTTCTCCAGGACTAGAGCGATGATCAAGTTACTTCAGTGATCATAGGATAAGGTATACTTATAAGGCTGGATGGAGAGAGTTGGGCACTTGAGGCTGAGGTGCGCTGGCATGGCCTCACCGGTTGCCTAGCTGGGTTGAAGAGGGCATATCGGCCAATGCGATGTCAGCACAAGGCATGTTCATCCGTCTCTTGAATGTTCCGGCGGGACAGCGTGTCATAGAAAGCTGGGATGACTAAGGTGAGGCTGAGTACGGCTTTCCAAAAAGAATTTTTGGTTCTTTGTAGAGTTGACATTCCTAGATGCAACACGTGTCTGCCCATCCATACCTCAATCCGTCCGATTTCGCTTGACGGCAAAATTCTTGCAGTTTCCGATACCCCGGCTTGGCTCGGATTCGCTGAACGCGATCTTTCTTGCCACATTGACACTGTGCAGTGTCGCCCAAGCTTGTGATTTCTTCAAAAGTGACTTCTTCAAACTCTTTCCCCCACCTATGCGAAAGAATTGCGTATTCTGGAGGATATTGATCGAAAACATGCAATTCTAAGAGTCTTTGTGTCAAGGAGATGCATGCTGTATTGTGAACCGGTTATGCAGCGCACATCACGCCGACAATCTCATTCAACATGCCCAAGAGGACTTATGAGCGCCAAAGGTGGGACACATTGCCAAGGGGAGTCGCTGCCCCTCGCTCGGCTAGGCAGATGCATATCCCTCTGGGTGAGGGGCCGGTCACGTGGCATGCCCCTAGTGTGCTAGAGGCTAAAAACGGCAGACCTCGCGTGCACTTGAGTTCCTCATTGTATCGATGAAATAAGGATTCCAGTGTCCCGGTAGCAGATTTTAGCAGCCTAGGACCCCGGCTTAAGCCTTCTTAAGTGGTTTGAAGAATCCTCACTCAAGCATGGCGCAACTGCTGCAATCAACGCGAGAATTCGAGCCAGATCTCGAGCCGGATCTCGTTGATCTACAAGATTTATACCGTCCCAAGGCCGGACTATACCAGGGCGCATCTCCTGTGAGCGTGCTGTTGGCATCTCAGATTCGATTGTTGAACATTCATTCTCCATTCTCATTTTCTCTGACAGATGTATTCCTCAAGGACAAGCCTCGGTTTGTGGCCCTATCTTACCATTGGGGACCCGCGGATGATCTTTTCCCGGTGATGATCAACAGCCGAGAATTCAAGATCCGACGGCATGTGTACAAGATGCTACGCAGGATCTACTATACACACAGAGAGGTCTGTGTATGGCTTGACATGCTTTGTATTAATCAAAGTTGCTTGAAAGAAAAGGAACAACAGATACAGTTAATGTCAAGCGTTTTTGGTAAAGCTGACCGAGTCTATGCGTGGCTCGGAGAGCAAACTCCGGAGTCTGACATCGTCTTTGACGTGGTCAGGGCATTCGCAGAACAGAAAAGGGAAGGCAAGTGTCCCTACAGGGATCCTTGTCTTGCTCTGGAGTGGCACAGGGATCTGTTTATGAGAATCTATGAAAGCGAGGCGGGAGAACTGCCGTCCCGCGACAGCGAAGGCGACTTGATGATTAAGGAAGAATTTATATGGATGCGTCCATTGTATTCCCGAAAGTACTGGACACGACTATGGATCGTTCAGGAGCTGATTCTGGCGAAGGAAGTGGTGATCTGCTGTGGCACAAAATCCGTTGGCCTAGACGGCATTTATGGTCTCAGTCTTGATTGGGGATCCTTCGGCCAAGCTTTCTCTGCGGGAACGTATGTTGAGCCACATTGTCATACTATCGGCTGGAACACAATTCAAGCAATCCGAGATCATCGGCGTATCAGGGAGAAATGGTGCAACGGGGAAATGGTTATGTCGCCCCAAGTCTGCGTACCTCTGGACGAGATCATCGTTCTGTACGCCAAACAGCACAACTGCAAAAAGAAGAAGGACAAGGTGTACGGCCTTCGAGAATTGTTTAAGCCTTGGAGGGAAAATCTTCGCGTCGATTACTTCGAACATGATAAGACCACATTCCGGCGTGCGGCTGAACTTGGCCTTTTCGATTCAACACATCACGGCGGCTGGGGCGTCGCTTGGTACTTGTGGGGTGCTATGCAGCTCGGTCCTTTCAACGAGTTTAAGGCCTTCTCAAAGGGATACCTAAGACCTGAGGCTCATGAAGCTGTCAGCCTTGCCGCATTGCCAAAAAGTTCGTTGTTTGAAACCCCTAATGACCAGTCTACTGAGCAAATCAAAGCCTTACGTGATGGTTTGGAGGAGCAACAGCAGACTTAGGGTGAGCTTTATTAAATTACGATTACCTCACAAAGCATACGACGACGGCGATACACACTCTACTCTATCACTCATCCATCATCGCCTATACACGACAGCGACATATCCTAAATCTGATCCAACTCAACCTACAAGCACACCTACTCACGGAGCTCCAAGCCAATGAACTTGATGACACGACGAGACTTTGCGTCAAAGCCGCTCAAGGGATATTGTCCCCTGAGCAAGACGAATGTCTATTGCAATTGATAGTACAAAGAGAGACCTGTGGGCACGTTATCGCAGTCATATGAGATAGTGCTGTTCCAGTGTTCCTGGTATAGATTTCAGACATTGTCGAACATGTTGGTCATAATTGGGTGCCTCGCTTTATAGCACGACACCCCTCTATAAGCACAAAGATAGGCAAGAAGCTTGATACTCTTCGCTATTGTCAGAGCAGACACTGACCGACCATGATGTCCATTTCTAGACCTACGCATAGTGACTGGACTGCGATGGAGAGCCTGCCAATAAATGCAATTCCCTTGCAGCCTGATGAGCCAGACAGGAACTTCTTCCAGAAGATTCATTAAAGGAATGGCTCTAACTGGCAAGGGACGGATGCTGCATTGCCAGTATGGCAAAGATGTCGGGGCTAAACCGACCGAAACGACGCTCCTACTCTCGAAGCAGAAATGATCGCCTTACGCGCCCAGTTAGAAGGAAGAACGAAGACACACAACAGCTATTAGGTAGATTTCCTCGGAGCGGGTTTGTTCAATGATAGAAACCAGCGATTTGACTTATTAGTTTAGTAGGCAAGGAATGCGAACGTCAGAGCTCCTAGCCGACATCAAGTAATGGAACCGCCGGTAACCATTATCGCGAATATCGATCCACAAATAGCATTACTAGGATTATTTCACCCTCCTTGGTTTTAAACAAGGTGATCGAGCCTCAAGACCTTAAAAAGGATCTCATAGATGAGTATACCGCCACCATTACCTTATTCGTGCGGAATGGAAACTACCCATGGACTGAGATTCACTCCTAACCCTGTATAAGTATTTACGAGGTATTTTAATATCCTAGGTTACCCGAATACCTCCGAAAATTGTCCGGGCCTAACTCCGTCAGCGGATGTATGTCACGTGACTGATATCACTACTCAAGATGCTGTCTCCTATACACTGTCTTTTTCCTGCACGCTGTATCTGTTCCTCCGTCCTCTTCCTCTTTCGGTGGTTAGACGTGCCAGTAAATGTTCCGCGAATCTAGTTTGCTTATTCATCCTTAGAGTCACAATCCATATAACAGGAGCACCCTCCGTATGTTCGTGAGTCGCCGTGGTTTGGACTGTACTGTCAAAGGCACCCATTCTTGTAAGGGTCTGATGTTTCCAGCACTGCTAGTGGAGGGAACAATTTTGGACCCCTTGTGATAAGGAAGCCCTAGTGTAGAGTGGATGAAGACCAGGCAAAGGGCACGTTAGCAGTCTTGACATCGAGGGAAGAAAGCCTTCAGAAGCGGCGAGAACGACTGCCAAAGTCGACAAGAAATTTCCCTGCAACTTGCGTTCTACTATAATTTAATGGTTACAATGCCCTCCGCATGAATGTAGAGCTGACATTGCCTATACCCTCCTCCCTCTTAATAGATACCCTTAGTCCTAAAGGCTAAACATTTAATTGAAGGTATCTAGCTAGCTTATCTATCTCATTCCTTCAGTAATTAAAGCCTTATAGCCTGAAATCTCTTATCAACTTTCTCGAACAGCTCTATATATCTTTAACTGAATCTCTTAAAGGTTTCCGGGTAATGCTTCCTAGGGTTCTAGTATAGCTCTCGTATTATTTAGATGAACGGTTCCAGTTCCGCTCGAGAATAGCCCAATAGATCGACCTATTAGGGCGTCTAGCGTCCCATTAGAACTAAAGCCTTAAAGCCGCAGAGCTCGTGAAGACTTACCTATATCGATTACCCTAATATCTTACTTACGAAGTAATATATAACTATAGCTGTAAAACTAGGTAAGCTACTTATGAATTGTTCATCTCTTAATATTACTTCCAGGACGTAGTGGGCTAAGACGGTTAATTATATCTCTCCGTTATTAATTTTGTTAATCCTTTATAGGAAACTACTTAGCCCTAGCCAACTAAGGTTATAGTCTAACTACCGAAGGATAATACGCTCCGCTTAATGTACTTTTTCAGGTTTAAGCCTAATAATTTTAATAATATCCTATATTAAATAGTTAGGGTCCTATTACTTATACTTAAGCGATATAATTAGTAATACAGCTATAAGAAGCATTAGCTGATTAGGAGTTACTTCTATTAAGGATAGGGAGCGGTTAATAATATTAATAATTAGATATAAGACCTTATAATAGAGGCCGAGGTAGTTTCGAACCTTAACTAACTATACTACTAGTTATATTCGCATCCCCTAGTTAAGGCTACGTTATTTATCTATATAGCTTAAGTCTAGAAGTATCTTAGTTTCTTTACGTATAAGATATTTAAAGATCTTATTTATATACTCTTTAAAGATAAGAGTCTCTAGAGATAGTATTTCGATTATTATAATATAATTCTTTATCGGGTAAAGCGAATAAAGTGTTTAGAAATATTACTAGAGTAAGAACGAGAGCTATAAAGTAAGTAGAATAAAACTATATTAAAGCGGCCCGCGAGGGGCCTCCTTTTCGACTCCTCTACTTAGATTATATGTGGTGATTTAGAAATAGGGGCTAGCTAAATACTATACCCTTAATGCTCTATTAATGAAAGGCTCGTAGATTTATAACGCTATTTTCACCTCCTCGCCCCTTAGGATACCGCTATAAGTATAGGTCTAGCTATTATAGTAAGAGCTAGGTTATAGATGTTATTAGGTTACTGTACTATTATCGCTACGAATACTACTCCATTTATATCTTACGATACCTAAGACATCCCTTTACTAGTGTCGGTGATATTTAGAGATGTATATATCGGGGAATTAAGCTGGTTCACTTATCTAATTAGTAATTATTTATATCAGCTTTAGCGACGAAGGGGGCTTTCGTAGGATCCTATATAAATTTAAGCTCCCTTAAATTCTAGGTGATATTTATCTTAGGGACACCTGTAGCTTACGCAACCGTTAGTCTCGGCAGGATTAGTAAAGTAGGGTAGAGGGAAATTATATGCCTATACGTCACTGATCCAAGTGTTAAATGGAATCGGATTGGGTACCTTGCCCTTCAAGGCATAAAAGAAGGCGTCGTGTCTTGACTCAACCGTAAGTACAGACGACAATAACGCGGCAAGTAGAGACACGATAAATGCGAGGCGCTTAATAAGTCTAATAGAGGCGCCTATACCGATGGAGGTCACGACGTGGGCTAGTTCGAAAAGCTCATCCGTCGACGTAACCGAGAAGGAGTAGTTGCAAGGCGGGATCGGTGCCACATGAATATCACCCGAAAGATTAATGAGGTTAGTAAGATGGACTTCTTCTTGCTGTCTAAACGTTAGAGTGGACGCTAAAGCTAGTGTCAAGATTCACTCACCGCAACGACTTTCTCAACAACTTGGATAGTGTCATAAGGGTACCCGGTGATGCCCTATTCCCTAAGGTTTGCGAGACTCAGACTCATGAAAGAGTACTCCAAATTTTCGAGAAACAAGGCTAATTGAAGCCCGTTAATCGTATTTCTTGCCCATTGTCGTCGATATTCCACCATTGGATGTCCCCCCTCCTGTATTTACGTCGAGTCAGATGTTTAACAGGGCGTTGGGTGTTTGGGAAATGATACTTGGTCGCGGAATGCTTCCTTCGGAGCAATATGGTGGGTGGCGCAATGCTGTTGCGAGAGCTTACTCCTCTATCAATCCAAACCATTAACTGATGTTACCTCGTCTAACATGGCACCGTGCTCTTGCCTGGGAATATCAGGCGAATGGACAGGACGAAGATGTGGCACCTGAGCTGTTCCAAGGTCACTGGAGGATGAAATCCTCAACTCTCGCTTCACTCAGACCTTCCATCGCCTCCCCATGCATCAGCCCATACACGAAACACTCACCCACGAACGTAAAACGTCCATTCAGGACAGGTCGGATTACGTACAACACTTCTCCGCCCAAAAACAGACAAACATGATCTCCTTTCCTGGTGGCTAGAGGCGCTAAACCGAGACATCCACTAGTTCCCAGAAAGAGCCGCCGGTCCTTATGGATAGGAGCGAAACCAACACGACGATTGGGGATCGGCCTGCTTTGCTGCAAGTGACTGTAATGTCGATGGCTAGAAATCGCCCGATCATAATGATATTCGAGTCCAGCCTTCGCTAATTGGCGAGCCGAGAAATTTTCTAAACCTTCCCAGAATGGTGATCGGCACGGAAGAAAGGGGTCCTCCTGTGGGTTCGTCAACTCCATGATGTCCGGTCTTGCTACTTTACTGTACGCCACTAAATACTCTTCACTGGTCAGCGGGTAGCTCTCGGTTGCTTCCCATGGCATGTTGATAGGTTCATCTTCATCCTCATGTGAGGCTTCTGCCACTGTATGGACAGTGAATAGGCGAGCACCACGGATTGATAGTAGTTGGGGGTTCTGATTTCCTTCTTTGTTTTCCAGTACGAAGCAATTGTCGACTGTGATACCGGCAGCTCGAAAATCTGC
This sequence comes from Phialophora tarda, assembly GCA_016109495.1. Lineage (NCBI taxonomy): Eukaryota > Fungi > Ascomycota > Eurotiomycetes > Chaetothyriales > Herpotrichiellaceae > Phialophora > Phialophora tarda. Next base: position 591,874 of record JADWPL010000007.1, read on the forward strand.
GTACCAAGATATTGGAGCAGTATCGGTCGGCATACTCCAATTCGGTGCCCAGCTGGGCAACTCTTTTAGTTCATCCACGATATTTCGGTTAGGTAACTCAGCGTAGCTGAGGACAGATATCCAGCCCCTTTCCAGATTTCGAGAAAGACATTGGGCAACGTCACAATAAACCTTGCTAATTGAAGCACCGTAGTCTGGGCGTGGTAGGTTTTGGCCGCTTGCCATACTTAAAACCGCATAGACTTTATCGTGTAAACAAGCGGCATTTTTGGATCGGATAGCGTGTAATAGCTGATCGAACCTCCAAGGATCGGCATCGGGCAGACATTCTCTGTTTGTATTTTCGGGTAAACACCGCAGCTTGCGGAGGTGTTGTACTTCAAGTACTAGCGCAATAGCATCCACAATCCTCTCGTGATGAAGTATGTCACTCGGTAGCTGCATGCCTCGGCTGTTAAAAAGACATGCCTCATGTAACGCGTCCCAGCTTGCTTGATGGCCACCGCATATCACTGTTGCTTGCTTCGCCATCACGGCTTCCTGGAACGTCCACGTCCGCTGGAACCACACACAACGCCATAAAAGCTCTTGAAACATACCTAACATCTTGCTGACTGTACCAAGCATGTCCCCGGGTCTGGTGGAAAGATAAAAGTCGAGATCCCTCATATTGGGCTCTAGCTTGTTTACCCAGGTAACATAGTCAAATGCCAACTCAGTGATATCGCGTCTATTTAACACAACATCCGTCAATGGCCGTGACAGTGTCTCTCCCAGCCAAATAATTACCTGTGAAGCACATGAATATATCCTGGCCATCAAGGGCACTTGAGTAGCCTTTTCGGCATCATTATCGTCTTGATTTATGCACATGGCGTCCACCCACAGGACACGGTCTTCAGACGTATATCGGAGTCGTGAGAGTGCCTCGATGAGATTTTTGGTCACGTTACGGAAGCCAGACTTCTCAGCGACTTCATGTTGGCACCAGATCCGACATTCATTTGGCAACGGTGCCTGCGGATTGGGTTTTCCCACTTCTTCGGGGTAGGTCTGAGCTGAATATCCATAAAGATTGCTGCTCGACCAGACGTAGGAGAGAGCTTCATACCCTCTTCTTTGAGCATCATCGAAGGTTAAGGTGAGGAGAGAGCATCGAAGGGATTGATCGCGGTGGGAATTGTGGCCTGGTTTTCCTGGATGCAGAACTATGAGCCGAATCTCGTTGGGCTTAAGGCCCGTGTATTCATAAGTTTTCCCTGCTGCGGATGTGAAAACATCCATTTTTCTTCCAGGCTAACTGTTGAATAATGGTGTGAAGTCAAAGATCGTTTCTGGTGGAATCAGGAAGTTCTTGGTGAGGCAGGCGGGCCACTAGAACGGATACCCCGCACATTCTCTCGAAGCCTACACGCGCCCTGGATTGGGTATGGCGGGCGCCAAGGAGGCCTGTCCACAGGCAGCAGTCTTCTTGGCAGAATAGGCATCGAAATCGCTGGTCAATTTCAAGGCGCACATGCAAAATCTTGGAAGCGCAGGGCAATGACTGGAAGTTGCAACTGCCATGTCCATGCTTCTATCGACATCCTGTCGAATTGTCAATAAACGGAGTCCAAGGCTGCTTGCTTGGAGCTGGATGAAGCGCTGATGCGACAGTGGTGTAGAGTTCACTTTCTCGATTCTGGTGTTCGAGTCGTCGAAGTACTGTCGGAGGGCGCGGATGCGCCTAAGAGTCTTGCGGTCTATTACCGTCTCTGAGCACATCGGCACGGGTCGCAGTGTGGTCAATGCCGAGCGTCATTCTGAGGACATCAGAATTCCGCTTGTTTCTGGCGGCAATATGAGACAAGTTCGAACTACTGCCACAGCCTCCGTCGAGTTTGCATCGTCAGTCTCGACAGACGGTTCCAGGGCCGGAGTGCAACGCAAACAACAGACCTCAGATCCATTCAGAGCGGTCGAGTAGGATTTGTCACAACATATTCTACCTTGAAGGGAAAGCTGACAATAGAACTTTCCGGACGACAGGGGGGTAAAACTTCACCTTCGGCAATGCTTCCTAGAGCAAAGAAGGAAACACCAACAAACGGATAAATACTCCAAAGAAAATACATCGTCTTCTGTAAGTAGAGCAGGAGTTCTATACAGCTCTCAGCTCAGTAGGCAGCTTCTGCTGTACAAGAGAGATGACAACACGTTGTCGACCTGTGATTAAAATCGAAATATCCCAAGTTGAGGAACCACTTTTGGGGAACGCAGCAAACTACAGAAGGTTCCGGAAATGGGGAACCAGTGGAGGGCGTAGTCACGGGATCTTCAGATGCCTGGCAAAACATCGGTTAACTTGGAAACGCACATGCCACAACTACATCGACGTAGTTGTGGCTAGGGCTCCGAAATGAATAAATGAATACGAATACGGCCTATATTTATATTCACCTACGTGAATAAGAATAAAGCGAATATTTATTCACGCGAATATGGGCAATATTCATATTCGTATTCACGGTATTCACGTCCGGTGTGGCGGATAGTTGACCCGTTCCGATCATCAGCGACAACATGGATTCTTGACCCCTTCTGTGCTTATCAATGTTCGCGTATACCCAGAGAAGCTTGCGTTCTGCTCTGCGGTCGCTCTCCAATCTGTTAACTATCTGTTCCCCACCGTTTGACTCGGTTAAGAGGCGCCGAAGATAGGTGCGGATTTTCAGTGGGAAAGCCCGCTTGAAACTGTGAGATTTCTACTTAACCTTAATCGACTTCCTTACATTAAATCAATAAACGCGGCGACGACAAGGCATTATGCACTTTGAACGGCCTAAAACTCGTACACATACTGTATAGGAGAAATTACGCGTAGCGCACTCTTTAGACACAATATGAGCCACTTACAAATTTATGGTACGCGAGATTGTTTTTTTCCTAGTCCGTTCTGGCTTAGGTGGAGCGCGGTTCTCGTCGATGATATATACTTCTTATGCTAGATGGATCTGATCTTCTGGTACCTCTACATGCTGAACGAGCAGCTTATATTAGAAGACATAACTGTTGCTCCCGGCGAGTCTCGTGTGACGCGTAATCAGCCTCGTAAAGATTACCTGGCGCTTAACAACGGTCTCGACCGGTTAATTTCGTCCTCTTCGTCCGACGTGGAAGAAAGCCTGATCTTAGACATCACAGAATTGGATAACTAGGAAGGGCCGCTGCTATTCGAGTCGGTTTTATAAGTGTCTAGCGGCTGCTCCACAATCCTTACGTCGGAACCTGGGGAGCTTCGTCCGTTAGCAGGCCCAAATGTGGTCGAGTCCGCGGTGAAGAGGCGAAGAATTTACACCAGCTGGACTCAAGACCATTTTTGGATTACCGAGCTTGACACCCAGTGGAGCAAAAGAGGCTGACTGCCCCAGAATGACCGGCTGCTCGTCTGTAAGCGATGCAGCTGGTCTTCTTCCGACTCGTCGCGCCACGGCACGACGTCCAATTTACTCACTCATCTTCGAACACGCCATCGCATTGGGCCCCAGTCCGCGTTCACAGGAGGCCCGGCTCGAGGTCCTTTAGATCGGATGCTGTGTCCTCGGCAAGAGGGCAAGAGCCTAGAACAAGCATTAGTTCGATGGATCGTCCAGACCAGACAGCCATTCACCACCGTTGAGCACCCGAGCTTCAAAGCGATGTTTAATAGTGCCGCCGTCGAGGTGCCTCTGAGATGTGCCGATACTCTCCGTGATCGTGTCAAGCATGAGTTTGAAGATTATCGGCAGGGATTGAAGCGTGAGCTTACCGAAACCTGTGACAGCATTGCCATCGCCCTCGACACATGGGACGTCTGAGCACCAATTAAGTATTCTCGCGGTGATTGGACATTGGATCACGCCGAGCTTTAAGAGGCGAGAAGTGCTCCTAGATTTCGTCGAGCTTCCGGGACCACATTCGGGCGAGAATATGGCGGCGGTGGTCCTCGCGATGCTCCACGGGCTCGACCTGGCGCCGAAACTCCTGACGATCACCGGTGACAATGCCGGCAATAATGGAACTATGTGCGACACGCTGTATACGGAGCTGTCGAAGGTCTACGATGACGAGGATGGGGATTTTCGCCTGCGGCCGCTGATGCGGTTCCATGGCCGCGCCAGCTTTATTCGATGCCTGGCACACATCATCAATCTCATCTGCAAAGACATCTTGACACAGCTGGGGGTCGGATCGGTCAGAGAAGCGAAGGCCACACTGGATCAGGCGAGTGCATCAAGAAGCGGGTGGCCGTCCGAGCCGAGCGCGAACGCGCTCGCCGGGAAGAATGGTGTGGTGAAGATCCGCATGCTGGTGCTCTGGATCGCTCGGAGCCCCCAGCGGCTGCAGGAGTGGCGAGAGGTGTCGCCGCGCAAGCTCATTAGCTACGATGTGGAGACGCGATGGAATTCGACCTACACCATGATCGCTGACGCGCTTCGACTCCGGAAGGAATTGATCCAATACATTCGTACGCACCCCGAGATCGAGAATCTCCTGCCGTCGGAAGAGGACTGGCTGCTGCTCGAACAGATGGAAAGGGTCCTGAAGCCTTTCTGGGATTACACCAATGTCGTCTCTTCCGACATGCCGGCCATCGCCGACAGTCTCGCGATATACTGGAGTCTGGATGAGCTGCTCACCGATGTCAGCACGGCACAGGGCGATTTCCAGAATATCCATGCGTCGGTGCAAGAGGCGGTCCGGCATGCGCTCGAGAAGGCGGAGAAGTTTATTCGCAAGATGGACGAGAACATCTTATACTATGTAGCACCGGTGTTAGATCCGCGCATTAAGACCTCCTTAATCACGGCGCACATGAACACGGCCGATGCGGTGTCGACCGTGTCAGAGGTCCGAGAGTTTCTCAAGGCCGAATATCCATTTCGTTTCACTCTACAAGCGGAGCCGAAACAACCGGCGGGCATGCCCGACTCGTTGTGGAAAACGTTGAGACGGCTGCAGCCGGGAGCCGGCATCCAGACGTCTGACGTCGACCGGTATCTGGATTCGGCCGTGGTTAGCTGGTCGCAGAGTTGTGTTGAAGATGGCGCCGCGGACTGGGTACTCCAGTGGTGGAAGGCCAATGCTTTCGCGTTCCCGTCGATGGCACGCGCCGCCCGGGACTATTTGGCGGTTCCCTCGACTGAGGTTGGAGTGGAACGGGTGTTCAGTGGAGCTCGAGACGTCCTCGGTCTCCGACGGCAGTCGATGAACGCTGATACCATGCGTTCGTTAGTTCTGCTCAAGAGCCACTACGACTCCCACATTTAGATAGGAAAGATATAAACAGGGATGTGTACATTAGCGGAGCAGCAGAGACATAGATGCCGTAAAGTCAATACTATTGTGGATTGGCCACTCTACTAGACAGTGACAGCGAGGGCAGAATGAGCATGGTATAGGACAGCAAACAGGTTTTTCTCTATCTCGGGGAATGAGGAGTATTTATCTTCTGTCGGGCGCCCCACATGTGTGAATATTCGTGAATATTCACGAATATACCGAATATGAATACGCGCCATATTCATATTCACGTTTATTCGCCAAGACCTATTCATATTCGCATTTATTCGTGAATATTCACAATATTCGTATTCATTTCGGAGCCCTAGTTGTGGCCCGTGCACGATGTGGGCTAGGGGACGGGGACGTATTGTTTGCACGAAAAAGCAAGAACACAAAATAGTCTCAACACGTAAGGGTTTCCGTTATCCACGAGCCTGGTAATGCCTGCTCTTGTTAAGCTTGTTATAATATTTGAAGTTTAGATCACTATGAAAACCATTCGTTAGACTGTATTCGCTGCTCCCGTTCGCATTAATTTCCCTCTCGCTCATATCTTTTTGAATTCTAGGCAAGATCAAATTCTTCGCTTTGCTGTATGTAGCGTCAGTAGGTCTAGATAATCGATAATATAGTAGCGGGGAGTATGGCAGCCACTGCCGCCCACGTCATGCCTAAGAACATAGTTCCTTTTTCCGCTCTAATGCCAATGCTGTCCCCATATTTATTAACAATGTCCACGGCTTTCGTGATGATTATGGTTGAAATAACGGATCCAACACTGGTTGCCAAAAGTGCAAGCTAGAGGACAATGATATTAGAACGGAAAAGAGAAAACAACGGGATTGAAGCCTACCGAAAGAAACCCTAGAGTAAAGCATCCGGGGAAACGCCTATTCAAACTTATCGTCCAGAAGGAAGTGAAAATTGCTGCACTTTCAGATATGATACCGATGATATAGAACATGCTCATTGCCATGCCAGCTACGTTCAGAGCACGCTCTGTATCCTCGATCCCAGTCGGCCAATGAAGATCTTCCAATGTGGTACCATTTGGAAGATAGGAATCAATGATCGCAGTCGGTTTAAAGTGAAATAGTGCTGTGTGGTTGGAGCAGCCGATATTCTCCTTCGTCGGGTTCAATACCGTTGCATTAGGCCTATACATACCTTTGCAATATCCCGTGAGATATATCAGGAAGAAATCAGGTAAATCTAGCGCGTTAGCAATATCAGACCCTACATCGCTAAAGAGGTTATTGATGTCCCCCTGGATGTCGTTGGTGAGATCGCCTAAGATGCTCCCATCGCCATCGGAAGTATTAAATAGACTGGTGTGGCCGATTCGTGATATGTTCAACTAGATTCTATCAGTAGATGGATTTCTTTAGAAAGTCAATTTTGCTCGTACCGTCATTAAATCTGCATTCTGGAGGAATGATTTGCTTGAGCCTGCAAAGAGGCAAAGCACTGAAATGACGAATGCCGTAATCGTGAAGCCAACTGCGAACACGTAAGAAGTTCTCATCTTGGACTGAGAGTGAGTAAATCAGTTAGAATATGTTCGATAGAGCTTTAAGATTACCTTGAGACGGAGGCTTTAGGGTTCAATATAAATCAAGCCACAACAGTGAAGGACATAGTAGGGACCATTTTCGGGACCTCCTATAAGTAAAATCAAAACTGGGACCAAAAAAGAGGGGTGTTTCGATATTGCATGTTCGAGCTTGCTCTAGAGCAGGTTTGGGGGGCGTCCAGCAGGGTCTCAAAAGTTATTAGAATTTGTTTGTGATGGATAGAGTGTTATCATGAGAGATTCATCATCTAAATAGTGCGCTTCGACAGTCCCAAATATACGACACTGCTCCTGCATCTGTCGGGTTAATTCCATACACCCTGCCCGAAAACTTGCACAAAACGCCTCTTCCATCAGAGTCCGATGTTGGAGGCAGGTGGATGGGATTGTCAATTGAAAAGAGAGCGCATGGAGAAAATGAAATTTTCGTAAGACTGCTTTAAGTGTCGGCCCTAACTCTTGCTGGGCTCTCATAAGATTCCAGATCAGGTCGATATGGCTCAGACTTTCAAACCGAAAATCTACGGTCATGTTTCGAATCAAATCTTTATATTCCGCAAACCTCTTGAATAAGCGGTGTGCAACCTTAGAGGTGGTAGGTTGTAGGATGAAGCAGTTCCGTCCAAAAAATATTGGGATGCCTTCCTGTCTAAAGAGGCTGCAGGTCCGAAGCAACGAGCAGTCCAGGGCGAAATATTTGGTAAGGGATATAGGATTGTTATGGACCAGAACGAAATGATAAATTATAAGCCTTACTTCCGGCGGAAGGTGCAATAATCGCTTCTGTGCTACTGCTTGGATGGGTTGCCTCATAGGAGCGACTAGCTTTTTGTCTATGGTTGAAGACAACAAACGAACAATCCTGGAATTTTGTGGAATATTAATCTGATAATCTTTAAGATCGCCCCTTCGTTCTGTCTCGGTCTTGGTGATATATAGATATCGTACGCAGGATTGTTATAAGGATAAGTTCAGCGGTGTTGTGATATCGTTGTCTTACTAGACGGAAAAGTTAGTTAGAGTGAGGATAGTAAAGGACCGAATACGGGCCCGAGGAGGCTGTTATAATGTCAGCAAATCCCAGTAATATGGAAGAAAATAAGGGCTTAAGGCGGCTATTGGTGCTTCAGATGTTAAAGTGCATAGTGGGTCGCAGAGGTGCCGGAAAGGGGGCCCCAATCTACGGTAAAGCGGGCACCGGTGTACCACCTATGGGCACCAAGCAGGGACCCCTATACTCTTACATAATA